>CM033629.1:29041003-30241003 GCA_019453435.1 Rhinogobius similis
GATTTGACCACATTTGTACTTTTTCCCAACCAGGGGTATGCAAACACTGCCAGGAAGTACTTGGAATTATTAAATTTTCTTCCCAAGGCTTTATTTGACAGGACAGTTTTAGTGTGAAATGGGGAGAGACCTTCGGAAAAGGGTCGAGGCCGGCACATAAACATATCTATAAAAGAAAATATAATAGTAGCAAACGACAATATACCCCTACAAAATCCGTTTTATTGCCCCAAAACCATAGTTAGTACTTGAGACAAAAAAGATTGATGGCACTACTCAGCAAGTTCAAACCCCTCACCAGCAGATGGCAGTGATCTATCAAGAAACTGAGCCGCCATCTTGGCTCTTGCTACAGTCGGATGCACCACAAACTCGAAACAAAAACATAGTGGATTTCCTTGAATTTTCCTCAGGTATGCAACTTTTTATTAAACGCTAAATGGTCTAACGATACGAGGGTTTTACGGGCGTGTCGCTGTGTGTGAACCGCAAAATGTAATAGCTGTTTTGGCCCACAATTGTTTGCAGCTTCCTCTGAAATGCGTTGAAAATACATAGGCCTATACTTTATTCATGCTGTTATGAGGCAAATAATAAAAATGCATCTATAAACAAATGCAACCTCAGTGTATTTGTTTTGTTTTTGTCATTTTCAGGCTGATGCCGTGAAGAGGGCTTTACCTGCTGCTTTCTCATTATCTAATTTCTGTGTGAATTGTGTATTTTTTATAGAGATCTGATGGTAAAAGAGGAGGATGGATGACCCAGATGCCAATAAGAACCACATGCCCTGTCCGGTGTGGGCGGGACAGGTTAACTGGTCCGGAGACCTCTCTCAAGGCGCTCCTCTGATCCCTCTGTCCACCTCCCAGCAGCTTGGCCTTGGTTCTTCCTCAGACTCAAGACAGGTCTACGATCAACTACAAGCATCTGGTCTAAACTGCCTGAACAACTTGCCCTGTAGAGAAAATTCTCAGTCCACTTCCCGTTTTAAAACTGCCCAAATGTGCAACACGTCCACTTCAGCCTCTCTTTTTGCAAATTCTCCAACTTCCCCCTGTATTTCCAATGTCTTCTCCTTTGCTCAGCTTTGTCACACACCTTTAATGCAAACTACAAATCATGACAAAAATGTGACACAGCCTTCTTATCAGACGACACAACAGCTGGCTTCATTCCAGCCCTTGATGCCAAATCAAGATTTACCAAGTCCACCGCAAGACGTTCCTGTCAGTCTCCCGTCATGTTCACAACCATCAAACCAGAGTCTACGGAGCAAATCCACAGATGTAGACCCTGCTCCTGTTGGTGGACATCTGAACGACGCCACTGTTCCTGTCCAGGCGAACTCTCAGTGGAGGCAAACCCGCAGGGGTAAGCTGTTGTGAAATCCTTGGCAGCAAGTTAAAATAAAATCAAATAAGGGTTGGAGCGATTAATCAACCAATCGTGACTAGTCCTGTAAAAAAAATATTGCTTTCGTGTTATGATGAGTGTTGTTGTTGTCCGGACCATACTGCTTCTAAAACACATATGAAAAGACCTTTTTATAATAATAAAGATAGTGGCATTATTAAAGCAAACATTCTGTATCCATATTTCAACCTCTATTTGGTTGATAATGTATTTACAAAACACCAATACAATAGAAATAAGTTTGACTAGTTGACTAATTGAAAAAATATTCACTGACTGGTCGACACCTAAAATAATTGTTAGTTGTAGCCCTTCTTGAAATATTTTAGAGCCCCTGTACATATTTGGAATGTATTTTTATAATAATAAGGCATCAAGAAAAAAAACAATATTACCCAGGTCACACTATAAATGTAAAGACAAACAAACAAAAAAGACCAGAATTTTATGAAGCAAAATAATGCCACCATTTCAGCAATCTTGCATCGTTGCACCTTACATAAAAAAAAAAAAAACGTGTCTCACTGTTTATTTCACTTTAACTTAATTGTTAATACTCATTCAGAAAGTTGGTGATATACAAGAGGAAAGGTGACATGTCAATGTGACGCCATGAATAATCTTTGTGACATCCCTTTAATGTGATTATTGCCGCATTTGTAATTGCATGTAAAAATGTTTTTGACAAAGCTCCTCGAGTTCATGAGCATATTTTCTTTTTCAGGAATTAGGAAGAAATCTTCAGATGCTCAGGAAGCACAAATCACAAACACAGTTTCCCTGGTAAATAAATTATCAATATATTTTATTCACTTACTACAATATATTTTATATATGTACTACAAATCTAAAATAACTTATTTTACCTTACAGGCCAGTAACGAGTCACGTAGTGCACTTATCCAGCAGAGAGAGGAACTTCTTAAAAAACTGTCAGATTTGGATGCACTTGTAAGGTTTTATTATTAAAACAATAATGGTAATTTCGCCTTCATTTTTCACTTCAGTAAACATCTGAATTTATTTTCCTAACAAGTTGAAAACAATGCCTTCAGAGGAAATTCCGAATGACGAGGCATCACTTGCAGCGGACCTGGTACCAGTATAATTTTCTTCCAGTATTTTGTGTGCTCAATTTGTTTAATGATTAATAATCCTGTTTTTCCATTTTAGACTCCTGTTTCAAACTTTACCGCACATCAAGAATTACATGAGGAGGCCAGTGACTTTTCAGAGGTTAGTACAACATCGCAGTCTTAACACAGGGATTGGTAGAGAATATTTTAATATCTATTTAAGATAGAAGTAAAAATAAAGTGAATACATTTTTATAAACACTATTACTTGTGACTGTTAAAACATCTGACAGTGATTTAGAGTTCATAATGTGAACTCATGTTCATAATTGTGTTTAGTGGATACACTAAACACAATGACACATACAATTTGTATTTCCTAAGAAAATATATAGATTATAAAACTAGACCGTCTGAGGGTTAACATTCAAGAAACACAAGAGTTTGATAATAAATAAATATAATTAATAATTATTTGCATTTACAGTGTGCAGATGTTCCTTCGGAGGATGATGGTAGTCCTGGATTCTTACCCATTAGTGATGACGACATTTCCGACTCAATAGACAACTGTTCCTCAGACGAAACCTCGCGTAAGAAATCCTCATGTAATACCAGACTTAAAGCAAAATCAAAGACTCCCTCTGCGGCTAAAGGCAAGCAAAAAAGGACTCTGAAAAAAAGATACACATCCAAGTCATCAATTTTGGTATTACAATGTGTGAGCAAGAAAGGCAAGCGAGTTTATGACAAGAAGAATTATTGCTTGTTTTGCTCCAAACCATTCAGTAAGCTGTCTCGACATCTTGAAATGGTTCACAGTCATCAAGAAGAAGTTGCAGTTGCGTTACAACATCCCAAACATTCCAAAGAGAGACTAAACATTTGGAATAGGCTGAAAAATAAAGGAAACTTTGCTCACAACAGGGATGTGCTCAAAACGGGGAAGGGGTTTCTGGCTGCTGTGAAAAGACCAAAATTACCTGTCCAAGACTATGAGTTTGTCCACTGTCTGTATTGTCAGGGACTGTACATCAGCAAAGGTTTGTTTAGACACATGAAGAAATGCCCAGAGAAGATCAAGAATGAAGATGAACCTAAAATAGGAAAAAGACGTCTGGCTTTTAGATGTGTACTTGAAACGTTGGTGCCTGACATCAGTGAGGGGTTTAAAGGGCTTCTATCACCAATGATCAATGACCCGGTCACACAAGCTATTCTAAATCATAAGGTCATTTTGCAGTTTGGAGAGAGCATGTTTAAACAGCAAGGAGCTGATCCTAGTCGACATGAAAACATTAGACAGAACCTTCGACAAATTGCTAGACTTGTGCTAGAAGCCCAAAAAAAGACGCCTCTAAAGGAAATGGAAGACTTCTTTGTTCCAGCTAACTTCAAACATGTCGTCTCTGCCGTCAACACTGTAGCAGGGTACAATTCAAAGAATAATTCCTACAGCAGCCCTTCTCTTGCAATTAAACTAGGATACCAGCTTCAAAAGCTCTGCAATATTGTTGAAAGTAATGCAATTAAATGTGGCGATGAAAGCAGAGCCAAGTCTGCTCAAAGCTTCCTTGAAGTGTACAAGAAGAAATGGAATACGCTTGTATCTGCAAGTGCGCTAACCACTCTCAGAGAGACTAAGCGTGTTAAGGAGAAGAGTGTGCCTTCTGTCCAAGACGTCAAACGCCTCAACTCCTACGTGACCCATGCCCACACTACGGCTGAAAACAAGTTCAGAGAGCATGTTTCTGCTGAAACATATGCAGCACTGGCAAAGGTGATTCTTGGTCGTGTCATTCTGTTCAATCGGAGGAAGCCCGGCGAAGTGTCAAGTTTAAAGCTAGAAGATTTTCTATCCCGGAAAATGTATGACACCTTTAACTACTCTGGAGTCTCTCTGTCGGACCTAGAAAGGACTATGTGCCGGTTCTTTACTCGGATTGAAATCCGGGGGAACTGTGGCAGAATAGTCCCCGTGCTGCTGAAACAGTCCTTTGTGTTTGGTTTGGAGCTTCTGGTGAAGAATCGCGAGGTGTGTGGGGTCCCTGCTGAGAATCCCTTCCTGTTTGCCCGACCCACTGCTCTTACAGCCTACAGTGGCTCCACCATTCTACAGAGCTACGTAAAAGACTGTGGAGCTGAGTCTCCCAAAACACTCACCACAGCCAAAATCAGGATGCACTTTGCAGCAATGTTGCAGATGTTAAACCTTGATGAAAATGAGGCCCACCAGATTCTTGGACCCAACTATCAAATTTTACAAAGCACAAGAACAGATGTCATTGAACAACAAGGTAAGTATACAGTATATCTGACCACTGCAGTTTTCTGAAACGGTTAAATAGTTTTGTGATTTTGGCTTCTTTATCATAGGGACCTTTGAGGATATAGGGACCCAGACATCTGCACAGTGGGGCCAAAATCAATTTTCCTGTAACTACAACCGACCAACTAGTTATTATCCTGACCAGAGTCAACATGCACAAACACCAGTCCAGAGTCCTGTCTCAAAGCGCACTGCCACAGACAAACCACAGAGAGGTAACTAAACATTTTTTGTTTGTTTTCCTCTTGACAGAAGTATCTCTTGCACAGTCTGTAAACTTATTCTTACCTGTCATGCTCACAGCGTCTCAGAAGAACAGCAAACAGAAATGGGACGAGACGGAGGTCCGTGCTGTAGAAAGGCACATGATGCGCTTCATTCACGGACACAAAGTGCCTCAGAAGATGGACTGCCTCCAGTGTCTTGATGCTGAACCTGAGGCTCTGAGGGCGCGCTCCTGGAAGGGTGTGAAGGACTTTGTCAGGAACCGTATCACCGCCCTTAAAAGAGAGGAGAGCAGGGGTGCTTTGAAAAACCTACCACCAACCAACTGGCCCACCGAGGACACAAGTGGTTTTTATCAGTTATAACCTGTAGTGGCCAATTTGTGTCAATATTCTGGAGATGTATCAACACCTTTATTTCCCTATTTAAGTATTTTTATTGCTCATTATATAAAAGCTGTTGTTTTAGTTGCCAAAATAGTCTTTTTTTTATTTATGTTTTGTTAATCCAGCCTTATGTAAACTACTAATTGTGTTATCATGCAAACCGATAAACTGTTCTGTTTTCTACTCTGGACTTCATTTTATATTTCCACAGATTTACATAATAACATGCACAGCTTGATTTATGCACATTCTAGAGATGTGAGGAAAATGTACCAGCTTAAAGGCACACTGTAACGTTTCCTGCTTGCTTACTTACCTGCTTGTCTTATTTGAAGGCTTTATTTAACAGGACAGCTGTAGCGTGAAAGGGGGAGAGAGGGGGAAGAGACATTCAGCAAAAGGTCGAGGACTGGAATTGAGCCTGTGGTTGCTGTTGCAGCAACACCTTTAACTATCGCACCACTGTCAAAGCACTATCGGCGAAGCACCACCTGCTTGTCTCAATAGAGATGTTATTGCTTTGCTTTGAATGTTCCACAGCATGGTATTTACATGATCTACCTCCATGGAGACAAGCCAGTGGTGCTACCAGGCTAAGTTACAGGTCAGGTTTGCAGAGAGACCACCTTGCTCACTATAAGAATTTATGTTTTCTTTTTTTTCTTTTTTTAATTAGTTTTGTTTTGGCAGTGTTTCCCAACCACAAGCAGTTACCCGGGCGTTCTTTCATTGGTTTCAGATTGTAAAAGAACAAAAACTAGTGTTTGAATAACAATGAATGAATGAATGATGAATGAAAAAAAAAAAAATGAATGAATTTTCTGTATAGTTCATTTTAATGTTTTGGAGGTTTTTGAATTACAAGATAGATAAGTTTAATGCCATATTGTGGAACATTCCAGGCTGAGGAGTAAGCGGTAAGAAGGCAAACCCGCCACCTGAAAAAAGTTAAACACTCAACCTCTTATGTTGAAGGGAAAGACGGAAGTTGCTGGTTAGTGTCTGCAACTTGACACCAAACTGTAACTGCGGAATCGGCATCGTTTTCTCGTTGGGATCAAGAAGACTTTATAACAGGTGTGGGTTATGCTTAGTTAAATTAGATGAATAAACCAGAATAATGGAAATGTAAAGGAGACATCGGGGTTAATAGCTGTCGGAGTCATCTGCATGTCGTGAAGCTGTTTTCGCTAAACCGAGGTATGTAGCAGCGTTCATTTTCATACTACCTCAGCCCAGAGAATAACATTTAGGGTCTAACTTAATTAACAGGCCTTGAATCAAAGTTGAAGCCAAGTGACCTGGTAATTTAATGCAGTGCTGGTGTGGTTTCAGCAGATATAAGCATCCTGGCTTCTTTCTGTGCACCAATAAGCGCTTAGCTTCTTTGACCTTTTCCTGTGTTCACCGTCAAATGTTATGTTCATTGCTGTAGTTTGCAGCTGCATTTTTTTTCTGTCATGTTTTATATTCTGTTTTCTTCTTTATATCTTCTAGGAAAGGCCGTCAGGGATGGTGATGGTGGAGGAAGATGGACAATTCAGCCAATCAGAGCGCAGCTTCCCCTCAGCAGTGGGCGGGACAAAACAGCTGGTCCTCAATTTCACCTCCTCAAGCCCATCACAACCCAGTGTCAACCTTTCAGCATCTCACCCTGACCTCGTCCCATCACCCGGGGTCATCCTTAAACCATACAGAGTCAAATAACATAAACTGGCCTGGTATTTGTCGTGATTCTCCCGTCTATCCTGGTAAACCTCCTTGTTCGCTTCCTCTTATGTCCAATGGGTCTTTTCCGCTCCATCTGTCTCAAATCAACCACCAGTCAGTATGTGACCCTGTGCAGCAGCAGCATCTCACAGACCAGAGGTTACTAAACGGACCTCAGTCTCCGCTTCAGAATTGTTTTCCCAATAACCAGTACTCTAATGAAAACATTACAAATCAAAATCCTCTTCACAGTCCTGTGCAGCCGGCTGGTGTGGGGCTGGCGGGGAATATTAATAATTATTTATCATCACCAACATCTCCTGTTCAACAGCAACCCCAGTGGACAGCTTCAACTCCAGGTCAGTTTAACTGGTGTAATTGTGACTAATCGACCATTAAATTAATTATAATCTTTAACTGCACTCTACTGACTCAATAAAACACATCCCAAAATTATATATATTTTTTTTATAACAGACAGTGTCATTATTGAATCAAAATGACAAAAAAAGAATGATTTTTAAAAATTATTATTACATTTTTATCTCTAATACACTTTATTTGTAATCATTATATATCTTGAAGCCTTCAGTCATCATATTACAACATTTTATTGGTTAGAATTTATTAAATCTCAAAAAAAGAGAAATTGCTACAACTACTTAAGTAATTTTTGTTGTTTATCCTACCTTTGTAAAACATAAGTTGAGGCACAAAATTTTATGTTGTCTTTCCTCTATAGGAGCTGTAAAGCACTTTGTTGCTAATGCTGTTGGGCAGTCTCCGAACTCTGAGTCTCGTTATGGCCTTGACCCGGAGTCCCTTCCTAGTGCTGTAAGTATTATCTTTTTCTATTGTATTGTTATCAAATTACTAACATTTCAAACTCAATTTTGATACCAAGGAATAGGCTTGATTCTCTATACCTTTTGATTTTGAGACAACAGTGATGATAAAAAACACAATTGTTTTTAACAATATGCAATTATGCAATTTTCAACACTAAAATAAGCATTATGTATGTCTATTAAGTATTCATTGCATTGCATTCATTTTAATTACTCAAAAATACCTTAAAAAACATAAATATTTACTATTAATGGGCTGCCTGTCAACAGATCTGAAGTGTATCTTGGCCTGTTGGCGCCACCTGCTTGTCACATGGAGACAGATATGTTAAAGTCACCTTAACTATTAACATGCCTGTGTACTACTTCTAGTATTAATCAAGGACATTCTAAAACTATTAATGTAACTATTCATGACATTATTGTCCCATTATGTGGTTGCCTTTTCAGTATTCGGTTACCTGCTTAAAATGAGCATCTAGTTTTGACAATAGTTTTAGTTCTGTTTAGTATCTGGGTGTAATTTTTTTGACAACCCTATATCAGAGAAGGAGTTATGATGAAATATCTGATTAAAGCGTATCTCTGGCACAGGTAAAAGTAATGGCCCAGGACAAGGCCCAATGGGAGGGGAAGGTTTATGCCTCTGAGCCTCTCTCTCGCCTTCCTCCGCTGGCCACTACGTCTTGTTCTGTAGAGGACAAAGGTAACACAAATCAGCTACTATATGCATTCTAAGTTGATCTCATACTCAGTGTATCTCTAAATATTTGTGTGCTGGCGAAGTAGGCAAATAAAGCCAACCATGTACACTTTCTTGTTTTGAGGCATTTTAACTTATATTTATTTTTTTATATTATTTGTTTATTAACCTTTATTTAATCACTTGAGACCCACTGAGATCTAGGTCTGTTTTGCAAGTGGGACATGGCCCAGTAGCTACTTGTCACAAACATAACTAAAAGTTTGCAGTCCTCTGCAAAAATTAACTTAAATAGGATGGAGTATTCACAAAAACAGAGAAAAACATGCATGAAAAAAATCTGAAATAATTCCTTGTACCCGCTAAGTGCTCATACTCCTGGAACCCTTGCTGGGACACACTATAGAAAAGGGTACTTTCATTCATTCCATTATATAAACCCTATGCCCGTATTATGTCTCTTGAACACAGGCAGCGCTAGTCCCTTCGCCATCCGGGCCACTTCATACTGCTTTCCTTGTGATGGTCAGACCACCCAACTCAGCCATTTACCACTGGGGGCTCTCATCTCCCCCCTGGCTGGAGTCAACTTTGGACAGGTATGTTTCTGACGAGTATTGTAGATATTCACATACCAAAACGTTAAATCTAATCTAATGTTACATTTTGGATCAATATTGCTGTTTACAATTGGATTGCTTGAGATGCAACATCTCTTTTTCAAAGGGGTCCAAAATAAGATATACATATGTGGAAAGATAGAAAAAAATAGCATAATATGTCTTCTAATTGCATGGATTTGTTTGAATCAAAATTATATATATTTTTTTTTCCCTCAGAAAACTGTACCAGAGTGCACAGAGTCCGAGTGTATTGCAGGTTGCGGCGAATGTGGTGCCTTTATGTGTCCTGCTATGGGCTGGCAGGACTGTGGTCAGAGGTACTCCTGCCCATTCTGTGGAAAACTCAGTGAAGGTAAGACAAAACTAATCTTTTAGGGTTGCTGCCTTTACACTCTGGGTCACACAAAGGAACTGCATTTACACACAAACATTTTAGTACATTTTAATGTACTAAAATGTACTGTAAATGTCTTTGTTGACGTTTAAATATTGCATTAAAAGTAATGTGTACTGTACATAAACTTTACCATGTACTGCAGTTTTCTTATTATGGACAATGTATACTCATTATCTTATACAGAGTAGACCATATATTTCCCACCTCTTATGATAATTTATGATGGAAATGTTATAAAATTATTTATTTTTTATCTCATGTTGTAGTGCCGTGGCAGTTTTACCAACCAACCAAAGGAGTTGAAGGTGTTCGAGTGGATAAGGATAAAAGACCAGAACTTTGTATGGGCTCATATGAGGTCATCAACTCTCCAAAGGTTAGCTTACGCTTCCATATAAATATTTTTTCATTCGTGTTCTCGGCGTGATGTTGTTTACACAATGTTTGTTATCTATTTTTATTTTTTATTTTTAGGGTGAAGCCGCCGTACTGTTGCTGGCCATTGATGTTTCTGTCCAAGCGCTGGGAGGAGGTCATTTAGAGTTCATAACGCATCAAATACGCACTCTGCTTACTTCTTTGAATGGGTAATACATGTATATTCCCCTCAGTGCCAATAAAATATGACCCTAGTGCATAGTGTTTTTTTGAACAGCTCTTAAACATAAGCGGTTCAAACTGGATCTCAGTTATTATAAGTATAGCTATATCTTTCCTTTCTTTTATTTACAGTTTCCAGAAACAGCATGGAAGAAGAACAGGCAACATGAGTGAAACTTGTTTACACTTTAAATTGTTTTGCATGTAACTTGTTGCAATAAAACACCTGTAATTTCAGAAATACAAAATAGACAAGTTTAATGTCACACAGTGAAACAAAGCAGTAACATCTCCATACAGTCCAGCAGATTGCAGTCCCTCCAACAAAGATGTTACATAGTACACCTTTAAATTAAATCTCCTGGATAAAATGAGTTAAATGAGTGGTCAGACTGGCTTCATAAGTATAAATATATATAAAATTGAGTGTTTTTAACAGCTCTTTTAATTAAACCGATTCAAAAGACTTTATTATACCACCATTTTTTTCCTTCTTTGTTTTGCTTTTAGTGAGGATGAATATAATTTGGCTGATGTCTGCGTGGGTTTGATCACTTACGACAGCAGAGTTCACCTGTACGACCTCAGCCCCGTCCTGTCCCGCCCACATATGCTCGTCATCACTGAGTCAGACGAACTTCAACTGCCCATATCGAGTGGGCTGCTGGTACCTCTGAGAGACTGCATAGACAGCATTAACAGGTGATTACACAGCATATATTGTATTTATTGGATATAGGGATGTCACAGTATTGTATTTTTGCTACAGTTATTGTGAGAAGAAACTTTATAATTATTCTTGTTCAATTATATCATGACCAAATTATAGTAAAATCCATAATTTCAGTCTTTCAGTCCCATTGTTTAATACTGTAGATTACTATGTGACCAGCTTAGTAAACAAAATCAATTAATCAAACTTTTTAAATGATTGAGTTAGTGCTATTGTGACATAAACAGCCAGATAAAAGAAAACTTTTTGCTCTACTATTTTGGAGTTTAGATTCAAAAAAATATTGTCATTTTATTGGAATACAAATTTAATTATCATTTCATTAAAGCACTGATTGACTGATATTGTGTTTTCTATTCAGTGTTTTACAACTCATTCCTCAATTCAGTCCAGAGCAAATCGATGTCAGTAGTGTTCCCATAGAGTTGCCAGTTAAAACAGCATTAGCCATATTCCAGGTATGTATAAAAATGAACAAACCATTAATGTTAACTAATGTGTATGTTAAGTATGTACATTTTTATTGTATACCTATTATACTTTTTAGGCTTTGAATTGTCCTGGAAAGTTGTTGATTTTCCATGCAGCCCCTTTAATTGAGATGGAAACTACACAGACATCTTCAGGGTTCTTTAGTTCCAGTAAACCAAAGGTATGGTTTATTCATCACTGAAAACGTAATAAAACCTGAGGCCATGTTGTTTAATGGCGAGAGGTGGGGACATTTGCTTGGAAACTTTTTAAAGAAATTATACTTCAGTGTAACTTAACACTTAATTGGTCTGAAATTGAACCTATTTTAGTCTGCATGTGGACTTGGTTTGATCTTGGGCAAGTTCTTGTTTAGTCCAGATCTGCTGTTTTTATTGTGGGTTTAATCCCAATTTTATGTGGTGAATGCGCGCGTGTGAATGCACTTATCATTAATGCTTTCATCTTTTTCTAGTCCATCTTCCAGCCATCGGAGCAAGCCGTGTCATTGGTCAGAGACTGTGTCCGTCAGGGCTGTAGCGTTCACCTGTTTCACTTTTCACAAGAGCTGGTGGGAGGAGCTTGGCCGGGACACATTCCTTATTTAACAGGAGGAGCTCTGAACACCTACAACCACCTTCAGGTAAAACACATGGGTTATAGTCACACTTTTCTTAGCCTTGAACAAATCGTTTATTAAGAACGATTCAGGCATAGTAACTATTAATTAATACCATAACATCTTAATTAAGTAGTTGCCAAAATAATTCTTTACTAAGGCTAAAGGTAGTTATCATAAAGTGGTATCAATTCTTGCTCCAACCAGTGCATTCTAGATGGCTATCTTTTTCTAACAATTTGTTCATTTTTTTTTTTTTTTATTGCTGTTTTCTGTGTTTCATTGTTCAATCATGATTTCCAGGGTGAAATGGACAAAGAGCGTTTTTCTGCTGATTTGAAGAGGACCTTTTCTTTCGATACAGGCTTTAGGGCTGAACTCAAAATATTTGTCTCTAAAGGTAAGCCTGTCCTAATATATAAAGACACACTTACAGACAACAATTATCTCTAGGTAATCATTCTTAAGAGTACTTTAATGTAGGTATCAATATTAATTTACTATCCATTTGAAAAAAGGGTAATCACATGCACATTAAATATCTAATCATTATTTGATTTCTGGAGTTAACAGATGTAAACAGTCTCATGAAATCTGATTTCTGTCAGATTGTTCACATTTGTGCAGGTGTTCGCAAGTAAAATTAGGCAAAAATGATAGAGGAAAATTAAAGACTCGAAGACAAAGTATAAGGCATTTTCAAATAATTCTTTCAAATACTATTGTTGAAGTTTGAAAAAAAAAAGTCCAACTGAATCCACTGAAACAAAAAAATTAAAAATAAATATGGGGTATATAGCCACGATGAAAATGACTAGATGCAACTGGCACAATTCAAGTGCACTACCTGCAGGTAAACTAATTTCAGTGGTTTTGCTCTAACACTTTTTCACAAATGTCACATTTTATACATGATTATTTATGAGTTAAGTGGTGAATGTTGATTTTCTTTTGCAGATATGCGTGTTTTGGGTTGTTATGGCCTCTTCTTGCCCGGTCTTAACCCTGCGACTGTACCTCTGGCAAGTGTTGATTGGAGGACAACATTAGCTGTGGAAGTGGAACACACCAGAAACTTGGATGAAACGAAAGGTGTAGCCTTACAGGTAATTTTATATCCAACATAAACAATTCAGTTACATTTTAAGGCATTTTGCTTTATTATTCTATTCTTGTTTTACTCTCTCTGCTCTCCAGACCGCTCTATCTTACAGAAAATGGACAGGAGAGAGGAGGACTAGGGTTCACACGATTGTATTAAAATGCTCACGACACCTACAGGATGCTTTTAGACATTACCAGGCCCAAACACTTCTCGCTTTCTACAGCAAGAAAAGTAAGCTCTCTAAACTACAGTTGTATTCAGAATCTACCATATTACCAGTATAATATAAATAAAATGATATCCATTTACACACGTTTTTTGTAGTGTATTGTGCAGTGCTGGAGCGCCCCCTACAGGAGCTGAGGGAGGAACTGCAAACACAGATCACAGAGGCTTTGGCGTGTTACAGAAAACACTGCTGTTCTGCCTCTGTTTCTGCTGGACAGGTAAACAGTACATGGTTTATAGTAGTAGTATCTGACTGGTACATGTTCTGATTCTATCATGATCAAAGTAGTTTTATCATTTAATTGTCACACCAAGTATGAAAGCTCGCATTACTTTGTGTAAAAATGCTCAACAATGTATCGCAAGTGGTTTACAGAACAAAGAACAATGCGTCTAAAATTGCAAAAGAAATTATAATTGCAAGCAATAGAATAAATAATAATAATCAATAGAACAAAAATAATCGATACAACTTTATCATACGCTTTGCTAAAAAGCAGGGATTTGAGCTTAGATTTGGATTTTTGTTATGCTTTGTCTCACTTTCAGGAAGATTTCGGCTGCATATATAATTTTTCCTGCTGTGCTGTGTGCAGTTGGTGCTCCCTCAGTACCTGCGGGCTTTACCTGTCTACGTCAACAGTTTGAGAAAGAGCGAGGTGCTGCTGCCGGGGCTGAGGAGCTCTGTGCCCCACAGGCTCCAGCGGAGATGCCGTGTCCTCAGCATGGACCCCACCAGCACTGCCATCCACTTCTACCCTCAGCTCCTGCCTCTGGTCAGTTTTCAGATACCAAAATGTGAGACTGTCATACTCGCAAATGGTCAGTTTTCACCATTGAAAAGAAAGGCTTGTAGTGACTGCGCTCTTGAACTTGCAATATTATAGGGCTTTTAAATAATATTTAAAGTACTTTATGCCAGTTTTGGGCCTGTTTTAGTCCTTATTTGATTCTGTTTTAGATCTGGTTTGATTCTGGGTTGGTTCTGATTTAGACTCAGTGGGTAGTAGTCTTGTCCTAGTTTTGTTCTGGTCCTGGATCGGCAATTTTGCAGAGCATTGTTGGTAAACCATTTTGTATTTTATTTTTCAACAAAATCAAATACAGCAGCAGTTCTTTTATTATTACTGAAAAAGCCCCCAAACTGTTCAAATTGGTGGTGCGTTGTACAACTTCGACGCAGAGGCCACGGCACTGGTCCTTGGAAATAAGTTGAATATCCCTGGTATATAAAGTGTCATAGAAGTTACTTTTTCATGTCCACAAACGTTTTTTTCTGAAATGCATGTGATTCGTTTGTTAGTTTAGGAGTTCATATTACTTTGTGTTAGTAGCTATTTTAAATCTACTTGTATTTTTCTAGTTGAACTTTGTGAATGTGAAACGCCAGTGAGAACAGTTGTTTATTTTTGTGAAGATTCTGTGTCACTGTGTACTTACAGCCGCTGACAGTTGACAGCTCTGAGCCTCCAAAGCTAGAAGAGGCTGTGCGGTGCTGCTCAGCCAGTCTTGAACCAGAGGGTCTATATTTGGTGAACGCCCCTCTTACCCTGCTGCTCTGGGTGGGCCGGCAGGTACCAACAAGGGCCCTGATGGAGCTCTTCAACACCAGCTGCTTCTCCTCCCTGCCCTCTGGAGAGGTGAGAGAAGGCGGCACATTTTGCATTTCTAATCCCTTGGAATGGAAAGTAACTGTTACTTGTTTCTATGATGCTAGACAAAGCTTCCTGTTTTTGAAACCCCCCTTTCTACTTATGTGCGGTCCACCATCAACACACTGAACTCTCACTTTCCTACAGCTCGAAAGGTAAACAGTTATCATGGAAATAACTATTCTTTCTGTCTTTGTTGTTGTCAAGCTACAACTATCTACAATAACACCATCAGACAACCTCGAGCTTTAGTTTATGTTAAGAAACAGTACCCATGTATGTTCTTAGACATTACTGTAATGTTAATTTGTTCACAATTACACAAATATTTGTCATTATACATGTATGTTTTCCATTTCTATTTTGGTTCAGAAGCTGATTCAAATTATTATTAAGTCCTTTTAAAAAAGATGTCACTGCAACTAAAATTTTTCATATGTTGTCATTTGATGTATTGTACCAGAGTTAGCCATGGGCTAATTTACATCTGAAAAGCACAACCCAAAACATTTAACAATTACAAACGTGACAATGGGTTGAACACAAAACGTACACTCAATTACATACACTCTAGCACATACACTGTTTACTCATAGAATAAAATCTATTACATTCTTCCAGACAGACACAGACACACAGACACACACACACACACACACACACACACACACACACACACACACACACACACACACACACATACACAGACGCACACAGACAGACACACACACACACATACATGCACAGACACACACAGATACAAACACATACAGAGCCAGTATCACTGGAACATGGGACCTTAATGGTTACAACTCCGGGTGCTCTTAAGGTGCTTTAGTTCATTTTTACAAAAAACAAAAAACAGCTTGCATTTAACCCAAAATGACTCTCTCTGCAACAGTCAGTCAGAATAATCATGGCTTGTCCACTATTAAAATAACCGTATTTTAATAATCTGAACTATGCAAACTATAAAAAACATGCCCCAAGACCTTTTTATTACAAAGACAGCAGCATTATTAAATCAAAATGTGAAAAACAATTCCTGATGTCCATCAATAATACACTTTAGTTGTAAATATTTATCTAGAAGCCTTCAGTCTCCATATTTCAACCTTTATTTGGTTAAAAATGAGTAAAAAAGATCTCACTGTACAATAGAAATCATCGTTAAAATAACTGTTAGTTGCCAGAGCCCTAATGACAGCTTATGGCATCTCTCTTCTGTGATTGCATTGCCGTTTTCAGTTGGAGCAGATGTTATCTCTGTTTTTGTCTAGCTGTGGGTGGTGAAGCAAGGGGACAGTTGCGAAGAGGCTCTACAGCGTCACCTAGTGGAGGATAAGAGTCCCAACGGAGGAGCATCCTATGCAGACTTTCTCTACCATCTACATGTCAACTCTGTGCGATTGCTGCAGTGACCTTAAACCACTTGACTGTTGTCCAGGTTAAAGCCAACATGGGAGACAAAAACGGAAAAGCCTCAATGTGGGAGGATATATAAACAGAGAATGCAGAAAGATAATTTATTTATTATTTAAAAGCTGCTAACATATTCATTGTGTGTGTGTGTGTGATGTGTGACAACTGAAGATGTACATATATTTTTTTTCCAGATGGATCTGAAGTATGTGTGGGTGTGTGATGCCTGAAGTATGTTCAATGTGCAGTCCTTGTAATAAAGTGACATGAATCTTTAACTCATTAGACTTCTTTTCACTGTGGGAAAGGGAAAACAGTGACTACAATATTTAAATAAATAAAAAATTGACATTACATTACAACTGGCAGAAAAGTAGCACATGTGTAATGTTTTTTAGGCAGTCTGTTGTTAATATGGTATTTTTTTTGTTATCAAAGAAGCAATTTTCAGAAATGTATTCATATTTATTTCCTTTTTATTAAATCACCTGAACATTAAACTGCTAAATTGTAGTGAAGACCTCAAAGTACTCCATGGTTTGACACCCCTCCACTCATAAATTAAGATTCACTCAGATTTGCCCATGTTTGGAAGTCCACACTTCACATTGGCTTTACGCACGCTCTCCGCTAGGGGGCAGTTTATCACACTGTCAACTACACCACGTTAGGTGGGTTCTGTCAAGTTAGAAAAAGTAAGCTTGATAAACGCGCTGTTGTGGATTGATTCACTTCAACTTCATGATTAACGTCCCCGATTTCTTTTTAAACATCTGTTTGCAGCATTATTATTTTTTTTTTTTAACAAATGACCATCAATGGGTTATTTATTTGCATTTGCTATTCGTTTAAAGGGACCTATTAAGAAACATCCCATTTTATGAGCTTTTAATTATGTTATTATGGTCATCTCAACATTATCTTGCTCAAAGGTGGATTTCAACTGATTTATATATGTCTGAGTAAGCCTGCATTTTCCTATTCCCTTTCCTAAAGTTCAGAACCTGGGTTGGCAATGTAGCAATTTTTTTTCAATAACGACATAGTAATGAAAATCTGCAGCCTGTTTTGAACAAACGTCAATGGACATGTTTCTATTACTAAGCCGTTTTATATCTATACTGCTGTTTACAATGAACACAATGTAAAATAAAATACGCAATATGTAAAACGTATATAAAATAAAATACGGTCATTACCACAGTTAAATACCTGGGGGAAAGGTACAATAGATCTTTACCAGCCCATGTTCTCCCACTTGCTGGTGTGTGTTTTATTCTGAAAAGGCTCGACGGAAGTGACAGCGCTCCAGTCAGCTGCGCGCTTGACCGCAGGAGTCGGTGGCGCGCTGCCGTCGCTTCAGCAGAGAGCGCAGAGACGTGCACCGAGCACAACCCCTGCCGTGGCTGCGCCGTTTCTGCATCAACCTGCCCTTTCTCAACCCGCGCTAGAAGACGTTTCACCGCTCCACCGGCCGTCTAGCTGCTGGGCGGACCCGTGCTCTTCCCCTGTCGCCTACTGAACCCAAATCAGCTGTGCGATTTTTTCTTTGGAGACGCGTGAGAGTGAGAGAGTGGAGAGAGAAATGGCTACGACAACCTGTACGCGATTCACGGACGAGTATCAGCTGTACGAGGAGCTGGGGAAGTGAGTATCAAATGGCTGTGGTTCTGGTTGGTGTTTGTGCAGATTTGGAGGGACTGGAGCAGAGGCTGTGCAGTGCAGGCCAGCGCGGTGTGCAGATGGGTGTGTGTGAGTGAGTGTGCGCGCTTTTTCGGGATGACAGCTCTCAAAATAACATTACGCTGCCTGCGCCCCGCTCCTCTAGCCACACAAGTCCTGCGCCCTCCTTAAGCACATGTTATGGTGACACAAGTGTTGTTATTGAGCTATTATTGTCAGTCATCAATAAGGTGACCACCTGTCTCTCTTTTGGTCGTCCTGCACTGGCATTGAGGCCCCACGTCCCACTTATTTAGAGAATTTCCCACCTTTCACTGGTGCCACATGGGTGGTGTAAAATGGTGATATTGATATAGAAAACAGTATAAAAATACAATTTACTCACAAAAAACAACATAATGTTTTGGGAGGTACTGTCTTTGGGTTTTTATATAATGGGCTATTCCAAACTCTCTAACTCTGCTGTAAGGGACAAACTTTTATACACAATTATACAATTTTATAGCAGTCATCATTTCTTTCCACTTTGTCCTATTTGAGGTAGTCAGCCTAGTCATCAAGTAAAATTTTAATCATCTTCTCTGCCCCTTTACCACTGACATATGCAAATAATATAATATGATATGACAACTACCAGGGTTTCCCATTAACAGAGAAGACTACAATGGCCCCCCATAATATACACTTTGTCCACGTAATCTAAAACAAGTTGAGCAATAAATAAAAAATATGCTTTTTATATATTATATTATCATATTTGTAACTTTATTTATCTATCTTAAAACCCAGTCCTTTGTTGGATTGTAGAGGCAATAGTTGACATATTTACAAAAAAAAAAGTATTCCATAAAATCATTCAATAAGGGCTATCTGTGCTACCAAAGACTCTGTAAACCTGTGGGATACACGTATACCTGTTAATGGAGTTTACGAATGACACATGGCGACTGACACGCCTTTTTCACAGCTTCATCATCACTTGCTGTGGCTGTAGGCCTGTAATTATTTGTATTTGTAACAATTGTTGTCTCCCTGCGACATTATACTTTCTCTTTGGCACTTGCAATGCATACAGCTGTCTTATTTTGCTTTTGAGGGAATGTATCTAGGTGTAGGGGGTGATCACCTGTGCCTCTTCTGGGTGTCTTCCCTCGTCCCACTGATTTACAGAGAAAACATGATTATGTATAAGATAAGACTTTTTGGGTGTACTGGCTTTCAGGATTGTAATATGTTGGCACCTATCTCTCAACTGATAAAAACAAAAAGCTCATAGTGTGTTATTGCAGTTAATATTAATGAGCTTAACTTTCAGAATCAGAATCAGAATCAGAAATTGTTTATTGCCATTGTCAGTGAAATTCACAAACGTAGGAACTTGCTTCGGCGTAGGTGCAACATAAAGCAAAGGATAAAATATAAAAAATATATAAAAAGGCATGCATAAAATTAAGAATAAAATAGACTAAGATAGACTATATACAGAATGTACAGTTGGCAGATAGTGCAATGTGCAAATGAGTAGTGCAAATAGATTGTTCTTAAATAGTATTATTGTTGAAGTGACAGGTGTTACAAAGTGTTCATGAGTCCAACGGCAGAGGGAAAGAAACTGTTCTTGTGGCGGGAGGTTCTGGTCGGATGGACCGTAGCCTCCTGCCCGAGGGGAGTGGCTCAAATAGTCCGTGTCCAGGGTGAGAAGGGTCAGCTGTGATCCGACCTGCTCGTCCCCCGAGTCCTGAGACGTACTGGTCCTGGACAGAGGGTCGGGTGCAGCCGATCTCATTCTCAGCTGGGCGCACATTGCGCTGTAGTCTCTGTTTGTCCCTGGCTGTGGCTCCAGCGTACCACTGGGTGATGGTGGAGGTGAGGATGGAGTCGATGATGGCGTGTAGAACTGCACCATCATCTGCGCCGGCAGCTTGGCTTTCCTCAGCTGCCGCAGGAAGTACATCCTCTGCTGGGCCTTCTTGATGATGGAGCTGATGGTCGCTCCCACTTGAGGTCCTGAGTGATGGTGGTGCCAAGGAAGGCGGAAAGAGTCTACGGTGGTGATGGGAGAGTCTGTCAGGCGAGGGGCAGGGGGCTGAGACTTTCCTGAAGTCCACGATCATCTCCACTGTCTTCTGGGCGTTGAGCTCCAGGTTGTTGGTGCTGCACCAGGACACCAGCCGATCCACCTCCCTCCTCAGACAGACTCATCGCCGTCCGAGATGAGTCCGATGAGGGTGGTGTCGTCTGCAAACTTGATCAGTTTTACAGAGTCGTGGCTGGAGTTGCAGCAGTTGGTGTACAGGGAGAAGAGCAGAGGAGAAAGTACACAGCCCTGTGGAGTTCCTGTGTTGATAGTCCGAGTCTCTGAGACATTCTTCCCCAGCCGCACGCACTGCCTCCGGTCCGTCAGGAAGTCAGTGATCCACCTGCAGATGGAGTCAGGCACGTGGAGCTGAGAGAGCTTGTCCTGGAGCAGAGCAGGGATGATGGTGTTGAATGCAGAGCTGAAGTCCACAAACAGGACCCTGGCGTAGGTTCCCGGGGAGTCCAGATGCTTCAGGATGAAGTGGAGGGCCAGGTTGATGGCGCGTCTACAGATCTGTTGGCTCTGTAGGCGAACTGCAGTGGGTCCAGAGGCGGAGGAGGTGAAGGACTTGAGATGGGGCAGGACCAGGCGCTCAAAGGACTTCATGACGACAGGCGTCCAGCGCCACAGGCCTGAAGTCATTAAGTCCAGTGATCCGGGGCTTCTTGGGAACAGGGACGATGATGGACGACTTGAAGCAGGCTGGGACATGGCATGACTCAGGGAGGTGTTAAAAATGTCTGTGAAGACAGGAGTCAGCTCGTCCGCACAGTGTCTCAGGGTGGCGGGGAGACACCGCCTGGTCCAGCAGCTTTCCGGGGTTGAGACTTCGAAACTGTTTCCTTACATTGTCCCTGTGTAGTGAAAGGCCAGTGGGGGAGGTGGGGGGACCCGGGGTGTGATTGGCAGAAATGTCTATTGTAGTGAGATAGGTGGGGGAGGGGGTTGAGATTTCGAATCGTGAATAGAAGGAGGCGAGCTGTTCAGCGAGTTTCTGGTCAAATCAGCAGCATGGGGGCTTTGGGCTTGTAGTTGGTGATCTGCCTAAGTCCCCTCCAAACCGCTGAGGCGTTGTTAGCAGAGAAGAGAAAGACTGCTTTAGGCGCGTGTTGTACAGAGATCTAGCTCTTGACACCTCCCTGCTAAATCTGTACTTAGCACCTTTGTAGCTCTCTCTGTCCCCTGCTCTGAAAGCTGCCTCCTTCTGCTGCCTGAGCTGCCTCAGTTTGGGTGTGAACCAGGGCTTGTCATTGTTATAAATCACCCTGGTGCGTGTGGGGATGATACTGTCCTCATATCTTACCACTACATGCTCCTCTTTTTTGACAGTTTGATATGGTCATCCTAAGGGTAAACTATACCAACCACACATTATTTTATCCTAATTTTAAAGTAAACCTATTTTTATTTTTATTCAGTATTGCCATACAATTGTACACTAAATGTGAGGTAGTGGATAACCAAACTCTTTTCATCCTCTTTATCATTTAGAATGTTCCTTATTCGTTAATTTATATATATTTTAATAGCGCATATGTTTTTTTGTGGTGTAAATTGCTACATAGATTGCATTATGTTCCCTCCTCCATTGCGGTGCTTATCTCCCGCTGTTGTCATGGATACACAAACACAATGCCGGCACTGCCTTTTGAATGTCAGAAGAAAATACAATACATTTCTGTACAAATATCAGAGTTGAGCCACAAATGCAATGGCACAAAAATAGCAAAATAAATAAAATAAAATAAGCAGGTTGCACATCAGGATCATGGCACATAGCACACACAAGGGCTGCACAATATATCGCAAAAGTATTGATGTTGCTATATTGGCTGATGTAATAATCAATTTCATAAACATACTAAATACAGTATATCGCAATAACACCAGGTCCTCCATTTGACAGAAGTGTACTGTTTTACTTTTAACTCCAAAAGATGTCATGAGCTGAAATTAGAGGTTTTGTGACTCAGACGGAGCAGAAATCACACAAAAATAGCAAGAGGAATGTGTAAATTTAGTGTTTGTGACGAAGACACTCTTTGGTCTGTACATATTCTCCACCAGGACGTCCTCAAAAGGCTTCACTTTTGCTTTATCTCTGTCAAACTTTCACAAAATATTAAATCAATTAATCGAAAGAATTATTGCTAGACTAATTGATGAGTAAAATAATTGTTACTTACAGATCCCTATTACAGATATGAACGTAACATTTTTATTCATGATTTTTGTCAAAAAGTATATTTATATCGCAATATTATTGCATCAATATTGCAACAATTTAACAACCATATCAACAAAAATGTTTGCAGTCATATACATTTTTTAAAAGACATAAAAGACCCACAATTACACACAACAATTACACACAACACACAGCTATTCTAACCAGTTACCTATTTTTGCAACTAGGGCTAGGCATTCTTCTCCCTCTTAATGAACTATCTCGATTTGTCTAATAAAGATATTAATTTCCTTCACTTAAACAATACAGACTTTTAATCATGCTTCTGCGGACACAGGTTTTGCTCTCGATTAATATTATTTGTTTATTTGGTCAGGACACTACATGTTAATTATAAAGGTGGGCAATATATGAAAATTTCGATGATATTGTTAATAGTTACTAGTTTAAAAAAAAAAGAGTTTTGTTTCAAATAAAGGTATTAGGTGATATTTCATCAGTTTTGTGATTAATTTGACAGACATTTCATTTTCATCTGATAATTAAACCACAGCGAATATGTTTAAAGATATGTTTTAATGCATTTCTGTTGGATTGACACAATGTATAATATATATTATATTATATATATTATATATATATATATATTATTATATATATAATATTATATATATTATATATTATTGTCTGACTATAGTTATCAAAATACTTCAAAAATATTTATTTTTGTCAAGATCACCTACCTCTAGTTAATAAGCATGCTGTAAATACGCTGTATTGTATCCATGGGCTAATTTCAACCCGTTGTCCCACATACACTAGTGTACACGGACACTGAAGGCAAGGTGGGTAAGATGTATTGCCGAGGGACACAACAACAGTTTCTACTAGAGAGAGCCACTGTCGCCCCACTGTGGCACCTGTTATTCTCAGCTGTCTCCCATGACCATTAAAAAATCCAAGCATATTACTGATGATTAGAAATGACTAATCCTCAGTCTCGATTAAATTTGATTCAGCCCTATTTGAAACTAATGTTAATTAGCATTAAACACAGGCAAAAACTCCTTTCCATACCATCAAATGCTGAATCGTGCTGACTGTGAGAGAGCAAACCTCATGGGGACCTATTAATAAGGATTCTTGCAACACAGGCGTCCACAACTCCTCTTTGTTGTGCTGATGAAGTGCCACCTGTGCAAAACATGCTCTTAATTAAACAACATGAAACTGAATTTTCTGACATTTTTAGGAAATTGTCCTAAATAACATTTTTGATTAATTTCCCTTTTTGCTTGCAGGGGAGCCTTTTCAGTTGTCCGCCGATGTGTCAAGCTGTGTACAGGACAAGAGTATGCTGCCAAAATTATCAACACTAAAAAGCTGTCTGCGAGAGGTAAGCACATGGTCAATTTAATACTTTAATACTCAAAATGTTTTGCAAGAGAATACATTTGAAACAAAAATGAAGGTGTTCTGTTCCCGCAGTCCATCACACCAGTCCTAAAATGTGTATTGCATTATTTGAACTGTCGTTGGCCTTTAACTTTGCTGTCCTTACCTTTCATTCTTTTGATTTGACATTTAATCTTTGTCCTAACATGTCCTAACAATGTTCTGTATCAAAAACAAACCTGGAGTTGCATTCAGCTTCAATCACACTGTTTTGAGGAATCTTCATAAGAAAATCCTCCCCCTTCTGGGTGTCAAAAACACTTCCTGCTGAACTCCCTCAATCAGTGACAATTTTCAGAATTCATACGTCACTTATCCGAGAATCTTCTGCTGTTTTAAAGCAGAATTAAGTAACTTCAGCGACAGAGCACCCCCTGCAGCTCTCTTGTGAAAATACACTGCCAGTAAAAAAAAAGATACCGAAAGCTTTTTCTTCTTTTTTTTGTCCTTTTTATTGAAATAAGGAAGTACTCACATACAAAAACATTTCATGTCGCCAAACATAAAAAAGAGAGCCAAGGTTTCTCAGGAGCATTTCTGCCATTCACGATCATTGCAGCTGCGAGCCTAAAGGTCATGTGTCTTAAACTACTAACATAACTAAACTAAAAACTAAACATCTACTGGCTGGACAGATAGGCCAGACCGCAGACAAATCCTTTCATTTTAGTCTATAATAAACATTTATTTTGTTTCAAAACATGAGATGGCAACTTTAAGGTACTCAAGAGCATGTTTAAAGGGTAATAACAATATGAAAAATGCATAAGAGTCTTATTTATTTATTTGTATGATATTTACATTAAAAAACATTTTTAATGTGTGAAAGAAAAAAAGATAATATTTTTGCCATGTCGCCCAGCACTAAATGAAACTTTATTTTAACCTTGGTCTCAATACATTTTCCTGAAGGAGTGCACTGAAGGTTGACAGAAAACCACCACAGTGTCAGGGATTTAGCACACCTGAGAGATTTGTGCATAGTTTCTCTGTTTGAATGGTCGCCCTCCACCTTCAGTGCAGACAGTTATGTAAGAGTTAGCAGTTAGCACATAGCCTCTCAGATGGCAAAGCGTAGGAGACTTTATCACAATGGAGTTTGGAGCATGACAAAAAGACAATGGAGTATTCACACAAGTTTGACAGCAGCTTCAGCATAAACAGGTTGGCTTGTAGCTGTGATTGTTGCAAAAACTGAATGACAATACACAAGTTGGTTTAGTTCAGTTGATATAATAGGCATTTTTGAACTGTAAGAACTTGTAGGAATGTATAGGAACCTGGTATTCTGGGGACCCAAAAACTATAGTGTAAAAACCCTATTGACAGTGGCTACTAATTGGATAAATTGTGATGAATGAATTATTTAATTAAATGTCAACTCAATTAAAAGTCATTAATCTGGATTTACACATGCTATGTGCTGGAAAGGATACTCTTAAAAAAAATAAAAAAAAATTAAAGTAGCATAAGAAGAAATGTAGGATTTTGATGAATATTGACTCAAATAGTCTCGATCAATAGCATAATTTGTTCACCTTTAATCTGATTCAACTTGTATATAAGATCTCACATCACATCACATAGAAGATGGTGCAAATTTAGAATACAGAGCATGTACTCTGCAAAAAGGGCAGATTAAAAATAGAATTGAACATACTTGTAGTGTAATCTTTAAAATTGTATGTAGTTTTGGGGTTAATTTGGGGTTCTTTCACTTTTTGTTGATACAGTATTTAAGACATTTACGGGCACCTTTTTAGCACATTCCTGATGTATTGTCATAATATTGTCTGAATATCGGTATCGAGATGATACTAAAATACTATCTAGATAATAATTTTCTCTCAATATCGCACTCACACTTCAGAGTGACCTGCCTCAGTGGCCCTTCACTTCACCACTTGCTCCGCGTAAATCTCCTGCAGCCCTTGCACTGTAACCGGAGCCCTGAGGTCCTGCTGTCAGGTGGCTTCAGGGGGCCACAGGACTGGTCCACTTTTCTCACTCTCACACGACCTGGGAAATGTACATGTATCCATATCATTAGGATTAACAAAAAAGGTTAATTTATTGTTATTTTAAAATATCTTTAAATAATAGAAGGAAACTAAAAGTACAGTTACAATTAATCTTACAGTGAATGTTATATAGCCAGAGTCCTTGCATACCTTAAAGTTGGAGTATCTGACTTTTAAACCGTGAAAGGAGAGTGTAGGTATTTAAATCTTTCTAGCATGTTCCTAGCTCACAGAAACCCTTTGGCACGTTTCTGTTTTCATGCTTGCATTTTTAGCCCAAACACAGCTTTAGAACGGCTTTTTCAGATGGCGAAACAAAGCCGGGTTAGACTGTCATCACTCAACTCTCATCCCAAAAAATTCTTTCTTCCTTGTTTGAGAACAATAAAAGTTTTTTTACAATTAGATGAAGACAGCGCACAGTGCCTGATTTTGTGCTTCTATACACTGTATCTGAGGGGGGGAATGTATTTACTGACAGCTAAACCTAGAACCATTAACCTAGTTCTTGCTGATTGTTGGCCTTCCCTGAAAAGGTCTTAAACTTTTTAAGTTTTGTTTTCTATTCAACAAATGAGAGCTATTGTTGCCAAAAACACACTCTTTCTATGAGTTGTTTTGTTATTTTAGGCTTGATGGCAAAATCAGTCTTACATGCAGTCATTATTTCTCTGCCTTGTGTAACAAACTATATACTTCACAGTAACAAGATTAAAGCTACGCTAGATTATCCAGCTGTTCTATGTTCTTGGCAGGCTAACGGCTAAATGGCAGTTATTTTTATAAGACCTGTATATGCACAGACACACACATGATAAATAATTCACCCACACAGTTTAGCTTCGTTCTTGAGATACATTTCACTTGGGCCATTCTAGTGCCTCGATGCCCGGGTCGTTTCATTGGATCTGAGCACTGATCTGACCTGACTGCCTAGTGCACGATACTAGTGGCACACTCTTACTTCTCTTGACTAATGGATGAGCCATGTTCAAGAAACGGCAGAGAAACGCCTGAGCTTCTACATCTATTTATAGCTGCATGACCTATCACACATGGATCCCCACTACCATAGGCTCAATAATTAGACTAACATAGGACGGAAGAATGGATAAAATATTAAATTGATTTTTATGAAGTTTTGTAATTGTATTTGTATTGTATTTAATTACTAGATTTGCTACTTTGCTATTGCTACATTCAGTTTGTTGTGCACATTTTAAACAATGTAAGTATTAAATAAACAAACTAATGCCACCAGATGAACTGCAGGATCTGAATTCTGCAGGATATGAATTCTTTCTCTTGATTTATGTCAAATCTATCAGAAATGTGCGAGTAAATGTTTTATTAAGGTTCAGGAATAGCATAAAATGTGAATGAACTGTAAAATGAAACACAGCAAAGCTTTTATTATGAAGGATAAACTCAATGTTAGAATGTCCATATCTCTAAAACAGCAGTTACCATGATATCCTTTTTATCTGCATCCTCTATTTTGTACGTAACAAACATAGGGCTCCAACAAGTTAATCGATTAATCTCAACTAAACGATTATTGAAATAATCTTTGACTAATTTAGTAATTGAACAGTCGTTAATAGTTCTGTACATACACAGCTTGCATGCCCTGATAAAGACCCGTAGGATTCCAAAACGTGTGTCCCTGTGTCAATAAAGGATTTTTACTTACATCAGAGTGCCTCAGTCCTCCTCTCTTTGCAGTTTTAGACTTTTTCCGCATATCTTTGAAGAGCACCTAATCTTTTAAGTACATCATCCACAGACCCCTGCAGCACTCACTTATCTCTGTTAAATTGGTCTGTACATAGTTCATATACAAGTTCCAAAACATGTCATGAGCTGATAGAAGAAGTTTTATGACTCAAATTAAGTTGGAAAATGACATGCTTGTGTAAATTTGATAGAAATGTTCTTGTCCATAAATGTGCTGCAACAGGATCCTCAAACGGCTTCACTTCAGCTTCATCCGGATCAAATTTAGTTACAAATAAGTTGCATGACTTTGCGCTTTTTACAACTAATCAATTAATCAAAAGAATTATTGCAAGACTATTCATACTAACCAAAATAATCGCTAGCTGCAGCCCTGAACATTATATTAAAAATAATAAATGCATCTTTGCTGTTTGCTAAGTAACCCACAATGTAATTTCTGATTCAGATTCAAAAAGTTTAATCTTGCAGCGCATTTTTAAGTAAAATAACTCATTAGGCTGTCGTCATATTTCTCAATTGGCCACGTTAAGGTTAGTGAGCCGACTTGCGACTTGAGAGGCGTGTGTGTGGGGTGGGCAGATGGGAGATGAAGGGGGAGGGAGGGGCGGAGGAGGAGGGGGGGTCATGCAGGAGAAGAAGCCCGGGCACTTGGCAGCTCTGGGCCGTGCGCCTGGCTGCTGCATGCCTTTAGCACGGGACTCTCATCTGATTCTGCCTCTCGGCTCACACTGCATGCACATATAGCCACGAGTTTGACACTCGTTGCACCCTGTCAGCTGCCCTCCACGCCCCTCTTATTAAGGGTTCAGAGGAATAAATGAAGAAATAATGAAGGGGTTTAAGCTTGTATACTGCAGACTTGTGACATTTTGGCTGAAACTATGTCAAAAAAGGTTCTTAACTGATGCAGAATGAAGTTGGTCATCAAACAACGACAAGGGATTTTTCACATTATGGTCACAGTTCTAAAAGAGCATTACTAGAAACACATGAAAGTGTATGGTGTAAATGATATGTATAAAAATATTTCTCAGAAGATAAAAATGAAAATGTCAAATGGCTGTATTCCAAGTCCAAGATTGATTGATTAGATATCAAAGACAACAATCTATTTTTAGTCCAATTCAAGGTAACTTTTCTCCTGACCCCGCTTGTTGTTCTTGGCTGCTGCCTGTTACAGTCAGTCGTCCCAAAGCGCAAATAAAAGCCAAGTGTGATGAGTGAGCTGGTTTTCTGGACAGACGGCAATAGATTGTGATCTGTTTTGACGATGGACAATTACTCTTTATTCATACAGCGCAGTCTTGTATCTTTGTGCAAAGTAGAAAGTGGCCTGTGATGCAGTGGAGAAGGCTGACCTGGTTTGATCAAGAGGCAGCTTGTGTGTCAGTCATAGAGGACAGATGTGGACAGGACTCGCTCTCACTCAGCACTGTGCTCCTGGGACCGCTGTAGATGTTCTTTTCACACTCTGAATTTAAAATAACAGACTGAATCACACGTCTGGCAAACAAACACCTGTTCAAGATATGCAATGACTGGCTCCTGTTATATCATGTCCGTACGTAACAGCTAAAAGTCCAAAAAGCCATCTAAGGTAAGACATTCTGGACATGAATGCCCTTTTTTCCAGCATTTCTTACAATAATAAAATCAGTGTTGTTCACCCATACCCTTTGGCAATGGATGTTGAAAATAATTACAAAAGTACTACTCATTTATTTCTCTCTTTAGAATTAATCACAGTGTGAACTAGCCCTGAACAGTGCACGTGTTAAGCACATCCAGAAACATTCCCATTGGTGAGATGACTGAAATATGGGCTGTTTAACTAAGACAGAAGACATTTTTAGTTTGAATAAAACCAAAGATAAAGATGTTTTAATATACAGTTTAAATTCTTGCAAGCATCCAAATTGCAATTTCAATTTGATTTTGATGAAGCCTAATCTGAACCTAGTTTTGTCTGTGTTTCGTGATGTCATATGTCTGACTGATTACTTCCGCTGTTCCCTTGATGTTGGTGATGAGGACCCTCTTGAGAAACTATTCTGTAATTCTGTTATGCAGTTTTTGATGTTTGACATACAAAACTCTGGATACACGGGTACAACATGAATAACAAATGCGTACAAACACTTTAAGATGGGCCGTATTTCTTGTGGGCCATTTACAGATCCATTCCGTGTGATTGGATCTTATTTTCTCTGTATCTTGTCCTCTACCACAGATAACCACTGAGCAAAATGAGTCACAAAATTGCAGTTATACTCTGGTACTTCTCACCTTGCCTTCTCCGTCTTCCTTATCTATTTCCTGTGTCAGTTACTGCTCCTAGAAGTCTTCATCAGTATTGGTTTCAGTGGGTGAATAGTCTGCTGGCAAGAAAGCTGTAAAAGTGATATCACAACTGTAGATTCTTGTTTCGGTTTAATTTTGCAACAAACTTTTCTCACACCATCATTAGAAACATTACAATATATAATTTAAATGTAATAAGCTCTTAATTAGAATACTGGTTACATCATGAGTGTGTTCTAGTACTGGTTTAGTCCTGGTCTAGTCTAGGTGTAGTTCCGGGTTAAGTCCCAGTTGAGTACCAATTTTGAAGTCAAATCAAAATCTCAACTAAAGCTGCATTACGTTTTATCTTGAAAGATTATTGTAAAAGCAACAGCAAAAGCTTTGTGGACTCACACCACTACAAACTATCTTCATCTAATGTCATAACATTTTATCTATTGCAAACTTAAAAGTAGGAAGTAGGAAGTGTGCGTCACAACCATAGACATAAAAAATAATGGACAGACTGTCGTCGCTCCGCCCCATTCATGAAAATGCGGCTCAGTCATGGAGAATTCAAAATGGCCGCGGGTTAGCCCCCACCACTCCCTCGGTGGGAGGCGGGAGAGGCGAATTTGGGGCGACCTTTGCCGACGTACTGCCGTCGTAGCCTCTATAGTTACCGCCCACTCGTAGGTGTATGGCTGTGCCCTGACATTTCCGGCGTAAAGCCCGCCTTCTTCATTACATATGCAAGAACTTTAAAAAATCACAGCGGCTAAACCAGCCTGGTTCAAAAAAATTCACCCCCCTCAGCGTTGTCACAGAGCCGTAAGCTAACGTTTGAGACCAAAGCCGTATTTTGAGCCAGGCTCTAAAGTAGGTTTTGAAACGTCTAACTCCCCATTGACTTGCATTGAATAATTCTACTTCCGCAGCCAGCCCCTAGCGGTCAGCAGCAGATTGCAAACATGGCAGCCTACAGTCGGCGGCTCAATTTGAGCGCGGTAGCCTCGCCCACTGGTCACAACCCTACACTTTGAGATGAGAGCTGAAATAATTCATGCATGTTGAATTCTGTGATTGGCCAAAGGGTCTGTAGGAGAGCTTGGAACAGGTTACAATACGTACTTCCTTCTTTCACAGTTTAAAAATCAGACAAACCTTGAACTGAATCTTCATAACATACTGTATATATATAAAATACAATTGAAATATGTGTCATAAAAACAAAATATAAAATTTTCTCCAAGTCATTCAGCCTAACTGATTCATACCTCTTAAATGTATCCTCATTCGAAAAGCACATCACGGTTGTTTGAAAGGACAAATGCCTTGGTGGAGGTCTGCAATTTCCAAGTGCATCATACATTGATGACATTATTTCCGCTTGTTTTTGGAGTGTTTTTAAGGCTCCTGATTGTCAGAGTGTCTCTGGTGACGACATTCTAAGACCTATTAATGGCCCTCCCACTCTCATCTGCCATTTAAAAGTATTGACAAGGGTTTAGCTCTTATTGATTCCCAAGCTGGCAAACGCAGGGAAAAGGAGTTGAACAGTGACCTCCTTGTTTTAAGTGTCTGTTATCTTAAGTCCACCTGCTTTAAATTCCCTGACATATAATTGACAGCCAGTATTGTTTTAGTGAGGATTATCAAAGCTCATTGAAGGGCTACGGGGCTTTCTGATGAAAATTATGGAGTTCAGGCTCTATCGAGTGAACCCTAAAGCACAATAACAGACTGTTGACTAAAATAATTTGTAGCATTACTGACATTAGTTTAGTGGGCTACCTTACGTTCAGTATTATTTATTATTATTATTATTATTGTTATTGTTATTATTATTAATATAAATTACTATATTAACATTATTCAGCATCACCAACCCCAGTTACAGATTAGATCTGTGGAGAGGCAACAAGAATGCATGTTTAAAAAAAAAAAAGTGGTTTATGTTAGTAAAAATAATATAGCTCATTCTAAGGAAGGCAATAGCAAGCCGCTGACACCCCCCCACCACCACCACAGTGCACCACAAGTGCACCTTTACAATCAGTAATCACCAGTAATAGCTAAAAAGGAACATACTAAATATTGGAATACAACAAGTCCATTCAAAAGAATAATTATTGCAAGTGAGATTTTCTTTTGGTTTCACTGATGATTTTACAAACTAGCCTTTTTCAGCCACACTATTATCAATGTCAACAGCGTGCCATCTGGTTGGCCTGGCTCAGATAAAGGCACTTACTTAAAGTAATGTTAACAGGTGCAAAATATAGCATAAATGGTCATGCTATTAATTGTTGCTTTCAAATTGTCAAATGTCCTCAAAATGTCACCTATCAGAAAGTTGAAACCCATGAATACTACAATTTAGTTAAGCCTTTGCAATTTGTTAATTGCAATCATCCAAATTGTGAGTTCCATTCAGTTCCTCTGACAACACTTCTTCATAGTTTCTTCGCTGTTCCCTTCTTTTGCTCTCTCATCCACTCCTGTCTCCGCCTCGCTCCTCTCAGCTTTAAGTCTATAATCACAGGGCTTACACTTGACTGTCACTCCTCAGTGTCGCTGTCAGTGTGGGTGTGTTGGGCTGTGTGTGGCAGGGAACATGACAGAGAAGATCATGTGCCTTTCCTTGTCTCGCTGTGGTCCACCCCCTATGGAGCCTGAGCCCATGCACTATGTGGGCTTAGACTGCTCCATGGAATCCAGGTTGACTAGCATCGTTAAGCGGTTATATAAGCTCGAGCGAGCGTTCCCATTTACATTACATTAAATAGGAAATGTAGCATTTACAATATTTTTCGGAAATAGTGAACTTGCATACTTTGTAGAGTGACTTAATCTAATATACACAACATGAATGTTTTAGTAGTCGTTTCCATTGGTTTTGAGTTTGAAGCAGATTGGGCTGTTTAATTTGGGGAAAATATCTAATTGCGACTGTGATTAGATTCGCCTACATCAAAATTGCGATTTCGATTTGATTGTGATTAACTCCTATTTAACTCCTTTGTATCATAATCAATTAACTCCTTGATTATGATACAAATACAACACAACAGGATATGCGGTCTATATTAGTTTGTGCAAAACCCACTTATGTGGCTAATTATCAGTTTACTTGCTAATGTGCAGTAGGCAAGCACTGACATCATAGACATGTGTTGGTTTCTATTTCTCAAAACCTTTAATTCTTTGGTGATGCTGTAATGGATAAAGAATTACTGTCATCGTTATTTTCAGCACCTAAAGCACAGCATTTGTTCATTAAAAACAATTAAATAAGAATAAATAATTTGTTTTTTCGCTTTGAATTTCTTGAAACTTCAGACAGTATAATATGTCCACAATGTTCTTGATTTCATCTCATCATTTATCTCTTTTTGTTATGGTCTGGTTATGGTCTCCTACATTTGCTTCTCTGTCTCTGTTTTACAATTGTTTTCTTTCCTCCCCTTTGCTGTTTAGATCACCAGAAGCTGGAACGAGAAGCCCGAATTTGTCGCCTCCTAAAACACCCCAACATCGGTAATTCCATGTATTCCATGTTATTATACTATACTATTAGACTAACATCACCCAGGGATGTCAAGCTTAATTGATATTCACGATTCTAAAGCTCAGAATATGATTGTAAGAGATAAAAAAAAAAAATAATAATAATAATGATAATAAATGCCAATTCAATCTTTACTCCAAAATAAGTAAAGTAAAATGTATATTGCATTTTATCTGGCTGTTTGTCAGGTTAAGAAAGGTTGATTTTTATAAAGCTGGTTATTTACTAGAGGAATATTGATATAATTAGACAGTTATTTGGTCATGTTGTCAAAAATGAATAATAATCGTAAAATTGTTGCTTTTCTTCCCACAATAATCTTAACACTAATATTTCATACTGTGTGACAACCCGTACCACTTGGACTTAGCTTCTTGAATATTCATTAATCGATGTATTTTAAAAACAGATTATGTAAGAAATGTATCTCTGCAACAACTGCACCAAAAATAATCTGCTCCTCCTTCCCTTTTCCCGCCTAGTGCGTCTTCATGACAGTATATCAGAGGAGGGCTTTCACTACCTGCTGTTCGACCTGTAAGTCTTCTTTACGTTGTTTCTATACCCTGGTTCTCCGCCCATTATAACGTACACACTTACATAATCCTCTCCTATATTTAAACTACCCCACCTCCCCTGCTCCCTCCGCCACCCACGCCTTCTACATTCATGCCTCTCTCGGCATCTTCCCTCTAGTTTCCATGGCGACGGTGCCGTATGAAATTAAGGGGGGGTGGGGGGTACTAAATCAAGAGGACAATTTGCATGGTTTATTTTGCTTGTGGTTTTGGTCTCTACTGGCGTTCACTTAGCAGTGAATTCCTTTACATCCTGTGATCCAGCTGCAAGGCTTAAATGTAGTGCATGTAGCCTGAGTTCTTACTGGTTCAAAAGTGGTGCTACAAAAACAACTGAATCTGAATTGTCCTACTGCAAATTGCAAAATATGGGCATTTAAGAAAAAAGCATCTCTATTTCTATTTCCCATGCAAAGGGCTTGATTTTAAAAGGGCAGTTTGTAGTTTGCTGGTGAAGTGTATGAAACATTCTGTTCTCCCTGGAGATGGAATAAAACCAAGCAATCTCCATGGAGACAAACGGCAGGCAAACTTTTTGGGCAATAAAAACTCCTTTTACTGGATGAATGTAACATAGATAAGTTTATATCATATTGTAGAACCGTCTTGGCAAAGCAAAAACACTGATTCCCAGCTAGAAAACTTACACAGTGCACTTTTATTACTCCATATGTGGTTTCAATGCCATGATGACAATAAAGCTCAAAACAAACCATAAAACCATATGAAGCCTCATTTATCAAACTTATGTATAGCGAAAACTAACTAACCAAACTTACGCATTTTTTGTAATCTATCACTATTGATGTGAGTACTAACCTAGCTCACGCCAGATTGATATGTGTGTCGCTCTGAAGTTAGTTCTACACATTATCAGTTTGGACAGGCTCTTGCCAAAAGCCATCGGGAAAATGCGTAACATCATGACGGACATTTGAACTGACTGGTCACAGGGTCGCAAAAGCGGAACAAGCCAAGAAATCAAGAAATCCAGTTGAGAGAAAAGCACAGACTTCACAAAGCACTACTTATGTGCACATTTTCAAAAGCAAAATAGTCTGTAAATGTGTTGAAATAGGCTGAAGTATATCCGTCGGCGTCTCCACGTTTGTTTAGGTTTGTCCTTTTGACTTTCACCCAAACCACAATGCAGCGATGTGATTGGTCCAGCACACAGCGACTCAAACCCAACAGCGAGAGACTATCCAGATGGATTCTCAAGAGTTTGTGAACTCACAAATATCACGAGAATTCATATGGCAGGGCCAGGTTATGTGAGTGCAGGGTGTGCTCAAATCGTATGGCAGGTCAGGAGGTGGTGCATGATGTACACCACCTTCAAGCTTCAGGCCTGTTCTGTTACTTCATAGAGGGCTGCTCAGGTCCAAACACTTACTAACAGCCACAACCCGCCCCCCTAAGCCCGGCCTGAACCCAAGCTGCTCTCCCCGCTGGTTCAGATCTGAGTTTTGATCTAGTGCGACTGTAACCCCTGCGTTCCTCACACTTTGACACAAGTTGATGATATATGCTCTAAAAGAATAATAATTCATAAATTGTTACATTTCCAATGTTGGACATACATATTTGAATTACATTTTATTTCGAATTTTCTGTGTTTTCCAACGAGCCAAAAAAAAAAAAGCAATTCTTTATGATTTCCTGCTCAGAAAAATTCAGCTTCTGTGCAGCGACTGCAACATGTATATTTTGGGGCGTTTCCCGCAAATGTCATTGTTTTTCAGCAGTCGTATTGATAACCAGCTGTTCTTCAACTGGCAGGATCTGAGTTGTGAGCACAGGTTCATGCATCTATGAATTTATTTGGTTTGTTCAAAATAAATACCATGCGCCCTCTGGTGTATGAACAAGTACACACCAAAATTCCATTCCATCCTCACTGTAATATTATTATATATACATACTAATATATATTCTATTATTATTGATATTATTGTGTGTTTTTAGTTTTAATATAGATCAAGAGCACTATTCGGGGAAAGTTGTCCTATTTAAGTGATTTGTTTTTTAATATCAGTACTTGTTGAAATGTACTTTTGATACGTTCTTTTTTCTAACCCTGACTCTTGTTCTTTGGACAGGGTGACTGGAGGAGAACTCTTTGAGGACATTGTAGCCAGAGAATACTACAGTGAGGCAGATGCAAGGTACAAGGCTGACTTCCTGAGCCACTTTTCTGCGCTGAAGTCTGTGTCTACTGTTGTGTTTTTGTGTGTACCTCCCCTGTCCTTTCTTCTCTTTCCTCCCATTCCCTCTTCCCTTACAACTTTCCTCACAACTTCACTTCAAAAAATCTTTATTGCTCTACCAACATTGTTTATGTACAAATCCATTGCCTGATGTTGACATTGCTTCCTTCCATAAATCATCAGCATCTTACAATTGTTTCTAGCAGTTCTACTGTCTTAAAAAGTGATAAACAACATTTGTTTTAAATTGTTTACAGCAGTCCAAGTAACTCCTCACAGCCCTAACACATTCCTAGCATCCTAATTATTCACAGCGATGAGGCCAGAGCAGAGTTTTGCTGTCACGCCACTGCTAACAACAACTGCAAGGAAAGAAGAGAAACAAAAAAAAATGGGTTCAACCCCCTTTAAGAACATAACATTTAGCACAGTAGTGTAGTCTTTATACTCTTGCAATACATATAAGTTGAGGACTATAATCTATTACTCCTCTCAGGAACCTCTCAGTGGTTCACTACATTATGTTCCACAGTATGGCATTAAACATCTATCTTACATTTAATCATCATGTGTTTTTATTGCTGCCTTGAAAAACATAGATTCTTAAGTTTACTGTCATACTGTGGCTAAGTAATAATATTTCCATCAAGCATGAAGCAGACCCCCTTCAGTAAAGTTACATAGTGCATCTTTAACAACAATTTTAATTTACCTGTTCCAATAAAGCCCTAATAGAACTAGACAGTGACTGAAACACTCACATATGACACATTTAATGAGGCTGGTGGTACACTGATATTGGATGGATAAAACTGTCAATATTGAAAAAAGTGTTTGTGTTCCCTGGTTGTCGTGGTGTTGTTACTAGCTTTAATGTACTGAGCTGTTATTGGTTTCTCTTCAAGGAAGTAATAAAAATGGAATTAGCCTACTTTGTTCCATCCTCAAGACATTATTGCATTTGAAATATTACGTTTATTACATATTATTTTGAATACTGACCCGATTATAGGGCAACAGTTTCAAATTGTAGTGTTATTTTGAGAGGAAACTGACCAAACAACTGTGAAATCCTTTATTTACTTTCCTGCACATTGTAAGAGACATCAGTAAAGCATACTGAATGTTAAAATAAAGTTAATGTGACATAAACAGTAAGATAAAAAGTGCTTTACATTTAGATTTTTTTTTGGAGTGTAAATTGAAATGGCTCATTTGATTACAAATAATTACAATTACAAATATATTGTGACCTGAACAATCACAATTATTGATAAACTACATAATCTTGACATCCCTACCAAGGCTTAAACCTTTAGTTGTTTAGAAGATTAATTGGTCAACGTCTTAATCGACCAACACTTTTAATTGACCAGTTATTTTATTTAGATTAAAATTAAAAAGCAGCAAAAATGAGAAGATATGGAGTGAGTTAGCTGAAGATTTTGGACTAAATCATGAGTTTAGTCAAATTTATACATCTCTAACATATAAATACACTGTTTACTAGTACTTTTTTGCATCATCTTCAGTGCAGTTCTGGTCTTTGAAGTGTAGTTTAAATTTGCTACATGGAGATACTTCATACTTTTGATATATTTTTGCCACATCACCTTTTAGTCGACTAATCAGTCAATAGAGCAGATCTTAAGTTGAACAAGAATCTTTAGTCGAGCCCTAATCCCCACTTCAGCATATAGTGTCCATGGTTTGTTGAAGAAGATGCACTGAGCCATCTCCAACACATTTGTTCTGCCGTTTTAAGTAACTGTATCAGAATATCTGTTGGTAGTGTGCGCTGCTGTAATGCCTGGCAGCAGCAGCGGGTGCTCACATGTCGCTCAGTGAAAAGGTCACAACACCACAGTATTTTATCTGTTCTTAACAATAGCTTTGCTCCTGCTAATAGTAGATGTATAAATATTTTGTAAATCCCACCGGGCAGATTGCAGAAAGGCTTTTCACACATTGAGATTTGGCAAAACAATTTGAGTTGATTTGGCAGAGTTAGTTTGAAGTAGGTTTGTGCCATTAATATACTATAATCAAGATTGAGTTGCAGTCATTTCTTATTGTCGATGATCAGTTTTTTTGTTTTTTGTTTGTAAATTAAGAGGTCCATAGTTAATTTTCAGTCAGTAAAGACATGTGGTTTGAAGCAGAGTTCTGACTTTGGAGGTAGAAAATAAACTACTGTTTATGCTAAATTGCACTGATGAAGTCTGGGTTACTTAGTTCAGGGAATTAGTATTAAAAACAATTTTTATTGATTAGTTTGCATTCCTGGGGACTTCAGAAGGAGAATGCCTCATTGATGCAAATGATCTAGTGTGTTTCATTATACTTTTTATTTAGGGTTGTTATTCTTTAAATTTATATCAATCAACTAATTATTATTATTATTATTTTTAATGGATTCATAAGGACAACAGCAGAAAGGTTCATTTAGAAGTGAATCGTGACTTTGATCTTCCTTTTTGCATAATTAACATGCTTGCATTGTGGTCTTGTGAGTGCAGTTTGGGACACATACATTTTCAAAACACAGATATCTTTAATAGTTTTGAGAGCTTTTGCCAGCACCACACTTCATCCATTTTTGGTCAGCTAAACGATGCATAGGGCAGGCTTTTAGTCAACCAGCTTATTTTCATTGTACTGTATTACTCCAATGCATATAACATTTTTCTTTATAATATGGTTCAAAAGAATTTACGGTTCTGCTAATAGGGTCTTCAATATTATTGTTTATTTATCCCAACATCTTCAGTAGCACATGCACCGTTTCCATGCCTTTTGAATGTCAGCCATTGAGGCTATTAGTGTTCTCTGCTCCTTTCCTTTAACACCCCTGGAGACCAGCGCGAAGTAGGACTTTAATTAGTGCCATTAATTAGCCATGCACACACCCAGGCACACGCACACCTTTGAAAACTGTGCCACTTCTCAGTTTGTCGCCCCCTATCAAACTAACAATCAATAACTTACTCAATGATTAATGACAGTTCGTGTCATTATGCTAATGTCAATACTTAAATGTAAGCTAAAATTGTCTTATTAATTATTTCACAAATGATTTACATTCACAGCACATAATATTTAAAAGCCCAATATTTAATTTAAAATTAAGTCTAGACATTGTATTTCAAAATGACTGTGTGCAGTCACATGTTTGGCCCTTCATTGTCACTTGCAGGTGTAACTGACGCAAGCTGGCCTGACCTCTTTCAGTCTGTGATAGTTTTGTTGAAATATTTGGCTAATTTTCTTGCTTTAGTTTTTACTTCATAAAAGTTTAGGATTTCAGATTAGCACTTGACTCCCCTGCAGGTGGAGTTGTATACATTTTAATATTGGAATTGAATAGGTGTTTGATAAAATATCTTAGGTATCCTCAGTGTTTTAAAAGGTTTTCATAATTTCGGGCAGCGGTAAAAAGAAAGGTTGCAGTCAACAAACAAAACATTTTTATTTTTCCCCATTTCACCCAACACAGAGAAAGGTGGTGCCATCCACTCATGACATGTCTCCTAGCTCTTGGCCTTTTCCTCTTGTCACTATAGATTTAGTGCCACACAAATCTTCCTCAGTCTGTGTGATAAAAAATATAAGCCCAGCACATTTTTCAACCAGCCGCTCAGAAATACAGGAGTCTTGAAATGACAGGCACAAAGTGTACACTGAAGGGGGCGATGATGAAGATACTGTCTGTCAGAATCAGGTTAGTGCTGTGGAGCACAAAACCAATTGGTATAGAAACCTGAAACGATGCCCAGTCCATCCAAACATCTTACAAGCAATATGTAAACAAATGGTAGTTTTACTTGAAAGCTATTTAGAACTCTGCCATTGTCATATGAGTTTTTTTAATTTTTTTTATTAAAGTATTGTTTTAAGGCACATCTACAGAGTAATGTAAGGGAACTGAACTTAGTCATTCTGCGTTCAGACTAAAGTGTCAAAGGCATCACGTTAACACGCAAATGGTGGATTTGTGTCTAGGTCGCCTACTAGCGTTTCTTCTTCTCTGGTGCAGTGCGTCTTGAGCATTCACAAGTTTGCTGCAGCCACATCTAGCAAAATGGAGCTTTTGCTGGAATTTGCAGCTCATCAACCAATCAGGAGCTTCCTTAAGAGTATCAGTCAGTCCTCTGAATAGTAGTCATTTCACAGGCAGATTTTGAGTCTAGTTCAGACGTGTCCAGAACGTCAAAGCATCTGTCCCCAAAAGCATAGATGTCCAACTAGAGGTGTTCAGCGAGTTTCTGACGCCACCGTCTGAATGTAGCATTAGACTCAGCACATTCATCAAATGTAGGTTAGGACAAAGCGATGTAAAACAGCTTGACATCTCCCCAGCAGCCGTCTATGACTCATTCTCATCCTAAACATAACTTTTTTATGTTACCATCATCTATTATTATCTCTATTAAGACTTCCAATTTTTTTTTGCATTTTCTCAACTTCTCAACTCTCTCCCTGCTCTTCCTCTCTCTCTTCCTTTCATTCCCCACTTATCTTTCTACTAGTTCTGTCACAGTACTAAAATTTCAAATTTGTTTTCAAAAAGCTTGGTACTCAATACCAATTATTGTTTTAGTTTCATTCATTATCATATGCTCAAGATCAAGACCATATTAAAACTATATCAAGTATATACATTTGTATTTACAATATTTATTTTGACCACCCTACTTTTTTTTAGCCTTTCCTTCCTCTTATTGTCTTCCTCCTATCTTCATTTTCTCTATCTCCTCCTCCCCTTTCTCTTCCTCAGTCTCCCCTTCTCTATTTTCTTACCCCCTCCTTTCCCCCTCGCTCTTGTCTCCTTCTCCTCTAGTATTGTCTGGCATGTTGTTCTGCTACACATCTTTTTAAAACGCAAAACAAACTGTCCCCCACCTGCCCTCTTTACCCACCTTTCCTCTTCACGTGCACCTCTTCTTTCTAAACTCCTCACCTTTCATCTTCTTTCTCCCCCATCGCCACCCATTCACCACTTTGCCCTTTACCCGTGCCCCTACCCGCCCCGTCGAATACCCCCCCTCTCTGTTTTGTCTTCACAGTCACTGTATCCATCAGATTCTAGACAGTGTCCATCACATTCACCAACATGACATAGTGCACAGAGACCTAAAGGTTAGTACATGTTCAGGGGCATCTGCATCGCACCCACCCAGATTTCTCCTGCCTGCTCTCTCCCCTCTGCCACCCCCCTCTGTCTGTGGCGTCTTGTTTACTGCCTGTTTGCCTGTGTATGCTCGTTCACGTTTTGCTTTAAAAACTTAATATTCTCAAATTCCCGCCTCCCGACATTTCCCCGTCCCACGCAGTCACACACAAATCTCCTGTTGCACTGACGAATCAATGAACAAACCCGTAGCGGCTGTAATAAATGTCAGAGTTTACTATTGCCACACAGCGGTTAGTTCTCCCAAAGGGGCTCTTAAAACAGAAATCAATATAGAGCCCCTGTAAATATCATTCTAGCCTCCTCCTACTCTCCCAGCAGCAAAAGAGTGAACTTTTATTTTCTGCCTTACAGCATTCAAGTGTATAACAAGATCTATGAAAACAGAGAACGGCATTAAAAATCACAAAAGAATTGTTTTTGTGGGTTTAATATTGCAAATGAATATGTATGCATCTTGCGCACAACTAAAAATAGTACAAAGCCCACACATACGTCTAGCTGCTTTTCTCTTCTCTAATGAGTAGCTAGTTGAAGGTAAATTGTTCTATATTCATTCAGTATGTACCGTTATTAGTAGCTTTTTTGTTGTTTTTTTAGCTTTTTTTCTTGTATACCCAAGAAAAGAATGGGCTTCGTGATTATCAGATCTAAACTACATCTATAACAGGACTATTTTAGGAGCTAAACCAGATCTAAGTAAAACTACACAGCAGTTCTAAACAGGAACACAACCAAAGGAAGAAAAACTGAAATAAGTAGAGGTGGGTAGTACTCATTTAAAGTAACCTTTTAAAGAAATTGTACTTCTGTGAGTAGTTTAGACACCACACTTTTTCTCCTTCTTGAGTAATGTATTTGACATTGAGTGAAAGTTGTGGATCCTCTTCCCACTGTGAGGAAGGCTACAGGTGGCAAGAACTTTATGACAATATTACATGATTTGAACATTTGTATTTATTGCGCAGCTCATTAGATATGATTTTGTTTTTCTCATTTTATTGGTATATCCTTTGAAAATACAATATTGTGTGATTTAAGGTTTTGTCGTTCCTTGCAATAAATTATAAATCAGATTTTATGTTATAATTACTCTTACTTACCCCTAACACCTTTTTACTCTTCGTTGAGAAATTTCTTTCTTGTACTTCTGCTAAAGAAATATTTTAAGTAATGTTAGTCTAACTTGAATAAACTGTTTGGCCCTGTTCATAAGATAATATGATAACTATAATACAAGAGAAAACTTACTAAATAAATTAAAGTAAAGTTTAATTTTTAATTTGGGAAGCCAGTTTGCGATGGCATTAACATTAACAATTGCTTGTTCTTGTATTCATATTTTGATATAGAAATTGGAACATCACATTGTCTGAAATCATACCTATCATTCAATAGAACGTCCTATTTTGTTGAATGTCAATAACTTGTACTTTCGGTCTGTCTATTGTTTACAGTTTTTGCACTTCTATAGAAGACAAGCAATTACAATGTATTAAAACTGATTACTGTCAGTGCACAGGAAGTCAGGAGCAGCCCCAACATGGAACTGCCTGTGTGTATACATTTCAATATGTTATTACTTTTCATTCGTCTATCAGTCGTCTCAGCCAAGCCTCTTCATCCTCTGTGCAGATGTTATCTAACCTGGTCATTTGCACAAATAACGTGATCATTTGGCAAGAAAAAAAATCAGATAACTAGAATAGTCAGATAACCCAATAATTAAATCTGATTTTTGTTGTGTGTTTACATGCGCCAGACAGATTTGACCAAAATAAATAAATTAACAATAAGTCAATTCATTAATAGATTTTTATTTGGAAGACAACGTACTATACATTTTTAAATAACAGTTTCAACCTTTCCAATATTTTCTCTTTCATTTTAGTCTTTGCCACATTAGTTTACTCTTTTTACAGAATTTCTTAGTCAAAACATGTGTGAACAAGCAAAAGGAATCTGCTTACTCAAACCAGATTTAACAATTTACACATTTCAATAATCACATAACTGCAGAAATCAGATAATGACCATATTTTTGACGTGCATGTAAACACAGTCACTGTGCAAACTTCCTTTGCAATAGAGGTACAATTTAGTGAACAGTTTTGTTTAATACAAGGGACTTTTAGTATTGATGGGTAAATACATTTTAAAAATCTTCAGTATTCACCCGTGGTTTTGTCCTCACTTTACTACAACATACTTTACTACAACATATAGTATAATACAATTAAAGAGGGGGTATTACACTTCTATGGGGTATTAATCGTTAACACATAGCATATAGATCACCATGTTACATGCTAGCCACTTTTCCTGGAGTTGCCTCGTCCCTGGAAAGCGTGAAAATAAACGCGTCCTCTGTCCATCCAAATGCGCTTTCTGTCTGGACACATTTTCAAAAAAAAGCCAAACAGAAAAGTAGCGTAAATAAGTCTGTGTTGTAGCCATTTAGCCGCTATCAGTCGCATTGCTCCGCTCCCCCCTTCCCCTCACATAATACCTGACAGGAGGAGGTGTGCTTGTGGGAGGAGGTGTGCTTGTGGGAGGAGGTGTGCTTGTGGGAGGAGGTGTGCTTGTGGGAGGAGGTGTGGTTGTGAGAGGAGGTGTGCTTGTGGGAGGAGCTGTGCTTGTGGGCGGAGCACTAGAGAACGGTTCAAAAATACGATCAGAATTGTTTTCGAATAGTGTGCAGGAGAGAGCCAAGATTACGCAAACATGAGTGGATTACATTTAAAACCCCTTCAGGCATGTTTTTGATGAGGGAATAACACTATAACATGGTAGAAAGCTCCAAAAAGTTGATTTTGCATAATACCCCCTCTTTAAGGAAGTGAGAGTGAGTTATAGAATCACAGTTAGACTTATTTTGGACTGAGCTTTGTTGAACGAAACAAAAGAACCTTTGGCCCATATCCTGCCCTCTGCCCCCCTCTCACCCTCGTACCTGGCCTGTGCACGTTGTGACTCTGTTCATACTAACATGCGCCCCCTGATGTTTGCATGCAGTCATTGCATCCAGCAGATATTGGAGGCGGTGCTTCACTGCCATCAAATGGGCGTGGTGCACCGGGACCTGAAGGTGAGTCCAAGGGCCAGTCTGTACCTGTGTGATGTCATCGTCTGTGTGTGTGCGCTGTACTGTTTGTGTCTTTATGCCGCACTCCTTCTGTAAATGCAGTGGCTCTGTTTCAGATGACATCACAACCTTATAGGGCTATGATCGGGAAAATTAAAGCCAAGGTCACAAATTTACTTTTCTAAAACTAATAAATAAATGCATTTATCTGGGATATAAAATAATACATATTCTTATAATAATACTCATTACATATACACATCACTTCAATATCTGACTGATGTCACTATCTGGGAAAACTCAAATATCACAGATACCAATATCGGGACGGCTATATCACCCATTCTTCAGTGTTTTTATGACGTTCAAAGATGCTTTACACCACCACTAATCACTCAGGCACACACCGGTATGTGTGTGATTGAACGCTGGCCCAATGCTGAGCCACTGCTCTACAATACAAAACACATTTCAGTCTTGAACAAAATGTGCAAAAATCAGTTTCTGCTTTTTATAGTTGAGAAGTGAATTTGACAACTTGATAAGCAGGACTATACTAAAATAAAATAATGCATCTGAGGTAATGTATACTTTATCGTACTTGTAGAGAGATTTACTTTAGCTTTAGTAACTCACACATAATTTACTTTGCTTAAAAAATCTGCTTTTATACAGTGGACACACACCATTCATAAATAGTTGGATTAAACTCTAAATCTTCCCAGAATACATTTATCAGCCACAAGTCATTGTTCTATAAATGATCACATTTCATATCCACCCATTCTGAATGAAAGCATTGCAAATTGGATCTTCGCCATTTCTAGTATCTCTTTTTCTTTTTCTCTCTTAAAAAAAAAAAAGAAAGAAATAAAATAACCACAAAGAGCATCTGCAACTGTCTTTCTGTCACCCTTCTTTCTCCCTTCTGCTCTCCTGGTCAAGCTGACAGACCAGCTCCTGCTCTGTAACATTTAGGAACAGGCTTTTTCAGAGCCTCGGTCGATAAATCCATCTGGCGCAGCCCCCGAGGACTCCTAATGTGACACTGCTTTATTTACTACTCTGAGGGAGTAGTTTAGGATCGATTATCAGACACACTGTGAGCTGGATTGCCTCTATAGATCAGTGAACAGCCACAATACTTCAAATCAATGACTCATTTTAAGTTGTGGTTGTGTACAAAGGCCATTTATTTAAGATAGACTTACAAAGCGATTACCAGATGGCATATCAAGAGCAGATTTACTCCTTGTGGAAGTCTATTGCAACATGATGGCGAGATCAGATGCTATATAATGTTCTGTAGGTCACGTCCGTTTGTCAGTTTGAACTGGTCCACGCAAATGTCAATCCCGGCATTCCAGCAAAGGGTGTTGTGTTGATCAGGACTGTTGTGGCTATTTCTTTATTTAGCCGAGACGCCGATCTGGTTTCACACCCGAGCATTGGGGAGCCTTTCATGCAATAGGTCATAGTGTGATGACTGAGGACAGCCTGGGTGACAAGATCACTCAAATTAGGAATTAGGTTATGGCAAATGAAAAGTCAACACAGTAATCAAAATAGATTTATGTAGGTCTGTTTTAAAAAATACTTTTTGTGGGCTAACAGTAAATATGCTTACGTATACTTTACCCCTAAACTATTTTGCTGTCACAAAATTCAGCTAACCATAAACTTCTAGTTCTGCTAGTTTTGTGAGTTTCATCAAAAATGAGTCCCCATTTTTACTTAATGTACGATATTTAGTTTTGGCTTATGTGCTACCATTTGTGAAATTTAACACTTAAGCTGTGTTCATGTGATCCTTGGTGGATGATTGATAGTAAACTCCTAAATGTTGTAACGTTTAGTCAAAGAGCTCAAATGATTAACATGAATTGACAAATCAGCTGAAGTCTGTCAGTTTCCACATAGCATGTGCTGAAATTGGGCAGCCGCTTTTGACCCGAGTTGTCTTCTCAACTTCTACAAGCGTACATGCACATTTTCCTGAGTTCCCGAGGACCACATGAAGCAGTATAAGTAGCAGCGTTGTCCAAAGTCAATCTGTGCAATGCTTCATTAAAGTACATGAGAGCATGCTGTATTTAACTAATGCGAAAACTGCTTCAATCTGAAAGTATAGTTATAAACGCCACGAAACCATCACGATATACAGAATATATAAATCACATTGTTTAAATGCCCTTAATGATTTGTCCTCACATTTTAGAGACACTGTTACATTTTATAAAAAAGAAAAATTGTCTTTTCATTTGAACGCCCACTCAGGTTCTTGAGCGCCGCTTTACATTGACAGTGTACTGTACCTTGACTGTTGATGTGTGTTGCTGTTTGTCGCATCGTGCACGTGTCTCCGGCTCTACTCTGTCTGAAAAGATGGGGAGGCTGCCTGTTCGTGGATGTTTTTCCTGCTTGTTTTACGTTGCATTTCTGTGCCTTTGTGACATTAGTGCTTGCCTCAGTAGATCCTCCCACTTCAGCTTTCAGACATGATCTTCCTGCTGCAGTGTTGGCAAGTTCTGCTTTAGAATTCGTCACAGTGCAGTGACACATTGGGATTTTTAACAGTACACTATGTAACAATCTAGAGGGTCCACCACCTTCTTGTCTACATAGAGATCAGGGCTGTTGGCCTTTAGTCACTTACTCGTTTAATCGGTCAATGGTCTTTTACTTATTTAATTTTTTCAGATTAGAGATTTTATATGAAACAACAGCATAAACAAGAAGGCAAAGTGAGTTAGCTAAAGATTTGGGAGTGAATCATGAGGTTAATCTGCCATTTTACATAAATATTCTATTTCCTACTACTTTTCTGTAAAAGTTGCTTTTGCATGAACTCTGGTTCATTTGTGGTCTTAAGAATGCACTTCGGTCGGATCAGATCATAGAGATACTGAAACGTTTTGAGCGCTTTTGTCACGCCACTGTCCCCTTTAGTCAACTAATAAATCTGCAGGGCATGTCTTTAGTCGACCAATTTCTATAGTGCTTTGCCTATAATGTTCCTCAATATGGCATTAACCTTATTCATGTCCACTGATAAAAGCATGCTTCAAATCTGGAGAGGCGAGCCCGCTTACAGTTTGAATTCATGTTTCTCAAGGTACTTTTGAGCAATAAAAAATGCAAAATACATGCGTTAAACGTCATACTGTGAAACATTTCAGTCAAAGAAATTGCAGGTGGCGGATGCCTCACCAAGTTTTACGTGTCTTTTTAAGATTGATCTCAGTTTAATGAAAAATTCTAGTTACGATTACCAAACCACAAAGGCTTAATTTATTTAGGTAACAGCTTTACTGTGTTTCCATTAGGTCAGTGCCATTTATCTTGATAGTGATAATAATCATTGCTGTCATCAAATACAAAATAATAGTATATCAAAAAACAATTAATAAAATTGTGTTCATTTGGATCTGCCTCAAAAACCTAGAGCAAAGCCACTTGTTGAATGTCTAATAAATTATATTAAAAGTATATTCTTCCTCCTCAGATCAGCTTTTGACTGTCCATTATTAACCATTATAAATGAGCATGATTACAATTATGCCCTGAATAATCATGTTATTTTATTTTTTTCTGTTATCAATCAGCAAGCCTTCCATCCTGCTAACCGTGCAGTTTAGAGTAGACATCCACAAACATGTATTTCTTGGCTCACTTTATCAGTTCATATTTCACACTACAGTCAGAGATCATTTAAAAATGTTTCCAAAGTTGTTCAGCTTCATTTGAATGTAAAGATTAACTGCAAAACAAATGAGTATACTGTAGTAGCTGAAGTGGCATACAAAGATGCTATGCTGCAGTGGAGGGGAGGCAAGTGACATGAGCCTAAATATAATCTGGAAGCGGGAACTGTCTCTGTGCGCTTAAGATAATCTTTCTCCTCAGGAAACATCTATAATGTCATTCATTTTCTGTTATTTATTATTGCTCCTGTGCATTATTTGTCACTCACAATTGACAAATTGCTCCGCAGTCATTGATTAAACGAGCTTTACTGAATTATAAAAGGGGAAAGTGAAAACGCATGCACCACCGGGAATAGAGTCCCATTATTAGACATCTCTACTGACAGAGAGTAATGAGGCTAGCTGCATTATCTGGGCCACTGAGATCGAGCCTATAGACCACAGCAGCAGCCACAGGAGAGTATGACAAAAAGAACTGCCTGAATTTAACCTGCCGCAGCACTGACTGTTTCAATGCAGCATCATCCAGAACAGCTCTTGTGGCATCAGTGTCTGTACATTTCTGCATGGTCCCGTCTGCCCAGTTGGAAGTAGTTGGAAACTCATTCTTCAACAAGTAATTTGTTGCAAATGTCAATAATGTTATTTTCTGTCTCAATATCTGTCCAGCCTGAGAACCTGCTCCTGGCGAGTAAATGCAAGAACGCGGCGGTAAAGCTGGCTGACTTTGGCCTCGCCATTGAGGTTCAGGGTGACCAACAGGCTTGGTTTGGTGGGTACAAAAATAATATGTGTAAATGCTTTTAATATGTTAAGAGGCTAATATCTCAATACAATGTTAAGTAAAAGGGCTGTAACTAATGTTTGTTTTAGTAGTCTTCTAGTCTGCAATTTTTTTATATTATACTTTTTTTGAAGTTTTCATTTATTAATGCTGTGAGCTGTGATAAAGCATCTGTTGGCATGTGTTTTAGAATTTATCTGGTCCAATGCCTCAAAAAGTTTGACAACCACTGGTATGATCTACTGTATGTTTGAGACTTGAGGTTTTTAATAAAGATAGTAATAGTTGGTGAATAGGCATATTGAACTTTTGTCTTTAGGTGAAAAGTAATCTGTCTTCATTATGAGACCAATGAATTTTTTGTTAAATGTTAATTGGAATGAATCTTGATGTTTTTGCAACACATCAGAAATGTGTTAACACATAACCCATAAATGTTTTGGTTGACATTCAAGTATCACATTAAATTAAACATGAATGAACTGTAAAATGAAACACAAAAGTGCAGAGATATCCAAGAGATATCCAGAGATATTCAATTATTTTTGCAGCCTTTCTATTAGTTTATATTATAGGTGATATGCTCCATATTATAAAACATCGCAACATTATATTTTTTTTCAATACATCTCATCTCCCATGTCTATTGGAGACAGAGATGCCAGATGTTCTTGTCAACATATTTTGCATAGAATGTTCCACAATATAGCATCTATATTTTTATTCTAAACTTAATAGGAATTCAAGTGACCTTATGTGCTTCTTCAACTGTGTCATTACTATACAGGGTTTGCTGGCACACCGGGCTACCTCTCCCCTGAAGTGTTGAGAAAGGAGGCATATGGTAAACCTGTGGACATCTGGGCCTGTGGTGAGTCTAACAGGGAGCTGACACACGCACACACACATACGCGCACACACACACATGCGCACACACACGCACACACACACCTACACACTCAGTCAACACATACAGTACAGTCAATAAGACTGAATCATTTGCGTTTCTCTGGTGTGTGCCTGTTTGTGTGTCAGGGGTGATTCTCTACATCCTGCTGGTGGGGTACCCTCCTTTCTGGGACGAGGACCAGCACAAGCTGTACCAACAGATCAAGGCTGGGGCGTACGACGTGAGTGCTCTCTCTCTATCTCATTCTCCTTTTCTCTTTTTTCCTCTTTCACCCGTTCTCTCTCAATCCATTCCTCTCATTTTCTTGCTCCACTCTTTGTCTCTTTCCCCTCCCTCAGCTCAAGCTGGAGTTTCAGCTCTAGTCTATGAATGGGGACGAGGAGGGTGTTAGAGGACCGCTGGGGGTTTATTTGGGGGGTCTTAGGCCTGTGTGCTGGAGGGGTAGCTGATATTTTAAACTTTGTTTTTCTGTTGTGTAACTATATGTAAATATGTTTAATTACTTATTTATTTATTTTAGTAAACGGCCCAGGGTGTGAATGGCAAAAAACATTTCACAGACACAATAAAAGTCTGTAAAAATGAAATTCTCCACCTTCTCTTGCCCCCCTTTTTTCTGTCTCCCTTTCTCTCACCATCTCTTTCAATCTTGTTCTCCCTCCCTTTTCCCTCTCTAACCCTCTCTCTCTCCCTCACTCACTCCTTCCTTTCTGATCGCTCAATCTTTCTCCTCTCCTTCTACCCTTTTTTTCCCTCACCCCTCTCTCTCTCTCCCTCAGACCTTCCTCTCACCTTCTTACTCTCGCTTACCCCCCCTCTTACTCCTCTCCCTCTCTGAAGGTCCCAACTCTCCTCACTGGCCTCATTCCTTTTGCTTGTGGTTACGCAACTGTCACCTCATTCATATTTCAGGGGGTACAAGATAGTGAGGCGTACCTTCGCTCGTGTTTAACTGCAAAGGCAAATGTAGAGATGGAGCAGGACAATGATTCTGCAGCAGTGATTCATAGAAAATGCACCAGAAGAGGAAATATCCACTTTCCGCTTTGGGTCACAGCGGGGTTCTGTTTGTGGGTGTTATGAGTACATCCTGGACAACGGCCAAGCACTTTGGTGTTTACGGTGATGCACTGTTAAAGGACAGAAAGAAATCTAAGTCGTTTTAGATTTTAGAATATTGCGATTTAAAATTGTTAGACTATAAAATAAAAATCCATGAGTATTATTAATTATAACTACATAGCAAACATAGCTCTACATAGCCCTTAACTGGGCTCAACCCAGAACCAAACCTGGAAGTGTGAACGCCAAAGTCAAAGCATGATCCCAAAGTAATGTATGTAAACTGATATTTCTTAATACATTGCTTAGGCTAACGAAATCCTCTTAATGTGTGTGCAGTTTCCCTCACCAGAATGGGATACAGTGACTCCCGAGGCAAAAAACCTGATCAACCAGATGCTGACCATTAACCCAGCCAAAAGGATCACTGCTCAGGAGGCCCTCAAGCATCCATGGGTCTGCGTAAGTGCCCCTGACAAAAACAAATTAACATTCTCAAAAAAATTAAATTGTTTTTATTGCTTACATTTTTTGTCCATTCACTTTTGCTGCTTTGTGTTTTCTCTCTACAGCAACGCTCTACAGTGGCCTCTATGATGCACAGACAGGAGACTGTGGAGTGCCTGAAGAAATTCAATGCCAGAAGGAAACTCAAGGTTTATTTATTCTTATTCTTGAGGAAAATATCACTTTAGTTCTTGGTGTTTTTTATATATTTATACACTTTGCCTTTCAGTGTGACAGGGTAGTCAGCCACATTCTGAGAAATTTTTTTTTTTCTGAAACCATATTTTAACTTCTACTTCAGAATAGAATTAGAATTATAATTATTTAAACCATCTCTTAGTTAAAGTTTTTGTTCCTCCTTGCATAAGTAAGTACAAAAAAATTACAAAAGATTTCATGCATCTTAATTTCAGTTATAATTTAGATTTTGTAATTTTATTGTCAAATTTTGTGAATTAATGTTTTGTTTGACAGATCCTACAAAATCATGTTGTAGAACGTTACATCCAGTCTGGAGTAGTATTTCACCAATGCTTTTTTCTTTTTTACTATTACTTGTGTAATTATTCGACTCACTACTTAACTAGTACTTCATTATATGAAAAAATATCTACAATGGTCTTACATTATATCAGAACAAATAAAAGACCACATGGTAATATCAAATAAGCTATTGACATTTACATCATGTTTTATATCCTTGTGATATCAAAATTGGTTTAAAGTATTGACATTTTTCCACCAAACTGAGTTTTTAATTTTTAGTATCTATACAGTGTTCTTGCTGGTACATAGCCTGGCTGCCTCTGGTCTCATGTCGGAGCTTGTCGCTGTTGTTCGGCTGCTCTCCGACAGCCCTGGCACGGCTCAGAGAGCAGCGCATGAAAAATTGGAATAATCTAAAATGGATCAGTGACAAAGTTTTGTATTTGACAAAATGTTGTCTAATAACCAATGTGAAATCAAAATATCTTGAATTCTGCTGACTCTGTTCTGAACATGTTCTGAAATGCATGGGATTCTTAGGTAGCATTCACACTTGCAAATTCACCTCATCATACTTGGACCTAAAGCAGAACTAAACTAAAAAACTAAACTTGGACTAGGTCAGGACCAATCCAAGTCCACATTAGAACTAAAATGGTCTCAATTTTGGACAAAATAAGTGTGAAAGCACCATTAGTTATAATAGTGAAGCGCTGTTAATTTTTCAGTTCACTCTCAAATCTAAATCCTTATGGTCCAGTTTAAAAGGTGCACTGTGAACCAAATCTGGATTTTAAAACAGAATCAATCGCAAAATTGCATGATAAAAATATATATTTTTAATATATATTGACCTTTTATGGACCTTTATTTAATATACAAGATTCAATCAGTTTTTTAAATGATCAGCATTGGTCATTTTTATTGAATGGTCCACAGCCAATCCTCTGTAAAGCAGGTGGTTTAAAGGAGAGTTCAGGCTTTGTCTTAAATGGCAAAATTATGTATGGTATGGCATGTTTTTTTATTTGTACAGAGACAGTGTTAAATGTTACATTGACCAATGAGGGAAAGATGCCTTGTACCAGGTTATGGCAAAAGATAGATGCTAATTTACTCTTGTAGTTCCTGGGAAGATTGATGATACAATCTAGAAAAATTTATCTAAATGTAGATAGATACTTGACCTTATCATTGTACATATTTCACATACATAAGCCTATTTAATTTGATATCAATACAAATAAAGAATACCACCCTTAGAATCACTACTAAAAGTGTTAAAAAACACCATCCCGCACATACAAACATACACTTCTTGTCAGACATACACTTGCACACTACTCATGGTACAAACTTGCCTTTCCAGAAACCATTTTTTGTCAAGCGTTCAAATATTTTAAACACAGTGTGTAACAATCTTTGTTCACATTGTGTTCCATTGACTCACTGAGACAAAAGAACAGGCAGATTTAGCATACGCTGCATTCTCCTCTTGTGGTAGAGTTGTTTCATTCGAGCACAGAGCAACACATTTGTGGGGATGTGCTGTTATTGTGTGTATCTGCTGACAGTTATACATTTAAACTTCTCTGATTTTGAACATACGCAGTGATTTTGACTTTACTCAAAAAACTCCCTATCCCCACTGGTCTCTTACCCGTGTCCTCTCACTTCAGCCTCTTTAAATATTAGCAGTGTCAGTATAACAAAATATTTTTTGTCTTTCAGGGAGCCATTCTCACAACCATGCTGGTATCTCGAAATTTCTCTGGTAAGTGTGGAATGAATGACTTGTACCCTCTTGTGTGAATCTGTCGCTATTATTCATATCACTGCTACAATATTAGAATATAGCACGATGGAGATATTTGGTTTATTTTTACAAAGTGATGAATCAAAGTGCTGAGTTACTGTGGCTAGTTTCGTGCATATAAGACTATAAATTGCAAAATGTTAAGTTACTTTGCTTTTCTGTATGTGATTTGCTTTTAAAATATGAATGCACCTTTTTTTCATGGTTTTTGGATAATTCTGTTGTAGAGTATTTATTTTCTGTGGCTCCTGATAGTTTCATAATGTTAGAGCGTTAGTAGCTCCGTTGGTAGCTTGGTAGATCAAATCTTGATCTCTCCACTGCATACTGTGGTTATGTCCTTGGGCAAGACATTTAACCCACCTAGCCTCTGTACACACTGGTGTATGAATCCTATGTGTGAATGAAAGGCAGTGCCTTGATGAATACGGCCTCAAGTGCCCGAAAGGCAGTAGAAGAGCAGTGTATAAAATGTTTAGACAGTCAATGACTAAATAACTGAACATTTGCCTTACAAGCTGTGCCAGAAACAGGTTGAAGAGTTCAAGCAAGTTTTTGTTCAGGAAAATAGATAGATTCATATGTCCTGGTGCTTGACAATGCAGATTGGTGGTTAGTTTAATATGTCATGTGTTGTGATGCTTAAATAGACTTCTCTGGAAATGTCTGTCTTTATCTTGTAGTTTATGAATCATGTCAAAAATCACATTACTCAATGTGCCTTCAGTGTTTCATCTCCCTGTTTTGTGATGGCCACATTCAAAGTCTTTGATCATCTAAAAATTATGTTTTGTGAAGTGTGACAAGACCTGTGGCAACATTCACAGTCAGAGGAGCACTGAAATTGCATTGCCAGCTCAGTGTCCTTGCTGTTTATGTATTTACTTGTTATAAAAATGCTTAAGAGTTCATTTTAGATCTTGTCCATATCAGTGCTGACAAGATCAGTGGGATCCAAAATAGCTAAATCACTTAAATTTTTGTTGTCAGTGAAATAAGAATTATTAGGCATTAGCCCCCATTTAAAGCATCCACACATCTGTTCATGTTTGTGTGTGCTGCAAGCTTGCTGCTTCAGAAAAGTCAATTTACAGCAGCTGTTCTGCCACTGCAAGCTCTGCAAAGAGAAACTGTCCACACTTGCATGAGTCTGCCCCTCACACACAGATCTTACCATTTACCCTCCTTTGTATCCTCTCAATTTTAGGTGTGAGGTCATCAGATGAACACAAATAAAACCATTAGAAAAGACTAGTCACATGGAGCCATAGTAAATCATTAATTTCATTACAGAAGAGATTGAGTAAGCAGTAGGCGGCCTATAGAAGTGTTATCCCACATGGATTAAACCAACTGTACATCTGTGTTTCTCATACATGAACAGCAAAGTCTGTCGAGATCACCGTCAACACTAACTATTAACATTTATTGTACTGTTTGCAGGACCTTCAAGTGCTGCAAGTCAACACTTATGTGTTTTCATTTTGTTTGCTAAGTTTATTTCAAATGTAATTATAAATTCAATATTTCTAAGAATCTTTGTCCATTATTAGGACTTGTAACATCCTCCCATTTATTAGATATCAGCTGCTCTGTGAAATGTACCAAGTATGCAATGAGAACACATCTGTGTTGATGTAGCTTCAGTGTTCCATATGCAATACAATTCTCTATTGTGTCCTAATAATATCTTTAGTCATTATGCATGTTTGAAGAAGAGATCTCTTTTATTAAACCCTGAAAGCTTTTCTGGCTCTATCCTTCCTTCCTCTTGACCCCTCCACTCTCCTCTTGACACGGGCTCCTCATGGCTCTCTCTTGTCTGTTCTTTGTGCCTGGGCTCTAACAGTGGGCAGCAGGCAGACCACAGCTCCGGCCTCAGTGACCGCAGCTGCTGCAGCAGTGGCAGCCGCAGCCGGCACCACAGCAGGCCTGGTGGAACAAGGTAGACCGGTGGCACACACAGGGCATGCCACCCCTGCCCTTCCTGACCTGCTCCTGTTTCTTCTGCTCCTCCTGATCTGCTCCTGTCACCCCTCCTGACCTTCTTTGCACTTCTTGACTTGTGCCTGTCTCTTTTACCCCTACTTATCTTCTCCTGCCCCTCCCGATCTGCTCTTCCCTCCTCTCTTCTTCTCATTTGCTCTTTCATGGGAGCACAGCAGCATGATGGCTACATTCATCATTTCATCACTCGCTTTAGCTGTTTCCATCTGCTTTTGATGATTTATATATACAGCTTAGATCATTACAATAAATTTCAAACAAGTTTTGTTATTTTACCAAACCATTTGTTAATACCATAAGTGTACCACAATTAACACTTGAAACAGTTACCAAAAATCAAGATGACAATTTATACATTTTTAAATGGTGTTGCCTATAATGTCTTATGTCTTATTATAAAGTGAATGTTGTTAACAGTGCAATGATGACACATGAGCAACACTTTGACATACTGTATATAAGAAAATCCTATTTGATTCAAGGCAAGATAAGGCAAGTCTATTTGTAGAGCATAATTCGCAAAGTAATTCAAAGAGCTTTACAGAACAAGAAAAGTGTGCAGCTATAAGATCCATTTGTGCGGATAAAACCAATGCATATTTTAATGTGTCCTCCTTTTATGATGTAAAGTGCAGAAGGTTTTTCATGTATCTGGTTGAAGATGGAAACACAGCTACTGCAGTGTCATAGTTTCATCTCCGCTCATGTGACACTTCCTGTTTGAGATGTCCTGGGCGGCTCTGTAATCACCACTAACTGACTTCACCCCACCTCTTCGACAGAGCATGACCCTGCCAGCGCCCGGCCCCTCTGCTCTGCTGTCTCTCTGCTCTCCCTTCTACCTCACCCCACTCCACACATTTCTCAACATCAGTTCTAATCATTCCTCTCTTTCTGATCATCCATCTTTTTGTCATTTCTCACTGTATCAAGTCTATTTACCACTTTTTCATTTCAAATGACTTCCATCGTATCAACTGGTCATATCTTCTTTGTCAGTTTCATGTTTCCCTGTATCTTTTCTTCTTTCTTTCTTTTTTTCTCTCTCTTGAAAATGATTGTAAAGTTCCCCCTGTCACTTAAAGGATTGAAAGGCCCAGAGCTGTTGGTGAATGCTGCATGGGGCACTGGACAGCTGCATGCGCTGCCAAACGAGGATGCGGTGCATGGTGAACTCTGTGGACAAAGCAAGGCCTGGGTGGATCCAAACAAAAATGTCTAAATTCTAGATTTCATGCACTTCTATTAGCCTCACTTGTTTACGCCATAAGGACATGTACTCGATTTTAAACCATGACTGAAGAACATATTTCATAATGAGCTGTTAGCCTTCCCCACTTAGTCCCTTCTCTTACTCTGATGTTGAACATGACAGAGAAACAACTGTCCGATAGTCACATGAAAATACAGTGCATACATGCTTTGACAAGAGGCTGTATAATGTAAAAGCCATACCCCTGAAGTCCATCCATCTTCTTCCGTCCCTGCCGGGTCACGGGGCAGCAGTCTAAGCAGGGACTTCCAGACTCTCTTCACTCCAGACACTTCCTCCAGCTGCCCCGGGGTTCCCGAGGCATTCCCAGGCCAGCCAAGAGACATAGTTCCAGTGTGTCCTGGGTCTACCCTGGGGCTGCCTCCTGGTGGACATGCCCAGAACAGGCGTCCAGGAGGCATCTGGAACAGATACCCAAGGCACCTCAGCTGGCTCCTCTTGACCTGGAGGAGCAGCGGCCCTACTACTCCGAACTCCTTCCGTGTTACTGAGTTCCTCATCCTATCTCTAAGAGAGCGCCCAGCCACCCCTCAGAGGAAACTGATTTCGACCACTTGTATTTGCGATCTTGGATGGCCAGTTCCTTCAGGCTGTGCTCGACTGGGCCCCACCGTTGAACACCCACCCTAGGCCTGGCTCCAGGGTGGGCGCCAATCCGGGTGACATAACTGGCCTTGACTATGCATAAGAGGCCCATCACCCGGGACCTGTTTGCCATGGGCCATGAAGCCCTGGACAACATAGCTCCCAGGATCATTCGAGTGCTCAAACCCCTACACCACGTTAAGGTGGCAGTTCAAAGAAGGCTGTAAACGGATTAAAAGTAGAAATAAATCTATACATTATGTCTAAACAAAAACTAAACACAAACTAAACCAAATCTAAACCATGTCTGTGGAGTAGGGATGTCAAGAGTTTTCGGTGAATTGATAATGTTGATCATTCAGGTCACAGTATAATCGTAAAACCTAAAAAGATAATGATTGTGAGAATTGAAATGAATGAACTGAAACGAGAAATTTCTGTTCAATCTAAAATCCAACAAAAGGTAAAACTATGTATAAAGTACTTTTTTATCAGGCTGTTTGTGTGACATTGATGTCACTTTTTCATTCACAAAGTTTCTAGTGAGGAACTGTAAAATTGTAATGTTTCTTCTCATGATAATAGTAACATTTGATATAGTGGCATCCCTACTGTGGACAGGGCTAAAGCAGAACTTTACCAGAATCTCTGCTCTACATCTTCACATGACAGTAGCCCGTGTTCAGAGGAGGTGGTGTCCTTATTTTCTCACTCCTGTGGGATTCTGCAGCCCTCCTTGTGTCCCTCTGCCTCCAGTAGACTTCAATCAAATATTTATAATGGGCCGCCGCTGCTCATCAGGCTCAAACTGGCTCACCCTCACCACCGACCTTGCTATATCTTGCATACAAACGCAGATTCCCCCTCGGCAAACTTTGGTAAGAATAGAATTGAAGGAGTGCTCAGATTGGGATCGTGGTGTAAATCCATGTCTGTCCTTGCTTTGATCTCACAGTGGTGCATCTTGCGTGTTCTTGGTTAAAAACAATATTCACTTTGGTACTTTTTAATTTCTTCCTCCTTTCTTTTCTTGCTCTCTTGTCTAATTGTGCCAAGGTAAGGAGAGCCCTTGATTCTTCACCTGCAAATTAAGCTATATCTTTGATTTTTTTTCAGGTATCCTCACAGGTTTTCACTTCAATTTTGGAATCAATGCCATTTTAAACTTGACTTAAATGTGTATCATACTATTGCATGAACCATGGTTCATAAAAAATGCATATCCGACATGACTTGACCTCTGAAAGATAAAGAACAATAACTAATCATCGTCATGTTCATTTTTAGTGGGTGGAGTAAATTTGGACAGCAATTAAATATGTTATCTTCTTTCTATATTAGAAGAAAAAAAATTAAATACACTATGTAACTTTTGTGGTGAGGGATTCACGACCTTCTTGTCTCCATGGAGATGTTATTGCTTTGCCTAGAATATAACAAAGTATAACATTAAACGTTATTGCTTGATTTTGAATAACATACATTCTTACTGTCATTGGTGCTTGCTAGATTTAACCTGCTACTTATCTCCATAGAAAAGTTTAATGCCATACTGTGGAACAACCAAGGCAAAGCAATAGTATCTTCACGGGGACCAGTTGATAGCCGACCTGGTACGGAAAGTTTAGGCGGCGTACTTATGTTTAGTGTGAATAAGTCCATCAGACCTCAGAGGAGTAGAGGTCATGGGGGCTGAATTTTGGAGGATCTGTTTGTAGAGTCTACGGCTCCAGTAGCCACAAGAGGAACGCTCTGATTGGCCCACGGTTCCACTAACTCAACTTTAGATCAAACGGCACTCGGCGTGCATCTTTCATCTTTGACAATAATGCACTGCAGTTGACTTACATTCATTTTAGCCTTGTGTAAATCAAAACCTACGAGCCTTCTTCTTTGACCAAAAGCTGTAATAATCTAGTCCATTCTGTCCAGATATGTGATACCATGTGCTCATGTCGCGTTAGGGTTTATTGATTGATTAATTGACAAAGAAGGTACGTTTTAACTAGTATAGTAGTAATAGTATATTTAGAAAAGTCTGCTCGCACAGTTTAGCCACTAATGCCGCCTTCTGTTGATGCAAAAGAGCTATGAGAAAGAAGCATTTACACAGGGGAAGCAAGAGGACATGTAAGGAGACATGGAGAGACGAGCTGTCACCCTGACTCAGTGACGGGGGTGGGGAGGTCAGATTGGTGAGAAAGAGCCTTAGGGAGTTTAGACTTGGACAACTAATACAGGCGGATCTCAAGACAGCTCCTGCAGGTTGTCCCCAGTCATAGTAGAATTCAGGCTATACACATTAGCCTCTAGTATAATTTGTTAACATGTGAGAAAACTAGAAATGAATGGTCTCAGATATCTGGGGCTCAACATCTTCACATTATAGTATAAGTACATACATTGAAATCATTGAATAAATCTCAGTCTGAATCTAAAGTATAATTTATGTTCACTTAATTGGGATAAGCAGTGAATAGATAGAAATAAAGGAGGATGAGACATTGAGGAAAAGGAGAAATGTGATACAGCCAGAAATAGTGTTTATGTAACACGGCGGGCTGCTGATGTGATTGCATCTGATTAGTCTGAAACTGTGCACATTCCCAAAAAGGATCAGGTCCAGGAGGCAGGACTGTGGCTGTGAGGAGGTGACAGCTGCACAAATTATACCCCAGCACTACTCAAAGTCAGGTCCACCCTTAGACCACACGCAATCTAGGAAGTTCAATATTTTTGTAACTCTAAGTTTGACAAATTGTATGGTATTTTGTTTCTCTGCACATTTTATGCATTTTATGACACTTTATTTTTTCTTGATGTATTGTTTTACCATTTTGGTTAGTTTTAAATCAAGCATAAAGCAATATAGTAATAGAGCCAGTTGAGCTTGAAGATTACAGCTGGGCTTGAGCCAAATGTTGGTTCATTCATATTTGGCTTGTAACGCTACACTTAAACGCTCAATAACTTTTTGCAAACCGTTCAAAATGCATGTAGATTCATTTTAAGTGAGATTCTCGTGTCAATAATCAATACACAACAAATGTATCAATGTAAGCACATATAACATAATAAAACAGATTGAAAACAGTCTAAAAGACTGGAACATTTGAAAAGGACTAGCCAATCTGGCCAGTGAGGACAAAAAAACGACATCTTGCCCTTATCCATGTGAACAGGAGATCTTGATTAGATGAAAACCAAACAGGGGATTTTTGTATTTAAATAAAAACATTAAATTCTTTGACGAAAAGGAAAACAAGGCAGAGTATAGGGACACATGCAATTTGTTTTGGAGACTCCAGCATAGGGACTGCAGACGGAAACTAGCTATCTAGCTATAATCTGGTGCAGAACATCTCTGTTTTCTTTTTAAACTTAATGTATCTGTACATTGTCCCTCCAATAAAGACTAAACTAACTAACTAAATCTTTCCAGAAAGAGACGCAAACTCATAAATTCCTACAACCAGCAACAACGTATTATCAAGCGGTGCATCGATAAACACAAACAACATTTTAGCTACTCAGATATTCCTGTATTTACTGCAATTTGCCCCACCAGTGATGTGTTCCAATTATAGGAAATGAGGCAGCGCGTGAGCAAAATCAAAACTGCACCCGCCACATTTGCATATGCATCAATTGTCAAACATGACAGAGCACTCATACAAATTGTGTTTTTCCCCTGTGTTTTCAGACACACCTGAGGGCAGTGTACCTACTTACTGTTTGTTGTTTTTTGTTTGTTTATTTGTGCTATTTATAATTTTTTTTTTTCTCTTTTTTTTCCACAAATAATTCTGATGGTCAGAATTTTCATTTAAAAAAGTAAATTTCTTTTGAACATGGCAAGCAATTTAATATTTTTATTTGTTTTGGGATTGTCGCAGGACCCATCAGGGAACTTTGTATAAAAAGAAAAAACCTGTACCAATTTTATATTGCCTTTATATATTTTTCCCAGTAATGATTTTTTTTCCAGTACCACAGAGGTATATCGCAAAAAAAGTAAGAGTATTTTAACTGATTTTTCAAGATGTTTTTTTACTTTTAACATTTAGCATAGTTTTCTTCTCAAAAAATGTGTATCTGGCAGGTGAGTTAGACATTTATACTTGGTCAACCGCATAAGTAAAATAACTTCCTCCAAAATAATAACTCCACATATACACAGTGTAATCTTTAACTGAAAGTATTTATTAATGATAGTTCTCCACATTTTTACAGTCCATTCACGATTTATGGGAGACTTGAACCTTAACCAAGACATTTTCAGGAACATCGTAATGAATTGTCTGAATAAGGAGAGATAATTTTAAAAATATCATCATGTATTAGTTTTTGTCAATATTGCTCACCTCTGTCTAGACCTGCAAACTAATAAATGGTTAAAGATGAATATATAATAAGAATATAATTGAACTCTTGTAATTATGCCGGTTATGTTTGAATTGCTCTCAGCCCTCTGACACTACACCAGACGATCACCAAAGCCCTTTTTATGCCTGATGCCCCGCAGTCCATTACACCCAGTCAGTCCAGTTTCCTCCATGTGAGCGGATTATGCCTAATACAGTCATTAGAGAAGTACATTTGCAGCATCATCTTCATTAGACCGCAGAGTGACGAGTAATCCTCCTCCAGGTCCTTTAGGCACGGCTTATTGGGCTTTAAATGACTTCCTCGCACAACCGCCATCTTTGTTTCCTTTCTCCTCAAGCCACACAGGCACAAAGAGAATCAACGCAACAGTACAAGACAATAATGGGTTCTATTTCACTGACAACAACTTGAGCTGATGGCTATTTTGCAGGGTATTATTGTAAAGTTTGGTTATTATCAAAGTTCAATGTGTAAAAAAGCTTTGGTTCAATTAAAAGTGTTAGAGATGAACGTCAAGCACTATTAAACATATAGGCCTTTCTTTGCACTGTATTGCAACCCTTTTCAGTTATTTTGACTTTTTTCCTTTAGGCAACTACTAAAAATGTTGGTGAGAAAATACCTCATTTCCTTTTCATAAGCTTATGCTGATTTAGTGTTCTAGATAGCTACTAAAAGTATGACCCATTGAAATGCAAGGTAAAATATAGATGACAAAGTGTCAGCCGTAGAAAGTCTAGAGTATAACAGTCCAGGTCAACATACATGTCTTTTGTCTCTTGTAACTTTAATTTTGAATATAGATAGCCTTGATGATTGACAATTATGAATGTTCTATGCTCTATAATATAACACTCCTGTGGTGTGTAAGAAATAGTATTGTCTTGCTCTGCTATATAACAAGACGTTTGGTAGGATCTTAAATAGAAACTTTGTAAAAGTTGTTAAGAGTTAACTTTTTTTGCTTCTTGATACCTGCCACACACTTTTTCATCCAACCTCTTCAATATCCAGTTTTGGGTGCAGTTTCCCTCAAATCATATCCAAATAAGTTTCTTATTCCAGACATGAGTCACACCTGTGTCATTTTACTTGCAGCACTAATTTGAGAACTGGAAGTGTGGTTATATTAATGCCAATCAGACCACATGTCTAAAACGGGGACTGTCTTTAAAGGAAAGCAATGATGACTTTAAATAAATGTATTTTGTATTACATCATAGATTTTTAGTCAGTTTACTTAAAATCTGAGCTGGACCAATGCCAGTGTCATATAATCTATTTGCTCCGATCCAGGAAAATGTAAAAGGTTGAGTACTGGTTCCAAGATAATAATTCATAGTTGGGTCAAATCAGTTTACGCATAACATATTTGGATCAGTTTTGTGATAAAGTAATACTGTTTAAGGAAATAAATACTTTCAGTCTCTTCACATTGGTTTATATTGAGTTTTGGCAAATACTAAACCCTAACACTAAAATATTGACAGTGTTATAGTGAAAAAGGTGGATTGAGCCATCTTAAATTGTGTACCTTCAATTAAAGTCCATCCACATAACTTTTTAGTCAAACTATAGACTAAAATAAAAGCATGGTTTTTTTTTTTACTTTTGAATGTTTTTAATGCAGTGAAAAACTTACAAAAACAAGCACCCTTATTATGATCTTAAATTTCCACAAACGTGATGATAAAATGGAAATGTTGTCCCTTTATTTGAATGGAATAATGCAGGTAATGTACCCCGTCAATAAAGTTATGTGGCATTGCTTTAGCTTTAAATATTTAATATGGAAAACTGTGACGTACTGGAATGTAATACTTTAAAGTCAACATTTTTATTTGCAGTTCATCTTGTGGCTTGTTGAGCTTGGAAATGACAGATTCTTACTGCTCTTTTGGGTCACTCCATAATGAAATACTGTAAATGTTAAATAACAGGTGTTAATTTTGTTGCATTTCCATTGACAGTTTGCTTTGTTCTTATCATTGCAGCAGCCAAGACTTTGCTGAACAAAAAGGCAGATGTCAAGGTAAGGATCACACATACCATTGTTCTGTCCACATGCTCTGTATTTGACCTTTGAACTGATCTCTATGATTTATCACTTTTATATCCTGTGTTGTAAATTATAATTGAAGTATGCAGTATAGAATGGTTTGGTCATGTTTGTAGGCTTTTAAAAGATTCAGGATTGTGTGTCAAATGCTATGCAAAATGTAGTGCCAAGTCAACATAATTGTTGTACAGTATATATCTTCCTTATAACTTAAAATTATGTGGAGGTTAAATTCTTTACTTCTTTTAATAATTTCACTCTTTAATCTGTAAAAAAAAAAAAAAAAAAAAAAGGAATAAGTGAATGACTATAAAGTAATTTCAAAGTGTCTCTCAAACTGTAAAAGAAACACGCAAATATTTATCATTTTATTACAGAATACATTCAGTATATAGCAGTTCCAATTATGGATGAATGGCAGACACTGAGAAGGAAATCACTTCTCAATTTAGGCTTCTGTATACATCCAAAGTATGCATTCTACAAAATGAATACTCATTATATAGAGTTAAGATATACTCAGTGCTGCGGGGAAACTTCATCTGCAGCACATCTTTCTCAAAGCTTTCTTTTATTAAACTCTGGCATTATTCAGCTCATTGCCACCTCTCCATCTGTAACCATTATCAAGCGTTAACCATCTGTGCTACGCTGCCTTCCTCTTATTACTTCCTCTTCTCTTAGTTTCTTACGCTATCTATCTAATCCGGTCTTTTCTCGCCATCTATATTTCATTCTGTAGAGGTAGATGTATTGAAAAATTTGTATTATTGCAATTGTTGTTTTTGGAGATTTGCAAAATTAGAATATCAAGTAAATCATCTATAACGAGACAGAAGAATTTTATTTTTTTGTATTTTTGTGGTTAATCCTATGGTTCATTCACATTTTGGGGGATACATTTCAACCATAACATTTAAAGGCCCATTTTAGCACATTCCTGATCCCCATTGTGAATATATATTCTAAATATTGTTATTTTTTTTTTCAGTATAGGCCCCTCTAATGTTCAGTAAATCTTCATATTTATATGTGAACTTGTGAAAGGCTCCTGCTAATTTATATGCAGCCATCCTCACATAATTCAAGTATACATTTTTGTATCTCTCTCTTGCTCCATCTCTTCCTTCTTTCCGTTCACCTTGTCTGGCCTCTAACCCTGCACCCATCCTTATTCTCTCTCTCTCTCTCGTCCTCTTTTCTCTAAACTCTCTTTTCTGCTACCCTATTCCTGCTCACCCCATCTGTTCTTTAACCCCATCCTTGCTCTCCTCGTCCCTTCAACGAAACCCTCGGTGCATCCCACGCTCGCACATCCACATTGCCGCGGTAACACATCCCACTCAACATCCTCATCGCGCATGCACCATCTCCACAACTACCACCACCACCACCCCGAGTACTCATGGCTTTTCTTAGCTCCGTACATCTTGTGCCTAGACCTGTTTTCGATTCTTTAAAAATCACCCATCGCATTTATTTGTCACAAGAAATGGCATGTGTGCATGTGCTAGTTTCTCCTGTGCAGCTGTGTGCGTTCTACAAGCTCTGTACAGCCGGGAATGCGACTCTCCGTTCCAGGAATAGCTGCCAGTCTGGACCCTGGAAACTCGGATGACAGAAATAGACGCTTGTACTTGCACTGCCTCATCGCCTAGCAACAGGCTCCCTACACACTCGCCCCAAACCTCTTCCAAAGACGTCTTCACTCTCACTTCCACTCCTCTCTTCCCGTAGTTCTTATCTTCCCTCCTTCAGTGATCTTTTGTTTTCTGAACCCCCTGCACCTCGTCAGACCCTTTTTTTTTCTCTTTTCAACTTTTTAGGGCTGCACAATATATTGCAAACTGTCAACCCACCATTTAATAAACCAATATCCATCTCGCAAGTGACCCGACGTATTGCAATAACTTAAGGAGACCGCCTGTTTGTCTCCTAGCACAGTGGTTCCCAACCTACCTGTAGGAGTCTGCCATATGACCAGGGAGTACGTGAAGAAAGCTATGAAAATTAAAATTGCCACATTTCCTTGAAACTATTTATATGTATGTTTATATGTATTTTTTATCTTCCAGGCTACCCTACATGTTTTAAATGACATGTCCATGCTTTGATATAAAAAAAATATTCAAACTGTCATTATATGACAGCTTCCACAGACATTTTAAGGGGATATGCAACTGATCAAAAGTCTCAAGGAGTACGCACATAGGAAAGGTTTGGGAACCGCCGTCCTAGGAGATATTATTCCATTGCCTGTAATGTTCTAAACTTTTTTCCTTGGTGGGCCAAAATTAATATTATGAACCGAGAGCAAACCTAATTTTGTGTTGCATGTAAAAAGTTTATTTGCAAAGATATAATGATTAAAGTATCTTTTATTAACCTGTTTTCAGGGGAATAGACTTGGTCTCCCTTGCAAGTACTGATTGTTTTTTTTCTTCACTAAATTATATCAAATAGATACTCTTGATTAATCTCAGCACCCCTTCGTGGGCCAAATGCAATGTTAAATATCATAGTGTATGACACCCCAGGCAAAAAGCAGCCACAAAAAGCAGCTAACAGACCTTTCACTACGAAACACTACCTTTTTTTTTTTCTTCAGTAGCTCTTACTCAGCGCTTCACCCCTAATCCTCTCCAATCACCTTGCATTCTTGACAATCCCCTTCTGGCTTGAGCCTTTCATATACCCAGACAATGTAAGCATCATGCAAATCAACAATTCACACAATGTTCAAACTAATCTTGGTGTTTACGTTTTCGCAATAATCTCTTTTTTTACATTTTCATTACTGCTAGCAGTATCTTCTCCTTTTTTCCCTCAACTCGCTCAGTCTAACTTTTCAATGGCACTTTGAAATTACCCAATGGAGAAAGAACTCGTTTTGAAGAAGATTAAAAAAAAAATCGAAAGAAGACTGCCAAGTGTTCCAAATGTATAAATAAGAAGACTGCATTGCTATCATTGCATTTATCATCACTCTTTTTTTGTCATGTCATTTCCGTTTGTTAAATAATCCATTCATCACTCGGGCAGAAACGCAAGTCCAGCTCAACTGTCCAGTACATGGTGAGCAATGTGCCATTTTTGTTTTTTGTTGGGGTTTTCTTCCTCCTTTTACCTGCTTAAACTCCACCTTTTTACATTTCTTGTCACTCTCAAACTCGTATGGCAGTTTTATTCATTGAGTTGTCAGTTCATATGTAGGTTCTCTTGTGGATTTTAATGGACCCTATTAACCTAACAATGAGCCAAATGGACCCCAAGACCCCTTCTTTTGCCCCTTAAGGCTGACCTTCACTTGTCCTTTGATTTTAAAAGTCCTCACCACTTTCCTGATCTTCAGCCAATTCACCCTGGATGCCCTCTTTCTTCTTTACTGTTCACCTTTCAACATTAGAGGTGCGCTATGTAACTTTTTGTGCAATGAAAATACCTGTAATTTAATAAATGCAAGACAGATAAGTTTAATACCATACTGTGGAACATTCCAGACAAAACAATTTAATCTCCTTATAGACAAGCAAGTGGCAGACCCTCCGCTGAAAAAGTTACATGGAGCACCTTTTATATATATATATATATATATATATATATATATACACATACACATACACATACACACACACACACATCTATTTGTGTATATATACATATATTTGTATATATGTTTGTATTTGTATGTATATGTATATTTTTTTAGCTTGTAGATCTTGCAGTGCATAAATTTAATACAAATTTAGGACAAGGCTTAATTAGCAGTAATTATATTCAATGCTGGTGAGGATTTTGATAGAAGTAGATTTTAATAAAGATGTTCCACACTTTGATGTACGGTCCTCAAAGCAGCATTTGATGAAGGCTTTAAAAGGTATCATTTGTTGTCTGTCTGTCGAAATCAACAAGTTACACTTCAGGGTGTATAATCAGGTGAAACAAAACACATATGGATTTTATGATATACCATTATGTTCTAGTTCCTGTATTACAAACTCAATCTGGTCATGTATTAGGACACAGCTCGTTAATTCACTAAACAGAGCTTTGATGCATTTGACATGCAAATATGTTCAAAGCTATAGCCCTTTGTGCTGTCTGACTATATATCTATAAGCTAAGACATCTTGTACTCTGACCATGTTTCTACCCTTTGCTGTGCCTAAAAATGCTTAACTTTGTATTCTACTGTACAGATAACTGCTGTTGAAAATGTATTTTGTGATGTCTGCCATTTTTTTACCTCAACCATTTTCTCCATATTACATTTATTCATTCATTTTCTACCACTTGTTCCCATAAGGAGTTGTGGGTGACTGGAGCCTATCCCACTGACTTTGGGCCTTGAGTGGGGTACACCCTGGACAGTGGCCAATTCGTGGCAGGGCCCTCACCCTCTTTTCTTTTTTTCTTTTTTTTTTTGCAATATTACCCAGCCCTATCATTTAGAAATTATGTTCTATGAGAGTGAGTATTGTTATTTGTTGTCTGGACCATGTTCACACACATCACATCAAAATTGGGGCTGAACTTGGACTAGACTATGACTCAACCAGGTGTAGAACAGACCAAACCAAGTCTACATCATGACAAAACCTAAAGCAGCCTTTTGAACAGCCCTAATAATACAGTAAACGTGTATCCATGTGTCCAATTTCTGTTGCTACTCGCCTGGTCTGTCTCTTGTAGATTCCTTGCTCTTGTTAACACTGTGGTTATGTCTCCTTTCCTTCCTCTCCTTATCCTTTCTTCCTCCTCCTGCACAGCCCCAGACAAACAGCACCAAAAACAGCATAGTCACCAGTCCCAAAGGAAACATCCCTTCACCTGCTCTGGTATTTACCGCCTCCGCCCTTTCACCTCTGTGTCCAAGTCTGTGCGTGGTTCTGCATATCTATCCGTCTCCTCATCCTCCAGCACCCTGCCCCCTGTTCCCCTTTCCCTTCTACTGTTCTTCATTTAAAGGTGCACTATGTAACTTTCCTGGTGGGCATTAAACTTATCCATTTTGCATTTATTCTATTACAGTCGTTTCTATTGGCCAAAAGTACTTCAAAAACATGCGTTCTTGCGATGAGTGGCATCACTTCTTCACAGATTTGACGTGGAACTTTGGCCTGGTGGCACCACCTGTTTGTCTCCATGGAGATAAGTTTAATGACATACTGTGGTAAATTCAAGCCAAAGCAATAACAAGCAGATGGTGAACATAGACCTATGGGATTGTTTAGTGATGACATCACATGCAGCATTTTTTCTCGCTTCCGAGTCCTCTGCATCTCAGCTTATTGTAAACATTATTTTTAAAATGTGTGTTGTCCCAGCACAGATTTACTGAAAAAGAAGCTCTGTGAGACCGTTATGTGCCGTCTGCATCTAATTAATGAGCGTTTTATTGTCCGAAAAAAACAGTGTGCCGTTAGCATGCTAGTTGTTAGACTGAAGTAGGTGAGTGAACAATAACTTTGGACCACTGCAAACAGTTTATGGTGAAGAGCTCTGGTTTTCATGTTTTGTTTAGTAACAGTACTAAACAGTAGCTAATGACATCATAATGCACCTTTAAGAACCCCGTCCGCCTAATTCTTTCCTTTATATAACTAGTACCATATCTACAACACCTATCCAGGCCTTTGTTCCAGTAAAGTAAAAATAGTTAATTGACGTTATCGCAGACTAAACAGCTGTTAGTCTAACATAAACTCACCTTATCAATACAAGCCACTTAATGGAAATCAATGAAAGAAAATATTCTCTGTCCTGTTTGTATTCATTGCTGAAAACAAAATCAGCTGGGAAATTGCGCAGAAGTGAGGAATACACTGCATGTGACGTCACACTTAATAATCCCATATATATTGAACTAAAGATAATTTTGTGAATGTTGTTTTGAAAATATGCAACATTTTAATATTGAGTATATAGTTTAGAAGAAAATCTTCAAAAAGTGCTAATAAAAATACAAATTTAAAAAGACGTTTACAGACGTTTCGCAACCTTCTAATGATTAAACCTGAACTAATTAACATGATATCATCTGACTTTCGATGTCGGGATACTGCAAAAATATCTAGATATTAATTTTTGTCAATATTTCCCAGTCCTATACATATAATAACACATACAAGTACGATTTGTTTGCAACAGAAAATATCACATTAATATTTAAACAACTTTATGCAAGTGAAACAATAACCTTAAAGCTGGTTAAGCCTTAAGACCCTTTTTAAATAATACATTATTGTTAAAAAAAACACTATTACTTAAAGGAAAAATATTCTGCATTTTTTATATATATTATTCGCCTTTGAACATGCTATTGAGTACCTTCAATTTGCCATCTCATGTTCTGAAAAAAAAAAAGTTTATTATTCTTTAAATTCTTTGTCAAAAGACACTTACACACTTGACAGACAATTGGTGACACTCACATAATCTAGTTAAGTTAGCCGTCAGCCAACACTACGCTGCGGGTGTGCAGTAGCAGTTATCGTGTTTTGACGGCAGAAATGCTCAGAACGAGTCTGGCGATGATTTAAGGACTTAAAACAGCAATATATTCTTGGATAAGTGATACAGAAAATACGTCCCAGAAATAAGGAAGTACAGATGGAAGTGTTTTTCGCTGTAGGAGGGGGAAGGTTCTTTAATAAACATTCCTCAAAACAGCGTGAATGCAACTGAATGCAACTCCAGGTTTGTTTTTGATGACGGAACATTGTTAGAACAGGGTTAAAAGGTCAAAAAGTCACTGTAGCAAAATATGTGTCCTTTAAGTCAGTTGTAGTAATGAGTGTGAATGTCACTTAGTCAACCCTCCACAGCTTAAATATCATCATATTGCACAAAAATCCCGATTTACCCCTAAAATATCATTCCATCTGTCATTTATTGAACGATAAGTCAATATGCGTGTGCAAACCTACATAGTGCACCTTTAACAGTTTAGTTTTTAACAGGTTCATGTGTGCCTGTCTCTGCCTGCTGCTCTGGTCCACAGCGGTTGGAGAAGCAGCAGGTGGTGTCATTGAATATTTGGCTTTGACATGTGGAGATGCTTAAGTGTGACACTGTTCAGATTGATACACGGCTGCTGTGCTGTGAGTGTTGAGTGAAAGTATGGCAAAGAGGACCAGCCAGCCAGCTCCTTTAGGGACTGTGGCTATGACATGTCTACTTCTGTTGTTGTAAAATGCTGTTCTGGAGTTAAACATTCAAGAGGGTAGATCTGTGCTTTTACATGTTTTTGGTGTTTCATAAATTATCCGTTAGAAAGCCCAAAACAGGCTTTGTACATCATTCCATTGTATTTTCCCACTGCAAGAAATATAAAGGTATTTTCTATCAAATTCTTAAAAGGTGTTCCAGAAATCGTAATTTAACTAAAAAGAGCATGTATGCAAACAGAACAACATATAAAAAATAATAGCAAGCATTACCTATGTGAAGCCCAATCTATAAATTAAAGTCTAGGCGGAAGGAAATATTTAGAAAAGGCCAAAAGAAAAATAGAAACCCCAAATTATTTGAATGATTAATTTTTGGGTTTGCCTTGACTGTTTGCTGAATTGAATTGTAGCCCCATTTCATGCTACAACTGCCCTGACCGATAAAGCCTTCGGGCCAGAAAATAATAATACAGCTAAAAAAAATTTAAAAAATAAAATAAAATACATTTTTTTAAAAGAAAGAGAGAAGGAAATCTGAGTGTTATAGAAAAGGGGTTGTTGTTGTTTTTTTTTTAAAGAACGCTACACCACAACTATTGGAGCAGAACAACTGCATTAGTCTACTCCATCCCAGTGCCGTTTATATAAGCCGGGGCCAGAAGCTGCTCAGGAATAAATAGCTGGCCATGAGAGGAAGTCCAAGGCCTAACTAATGATCTCACCCACTTAGACATGCCACACAGCTGAAGACTTGGACAAGCGGACGTTTACGTGTTGCCTCTGCTGTGGCTAAATATAACTTTGTCACACAAGCTACAAGGCTCCAGGCATGTCATGACAATGTGCCTGTCACAGGAGAGTGACATACACATACAACAACACTCTCCTTAAGCTAGGGTTAGGGTTAGGTTTAGTTTTATGTTTTATGGTTTGTTATTTATTGTCAGGAGAAGAAGACAAACACCTAAATGGATTAGCTTGTTCTCAATTATTAATCAAAATAGAATATTGTTGAAGTGAAATCAATTTGTTTTTGTACAGCCCAAAATCACAACAGCAGTCCCCTTACAGGGCTTTACAACCAGCAGAATGTTAGAAAATCAAACAATGAAACAGTCACCGGTTAAAGACAAGCAGATTAATCACATTCACAGGAAATTAGCAAATAGATAATTGTCCCTGAGAAGCCTCCTTCTCAGCAAGAGAAACCCAACGGTTTCAAAAATCAGTAATAGTATTTGAGTTGAAAGTTTCTGTAATCTTTGTTACTTTCTAAAGGCATGTCACTTTAGCTATTTCAGTCTTTCTTGAGTGATCATAGTCCAGGATTTAAACATTTATAGAAATAAATTATCTATTGGAATTGAAAAACCTGTTCTCTTTCCCTTGTTAAAACACATACAACACATATATTTTTGAACATGAACATAAAAGATTTAGACAAAAATAATTGTCAGATTTATTCCTTCAAGTGTGAAATCTGCTCCAAACCAGATGACAGAGGACTGGCTGTAGACCTGTTGATTAAAAACCCCAAGATGATCATTAACCATTTGAAATTATTCAATCTCAATTCTGTAAAAAATTGATAACCACGATATTTTCATTCGCACTTTCAAACTGCAACATAAAAACACATCAGCATTCATCTAAACAAGCATATAATTAGGCCCGAGCCCCTACAGGCTTTTAGGGCCTATTACTTTCACAAACGCATGCTGAAGGCATCGTGTTGCAACTAATTTCGCCAACTTTAAAGCGCTGAAAAGTTTAACAGCCTAGTCGGTTCTATGGTCGGACAGTGAAAGAGCCCATGCCGAAGGCATGGGACCAGCATATTACTTCTGCTCTGCGAAAGAACCCTTTCAACTGTCTTGGCGAACTTTGCGGCAGCGAAAGTTCGGCCCCCTAATTGCGCCCCAAACATTGACAGTGAACTGTCCCACACCCCTGGCATCAAGCCCCACTCAGTAACCATACTTGTTCCTGCTAAAATACATGGAAACCAATGGGGAGCCCATGGGTAGGCCCGACTGGAGGTGAATGAAGCGTAGTCAGAATCCAAATTTGACCCCATGGTGACCTGGGGGAAGGGTCAGAGCTTTCAAAAACGTATAATATGTCGTTCTAAGTAAAAGCGGATATATTGTTTTTGCTAAAAATATTATTATTAGGCCCGGCGCCACAAGCTGGCGAGGCCTATTAGTTCAGAAAGTCGTGGCGGCTGCGAAGCACGGCGCCGAAGTGCGCCGCAAATCAGCGCAAGCGCCGCCCGCTCAAACACTCACTAACGCATTCCCCAACTCATGCACGCCCGTGCATACCAATTAGTAGTGGGAAAATTGAACATTATCGCAAACGGGCGGCCACGTGCTAAAATAGCATGAAGTGCGCACTAAGCGGCAGCGCGATGGGGATGGCGGCGCCGGCGGTCGTCCATCCCCATCGCAAAGCCGAGTCGCCAATGTGTTCCCGACTCATGCACGCCCGTGCATATAACAATGTTATGTAAAAATTGAACATTACTATTGTAAATAGGGCCAATGAACAGAAAGTGGTGGAGCCCACTGAAAAAACTGAAAGTGTCCGCCAGTGACCCAGGGACCCATACCAAACGTTTGGAAAGCGTGCGCTTTCAAAATGTTATAGTTTGCAAAATAAAAAAGAAACATTGTTTTCGTGATCGGAATATTATTCTTCTTCTTCTTTCTTCTTTCTTCTTCTTCTTGGGACCAACCCCTATTTTCACCCAGTGAACATTGACGAAGTCTCAGGAAAATTTGCACACCTCTAAAAATCGTGCCTCTGTACATTCTGGCTATTTCGATTTACAAAATTCAAAAATATGGCGCGTCAGCTTCCCAAGTGTACAAAAAATGCATTCTTGGGATAGGAAGGTGCCAAAAATTTTTATCGTAGAATCATGAAACTTGGCAGAGAGGTAGATAGTGACAAGAGAAGCAAAAAAATATTAGTCTGACAACGCCGTCCGCCCAACCAATTGTCGGCCATATTGACGAAAATCCGCTAAACCTGACTCAGCGTTTTTAAACTTACGTACTTTCTTACGAACTCCTCCCAGGGGCGTTTAACGAGCGAGCTGAAATTTAGTAGCGAAGTTGAGGAGTGTGGCATCAAAAGTTATCCAAAATCATGAACCTAACTTACTACGGTCTCTGTGCGTGAAGCCTTCAAAATTTGGCCAGAATTCCTGAAATTTTCTAATTTTTAATTTTGCTCCCATTTGCACTTATAAAGTCCGAATTGCATCAAATTTGAATTAGTTGTTAAACTCACTGTCTGAAACCTATTAGAGGTGAAAGAATTAAATTTAGGCGCGTTAGCGCCCTACAGATCAAAGCAAACTTTTATATGGAGAGCAAAAATTTTGTTTTTAGATTTTTGAAATTTTGCACAAAATTCCATTTTGGCCTACGATCAAAAGCCAATGAGACCCATGTCATATTTTATGCATGCCGACCAATGACCAAAACAAACCCATGTTATTCCTATGGGAAAATCGACAAATGTCTCAAATTTGCATATTTTTCCTATGCATTGTAACGAACTCCTCCTCGGGCGTAAGCCCAAACTAACCTCAAATTTGGTGAACATCTTTCTGAGGAGTGGGGCACTAAAAGTTATCCAAATCGTTGGGATAAGTATTACGGTCTCTGTGCGTGAAGCCACTAATTTTGCCAATATTTTAGAAAAGACAGAAAAAAACCCCATGTTATTCCTATGGAAAATCTCTAAATCTCTCAAAATAAACTTTGTACTTTAACGCACTCCTCCTCGGGCGTAAGCCCGATCAACCTGAAACTTGGTGACAATCTTCTTGAGGAGTGGGGCACCAAAAAGTTATCCACATTTTATGGATAAGTAGTACGGTCTCTGGTGGCCTTGAAAAAAGTGCCCAAACTTGTACAAAATGACGGAAAAATCCCATGTTATTCCAATGGGGAAAATGCAAAATCACTCAATGAAACTTTGTACTTTAACGAACTCCTCCTCCGGCGAAAGCCCGACCATCCTGAAATTTGGTGAAAATGATCTTGAGGAGTGGGCCATCTAATGTTATCCAGGATTTTAGCACAAGTATTACAGTCTTTAGCACAGCCGCAAACTTTGACCAATTTTTACACACTTTCAGTGAAATATGAGCAGTAGGTAGGTGGCGCGTATGATTCGGCAGCAGGTATTTTATGAGGAGGGAAATTGGTAGCTTACCCCTCTGGCGTTCTTGAGCGGCGTGGGCGAGAGGCTTGATCATTGCCGCTTGCGGCTATATTTTTATTATTATTATTATTTTTATTTTTCTTTATTCAGCACTTTGAGCTCTAATTTGACCCCCTGAACATGCTCAAAAACTCACCAAACTTTGCCCAAAATTCAGAATCGGCGAAAAATTTTGTTTTTTATAGGTGTCATGTTTGGGAGAAAAATAATGGCGACAGCGCCCGCGACAAAGTCAAAATACATTGCGCCTATGGGAGGCGTCCCGACGTCAACTTTGTCGTACAGCCACGAAATTCGAAACACGCATTCCTCTCCCGAGGACAAAAAAAATATATTATTATGGCCACGCCCCCTGACCCACCGTATGGCCGCCATATTGGATTGAAAGTTCCGAGACGCTGAGTCAGCGTTTTCGCTCACGTCGAACTTGAACGAACTCGTCCTAGGGCGTTTCGCCCACCGCGCTCAAAATCGCTGTACATGCTCTAGACAAGTGGGGCATCTAAAGTTATCCAAATTGTTCAAATAACTTTTACGGTTTTTGTGCGGCGCAGCCCCAAAGTTGACCGATGATTTTCGGAATTCTCAATTTTTAAAAAATGCTCCCGTTTTGGCAAAACGAGTCCGATTATGCTGAAATTTTAATAGGTTGTTTAACTTTCTTGCCTGGACCTACTTTAGGTGGAATTTTTTCATTTGGCGCGATAACGCCCCCTACAGAGTGAAAAAACTTTTTGTATGGGGAGCAAAAAATTTAGTTTTTTAGAATTTTTTGAAATTTTGCACAAAATTCCATTTTGTACTACCGATCAAAAAAGCCAATCAGACCCATGTCATATTTTGCACGGCCCACCAATGACCGAAACATCCCATGTTATTCCTATGGGAAAATCGAAAATTGTCTCATTTTTTGACTACGCATTTGAACGAACTCCTCCTCGGGCGCAAGCCCGATCAACCTGAAATTTGGTGGACATCTTCCTGAGGAGTGGGGCACCAAAAGTTATCCAAATTATCAGGATAGGTATTACAGTCTCCGTCTTGGCGAGCCATTTACGCAAACATTTTAGAAAAAGACAGAAAACCCCATGTTATTCCTATGGGAAAATCAAAATCTCTCAAATTTAACTTTGTACTTTAATGAACTGTCCCTCGGGCGTAAGCCCGATCAATCCGAAACTTGGTGACAATCACCCTGAGGAGTGGGGCACCAAAAGTTATCCAAATTATTGGGATCGACATTACGGTCTCTGTCTTGTGGCTTGCGAAAATTACCCAAACTTGAACAAATGACAGAAACATCCCATGTTATTCCTATGGGAAAATCCCAAAATCTCTCAAATTAAACTTTGTACTTTAACGAACTCCTCCTCACAAGCCCGTCAACCTAAATTTGGTGGACATCTTCCTGAGGAGTGGGGCACCAAAAGTTATCCAATTTATCAGGATTGGTGTTCACGGTCTCCGTGTGGCAAAGCCGCACATTCATAAACATTTTTAGAAAAAGACAGAAAAACCCCATGTTATTCCTATGGGAAAATCCCAAAATCTCTCAAATTTAACTTTTGTACTTTAATGAACCTGTCCTCGAGTAAGCCGACGTCAACTGAAACTTGGTGACAATCATCCTGAGGAGTGGGGCACCAAAAAGTTATCCAAATTATTAAGATAGGTATTACGGTCTCTGCGAAGGCACTTAATTTAATAACATTTTACAAAAGACAGAAAAACCCCATGTTATTCCTATGGGCAAATCTCAAAATGTCTCAAATTTAACTTTGTACTTTAACTCATCTTCGGTAAGCCGATCAAGGTGAAATTTGGTGAAAATCATCTTGAGGAGTGTGACACCAAAAGTTATCCATATTTTTGGGACAGGTGTTACGGTCTCTGTGCGGCGGAGCCGCAACCATTGGCAACATTTCTGCTCATTCGTAACAACAGCACTTTGGGGACACAGCTTTGTTCCACCACAAAGCCCCAGTAAAGGAAAGGATGAGGGCGCGTCAGCGCCATTTGCAGCGAAGGTTGAGCGGAGACGAGACACAGCGAGGGGTCGCTCGATGCCGCTTGCGGCTTTAATCAATGTTCTTTCTCCTCCAGCTCTTTTGGTCCGTCTTAGTGTGCATGTTATGCTGATGTTGGTTTGAGAATGTCTGTCCTTGCTGCCTGTGCAATATGAGCCCATTCGTGTTTAATCTGGATTTGATATGGCGGTGCGTACAAGTGTGCAGAGAAGTGTGGGCACATCCGCTGAGGCAACACAGCTTTTTTCTGTTCCTTGAAGGGATAAGAGTGTGGGAAGGCTGCTCTGATCTCTAAAGCTGTTGCTAGGGACGTCAGCTATTTACTGTGTAGCTCTTTGGCACGTGTAGGGCTGAATATATCCATTTCTTAAAAGAATGTTTTTGCAACAGTCAGTAAAATGTGTATGCATCTATATGTCATTATAATTATAGGTGGAGCTGAAAGCTTAATCGTTTTCTAATCTCAATCGTAAAGGCTGCAATTATTTAGGTAATGCAAAATATCTCACCCATGGGGTCTCATTATGTATAAGTAACTGGCTAATCCTGTAGTTTAGATTTCTACAAACTGAAATCTGATTGGGTAACAAATGGCATGACTCAGGTGAAAACAAAACAACAAAAAGCAGATATAAACAGAAGATCATTTCTCAACAAACACCAGCTTGATCTTGTGATAAACCAGAGTATTTCCAGTGATGGTAACTTTTATATATTTTTTAGCAAAACAAAGCTAATGTAAGCATCAGCAGTTTCTTGTTTAACTACACACGGCACACAAAACAAGACGGAACATAATATATTTCCATCACATAATGCCTTTAACATTAGCCAAGCCCACTGCAGCACATACGGCAACATGAAAGCGTGGTGTAGAGGCGCAAAGAAGTGATACAAATGCTGTAAAAGCTGACTTTAAACCTAAGCATTAGCCACATCCCACAGCGCGAGATCGGTTTTATGATTAAAAAGTATAATACAATTAAGATTTTATTTAATAAGAAAACATATTCTTGGGTAACGTCAGCTGCTCACGTAGCAGACCCTCGTGCCTGGATCCTGGACCCCTTTAGCTTTAAAATGCAGTCTACCAAAACGCTCCTAGTCAAACTGGTCTTTGGGACCATTGCCAGTCGAAATGTGGCTAGTGCCTAATTACATGACGTCATCAGCATAGCCTCCTCTCCTAATCTGCAGATCCCCGGTACTTTGTTCTCCTGTTTAACATTATTTCCCTCTGCAGCTCCGGTTGCCCTGGGTGACAGTTTCTCTGACAACCCTAACATCTTTATCGGGGAGACAGCGGAGGATTGGTCATCATAGAGGTGTCACTTCCTGGAAATGGTGTGGCTGGAGCAAGTGAGAGCAGGCAGCAGTGCTTGTCACTCCGAGTGCTTAAGCCGGCACATCCTGTCAGACTGCAGGCAGTTGTGAAGAGAGGCATCAGTTCAAATGTATAGACACTTTGAAAGTTTGCATACAGATAAATTCTAAATTCCTGAATTGAGCTCACTGGAGGCAAAAGTGGAACAGGATTTTAATGGAGAAGAGAGAGAGAACCACTGATAAGTAATAAGCAATAATCACCAGGTTTCATATTCGATCTGATCTTTCTTTTGGTAGTTTTAAAATGTTTTATTCACAAAAAATATAGCATTTCAGATTTGATAGGTACTAATTGTTGAAAAAACAGACAGGTTTACTGCCTACAATTACACCTAAAGCCTCCACTTTATGGTCAATATTTTCTGTGTTTACATTTCGGTTAAACTTTCCATGATGTTGAGTCCAGTAATGAATCGATCATACAGTCACGACTTCTTAAAAACTTCCACAGAGTGACAGATTGAAGAATTTAATACATTCCCGATCAAAAGTTAAAGACTAGTTGAATGAATGTCAAAAGTCACATTTTGCATGGTTGGATCTTAACAAAGTTGCAATTAGAGCTTTAACATGCAGAAAGAAATGGGAGTGAGGCAAAAAAAAAATGTGAGTAAACATTTTATTGAAAACAACAATTACAAAACAACAAAACTGAAATAGGCTGTTTTGCTACTGATCAAAAGTTTAGGACCACACCTCAAAATCAACCCGGAAACCCCCTCAAAACAAAAATCAAAGACTTAAACATGAACTCATGAGTAGCACTAGTGTTGATCATTGGTCACTTAAAAAATTTGTTCCGGCATGCTTGATGCAAGCGTTTCCAGGAGGTGAGAGGGAACAGGGAACAAGTGGTGAAGACGGCCTCATGATGGGCATCTGCTGTCTGGAACTGTGGTCCATTTTTGTAAACTTCCACTGCCATCCATCCCCAAAGGTTCTCAGTTGGACTTAGATCGGGGAACACACAGGATGGTCCAAAAGAGTGATGTTATTCTCCTGAAAGAAGTCCTTTGTCCTGGGGCTTCGTGAACTGTAGTGTTGTCCTGTTTAAATCCCAGTGGTTCCACAGACGAGGGCCTCAGTCATGAGGGATGCTCTCTGCAACATCTGCACAGAGCCAGCGACCATTTGACCTGCACCACCTGAAGCTCCATTGTTCAAGTGAAGGAAAAAGCACCCCAGATTATTCTGATGCTCCCTCCCTGTGGCGCATAGAAAACACCTCAGATGGATCATCTTGTCGTGCCTGTAATGTTGGAAAACATCAAGGTTAATTTTTTTCTCATCAGACCTTTCCATGTCCCATGTTTGGTGGCAATTCAGTGGCTTTCAAGGAGACAAGCCCTTCAGTCGCAGATGCATCTGATAATTATTGGGCTGCAGTTGCCACCAGTAACAGCCTTGATTTGAGTCTAGGATCATCCAGCGTCTTGATGGACAGCCAATCGGATCCCCCGGCTCAGTGCAGGTTTAATTTTTTTGGGTCTTCCACTTGACTTTTTTGTTCCATAACCCTCAGGGTCTTTTAAGAAATTTCAAATGTCTGTCTTTGTGTCCCACCACAGCAGCGATGGCGCGCTATGACAGGCCCTGCTTATGCAGCTCAAGAACCCGACCACGTTCAAAAGGAGAACGTTTTTTTACCTGTGCCATCAGAAAAATCATGACAGTGTGAATACCTGACAAAAAATGACACTGAATCCGCAATTTTACACAAATTTAGGTTTTAAAGGCACGTGATCTTAAACTTTTGATCAGCTGCAGAACAGCCTATTTCAGTTTAATTGTTGTTTTTGAAAAAAAATGTATGCAAACTTTTTTTGTCTCACTGCCATTTCTTGCTGCATATTGAAGCTCTACGTAGAACCATGTTCCTACTTGGATCCAACCATGCAACATTTGACTTTTGTCATTTATTCACCGGGTCCTAAACTTTTGATCGGGACTGTACATGTTAATACGGCATGAGTCCTAGTACACAATTAATTTAATTTCAAGCTGTGTGATTCACTGTCATTCTTGAAACCTTAAAATAGTGTAACAGAAGAAACAAAAAGAATGTGAGAATTGTGGTACTGTGAAGTGACTCAGCCAGATCTCTGCACACTGCTGGCATTTTGGAGGTTTTGTTTTCTTTGTGAAGGAGCGTCTTTACTCTTTTGAGACATATTCTTTGTCATTTTTGCCTGTGAGCGTGTCGCGCTGGCGTATTAATGGTTATATATCAAATGTGTCAAATCAAACTTAGCTGAGCAAAAATGGGAGCTAAAGAGCTGTTTATATTTTATCCTGGGGCAGTGACAGAATGGTCTTTCTGTCCGCTGTGTGAGCATGGATGTCCTCATGGCAGACACTTGACCCAGGGCAATGTCTCTCTCTCACTCCACTATCTTTCCAACTCTCTCTTTCTCTTTCTATCCCTCCCTTCCTGTTTCTTTCTGTCTCTACTCTATTGCTCATTTTCCTGTCTTTTTTACTCCCTTTCACTTAATTTTCTCACTATCTGTCTTTGTCTCTTCCTCTCTTTACTCTCCACCCCCCCTCTCTTTATGCTTCTGTTACACTTCCTCCCTTTGCACTTGCACTATGTCTCCTCCTCTCCCTGTCCCATGTCTCTCTTGGCCTCTCTCCCTTGGCTTTCTCTGACCCTTCTCTGCCCTACCTTTCTCTGTCTTTCTCTCTCTGACACCCTAAGTGTCATTCACTCTCTGATCACTCTTCTCTGATCACTTTAACTCTTTTTATACTACTCTTTCTACCTTTCCCTCTTGTCGTTTTTGTCTCTCTCTTCCCTCTATCCCTCGCTCTCTCTGTCTCTCTCTCTCTCTTTGACCCCTCTTTCCCCCTTTTTCTTTCTTTCTCCCTCTTCTTTCTCTCTCTTTCTCTCTCACCTTCTCTCCTCCCTTCTCTCCCTGACCTCTCTACCTGCTTCATCTCTGACACCCCTCTTCCTCTCTGCTCCCTTTTTCTCCCTCACTCTCATCTCTTCTTTTCAATTCCCTCTCCCTCTCTGCCCCTCTTCTCTCTCTCTCACTCTTCTCTGTCTTTTGCAGTCTCATCTCTATTTCTCTCTCTTTCCTCCGATCCATTTCTGCCCGCTCCATCTCTCTCACTCTTCTCTTTCCTTCTCTCATCTCTCACTCCTTTCTCTCTCTCTCCCCTCTCTCTCTCTCTCTCTCTCTGACCCCTCTCTGCCTGCTTCATTTCTCGAGCTTGTCTCTCTCCCTCTCTTTTCTCCCTCTCTGACCCCTTTCTGCCCCTCTTTTTCTCTCTTTCTATGTCTACTGCCTTGAGACTGGGATTAGAACACAAGTGACTTTCAAATTACAGTTTTCAGCTCATCCGCCCCCTCCATCACTTCAGAGAATGACTCGCTTCTCCGACAACTTTAACAAGCTCTTTCTTTTCATCGAACATTCACAGCACTATCTTTGTTCCTCGCTGTTCACTTTTATACCTTTTTATCATAAGTATGTATTTGTTTCTTTCTTTCTTCACTTTCCCTATTTTCTCCTTTATCTCATATGTGCCATGCTCCTCCACTTGCCCCTCCTCCTCCCCTCCAGGAACCTCAGACAACTGTCATCCATAACCCAGTGGACGGGACAAAGGTACTCGCCATTCAAGCTGCCCAGGCATTTTCTGTACCTCTGCTCTTCTCTTCTTTGTCTATCTCTCTTTGACATGGACTCACACTATCTTGCCTGGGTTTTGCTGTGGATAGGAAAACAGAAGACTAAAGGTTACCTCATAATGTTGAGGCAAAGACATAATATTTAATTTGTAATGTGCAGCCTACTTACAGAAACGCATGGATTTGCTAGGTTTTGTGGAGTGACTCATTTCTAACAAAGCATTTGAATTTTGTTGAGTGTTTGTCTCACTCCCGCTTGAGACACATTGTTAGTGATAATGAATCATAGTTTGGTTTGGATAAGAGTTAACCTGCATAATGTGTGTATGACTGTGTAAGATGAAGACATTTTTCGATAGATCCACTTTAGGTTTGATTACTGTCATCAGAAACAGTGAAGGCCCCGATTGTATAGGAACTTTCTGATGAGATTTCATGTTTGTTTGGTTGGTCCAGCTAGGTAGTTTCCACCAAAACACTGATATTGACTAAAAACTTGCTTAAAGTGCTCTGTGTAATTTCTTTGGTGGAAGGTTCGCCACCTGCCTGTCGTCTTTTGATAGATCACAAACTTGGAAAGTAGCGTACATACGTATGCACACTTTATAAATTAGATCCCAGATGTGCAATAAAAACAGTAGTAATAAAATCAAATCGAGATAGATTCAAAACCACATAGTGCAGTATTCCTAGCAAGGCAATAATATTTCTATGCAGAAGAGCAGGTACACTCATTTAGAAAAGCTATGCAGTGCACATGTAGGATCTAGGGACTACTTACCAGCTTACCATAAACTGGAAGCTCACTTGGGATTTTTCCACACAGACTCAGCTCCTGCATAACAACATAATGAGCCAGCCTTAGCTTATGGAGTTTTTCTGGAACAGTTCTCAGGATATGGATACTGATGTTGCCTAACCTATTGCTCCTGACAGGTTGAACAAGCAGTGTTGAAGGATGCGTAAAATACTGAGAACAAATATCCCTAAAACTTAACCTTAAAGAACAATAGTTTTGCCTTTCCTTGCTGAACAAACCTATATAAGGCTGTAGAGTAATATATGCCAGGGTAAAATCGTTTATTATTGTATTTGATATGAATGAACAAACTTGCTGACATTTTTCCTTGTAATCCACCTGTCATTTTGTGTCATAGTCCTCTTTATCGCTTTGCTGTAAAACACGTTCTTCGGTGCATGTAATTTGTCTCTCGATCACACGTTTTAATGAGGTCACTAGCGCTCCTTGTCGCTCTTTGACGTGCTGGGGAGTTTAGGCCATTTTATCTGCTAATTGGAGTTTAAAGCTCACAGTTTCAGTGGCTTAGACCGATGAACCAGCCGAGAGACAGCAGGGTCAAGCCCAGAGAGTCACGACAAAATAGACACGTTTATTACTAACACCGATGAAATATATATGGAGTACTAAAAGCGATTTAAGTGTGTATAAATTAAATAAATAAAAAACATGAATGAATAATTGGAGAGATACATAAATATACATATTTATGCATACATTCTTGATATAAAAAGTAAATATTGGCTTTGATTTCAAAGTTGATATTTTCTTTCTCTTTTTTTTTCTTATTTCTTATTTCAAATTTTCCTATATACTGTATTTCAGGGAAAATTTGGTCATTTTTAGTCCTCCATAAAGATGGTGCTACTGCTTTTATCTGCTTTGAAACATACCTGCTGGTTTGTGTGGACGTTCTAGTTTTGTGTTTCATTCATATAACTGTATATGTGGTCAATGCAAAGCCAAACTTACGCTTTTGTTTCAGGAATCATCGGACAGCAGCAACACCACAGTGGAGGATGAAGATGTGAAAGGTAAGATTACACAAAAATATTTACACAGGGAAGTTGAAATGCCATTGAGATATGTTATTTAAAAGTATTATTGTTATGTTTCTTAAACCTCTGTCCCCTGGTATGAAGTAAACATGTTCAAATCAAATATTGAATTACAAACAAAAAATGTGAAATGTATGTTATGTCGTCTAGACTTGGGATGTTACAATGTCAAATGTGATAAAGTTTAGCCACAAAATGAGATTATAGCATGTGTGGGCTTGACTAGCATTTGTGACAGTCTAAAATGAATTGCAGGCATTCTTGCTCTTTAGTGACCCGTTAGTGACCCCTGTTGGTGCTTCTGTAAACTGCCTGATTCTGCTGCAGTGTTGTTTGGGAGCAGAGCTTAGAAGAGGCATTTGTTTGTGTGTCTGGAAGTTGTGCCCTGGCTTTTCCAAAGTGTTTGTTGTAACCCCAGTACCAAGAATCGCACCTCTCAAATGCCCCCTGATCCGTGTGCGGTCAGCGTGCCAGGCATTTTGTCACCGTGGGCGCCTGATGTTTGGACATATCTTTAGGACATTGCATCAGACTTCAAAAATATCCAGTATATATCTTTAAGCTGTGTGCCAGTGAAAGGATTACAGTGAGACTGGACAATTTCTGCCATTGCTCTCAAACATGCGTGCTCTCCACATCTAAGCTGAGTACAATGCGTCTAAATCAGGTCAGGAAGAGAGATTCTGTGCCAAGCATACAGAACAAAATGTGCACTTCCATCTTCCTCGTCTCCCCATAGAGGCTTTGCAGGCGTGTCACACATTCTTTATCAACCAGGACCAGCGCTATTAGAGGGATAAGGAGTGAAAGAATAAGGAAATTACCGGTGCTATTTTACATGTTTGTCATTGGGAATCAATATGATAACGTATATGGGGTGTGAAGCTACTGCTAAAGTACGTTTGGTTTGTAGCAAATGTTCTGTTTTTAGCTCATGTCTCATGGGTCGTAGTCTCCATTTCTTTGGTACAACACAAATGTGGCCTTTTGGTGTGTGGTCTCACTAGGTTTATCACGTTATTATCAAGTCTGCAATGAAATAAGTTTATACTGTTTTTTACTCCTCTTTCTACATTATGCTGAAATACCCTACAAGAAGCTAATGTCCTGAAATGTCCAGGAATTCACACTGTGCATGCCCCAACTTGGATATGGACGGAATGTAGACCTTACTTTTAAAATACTTTTTATTTTAAAAAGTTACTGTATGTATACAATTAGTGTATTATTGATAGAGCAGTCATAACATTATGTTCAGTTATGATGATAAACCCAAACTCTCAAATCTCAAATGTCCAACAGATGGCAGTGTTTTTCAAACTTTTCAAACTTTTCGCATTTTTTGACATAAACTTCAATTTAACATAAAGCAACATAAATTAAAGGCACAAACCTTGACAGAAAAAGTCAGGTAAATCAAAATTAATACAAACTGTTGAAACAGTTGTCACTGCGGTCAAAAAATTGCATCTACAAAAAGTTTAATCAAAACATAGAATTAATAAATAGATGAAAAACTCTAATTTCATAAACAGTAGATACATATTTCAAAGTTGTCACATTGGAGCCCACAGTCCCACCTCTTGCTCTTAGAAATGTAGAGGGCACGGACACCTTGGGAGGAGGGTCATGGCTAAAGAGGGAGGTGTCTAAATTTAGCCAGTGCCCCAGTGGAGAGTTAAAGCCACACTGTCCTGTTAGCGCCACCGCGGGCTAACTCTAGTCTAACACAGTTTTGAGCTCCTTAAGATACATCCGGCCTTTGGCGGAGGCGGAGAAAACTACAAGAACCAGGTGAGTGTGGGAGAGTACAGGGCTCTGCTGAATACTCGAGTCATGTGGATGTTTTTCAGGGGGTTCTCATCGGGTCAGAGAGTGCTGGGCAGCTGGTTGAAACCCAATGCCTGTGTGGCGTTTGGAGCATCTGACAAATCTGTGTTATTGCTGTCAATGCTTTTATAGCAAAGCATAACTTTACTGAGGGTGTTCTGGGGCCTGCTGCGTCTCATTCTCAATTGGCGTTTTATGAACCAATAACATACCTTATACGGCCGTTAATATTCCACAAAGTACGACGTTTACATTACATAATTATTTATTTATAGACCCTTTACAGCTGTTTGCATTGTTCATTATGCATTTGGTCCTATAGAAAAGAAGCCACTGTCTTGAAGCTCCCTTTTCCATATACCTTTTTTTTTTTTTTTTTTTTTTTTTTGCTAGTGTTTGGATTGTGTGTGTATTGTGTCTCCTTCTGAGGACACTGATTAGACAAATAAGCGGTAATGAGTAGCAGATACATTTCTTTATCCAGGCCATCAGTGTTGTCATCCACCCTGTGCTCATTGGCTGCTCTCCAATTACCAGTCCGACCGGCGGAAACTGTAAATCCTAAATGATGATTGATGATTGATTGAAATGATGTAATGAATTAGAAAAAAATATATATTTTTATGTAATTCGTTTTCAGGATTGTTTTTACCAACTTTTTTACAAGTTTAAATTCACACATTGTCTTTGACCATTCCTCTCATATTTGTGAGAAGTTTCACAAATTCAGACTTTGAATTTAAAAAAAATCTCTGACTGTAACATGTAACTCTACATATTATTTTTTTACTTTTTAGTTTAAAATATCTAATTTTGCTTCAGGATCATACTTAATATTTTGTGCAATTATTATGGCCCTTATACAATTGTTGATTAATATTGACATCAGGAATGTTTGTTCTATAGTGTATAATCTGCGCAAACTCTTCAATTTTCTTGCTTTGCTCCCATAATAACCTGGGGTATGGCATATTTTCTTATTTATAATCCTTTTGTGTATTGTTCCTGGTGAAACATTTAAATAGTATCATATCTGACGCTTGCTTTGCAGTTTGCGATCTGTCTCACATTTTTATTGTCTTTTGTCTATCACCTGTCTACGTGTGTGTTACTGTAGGAAACTGCTCAGTTAAGGCCCAGCCCAACCCCTGCCAGTCTGTGAGTCAGGGTGCATCCACTGCTGTGCACTGTAAGTCGGCATGGCCTCTGCAGCTTAATACTACCCCATTAAAACCATACAGGCCCCATGTATAACACATTTAAGTGCAACATACAGTCCCTGACAAAAGTCTTGTCGCTTATCCATTTTGTAGAAACAAAAGCTTATAACCTGACTTTAAATTAATCGATTTGTTTTAGAAATGTCTCATATGAAAGCTAAAACACTCCCAAATTATGCTCAATATACTAAAATAAATCTGCTTCACTGAAGAAAGATTGATCAGTTAATGAACACCAGAAAGGTCAGATTTTGACAAGATAAAAGTCTTGTCGGCTACAGAAAATTGAACAAATAATTCACTTCAAATACAAAAACATGTTGCATAACGTCAGTGAATTAAGTAGTGGTGCTGTGAGATCCATATTTAATATCTTGTATGACTTGAAGCTTGAAGGACTGCATCCATGCGGTTCGACAATGATTCATACAATTTGTTGATGAAGTCATCGGGAATAGCAAAGAAAGCAGTCTTACATGCCTCCCAGAGTTCATCAAGATTCTTTGGTTTTGCCTTCCATGCTTCCTCTTTCATTCTACCCCAGACATGCTCAATGATGTTCATGTCTGGTGACTGGGCTGGCCAGTCCTGGAGCACCTTGATCTTCTTCGCCTTGAGGAACTTTGATGTAGAGATAGAAGTATGCGACGGAGCACCATCCTGCTGCAACATTTGACCCCTTTTATGGTTGGGAATGTAAGAGGTAGCTAATACTTCTTGATACTATAGGCTATTGATATTGCCTTCCACCCTGCAAATGTCTCGCACACCCCCATACTGGATGTAACCCCAGGCCATGATTTTTCCGCCACCAAACTTAACTGTTTTCTGGGTGAATCTTGGATCCATGCGGGCTCCAGTAGGTCTCCTGCAATATTTGCGGCGGCTGTGATGTAATTCAACCGAGGATTCATCTGAGAAATCCACCTTCTGCCACTTTTCCAGTGTCCATCCTTTTAGCAGGCTGTGGGCCTTGGCAAATGCCACACGGTTTTTTAATTGCCTTTTGTTTAGTGCTGGTTTCTGTGCACTGATTCGACCATGGAGGCCATTTCGAGACAGAATTCTACAAACTGTTCTGGTTGACACAGGGACTTGTGGTGACCAGGCCTGGTGGAGCTCTGCTGCAGTGGAAAAGGGGCTGGCCTTGGATTTTTGAATCAACAAACGGTCCTCCCGAGCAGTTGTCTTGCGGGGTCTGCCGGACCTGGGCTTGTCAAAAACATCTCCAGTCTTTTCAGAATCTTTTCTTATTCTTTGTACTTGATGCTGAGACACATTGAAGGTGTCAGCCACCTCAGCAGTGGATCTGGTCTTCAGCCTCTTGATAATTAACGCTTTGGTCTCAGGGTGGATCTTAGGCATGTTGTCAGAGGTCAAGTTGCAGTTGATGTGAAGGTCTGGTGTGCTGGGGTTCTTTTTATACACACCCACTAATTGATTGATCAGGAACTGATCACAGGTGAGGCTGTAATGTAGGATTGGGTGCATCATATGACAAGGCGACAAGACTTTTGTCTTGCCAAAATCTGACCTTTCTGTGTTCATTACATGATCAATCTTTCTTCAGTGAAGCAAATTTATTTTAGTATATTGAGCATAATTTGGGAGGGTTTTAGCTTTCATATGAGACATTTCTAAAACCAATCGATTAATTTAAAGTCAGGTTATAAGCTTTTGTTTCTACAAAATGGATAAGCGACAAGACTTTTGTCAGGGACTGTAGTGTTACAGAAAATATTTTTATTAACAATAATATTATTAATAACTACTTAACTACTTTATGCCACTGACACAATAAACCATAAACATGATAATCCCACCAAAGCATGAGCTGCTACCAATTAGTATTTTGTATAGTCCTAGATATGTTAAATATTCAATGCTCTGCTGCTCAAATGTTACAAGTGAATTATGTAACTTTTTTGTGGAGCATCCGACTTGTCTCCATGTTATACTCCATGTTATAGCTTCATCTTGAATGTTCCATGGTATGACATAAAACATATCTAAGTAGGATGCTGTGGAACAATCCAGGCAAAGCAATAACAACTACATTCTCCGCTGCAGAACTACACCAGAAAAAGATACATAGTGCACTTTTAACGTACTACAATAAATAAAAAAAATTTAAAAAATGCACACAATAAATATTGAGCTTGTTCATGTCTCAAGTACTGTGACAGGCCAATGTATTCCTGTCACTGTATGACACATCATATTATGGTTATTAACTTAGTTTTTATATTAATATATTAAACTATCTCATTTTGTGGTGCAAGACAAAATATGTTTTTTTTGGGGGGGAATGAGCACTTAGAGGCTTTGCTCTGTTCCCTGACATCCTCCCCACCTTTTGCCTACGACACGGTTTCTACAACAACTTCCTAGCTCTGTGTAATGTTCAGAGAGGCCACCCAATAATGCACCATTCTGTTTGTGTGCTTGTTGCTTTACCCATGTTTACATATCTGTTGTGGTTTCAATTAGGGCTAGGCAATATATTGTCTAGACCAGGGGTGTCCAAAAATGTGGCCCTCACATTTGGAACAAACGGACAAACATTGCCTTGTGATACAGACCTAGGATTAATGTCCTAAGCCTTATGGCTATTTCAAAGTTATGTTAAATGCTAAATAATTTACTGCATTGACTACGGGGCATGTGGCCCCAAATTCTGTATGTTTTAATACAAAACATATCTGTGTAAAAAGGAAAACGTTTGTACAGACCTGGTCTAGTGAATATCAAAATTGACATTTTGAATATATGCAATATTACAATACTGAGTGAAGAAAAACAACTTGCTGGGTCTTCCAAACAAGAGTGTAAGGGGATATTTCTTCACTTTTGTGTTTAATTTTAATCCATTGACATTGCGCAATTCACTTCATTTGTGCAAGGTATTGTTGTTTTCAATATAATCCACCAAAATATTGCAATATTCATTTTTGTCATTGTCGCCCACCGTATAAATGATGTCTGCAGTCATTGTTGTTGTCATTCTCAGTGTGGTCATTTTTTGTTTTTATTCTGACTCAGCGGCTGCAAAGTTCGCTGACCTGCTGGGCTCAGTGCGTAGAGGTTCAGGTTCCACACCTGACGGAGAGGCCAGATCCAGTACCCCACCCCCCTCAGCCTTCTCAGCCCCATCACCCCCACACACTCCTATTGTCCCAATGCAGAGTGAGTAAGACAATTTCAAGACAGAGGCTAGTTTCCCAATAATTCATTGACATACCTCTAAATGCTTTAGATTTATTAGAGAAACCTTTATTCATAGAGAAATAACTAGGACACAGGAGGTCAATGATAGGTAAAATATAAATAAAATAGTAATTGTAAACAAGTAATAAAACAAATATGGGTAAAAATATGTCAAACACATATATAGCTGTCCATACAGTCATGTCTGAAAGTGTTGGCCCCTTGATTTTTTTTCAGAAAATGAAGTATTTCTACCCAAAAAATTATTGCAATTCCACATTTTGCTATGCTCATGTTAATTTCCTTTGTGTGTTGTGGAACAATTGAATAAACAAAAAAGCTAATTCGACAATTTCACACTAAACTCCAAAAATGGGCCAGACAAAATTATTGGCACCCATAACTTAATATTTGGTTGCATACCCTTTTGGAAAAAATATCTGAAATCAATCACTTCCTATTCAATAAGCTTCTTACACCTCTCAACCAGAAATTTGGAACACACACACACAACAAAGGGTGCCTTTTCTCAACAGCAATATTAAGATCTCTCCACAGGTGTTCAATGGGATTGAGATCTGGACTCATTGCTGGCCACTTCAGAACTCTCCAGCGCTTTGTTGCCAACGATTTCTGGGTTTTTGAAGGATCTTGGACGCAAACCCAGCTCTCTGACACTGAGCCCTACATCGCAACCCAAAATGCTTTGGTAAATTCTCAGATTTCATGGCGCCTCTGACACAGTCAAGACACCCAGTGCCAGTGGCAGCAAAACAACCCCAAAACATCTTTGAACCTCCACTATATTTGACTGTAGGTACTGTAGATGGTCTTTTCTTTGTAGGCCTCATTCCGTTTTTGGTAAACAGTGGAATGATGTGCTTTTTCAAAACGCTCTATCTTGGGCTCATCTGTCCACAAGACAGTTTTCCCACAATGGCTTACTCACGTTTAGGAAAACTGTAGTCTTGCTTTTTTATGCCTCTTTGTCAGTAATGGGGTCTGCCTTGGTCTCCTGCCATAGCGTTTCATTTCTTTCAAATTTGGACGGATAGTTGGCGCTGACACTGATGCACCCTGAGCCTGCAGGACAGCTTGAATTTCTTTGAAACTTGTTTGGGGCTGCTTATCCACCATCCAGACTTTCCTGCGTTGCAACCTCACATCAGTTTTTCTCTTCCATCCATGTCCAGGGAGATTAGCTACAGTGCCATGGGTTGCTAACTTCTTGATTATGTTGCACACTGTAGACAAATGAACATCAAGGTCTCTGGAGATGGACTTGTAACCTTGAGAATGTTGAGATTTTTTCACTATTTGGTTCTCAACTCTTCTCCTCTTTCTGTTCTCCATGCTGTGGCACACACAGACACACAATGTGAAGACTGAGTCAACTTCTCTCCCTTCTGCTTTCAGGTGTGATTTTTCTATTGCTAACAGCTTTTACCATCACATACTTGAAACCAATTTTATCCATATATTTTCCCATAATTTTGAAAGGGTGCCAATAGATTTTTCCGGATTTTTTCCTGGATAGATTTTTTTTCAAATCTTTTTTTTATTATTGTTCCAATGCACGCAAAGGAAATAAACATGTGTACAGTAAAATGTGTAATTGCATGTGTAACTTTTTGGGGAGAAATACTACATTTTCTGAAAAAAGTTCAGGGATGTTAACACAGCCATGACTGGATATACCACATAAAGCTGGACCCATAACTCGCCCTCACTACAGTATAGGTCTCTGGAAAGCTTTTTAAATTCCTTTGATATACAATAGAAGGCTATTAACCTAACTATTATCTAATTCTATCTTCTTATCTAATCAGTCTCCATTGTAACCCGAGGTTATATTTTGCATCTAAAATAAGGAGGGAAAATTATTTTTGCAATATATCTGTTTAAAAAAATATATAAATATATATATATATATATATAGATATAGATATATAGATATATAGATATATAGATATAGATATATATATTTACATACACAGCATGATGGTCATGTTAAAGATACAACGTATAACCTATAAAAAAATCACTATAAACACACATTTACATGCATTTTCCTTATTGCCTTTTTTGTCTTTTCCACCCATGAACTGGTTCAGTGTCCAGGCTCACAGACTTGGTTAGCAGTGTCCGTAAGGTGCCTGCTACCCCTCCTGCCCCTGCGGTACCCACAGCCCCCGTGGCCCCTCCCCCTGACAATGAACCAGTGCCCGTGCCCAGTCCCAGGTCCAACCCCGCCCCAGCACACGCCACACCCCCACCTCCTCCTCAGCCTCCCTCCAGCCCCTCCCTGACCTCTGCCCAGAGTGAGTATGAAGCTCAGACGTGGCCCTGTTTGTTCGTCTGCAGCTAACAACAGAATGGATTGATGGGTTTGATTTCAGAAGAGGCATGTGTATGAGCAAATGATTTAACTAACAAACGGTTGTACTGCAAATCCTAATGAAGTTGGCTTGAATCCACCCGTGGAGATTGGCATGAGTTGTTGTTTTTTTCTGCAGGTGTATTGTAGACGGGTTTTTACAAGAGTGTGAAATTGTGGTTATTTTTTTAACTTACTTTTTACCCATGTGCTTTGTAACAGATAATGTAAGTAATGTATTTATAAGAGTTGCTGAAATAGTTGAAGCCTTTTGTATGCTGCTTCACTAACGGTTTGTGCTCCTATGTTGTAATGTTATATTGTCATGGTTTAATTTAAGTGTATCCTTTTCTCTGCAGCACGCAAACAAGAAATAATCAAGATCACAGAACAGCTCATAGAAGCCATCAACAATGGAGACTTTGAAGCTTACGCGTGAGTCCTTATTTTTATTCTACACTTTGTATTGAATTCCATAGCACTTTGTATGGCCCCAGTTAGTGGTTGTTACTGGAGAATTGCTGTTGTGGATTTCTAAAACAAGTTAAACAATAATCAAATCAAATCAAATCAATTTATTTTTATAATGCCCAAAATCACAACAACAGTTGCCTCGATGGGCCACAGGTAAAAGCAGTTCAGATAACTGTCCCAGAATGCCCCTGTCCTTTGACCCTCCTCCGCGGCGAGGAAAAACTACAAAAAACCCCATGGGAAAAAGTAGAAACCTCGGGGAGAACCACAGTGAAGGAGAGATCCTACTCCCACGGACGGACAGGCTGCAGCTGAACTAGGACTGATGCATCCACTTGGACTGTGGAGCCAGAACCACTCAAGAGGGAGGTGGCTTTAAAGAGTTCCTCCAGGCGGACGAGGAGCAGTCCACCAGTGTAGAGAGATCCTCCAGCAGGAGATGAGGAACAGTTCATCTAAAGTAGATGGAGTTGGTCCAGGCAGACGAGGTGTGGCTAATCCAGGGTTGAGGGAGTTCCTCCAGGCGGGTGGCGCATAGATCGTCCAGTGTAGAGATCGATCCTCCAGACAGATGAGGGTGGGGGGGTCGTCACTGGAGCAGCCGCCGCAGTGCCTGAAACAGTCTCCACTCCCCGGGGGAAGTGGAGAGAAAGAGAAACATGTGAACAGCAATGAACAGACTACAGTTGAAGTAATATTAAATATTGTTGATAGGTAAAGTAGGAAGAACCAGAGGATAGTGTTCAAGCTTCCATACTTCAACCAGCAGAATTGCTCCAAGGGCAGCGTAGCTAAAACTGTAGGTTTTTATTTCTGTTCCTAACTGGCCTGACCATAAGCTATTTCAAAGAGGAACGTTTTGAGCCTGGTCTTAAATGTAGAGACTGTGTCGGCCTCGTTTACATGAACAGGGAGCTGGTTCCATAACATAGGAGCTTGGTAGCTAAATGCTCGACCTCCTACTGTGCTTTTAGAGACTCTGGGGACTAACAATAGTCCAGCATTTTGAGAACGAAGAGCTCTGTTTGGATGGTACGCTACTAGTGCATCTTTGAGGTAGGATGGGGCCATATTGTTTAAAGCTTTATAAGTCAGGAGGAGGATTTTAAATTTGATTCTAAACTCAACAGGAAGCCAGTGAAGAGACTCCAACACTGGTGAAATATGATCTCTTTTTCTAGTACCTGTTAATAATCTTGCTGCTGCATTTTGAACCAGTTGAAAGCTTCTTATTGAGCTTTTAGGACACGCTATAAGCAGAGCGTTACAATAGTCTAATCTGGATGTGACAAATGCATGGATGAGTTTTTCGGCATCATCTCTGGGCAGGATTTTTCTAATTTTGGTTATGTTACGCAAATGAAAGTAGGCTGTTTTACAGGCTTGATTTATATGAGCTTTGAACGAGAGATCTTGGTCAAATAGGACCCCAAGGTTTCTTACAGTAGAGCTGGGGGCTACAGTGATATTGTCCAGAGAAACTATCTGGTCAGATAAGGAGTCTCGCAGGTGCTTAGGGCCCAGCAGAATGACCTCGGTTTTTTCAGGGTTAAGGAGCAGATAATTAAGAGTCATCCAAGTTTTTATGTCTTTCACGCAGGCACTAAGTCTGTCTACTTGATGCGTCTGATCAGGTTTCATTGATAGATACAGCTGAGTGTCATCTGCATAGCAGTGGAAGTTAATGCCATGCTTTCTGATGATCATACCTAAGGGCAGCATATAATAAAAATGCAGAGAGAATGAGTCTGATCAATGAGTTGATTTATTCACTGGTACCAAAGTGAATAGTCGCCTTTCCCTGACATAGTGACCTCTCCCTGGTCGACGGAGGTACATGACAATCAGAGCACATGCCTTTTATACACAAGACATAGGTGGAGACATAGTTATCACATCATGAGGAGACAACATGAAACATCATTGTGAAATAAGAGCAAGGACATATGTGACTATCAATATTTATGAAAAACAACAGCGATCAGTGGTGTTTCCAGTTAAAGCCAGATTTCAGAGTGAAAGGACGTCATAATAAGGATTAGATGCCCATGATCTATCTTTGTGACCGGGACTGAGAGCAAACAAAACAGGTGCTAAAGAGATGTAAAAATTGAAGTTAACCTTAGCAAGTCAGAATGAGAATACAGAACTTATAACTACGATTACATGGTTCAGTCAACATTTCTTCTTTTATTTGTTTTGACCAAACCAGCTGTATCACTATAACGCTCAAAGATGGAAAGCAATCAGATTCACTGGCTGGCATCTCAAAACGTTCAGGAAAATGGCTGGTCTTAATGAAACACTGTCTGCTTTTATGAATGACTTTTTCCTTTTGTTCCTCAGCAAGATTTGTGATCCTGGGCTGACATCATTTGAACCGGAGGCACTGGGCAACTTAGTAGAAGGAATGGATTTCCACAGATTTTACTTTGAAAACCGTGAGTCTTTTATTGCTTCAAATGACTGATTTCCCCATTTCCTTACTTAGCAGCCCAGCATACTTGTGAAATACTGGTACTTGTTAAATTAATGATTGCATTATTAATATCAAATTTCTCCATTGGTCATTCAGTGTGCTTTATACCAAGGAATTATTCAACCATTGACATACTTCACTATATAATTTTTTGTGTTTTTATGCTTTTCTTACTATTGAGCTCGTCATATTAAGCTATATATCATATACTTCGGCAGTTTTGGCTAAGAACAGCAAACCCATCCACACCACCATCTTGAACCCCCATGTGCACCTGATCGGGGAGGATGCTGCCTGCATCGCTTACATCCGCCTGACGCAGTATGTAGATGGCCAAGGACGACCACGCTCCAGCCAATCAGAAGAGACTCGAGTGTGGCATCGTAGAGACAGCAAGTGGCAGAACATCCACTTCCACTGCTCCGGGGCACCTGCCGCGCCACTCCAGTGAGGTACAGGCCAGGGGCAGGGAGATGCGAAAATGCTCTTATACATTCACTGTATAAGATTTTAGAGGCAAACTACACCACCTTTACCAACCATATCTCAAAATATTGCTTAGTGCTCAGTGTAACATTCACTACACCCAATGTGTTTTTCTTTTTTAGGTTGAATACCATGTTGTGTCTGAAAGGAGTGCTCTACTAAAATAAAAAGTGAAAGAAGAGGAGGGAGGTGTGTAGTGTCGTTTTAGGGACAGACGCCTTTTCAACACGGGTTAAAAATCCCAGCATGCATCTCTTTACCGCTCCTGTACCTGACCATCACCTGCCTCTTTGACGACTATCGAAGCGACCGGCTCCAGACTTCCTCCTCTTCTTCCAACGCACTGAGAGCAGCACTCGCCCATGATTCCTTGGTTCTGTGGTCTCCTCCCCAACAGCCCTCTTGTCTCACGTGAATCATCCACACTCAGTGTGACATAAACACTGCACTGGAAGTACAGTATGTAAAGTTTTAAGATAATTACTATCATAATTATGAGAATTAATATAATTTCACATTTGCAATTGTATATGTAATTTGTATAATTCAAAATTCTTAATGCCAGTGGTTTATAGAGTCAAGGATTATTTGTTCTTTTTAAGAAGCATGTTTTACCATAATAACAGTGGCTGTTTTCTATTGTGGCTTAAGTGGAAAATGATATTGGCAGTTTTTGTAATTTGCTTATTGTTTGATAGGTATGCTACAGCGCCCACAAGTCAACATGTTTGTTTGCATTGTTCTTTCTTACATATTTCTTACTATTGTCTAATACTATTTGGATGAGGTGCACTACAAGACATTTGTGTTTGTGAGAGCATCATTAATGTGTGCCAGTCCAAGTACAAGTCTGGGACTCAATACAGACAAGCCCAGAAATGGACTTTTGCCTATATGGTCAGTATCCTCTAGTGCTGAAACATGAAATGTTACATATAATAACAAGCAGTGGTCATCAAATTTATTTTAGATTTAAAATGAATAAACTAGTTGATAATTCTGAACAGTCACACAAATATTAGTATTTACTCATTATTATACATTTTCCCAAAGCCTGAATTCTTAAATTCTTTTTTGTTTTCATTTTTAGTCATAACGTGTGAATCTAAATATGATCAGACTGCAGCCTTCATTGGACTCTGAATTCGGTCTGGCACTCTGCGAGGAGAGTGAAGGGGGGAGGAGTTGGGTGGTGCTTATTAGTTAAAGTTTACTTTTTTTCCTAAAAGTAACAATGCTGCCTGGAAAAAAAAGTGGGTCACATAGACAGACGAGTGTCAAAGTTTGCTCAAATATAAATGTGCTAATGTCTTATTACATGAAGCACTCGTGTGTCCAAAAATGTCAGTAGGCTCAGAGATGAAGAATCAAAGCGTGTCTGTATCTGACGCTGTGGCTGACTACGGTGTGTCTGTGCTGAGTGTGTTTCTGTGCTGAATGTGTATGTGTGTGTGTGTGTGTGTGCGCGTGTGTATATGTGCTCTCCTCAGGCCTGGGACACATGTGTGAAGATGTTTATGTAATAAAACATAAATGCTTTATTTTTTAGGACATATCAGTTTCCTGCCTTCAGCCCTGGACTTTTTCAAATGACATGTTTTATCATGTGTTTTTGTTCATATTTTAATTTTTGTTTGTGATAAAAAGTGCTTGTGCCAGAGGGCCTGCTCACTGTAAACCTGTGGAGGTATAACATTATGAGAAATGTGTCGAGCTCAACTTTCGCTCATTAACCACTGACAGGCTGTTTGTCTGCCCCAGATGGTCAGATGAAAATTCAAAAGCGCGAGCTGTCGGTTTGGTGTCCTCAGGTTTATATTTATTAAGAATATTTATTTATTTTAGCGTTTATTTGAATGTGTGCTTTTTTTCTTATTGAACAGCCCATGCACTTGTACAAGTATTGTCTGTAATTGTTCAAACACTGCTTTGTGTATGGCTGTTATAAAGGGGTACTGCACCCAGTTTTGACACTGCATGTGCCGTTTTTGTTACGACCAACTTGGTGTGAATTACTCTTTTTGTGCTTTTTCTGCTTTACTATGTTATGAGATTATTTTAGGTGTAATTCGTTTTAAACTATTTGATTATTATCTGTTCGCTTGAACAGGGCACTATGGACATTTGCACATCATTCATTCTGTAGGAGAACCGCTTCATCATAATACTTGTCTCTCACAGTAGCATTGTTACATAGTCGTGGTCTGTTACTGAAAGGTCAAAGGTCGTGCTTGTGCTTAACTCAACATGATCCCAATCCAAAATGGTGAATAATACGCAGCATGTACAGTTCAAACGTGTTGTCCTTCAGTTATTCATGTGCTTACTTCTGTGCTTCTAAATCAGTATAAGATTCACAGTACAACAAGGGAGTACATAGTATTACATAAACATACAACGTAGCTAGCCATGTAGCTGGCATTTTCTTTGCATGACAGTCAACAGAGCACTTGTTATTTTACGGTTTTTAATTTTGTTCATTTTCTACTGAATGCTGGTATACTCAACCTTTCTCTATGTATTTTCTGAGCTTTTTAAGTGCATATAACTATTTTTGTCTCAAGATATAATGAAGATGTTTAGAAAGTTTATATATTGACTGTGGCCCTAAGGCTGACTATGGTGACTATGGGGGCTGTGATGGTAATAATAATGTGATGATTATTCTGCATGCTTGTATGGCACTCTATGTTGTCAGTGCAGTCGGCTGCCTTCTGAAAATAACAGTTACAGCGTGATCTCCAGCAGGGGGCACTGCCATTCAATATAAAGCACAGGTAGAAAGCACAATTTCCTTACTTAAGGCAGGACAGCAGCACGGTACTGTTACTATGAGACAATCCAGCACATTTTTACTTCCAACAATCTCTTTATTGAAATTTTTTGTAGATTAAACATGGTTTTAAAAAAAAAGGGCGACCGATATGTATTTCTTATGGCTCCAGCTCCAGCTTCACCTGCTGTAGTAGCTCCGCTGTTAAATCAGATCAGAGAAAAATCACAGATGCTTTTGAACTGCCTTTGACTACAATGCACTGACAACACTGAGTTGGGTTGCTTTTGTACACTCTTTCCTGACCCTACCTTCTGTTTCCAAGTTTGTTTGTTTTTTCAACCATTTCTGCCTCTTTCTAGTTTCTTTTTTTTTGTCTGTCATTTCATTTTTTTTTGTCAGTTTGGGTTTAACTTGTAAAGTAATCCTCTAGTTCTCTATTCTGCAGATTACTGCTCTGTTCTCTTATGTGCAACATGTGTTTCTCTAACTTCAAGAAAATGTGTTAAGGTATTATCAATAAAAAGAGAAAGAAGAGCTGTCGACCACAAGGCTTTGCTTTTTATTCTATTCAATAACATGTTGTAGTTAACATGCCCCATAGGTTAATGCTTCAATGTGTTGTTTGTTTTGTTAAGAGGTATGCAATTTATTTTATGTTGGAGAAACTTACTCTTTTGTTTCATCACTTTAGCAATCAACCGCAATCAGCTGCTGTTTTTGGATCAAAAATAAATTATATTTCCAAAAGTATGTATTAAAACCGTCAAATAAAATAAATAGTGGTTCAAGATTTCAGTGGTAACGTGTGTAATCTAGAGGTGGATTTTTTTTTACCAACAGGCTGTGTTCACATGACGTGGAAGAGGGCTGGTCAGAATTCTGACGAACTTAACTGTGACTCAAAATGCAGTGGTTTTCATCTGTTTAATGGTCAATATTTTTGTAATTACAGTGCCTATCCACAAACAAAAATTTTACTGTCTTCTTTAGCAGCAGATGTTTTCCCCAGACATCAGCACACACATCAGCAGTATGCAGAGCTCAAACAAATAATGACCTGGTTCAACATTTTCTTTCAAAAGCTGTGCTTCTCACTTTAAGTTACAGCCCCAGCCCCTTAATACGGCTTTAAATTCTTGAAGGTGAAAAAGTTTGGTTTACAGGGTTTAGTAACATTTCCAATATACATAACACAAAAACAAAAAATGACACAAATAAATAATCAAATGTTTGGTCATAGTCAAGACTAATTTACCAGTCTCTCGCTGGCCTCCCACAGTTTTTTAGCCACACCTGCGTCTCTGGCAAAAGGACGCAGATTGGCTGGTCTGCAGTCCACAAAGTATCCTCCGCTGTGTTTGGCAGCATCATCAGAAACCGCACAGTACACCACAGTCTGTGCACCCATCTCACACGATAGAAAGAACATGCGCATCACCACCTTCATCAGCATGCGAAACAGTAAGGAGTAGTGGCACGTCCAGCCACTCTGCACAAAACCTGCAGGACATACACAAATAGTAAACTGTAAGTGCTGACTTACCATACATAATACATAATGTTTACTAACATTACTAAATAGGGTTGCAATTAGCGATGGGCAATTATGATAAAACTTTACATTCTCACAATAATGATAATCAGCTAATATATTTGCAGTCCATCATGAAAGTGTCAAAAAAACATAGTAGTAAGTAAGTTTCTTGTCTGATGTCCAACTTTAAAAAAAATGTGAATCATGAAGGTGATTTGTGCTAAAATACCACCTACCATCTTTTATTTACAGATTTTTTTTTTTTTTTGACAGTTTTCTTAGACAATACATAGATCTCTATCGTAAATTTGCACACCTTCAATTTTAAAATTATATTATAGACAATATATCGCTCATTTGTAGTTTCAATGTTACATTTCAAAAACATACCTGGGTGAACAGCATACGAGGTGACTCCTTTGCCCTCTGTGATGTGAGCCAGTTCCTGAGTGAAATAGATGTTTGCCAGTTTACTGCGGCTATAGGTGAAGAATGGCAGGAGATTATAGTTTAGATCCTGAAAGTCCAGCTTCTGGTATTTGTAAATGGAGCATGTCAGTGTGACCACTCGACTAGGGGCACACTCTTTAAGACGGGGCAGAAGCAAATTAGTCAGGAGGAAGTGACCCAAGTGGTTAACACCAAAACACATACTGAATCCATCATCAGTCCAGTCAAGGATACTGGGCATGCCTGAGGAGCAGAAAACAAATGACAAAAATCACAATTTGGAAGCAATTGTTTCACTAAGCCGAAGTTAAAATGGGCCGACGAAAAAATGTATTTTTTGGACTCCAGACTGAAATAACAACACTAAATTTTGCCTATAAAATGGTCACAAAAAGTCACAATGATTGAATAACCAAATAATCTTCATATCCCTAATGATGTGAGTCTAGAACAGTAATTCCCAACCTACAGGTCAGGATCCAAACTTTGGATGGATCCCCAAAGCTACACAAAGAGTCCCAGCGATTCCTAAAAAGGAAGTTCTCCACTATGAGTATTTTATAATGATAATTGTTTTTAAAAAATGATATGTTTCCTCATATGACACCATCTTGTCAGGTAAGGGCACAGGTCTAGTATATCCTCTATAAAGTAAAATACATTAAATAAATGTATATAACAAAAATTCTCTCACCTGCATTATTAATTAATATGTCAAGTCTTTTTTCAGTTTGGAGGAACTTTTTGCAGAATTTTCTGACTGAGCGCAGATTGGCCAGGTCCAGTTCCATGTGCAGGACATTGACACTGTGGCTTCTGTATTTGATTTCTCTCACAGCTTTCTCAGCCTTTTCCTCATCTCTGCAGGCGATAATAACACGGGCACCTCGATTTGCCAAGTCTACAGCTGTCTCTTTACCTATGCCAGAATTTCCCCCTGAAAAGCAAAAATAATGATCAATAATTGATGATCAATAATAACCAATTTATTACATTACAAGAAAAATAAACTGTTTTTTTTTTGAGTAAATCTCACTTTTTACACAATTCAAGCGGCATGAATGAAAAGTGGGACATTCTCTACAAAAGTGGGACAAATGACAAGGGCCTAAATAGCAGTGCAGGACAACCAAAGGAGGGACAGGTGGTCACCCTGATAAAAACACCAAAACCTCTACACAACTATAAATACGCGATACAAGACACTACAGTGGAATCAGACAATTGTACCTGTAATGATAACAGTTTTGCCATCCAATCTTTTAGAATCAGTACAGTACTTCCTCTTTTTCATCCACTTCAAGACGAGAAAGGAAACTAACGATGCAATTATTGTGTACAGAAGATACATTTTAATTCCACAGCTGCAAAAGCTAAGATGCTGCGGCTAAGCTAAAGGCTAACACTAGCTAACCTAAAGAGAATTTATAGTATACTAACTTGCTCATGTTTTTTTGTTTCACTGCAAATGATCGATATACATTTTTTATCAATACCAAATAAGATCAGAGCTATAATCATGTTTTTTCCTCCTAAATCATGATCAAGCTGCTCTGGTCCATTCAGGGATGTTTGACGCTACTGCTCACGCGCGGAAAACAATGTCGCGCGAGAACACATAGGCAAACCAAACACACTCACTAGTACAATGATTATAACGGGAGTATAACATTCTCCATTTGTTTGCCTGTACTCATTAACTTTCTTAATGCGCATTTTGGGTTAAAATATAATCTCAAAACTGCACAGAGAAAGTCAATTTTCTTTTAGAATGACCTCTGGTGTATAACAGAAAACTTAACAAGTGTAGCCTCTATGTCAAACGAGGGACCAGGAAGAGCTTTTGTGCTGAAAAGTTAAAATGGCCCCGAAATATTGTTTATGGGCATTTATAGGCCTTATTTTTTCCTCTAAAGCTTCTGGTGAGTTTGATCATTTAGATGTCTATAAAGTATATTCTTCAATTTTGTTTACTGGAAAATTATTTTTTTCCCTTTGTTTTTGTTTAGGTGACTCGTGTAGTGGAGAATGTGGATCTAAGATGTCTGAGTGCTCCTGTCAATCGACCTGTGAATTTTTGAAGAGTTGCTGTGTGGATTATAACCAGTTCTGTTTTCAGGTGAGCCCCTACTCCAGCTCCATGTTAGGAGGAATATCCCTCAGGATCATCAACCTGGTTCTTCCACCAAGTGAGCAGCTACTATGCAGGTTTGTCACTAGTCAATATCTACATCTGTGCCAAAACTAGAAAGTTACAGTAAGTTGAGTTGAGTAAGCTTTTTGTTTTAGGTTCAAAGGTGAAATAGTTAGACACGGGACTGTTGATGCTGAGGGTCAAGCTTTCTGTGTCTCTCCTTTGCTGTATGAGACAGGCTGGATTAAGGTTGACATCTCTATAGGAGGGAGTCATTTCAACAGAAGTGGAGAGTACCTGTCTGGTAATAGTCTGCATGTGTATATATAATAACAACCCAGCACGTGTATTTTATACTGTATTTTTTTTTATTAGTCATCAAATATATTCAATAAGTAGTAAAATCATTGGTAAATGACTTGAGGTCTTTCTGTTGTATGATATATTCTTTTGCATTGAAACTTGAATAACATATTTCCTTTCCACACTAGTCCACCCAAGCAAAGCCGACCCCGCTTCTGAAGTTGTTCTTGTGAATGCAACAAAATGGCACTTCTATGGGTCTCAGAACATCACAGGAAAGCTTGAGATGACCTGGAACCAGTCACTTATCGGAGTAGACACAGTGAACATTGAGCTATGGGGGTATGAGGAGATCAACACTGGAACAGCAGGGACAAATGAGACACTCTCTTATGAAGCCAGCATCCACTACCTCTACTCCCTCGGCACAAATGTTTCCAACAATGGCTTGTTCAGCTTCTTCCCAGAGTCTTCGCTAAACTATTCAGACATAGAATTGGGCAACATTCGAATCACAGCAAGTTCTGTTCCAAATGGAGCAAGGTCAGGAATAGAATTATGTTTGTTTTATCTCACTACTCTAGTATGTATGTCTAGACCTACAATTCATATATATCTGAATATATAATTAAGTTATCCCAGTTTAAGAAATTATATCCATTGAAGATTTTATAATAATGATCTCTGACTGATTTTTTTTGTCTAGTGTTTTCACAGTCTGCTTATGGAGAGAATTTTAAGTGAGAGAGAATAGTGGTGTTTAGGTACAATTTTGACGCTAATATACTCAGACAATATACTCAGTATTTGAATTTTGCATATCTTCAAACAACACTTTTTGAGTATGTATCACCCACCTTTACACACACAGCCTGTCTTTACAGGGATGTGGCATCTCTGTGGAGCAGAGGCCATGTTTTGGCCTGGCACTTGGAGGAATCTTTCAGACGTGACTCTGCTGCGTGGGCCAAGAGTAAATGTCTGCAGTGGGACGTCCTGGAGAAAACCCTACCCAACTTCTTGAATGAACTCATGGACTGTCCCTGTACTCTAGCCCAGGCTCGAGCAGACACTGGAAGGTTTCATGTATGTTTGTCAAGTAGGATTTTATTTTGTGCTATATGTGTGAGTGATCTGCCTAAAAAGCCTAAATCACAATATACTTCTTTACCTTAATACAGAGGTAACTAAAACCCTCTGACACACTTCACTAAATCCACTTGTCACTTAGTCAGAGCATAGCAGAGTTTCACCAAAAGTGGGTGGGGAAAGTGTTTTTACATCTGCATTAAACTGAAAAACACTGAATCACAATGACATCAGAACATCTTATCATCTTTAATTAAAAAAAAACAAAAAAAAACAAAAAAAAAAACATTGTCATATCACTTTCTCTCATTTGTGCTGGTGAATATGTGTTTCATTTGTGTACTTAAAACAACATTTTTTATTATTTCAGACTGACTATAGCTGTAACATTGAGACAGGCAGTGTGTGCACTTATCACCCAGGTTGTGTCCACTGTGTCAGATCAGTCCAAGCCAGGTAATATTGACAAAAGTCTGGATAGTAATAATTTGAATATTTATGTTACATATTTTGTAATACTCCCTGTTTGTTATGTTCACAGTCCAACTTATGGTGCTGGCCAGCAGTGCTGCTATGACCGCTCTGGTAATCTTGTCCTGACGGGGGATTCGACAGGTGGCAGCACCCCTGATCGGGCGCACGACTTGGGCTCTCCTCCTTATGGAAAGCCCCCACGTGTACCAGGCTATTCCCACTGGCTCTATGACGTCATGAGTTACTTTTACTGCTGCCTTTGGTCAGACAATTGCCCCATATATCTAAAGAATCGGCCCTCAAGTGGATGTCAAAACTACCAACCACCACACGCAGGCAAGAATATATTTATTATTTATTGTTGTCAATGAATACTGCATTTTCTTGTTGTGTCTTTCAATTCAGTTTTTGTTTGTAAAGTTCAAAATTACAGCAGCAGTTGCCTTGACGGACTTCTCAAAATTGTTGATTTAATATAAAGCTTGAAAATCAAACAATGAAACAGTCATTGGTCAAATAAAGAAAGTAAATTAACCAACGTTCACAGACATTTAGCAAATGGATAACTGTCCCAGAGTATCCAGTAAAGAAAAAACCACAACGTACAGTCAAGACACAGACAAGCTGTAGATGTACCAGGACTGACGTGCATCCATTTACAGATAGAGAATATATCGCCATCCTTCCTATAACTGCTTTAATCCTTATAAAACAGGGGAGTCAGTTGAAGTACTGCCTATATAATACCATAGGAGCAACAATTAGGGATTATAAAAGTTAAAACTCAAATCTCTGCAATACATTTCAATAAACTGAGTTGTCTTCACTTAACACATAATTTAATTTGTGGATGATATTGTTCTTCAGTGCTATGTTTCTAAATGCCTCACAGCTGTTGTCCTCGGAGACCCACATTTTATAACATTTGATGGACTCAACTACACTTTTAATGGCGAGGGAGAGTACAGCCTGGTTTCATCTCCACATAAAAAACTACAGATACAGGCCAGAACTGAAAAGGTGAAACTTAAAAACGGTGAGTGTCACTGTCCTGGGTTGACAATTTAAATTTACTGTATATGTATATCTGCAAGTATGAATATTTTTTAAACTTTGCTCAGATAAAATAAGATTCATGAATTATATATTCTGGTTATAAGTTTTCTATGCCCCCCAAACCTCTGTTGTGTTTTGTTTTGTGTCTCTGTCTCTGTTTTCTTTTTTTCTTTTTTTATTATTAAACAATTAAAATAGCTCAAGTTTGAATTTCCACTCTACACATCCAAATTCAACAGGCTGCAATTTGGCTTGTTTATTAATTAGGATAAATGCAATGATGTAGTCCCCTGAAATATTTGATTAAGTAGTTTCACATTTTGCTTTTATGAAAAATAATGAAATCATGTCCTATTCATACACAGTGCATTAAAGTAATGTCCAATGTTTCTCTGTTTTACCTTAAGTAGTGATTGTAGCGAGGAGGGGAGCAGATGTTAGCTTTATTGGTGTGACTTTCTGCCAAACCTACATTACCTAATCTCCTTTGGCAAAGTGACTATAGATGTCATAAATAATATTGTTCTCATTAGCCCATTAAAGACAGGCATCTGGACTGTTTAATAGAGAATGGTTAAAATGTTTCATTAGTAGGAATGACACTATATCTCAGTGCAGGTGTGTGTCTGATTGAGGCTCTCATGACATCAGACACTGTGACATACTGTTTTTTGACTGTTTTAGACCACAAAGCTTTAAATGAACGTAGTTTGTACTAAAATGCTCAACAAATGACTAGGATCAGAGTTGGTATTAAAACGCCATTTAGATAATTTGTCAATCACTTGTAAATACTTACTTACTTATAGCACACCATTACTGTTTAGTCCCACTGTAATTCTTTTCATTACCATTGTTTAATATGTCACTATTCATGATCATCTTTATGAAATGATACTTTCTGAATCACAAAGTAAAGTTAATGTGACAGATAAAAGAGCTCTTTACTTTTTGCTTTACTTTTTAGGAATACACATTTTGTTGAAATTACAATTATGGTATATTATATATCTGAATAATCATGATTATCAGTTAACTAAATAATCTTTACTTCCATATTTGTATGAAGAGAATATCCAATGTGTCTTTTTTATCTATAGGTTCTTCAGCCAATGCTACACACGTCTCGTCAGTGGCCATGATGGACGGGTCCTCTGATATTGTTGAAGTGCGTCACATGCAGGGCAATCTACAAGTGTTGAGGAACAAGAACATTCTACCTTTCACTGAACAAGTGTGGATAGACCTGCATGGTACTAAGACACTTTCAGTTACCTCTGTATTAAAGGTGCACTATGTAATCTTTTGGCTAGAAGATCTGACACCTGCTTGCCTCCCCCACAGAGATTTTTTTTTGCCTGAAATACTACTTTATATGGCATTAAACATATCTATATAGCCTTTGTGTATATACTGTCATAAACATACTTTCTTACTGTTAACAGGGTCACTTGAAAAGTCACATAGTGCGCCTTTAAAAGAGGCATTGGTGCTAGATTGGAAATCACCCTGCTTTCATCATTTATTATATTTAAAATCCGTCTTTCTTTTAGGATTTTTCATCTTTATGCCCAGTCCACAGCATGTGAGGGTAATGTTCTCCTCTGGGGTTGGTTTAGAAGTCCATTTGAATGAAGGAATGATGGCTGCGACTGTGCTGTTGTCGTCAGAGTTCACAAATCACACCAAAGGCCTTTTTGGTGTGATGAACTCTGATCCTTCGGACGACCTGATGACCCAGTCTGGAAAAAACATCCTCGCAGCTCAAAACACCCCAGAGAATATCTTCAAATTTGGAGAAGACTGTGAGTATTAAACTAAATAAATAATCTTCTGAAACATTTCACATTACAAATGTTTTAAGCACTTCTGGTGATAATAGAACAGGTTGCTGTCCAACTCTTAGGTTGGGTAAAGGGTCAGTATTGGTGTATCAATAAATTATATTTTCTATAAGAATACACACTATATTCATACAACTACCATAAACAATAATGGAGATTTTGCCTGCATTCATGTCAATTGAACGATATTGGATCATAAATTCTTGTCCCGCCCTTTAGGAAGTATATTTTCAGAAAAATACATAAATAAATTAACAAATGCATTCAATTATAACTGTTTTATGTATTAAAAACATACATGAAGAATAAACCTCTGAAAAGGCATAACAGTTCCCATTAGGACTGTAGTTGACTAAAGAAATTCTTGGTTGACTAAAGACATACAAGGGGCTGTTAAATCTCTCAAAATTACAGGATTTTTGCACCAAAAAAAAGTTGTTAAATTGTGTAAATAAGGCGTGTCCAAACTTTTGTCATCAGGTCTGTCCCACATGAAAATGTTTGTTACTGAGGATATAATGGTAGGAAGTTCACTTCAAAAGGGAATTTGGGCCAATTCACCAGAAGACCTGAGGGCCAATAAAAATTTGGTCTGAGGGTCACATTTGGGCCCTGGGCCATAGTTTGGACACCCATGATGTAAATGTTCTTGTTTTAACTGAGTACTTTTTCATTTTAACAAAAGCTTGAAAATAATTTTTACACCACACTGACAGTTCAACATCCCGTATTCTTGAGCATGTTTCTAGTGGGATATTTTGGACGTGGCCTATTTATTATTAAAATGTATTAAAATGTGATTGTAATCACTGATAGGTAAGCAGATTCCATAATCACCATACTCATACAGGTAGTACTCAGCTTGTTTCTTCAAACAAAAAGTGTTGGGAATCACTGGCTTACAACATCAAGAACTCTTTAAATGTGGCTTTACTGACATTGTTTTGGTATTTATTGTCAGGGAAAATTTCACAGACATCATCGCTCTTTACTTATGATTCCACATATCTTTTGGAGACTTACCATTCTCCTGCTGCTGAACGACCTGCCTTCGTGCCTGTCTTTTATCTGCCTGAGGACCCTGATGACCCTCTGGTGATGAGCATGTTGACAGTGTGCACTGGAGAAGGAGCACACCTCTGTAAATACGATACACTCCTCACACGCAGCCTTGTTGTGGGAAATTCAACGCTCACGGCCTTCCAGACCCACCTTGCCTTAGTTAAAGACTTGAAACAGGGTAAGGTCATTTGCATAACAGTAAGACAGATAGAAATCAAAATTTGTATTTGAGTCGAGATCAGAAAAATTGCGAAGACTACAATTATTATTTGTGTAATCAAATTTTCTTTCCAAAATCATAAACCTAACTTTACGTAGCTGCAATACAAACAGGACAGAATTACAAGATTTATTTATATCTTGCGCCGTGCTTGTTTAAAATAATAAAAGAATGATTTATAATTTATTCTTTGTGTTTTAGTTGTTTCATGTGGATGGCTCTCGACACCTAAAAATGGCACAAAGAACGGCACTCACTACATGAAGGGGGACACGCTCAGTTTTGCCTGTGACCAGGGTTTTGTGCTGTATGGATCTGCAGAGCGTACATGTCTGGAGGATCGGGCATGGACAGGAAGCAAGCCCCACTGTATAACAGGTCAGTTTGACTCGTTTAGAAAATATTTTGATATTGAAAAGAGTCATATCTAACCAAGTTTAGATATTTCATGGTGAATTCTGTGACTGCATAAAAGTTATTTGGTAGTCCCAGCACAGGTTTTAACTTAGAGAGCTTACGTGAAATAGTATTTCTATTTTAAGTACTAAATACAGTTACCACACTAGTGTCACGGCACTTTTGAATGAACACTAAGTTTGGAATTTAGCATCTTAGAATGTACAATGTGTGACGATACAGTCTAGTACTCTATACCTTATTTTTATGCTTTATATTTATTGATCTTGTTTTATATTAAATTATTCTTTACTATTAGCACTCATTGTTTTATTTTGCACCATATCATCGAAGCACATTACTAGTTTGTGAATTTTGTTCACTGACAATGGCAGTAAAGCTTTTTTTTTTTCTGATTCTGAGCAATAACTCAGTGGAGACAAGCAGAAGGTGGATCCCTCTCCAGAAAAGTTACATAACTGTTACTTGGACTTTGTTAATTTATTCCTTTTTATCGACCATCTGTTAAAAGGAAACTATCAAGCTGTTGGACATGTTAAATATGAAAAATTTAAATGGACTTTTATATGGATTCCGCCTGGACTTTTTTACTTTAATACAACTCACTAAAACAAATTTTTTGTTAAATTAGCTTCAGCTTTGAAAGAGGAAACCCAACAAATGACTACAGACACCAGTTTTACCTCTTCATATATTTAACTGAGAAAATCTAAAGAATTTAAACTCTGATATTCTTCTGTGCAGAGCTTGTTTCCAAGTGCAATCAGAGTAAGTCAAACACCAGAGGTAAAAACAACAGAGTCTCAGCTTCACAAAGAGTCCTGTCAATAGTTTGTGCTCAAAAGGGTTCATAAACAGCTTCACTTTGAAATGGGGCTCATTTTAGGAAAAACTGGCCCGCATTAAATTAAATTCTGGTATGTAACAAACTGTGAACTGGTTTGACTAAATATGCATTAGCTGAATTATTAACCCTGACCTCTGATTTGTCCCTTATTGATAAGTTGTTGCAGTTAATGCATCTGGTCTTTGTTTTATTGTAGTTATAGTCTCTTGTCTACAGATGGCAGTGTTTCCTTCTGTATGTTTTAATCAACTTCTCATTCTTACTACTTCAAATTACTATATGATTAAAATATAGATTGAGCAGTTATTTGTACACACTATAGACATTGTTATAGTGATAATAGGAAATACAGCATGCATCCATATATGTATACAATCAGTTGTCCTTGGCGCCCCTTCCTCCTTTTGTTGATAATTACTGCATTTTTAGTTGTAATAGGTTGCATCTCTGGGGCATAGTCAATATGCACAGCTGCACACAATCAAATGTAGCTGGTTTAATATCATGAATATGTCACTGTTTAAAAGTGCTTTTATTAGCAACAATGTCTATGTGTTAGTTCTCTCAGTCACAAGCTTTTACTTCAGGGACAGACAACTTTTTATTATATAATTTTTTTCTGTTGCACTTGTCTCCACAGCTGCTCTTGTTAATTATCAAATGTGCGTCCTCCTCCTTCTCCATTTCGCTAAATATAGACAGTGTAAAAAGCAAAGACAGACTGTGAGATAAACAAAAGTCAAGGCATTGTGTTCGAGCTCAAGGGAAGGTTTGCTGGTCAAAGATGTTTGCATTTGAATGGGCATTGCATCATTTTTCTGTCATACTTTCAGACTGAGGACATGGGCCTTTATAACTCTATTTATTTTTTAAATAAATAACTGTTGAATCAGATTTATTCTGAATCTATTCCTAAAATTTAATGTGGATTGGCTCGGTAATTACAGAGATATTAACCATAAACCAGATCAAAACATTGGCATTTTAGTTAAAAACCTAACTCCACCATAAAACCTAAATAGGAAATTTTTCAGTGTATTTTTTTGTTCTCTACTTCATTTTTTCTTAAATCACATCCGTATGATGAAACAAATCTGAATTTAATTTTGGTATGATCAATACAGTAATCAACATTTTTATCCCATACTAATTCTGATTAATTAATTATTATTAAAAACAAATATGCATGACTTTCATTTCCTGAAAATATAATACACACTTTTAATCGTTGCTATTTAACAAAAAGAAAAGAACAAATTCACCAAAGTCTGGACTCTGCTCCAAACCACAAGCATTTACTGATTGAGGATTGGCTCGATTAAAAAGACCCAAGCTGATTGTTGACGATTAAAAATGACAGAATATTGATTTTGATTAGAATTCATTTAATTGCGCAGCCCTACCCCCATTGAGACTTTTCATTTCATAGTTGTATTTTACAGAAAAAAGTAAAAACAAATAAATGCATGAAGAAGACCCTTACGTGTGTTCTTCCCTGACAAAAAAATGTGTAGTTCTAATATGAAATTAACAGAAAATTGGTCAGTGATACTGTTACTTTTACAAATGATTTTTGTCTGACAATTCTCATTATATGTTCTCACTTGTGAAGGTTATTAAAAGTTGTTGAGAGTGCACAGAGCAGCGTTTGTCCTTTACAACCAGGATCACACACTCTTTACTCTCTCATTAGCCAAATCAGGGCTAACAACTAACAAGAAGCCCTGAGGCCTGCAGCAGGTGTTACCCCTGTCATTCTCTTCACTGACCCTCGCCCATGTCCAGGGGTCCAGTGTACTAAAACGTCCCAGGTATTTTTGAGCAATAAAAGCACTTTATTTCCATAATAATTCAATAGCATTAATTCAATTAATGCAACATAGAATAAAAAAGTGCTAAAAATCAATTTGTGCTCTTGTTCGAAAGATTACAGATAGTCAATAACATCACATCCCATAACATTAACACAGAAGTGACAATATCATTTTGATATTCTGATTTTACTATTCCAGTTTTGAACATTCAAAAACATATGGTTAGTATTTTGTTGATCATATCATGCTCAGCTCTATACTTAGGCTCTCTGCCAAATATATTCTGACACTGTAGTGCAAAGAATACAGTTACCAAAAGTGACACAGCAGTTAGGGCTTGTTCTATACCTTTTGTAATATTGTGTTTCTTTGAATGTTTAGCCTGCTAACTGAAACATGGCAGGATGTTAAATTTATAATTATTATTATTATTATAATTTTTTTTTTTCATGTTACAGGGGTGATAAGGTTCCCTTTTGTCAAACTCCACCTACAAGATCGATTTGAATGAGCTGCAATACATGTCAATGAGCATTTTTTATGACCTTGTGTTTTGACAGGGGCGCGGTGAGTTCTGATGATCAATGTTAATATGTTTGGCCAGACTCAAGGGAGTGTAAAATTGAATGAGGGTGTGGCTTCAACAGACGTCCTTGAAGTGTTTTTAATGTAATCATGACTATGGGAAACTATATCCATTTTATTTGGCTTTACTGTCCTCTGAAAAACAACAAGGTAGAAAAAGAAGAAAAAATATTTTTTTGGATTAAGCATTTTCTACCACGAACCACTTCTGGACGACTGAGGGGATTAGGAATTACACTGACACCCACCAAAGTATAGATTTACTTAAAGCTCTATAATATTTAAAGACTGTTTTAATAGATATTGAACATATTTTGGTTTCAAAAATGTTAATGTTTTCATACCACAGTTAGAGTTCCAATACTATCCTAACTTCAGATGGGACTCCCTAAAAGTTTGCGTAATTTAGCGTTCTAAATTTGTAGCGTTTTCTTTGCAAATGTGAATTTTTCCAATATATTATTCCAAAATTACGATAAGGTAAAGCACAGTCCCATTCTTTTCCTACCCGTAACTAAATACCAATAACTTTACAGTTGAATTACAAGAATGTGATCTTAGAAAATATTGCGGTTTTCTCAATATTGCCCTCCCCTAATACCAGGTCTTGTCCTTAAGGCGGTATAACTTTAATAGACTTCTTTCACAGAGGAGAAGAAAGTGATTAAAGGAAAGGTGACAGATGGAGGAGCAGGGAGGAAGGCGGCCATTTTCAAAGTAATGTGGGGTGCGAGATAAAAGGCTTGTTTAATTTTCTGTCCACCGTCTTGTTTTCAGATTTCTCTAGAGATAGCACAGCCCGGAGAGTCACTGAAGTGCGCAGTAAATGCAGGTTGCGTACAGAAGAAGTTGCGAGATGAAATGCCAACCAAGGGCATCAGTAAACTTTGAAGCACGTTGTTCAAATTTGAGTGCGTTCTCGTCTCTTTCTGTGATTGAAGACCGTTCTCTGTTAAGATGCTGAACAGGATTATTGCAGAGGCTCTCTGGGTTTAATCATCTCTTTTTGTCTGCACTTTTTTGCTATTTCGTCCTTTTCTCTCATGGTGATGACTTGCAAGTGCTGTCTGAAAACTATATTATTGGAATGTTAAAGGAATGTGTCTGCAAAAGGAATAGGGCCATTGCTTTTTATTATATGTTGATTTATTCTTCACAACACTCTGAAATGTTGGCCCTATTTATCAAAACCCTGTAATTTGTAATGTCAATAATATATCAGTGACACTGGGCTGGAGACAGAAACCAATGGTAGAATTTTCTCTTTAACTATCAGATTGGAGATTTGTTGGTTTATGGTTGATGTCTCTGTAATTACTGGGACCATTCACATGAAATAACTGGCACAAAGTTTACCGTCTTCTCAACAAAAGTGTTTTCTTTTTTTTTCTTTCTCACAACAGACTCGGAAAGCAGTGTCAATATAACCCACAGTTGTGATCGTTGTCAGATGAAAGGATTTAAGATTAAAATGGTACAATGAATCATTCAAGTTCAACATTTGAGGATTTTCAGTTTGGATATCTCTTTCAAAAAATGTGACTCCGATAGAGTTGTGAAGGCACAACAATTTTGAAAGTAGTGTGTAACAGAAATTCTAAATCTTACGTCCGCGTTGCTTAGAATTGACAAAACAAAGATGCATAATGTATAAAAAGTGCATCTTTCTTCCTAGTTATTATAATATGTGTGACTACGATCTCTGTTGCAGCTGTTAGTACATGGAATTTTTAAAGTCAAAAGTTGGCCAATACATTCCAGGAATACTTCAGAATCAGACAAGGCATAATATTCGATGACAACAGTTGCGTGTTATAGAAATAAATAGTGTTACCATGAAGAAAAAAAAATCTGTATTGTCAAAGGAAGTCCCCTCTACAGAATTTCCGATGATTTTTAAATAAGCTTTTAAAAGGCCATTTTAATTGATTAGATTGTAAGCTAAGATATAAATCGAAAGTTTTTTTGTGGCAGATAAAAATAGACAAAAAAGTTTGTGCAAAACTACAATGCCACACAATAACCAAATATCTTGCAGGTAAAGTGTAAATGCACTTTAATTTCTTTTGCCACAAAACACCACTCTTTGTTTGTATAATTTAGCCTTTGTTTAACCAGGAACATTTGATCGAGTGACTAACGTTGCAGATAAAACCATAGTTAGATTGAGGTACACTAATTTTAAGCAGTTCTCCACCGTTTATAGTCAACTAATTCATTCATGTCCAAACTAAGGCCCGGGGGCCTAATGTGGCCCTCAGACCAATTTTTCTTGGCCCTCTTGGCCAGTTCCTGGTGAACTGGTCTACATTATCCTGAGAAGTACTTTTTACAGCAAATTTAAATTTTTTTTACAATTATGACCTGTATAAGTGACATTTTGGAGCGAGACAGACCTGATATTATTGCACTGAGCCTGAATTTAGATGTGGTGGCACCTAAAACATCAGATTAAAACAACATTTCAGGATTGATTATGGGCTCTCCGCTTGGTCTATATTTCATTAGGCGGCCTTCGATGGAAAAAGTTTGGACACCCCTGGTCTAAAGTAACCCATATCACTGTTGGATAGATAGGGTTATGCCATGGACATTATTGTTACTTATATTGTTATGTAAAGTCATTTCTGTACATTTCTGCACATTTCTGTATATAGTCTTAGTCTATGTTAGTCTATTCTATTTTATTTTATTCTTAATCTTATGCATGTCTCTTTTATATATTTTATTATATTTTATTCATTGTTTTATGTTGCACAGCAAGTTCCTATGTTTGTGAATTTTGATCACTGACAATGGCAATAAACCAATTCTGATTCGGATGATTAGAAGTTCCAAAATGGATGTTTTGGGTTGACTGGGGAAATAGGAGTTCTCGAAAGAATCTGAAAACATGCAAACTTTATACAGAAAAGCCCCAATAGAACCTGTGACCTGTAAATACCTGTATTTACTATGCCACTGTGCCGATAACACAATGTTTGTGTGTTTCCATGAACCCAACAGCTTATGAGAATCTCACAAAATAAGGCAATAACTCTTTACTGTTAGTCTTTGGATGTTTTAAATGCAACCAGCAAGCACCATTCACAAGACTCTGCATTAAATTACCTTGCAATCCTGTTATTTTATGGCATAAATCTGGCTCAGTCACTGTTTGAAAAGTCCAATATATTACAGAATTGTTCACATATCTTGCCAAGACCCCAGGGAAAGTGCAGCACTATTTCATCAATGTACTTTGCAGAAACAGCTAGTGCTTGTTAACTGTAGGCTATATCAGGTCACGTCTTTATGATGCTTGCACGAGCATGTGTGCATTACCGACACAACTTTTAATCCTTTTAGTAAGATGAATGTAAACAGAAAATGGGACAATTGTGCTTGATCTGCATTGCCAAGAATGTATGGAGAAGAGCCATGCTCTAAATTCCGTTATCCTTTGAATCCTCCAAATTTTAAATAATATACGGTAAATGCTTTCTTGTGCTGTTAGAATAGCTAGAAGTTTGTTGATTGTGCAGTACAGAACTTAATTTGTGAAGGGAGTTTTAATACACAATAATGTGTGCATAGTAATAGAAATAGATATAAATTGGCATGCAATAAAAATCTTAATAACAATATGGATATTATATACACAGAACAACAAATGTAACACTTTATAATAACAACAATTTACTTATTAGCCTTAGAAGAACAAAACTATATTGAGCAACTAAGAACAAAACTAATGAGCAAAAAATGTATTAAGAATAATTCAAGCTTTGTAACATTAGGTAGTTACTAAGCTTGAATAATTTCTAATAAACAATTTGTTCAATATGAATAATATTTTTATTCAGGCTATTTGAGCTGTAGTTATTACAAAGTGATACCAACCATTTTAAATGAATAAGCAATATATAATTAAAATATGAATCGCAAAACGGTCCAAAACCGTGCAGAACTACGCATATACAGCAGTTACTCTTTATAATGATTGAAAGTGAATAAAGAACCTGGAGACAGAGGAGTAGTGTATTGAATCTAACTTTGCAATAGACTATAATGAAATTTTGTTTTATTTTCCACAGATAACCCACTGAACTTCATACTTGGTACTATTGGAGTAATCTCAGTATTTGTCACTATGAGTGTAATGATTCACCGACATCTCCGAAAGCAAGAGAGGTGAGTTTACAAGTGACCTTGGATTAAAAGCCCCATGTGTGATACTACAGTGCCGGTTAATACGAGAGAACCAGTATTTAATAATTAGTCTTAATTCACTGTCAATAGCTTAACTTCCTTGGGCAAATAAAAACCTTCTTTATGGATCTTTACTGGATTTTTGTGTGTGGCTGGCTGCTACAAACTTTTGGCTCAAGATAATTTCACTAGTATTACACAAAATATGTTGACATTATAGACTTTGATAGAGTTGTATCGAAAAATATTTGAAAAATGAATGTCTTTTGTGCAGCTAATCACAAGGTGCTGAATTGGCCTTTGTATTAGATGCTGTTTGCTGAATGATTAGGTCAGGTTTGGCATTAGAGAAACGTTGGCGTCCAATCATTCCTCCTCTCTTTTTAATAGAAGGCATTCCACTTTAAGCACTAAAAAATGTCATAAATGATTTTGTTTGAGAAAGCCTGACAGACATAAAAACATGATGTAACAATAATTACCTGTGAAATCAAGCTAGAGTTGTGTGTTCTTCCAAGAGCTGAACTCTGCTGCCATCTCCATCTGTTTCTTAAATTTTACTTCTTTAAAAATGTAGATTTGTAAACTATAATGTGATATGTTTAAAAAATATGAGGAAAGTACCATTACCTATATTAAAGTGCAGTATATAAATATGGAGATATTTATTTGCCAGTAATGTTCCACAGTATGGCATTATAAATACAGCATATCATGCATGTGTACATTTTATTGCTAAAAATACCTTGAAAACCTGCATTCTTACTTGTGAACCAGCTCACCTCTCCACAGATTTGATCTATTACTCGGAGCTACCTGCTTATCGCCATGGAGATAGATAACTTTAATGCCTGTGCATTACATGGCAAGCAAAGCTAAAACATCTCAAGAGAGACAAGCAGAAAAGTTACATAGTGCACTTATAAGAGTAAGATTTACTTTATTGTTATTTTATAAGACATGTGTTATTTGCATTTGAGCCATCTATTTCTAGATATTAAAATAACTACTCTCTATTTAAGACTAAATCTATTTTGCTGGAACGTAAATTCCTCAGGACAAAGAAATGCATTTCCATAAAACATATTCCTTCCATCTGTGTATTTGTAGTCCGTTGTATCCCTGTGTTACAAGCTTCACTCATAAAAGATTTCCTCTGACTGGATCAGTGTAGCCTGTGGGGTCATGACAGCATCAGGAAAACAAGAGGCTAACGCTAGTACTAGCTCCAGGCTGTGCTCTGGCAAATTAAAGGCCTGTTTTATGGGCTCATAGACTTCATATGGGCTTTCCCCTACTTTATAACCCAGCAGTGAAGAAACAATCCAGGCTGTCGGAGTCAAAAGGGCCATGTCTCACCCAAGACCCCGCCTCTTTACAGTGACCGAAGGGCAGAACCCACCTGCCTGTGAGGGAGTCTGGATCCAGGAGGCCAGGTGGAGGTGATGTCATGTCACTCTTTTCATGTCTGACTTGACTAGATTTTTTATCCTCTCGCAAAATATTCAAGATCTAAAGTTTTGGATTGGACATTTTATGTATAATATGTAATTGATTAGAGTAAAAGTTACAAAATTTCCTGGAGGATTTTGCATAATCTTTTTTCTCAAGATTCTTAACTTTACATTTCACATTATATTGAAAACATAAAGAACATTTCGTAACTTTTGTCATCAGTTCCATAAGAATAAATTTGGAATACATGCAAACATTAGCCAATACACTCTAGTACAAGTGTCCCCCACCTGTTACTGACATGTGCAGACACATTTCGACAGAAAGTCTCCAGATGAGAAGACGAGGAGGAGGCAGGGGCTTACCCTATTCCAAATCATGTCTGGAAGAAAACATATCACTGAGTTAGAATATGCTGTTTAGTTAACTGATATAGAGGTTGATCTTATATTTTTTGCAGTTTAAAAACTTCAATTAAAAAGTAGTAGTGATCAAAACTAGGAGTTTATTTTTAGTTGTCCAAGTATATATATATATATATATATATATATATATATATATATATATATATATATATATATATATATAGTGGAAATATACATATATATATATAAATTTAATCAAACAATATACATTTTTGGTCAACTAAATGTACTGTATTATTAGATCAATTTGGGACTAAATAATAATTTCACAAAACCTTGATTAAAACAATAATGTCTCTTAAAAGCTAAAATATAACTAGTGGTCAAAATTCACACTGGGGCATAAAAGCTAGTGTATTCCTCTTCAACGGTAAACCTTAGTGCTTCTGTACTTTCCACATCTAAGAGAACAATGCAAGTTCAAACAGGTTTAAATACACACTCACCACAGGGGCAGGAAAGTCATTACACCCTGAGCCACTGTGCACTGCTGCATCTATATATGACACATCAAACGCCATAGGGGGCTTTGTCTGAACTTGGAGATGAGCTTCCAGACAGACAAAAGGATTAAAAAAGGAGAAATATAGGCAAAATTAAGCCTCTGAGAACATCGGACAAGACAGCTCGAGAATGGAATGTAGATAAAATATGCATATTGAATATCTAATTTGATCTTTGTTTGTTCAAATAAGATATTAAAGTACCTGTTCCTAAAAAATGTCGACAGCTTACTCATTAGCATGATTGAAAAACACGCTTGCAGTTTCTGAGAAAAAAGTGTGGCCCACAAAACTAATTTTTCAAACTCAATACTGAGAAAAATACTTTTTTTTATTGCCATTTTCAGTTAACAAAATTCATCAATAGGGAACTTGCTTCGAGGGTACTTGATACTCTATTTCAATGCACAATGATACTTTTTAGACTATAGAATGACATTTTCTACACACATTATTCATAGTTTCTTTAATGTTATTTTGTAATGAGTCTGATGCTTTTTGTACCTTTTTTTTATGTAGTCTTCTACTAGTTCTGATTAAGCTCAAGACCATTCTAAAACTATTCAGCAAATATACCTTTATATAATATATAAAATATTTTTTTTCTCAGTATCAGTACTTGTTCAAATGAGTGTCTAGTTGTGGATAGAAACAGTTGTTTTGTGCTTTATTTGTATTTGTATCCGGGTACAAATTCTTTGACAACCTTTGTAGAAAACTGTAAGACACTGTTGTAACTATATTGCTTTATGATACTATGTAAATCCAATATTTAGCTGAAGAAAAAACTTAAATATATATTTATTAAAATAATCATGCTTCCTCAGTTGACCCATGACCCAACCTCTCAGTCTCCTGTTCCATCTGCTTCACCTTCTTACTCAGTACAATGTTCTTGTGGTTCTGCTCGTTTAGCTTCTTGGTCACCATTTCTAATCACTGTCTTTTTTTTTGGTTCCGCTGTTTCCTCAAGTGTTCAAGATCTTTTTCTTTACAGCCAACTTCACCCTTGGCTCTTTTGATTCCTTCAGGAGCTTGCTGTGTTCTGTGTTGCTGTGCTTTTGTTCTTTTGTTCTTTCAATTCTTTAGATTTCTTGATCTTGCCTTTTATCTTATAAATGTCCTTCTGGAGCTTTTCCTTTTTTCCCAGTTTTGAAATGTATGTGCAAATATGTTTGCATCCTGAGTGGTCTTCAACTGCCCTTCGACGTCTTTTAATCCTTGTACGATTTCTTCAGTGCTCATGAAGTGCCTCGTATGGTTGTTGATTTCATGAGCTGCCTTTTGTTTGATCTCCTCTGTTTGTTGAAGCAGTTCTTTTTTTCTTTTTTTTATCAAACTTTGTGGTCCTTTCAACATGCTGAAAAATGCACATGCTAATGAGAATGGAGAAAGTGTGTGGCAAGTCGGCTGTAATGCAGGTTATTGACGCTATGAGAACTGTTTTGAAAAAAGAGATGAGAAAGCAGAGATGCAAACAGACGTCTGTCCAAGTAAGTAAGCAGTAAATAAGCAGTCTGAGGGATGAATTAAAATGTTCTATCGATCAGTCTTCAGGCTTAAAGAAGGTTGTGAGGCATGGGCCAAAGTGAATACTTCTTGTTGCTGAACTTTTGCAGCATGTGACGCAACTGGATGCTCCACCTGTGGCCAAGCTCACCGCACATTACAACAAGCCCCTGGTAAATTAAAGTCAGCCACCAAGAGCCTTTCTGGAAAAGACCCATTCTACGAAAGGTTTCATCTCAAAACTTGCCTCTAAAGATTGGGACATTGCACACAGACTGTTGCACGAAAGAGAGCCATGTTTGGCCCAGCAAAGCAACCTCTTGAGGCAAAGCGATGGCGTAAAATTTTTGTATTTAGCCAAAATCAGGTCAAATTATTTTTGTGTAGCATAAAATCACAACAGCAGTTTTCTTGGGGGCTTTCCAAAAATTGTTGACTTAACCAAGAAAACTTTAGAAAATCAACACCGTGACCGTCGGAAAAGGTAAAAGGACTGCGAGTGAGTGTGGACATAGGGGCTGTTTACACGGCCATGAGTTTCCACAAATCAGCAATGTTCTGATATCGGATTTTCCTCTCTTCTACACAACAATGAGCTAGGTGTTCATTGAATACTGGTTCTCTCTACGCTTCGCTGAAAACACTGGGAAGGTAGTTTCTTTAGGGACTGGAGGCTATTCTGTGCTCAAAAATACTGGAGAAAAAGGGTTTCTCTGTACTCAACTTGGCTAGGCAATATGGTGATAAAAAATCAAAATCAACCCCAAAGGAATTAAACACTTATTCATCACTTTACAACTCAGAAGTTGCCATTTGAATTGTCTTACTGACTATTTGCACCTCTTTTGTCTCCAGAGAAAGAAAATCAGAACTGGACCAGATAGAGACTGGAGGACAGCCCTGATACACAGATGGGTAACAGATGACATCACAACTTTTGTATCTAATGGATGAACTTTGACACCTCATATGATCCTGTAGTTGCTATTAGTAACTATCTGTGTCCAAAATGTATCATAAGATAGTCATACTGTGAAACATTTCTGGCAAAGCAATACCTTTATGCATCTGCATTTGTAGCCTCTTCCAGAAAAGATACATTAAACATATTATTTATGTTATTTAATTGTTTCTACTTTTTATGTTGCCATCTTAAAGACAGGAGAACAAGGATTATTTAAACATGCATTTATCGCTCTAAATACAACTTTGAGTGTCTAACTGAAAAGGGAAAACAATTATTACAAGCTCTTAAAAGTTGGCTGAGCATAATATGTCAGTTTTGATAAATTAAGGTCAAGTCAAGTAGGGAGTGCTTTCACAGAAATATTGTTATGTCACCAAATAAAACAACAGTCATTCATTTTTGCTGTTCAACAAATGCAGAATTGCGTATTTCCCCATTACTTAAATAACATAAATGTCAGCCCTGCGACAAGTTGGCCACTGTCCAGGGTGTACATGACATGAAATGTCAACTCCCTCTCACAAATTGCACAACTTTTTGAGAAATAATTGTATTTTCTGTTGAATTTGCATTGGTTGCCAATTGTGCATGTCGTGTGAAGAAAAATCTTTGTAAAACACCTATCTTGTTTTGGTTGTAAACTGGAGCAGATGTGTTCATGCTTGGGTCAAATGTGAGGTGAATCCTGTAGTTTCTGGTTGAGAGGTTGCGGAGTCTTTGTAGGTGTCAGTCAAACTAATAGTTTTGAAGAGTCACTGAGGAAAATGTTAGAGGTCACCAGCCTGCACCAAAGCATAGACTGAATTTTCATTAGGCACAGGTATCATATAGACATGATTATATTAAAGAGTTGGACATGATATATCTAGGGATGTTTAAATGACTAGAATTGAGAGTTTTGAGGAATGATTTCAGTAGATTTAACTTTGCCAAGTATAATTATCTGCCAGTAGAATAGGACATGCAAATAAGATTTACAATAATTGTTCTTAAAAGGAACAAAAACAGAACTGAAGAAGCCTCTCAGAAAACAGGCAAGACAGGAAAACAGACTTTTATAAATGTTTTTTGGAATTGGAATTATTGCAGTTTGCGGTCAGTTTAATTTCGTTTAATTTCAGGCTGCTTGCTTGTCTTGGCCTGAAAAATTTCTGAACTTCTGTCTTACACAAGGCCCCAAAAGTAGTGCTCTATCAAATTTCTTTTAAGTTTGCGTTTGCACCTGCTCTAGTGACAAAGTTACTAATAGATTCGGGAGCTATAAATAACTTTAATGTTTTTCAAGTAAATAAAACAACAGCCATTTATTTCCGCTGTCTAATAGCATGCAATTAATGATTTTAATTAGCTGTCTTCTTGCGATGAATGAGAAGGACTTGCTTGCATCTAATTTGAATACACTGTTAAAATAGGACCTATAAAAAAATTCTAGAGCATCTTAAATTCCTGGACATTAAAGAGGCAAAACTGACGCCTTTTTTTTTAATACAACTTTTTACTATTCAAGATCTCCTTGTTTTCTGTTGTTTATTTGAAAGGGACAGTGTACATTAACAAACATTAAATGTACAAGAATTAGCCACAAGGCTATTTTTCATCCATTTTGTGGATAACAAACAAGTATATTTTTGATGGTTATCTACTATGACATTGTCCCTTGGCGGAGAGGCTAACGTTTCATGATATAACTATGTCCATATGCCTTCAGTGTACCATTTTAATAATACAACAAAGTTGCATGAAATTGGAGGCGAAGTTTTGGAGAGACACTGTCTTTGGAAATATCATGTTCTTTTGATGATTTATAGGCCTATTCTTTTGTGTTGTTAATAATGTAACTCAAATCTAAATAGTTACTGTGGTCTTAACATAGCACTCCTAATTTGGGTCGAAGAAAAGTGAAATGTGAAAAGCCTACAAAAATGTGAAATGTTAACCCTTCAGGATTATAATAAAAGTTAACCTTTTTTATGTTATAAAAGCTGATATGTGAACTCAACTGTCCAGCAAATTGTCAGCATTTACATTCAAACCCCTTAAAGGTGCATTATGTATCTTGTTATGGTGGTCTTCTCCATGAAGAAGTTTTGCTTTGCTTAAAATGTTCCACAGTATGGCATTAAACTAATTGTCTCAATTATTAAGTTACCTGTGTTGAGTTACATTGTACAACCTCATAGAGGTTTCAGTAATGGAAGCATAAATACATAACAACATAAAAAATGTTCTTGTGTTTTGTAAATAGTTAGTAAGGACATTTTGTCATATTTGCAAAGGGTACCAACATTAGAGGGGAGCTGTACATAGGCTTACATTATCCTTTGTAATAGTTTGAAACAAAATTTGATCAAATAGATGAATATTTTCTGTACAAGCTGTTTACTGTGTGTTTGTTTGTGATCCCACCTTCATATGACACAGCTGCACTTCTGCACAGACCTGAACAACACTTGAACCCTAGTGGCCTTTTCCAAAACACATCCCTGGAGGGGCCACTGACAGGGTCCCATGTGTGCAATCCCAGGCAGAGATAGAAGGGGGTCCAGCTGGAGAGGAACAGCTCTTCGTGGGGCGAGGTTTAATTGAAAGAACCTGGACTTTATAGACTTTGAAGTTGTGTGGGCGCATGTTACTAGATCTTGTGCAATGCTGTATCCATTACCGGCTTTTGCAGTGGATCATTGTTGCTGTGCTGTCTTGCCTTTAGGGTTTAGGATCTTAAGCATCTATTGTCTTCAAATTACTGTATTCAAAGGGGATAGCGTTACAGAAATATGTACATTACACGCAAAACAAAATAATATTACTCAGCTAAAATAGAAATTAACTTTGAACAAAAGTAAACTTTGCAACTAGACTAACTGCAACTGCTCCGGCTACTACTGCTTCTGCTATGACCACTATACTTGAATTAGTATTTGTACACTTGGCGCAACTGTGGCTCAGATGATATATTATTACTGGCGGGTCAGTTCAGATCCCAAGCCTCTTGAAAGGGCTTTACCTGATTGTCACCACGTAGGAAAAAAAGTGAAAACAATTTGCAAGAGTTTAAGCTCATCCCTCTCTTTCCCAACACAACTCTTGCTTCCAAATTCTTTTAAGTGTATTTCACAACTTGCTAACAACAACTATCTGGCTAGCAACACACCAGAGGGACTCCCTAAATATTCAGCAAATATTATTACTGGTTTCCATACATTTTTTGACCCAGTGAAGCTCTCGTGCTCTTACCTGTATTCAGCATTCCGTCCAGGGGGAAGCTATGTGTCAATGAACAAATATTTACTTTTTTAAAGCCTAACCCTAACCTCAACTTAATTGTTAGAAATTCACTAGCATTAACTATTAATGCAGAGGAAAGAAAAATAAAGAATGTGGGGCCCCGCCCCAGACAAAAGGCCAGTTACAAGTTTGCAATGAATAAAATTCTTTATAATTAGAAGCTGACAGCACACAGCAGTCTGATTTTGATCTTAAGACCTGCTTTTACAATAGGCTACATCTGATATTACTGTACAACAGTGGTGAATGAGGTACTCACTTGTGTTACTTAAGTAAAAGTGCAGATAAAGGAAGAAAAATCAATCATGTTAAAGTATCACATTCAAAATATATACTTAAGTAAAAAGTAAAAGTATTTTTGCTCAGATGTTTGATAACTATTATAAAGTGAAATTCGATGATCTTGATTAAAATCAGTGAATCAATCGTTTATGGACATTTTAACCCCTCAAATCAAACTTTTCAGTCAGTTTAAAAAATGGAGTGGAGTAGAAAGCATCCACCTTAAAATTTAGTAAGTAGTTTACTAAGGAACACATACCTAGTTTTATTTTGTTCAGTTACTTTCCACCTCTATTGTACAACAAAGGTACGGCCTGCCGCGTAATGCTGCCGTTGTGTCCAAAGGCAAGACACTGGTGGTGGTCGTAGAGGCCATTGGTACAGAATGTCAGTTGGTCCTGGAGCAGCTGTGAAGAGTGTGAATGAATAATCTTACTATCTAACCCTTCTATTACTTATTAAATGTATCACCAGTTCAGTGGCTAGTGTTGCTGTTATTTACAAGACTTATTTCATTTAGTCTACTTCTACCACTCCTCAAAACACAAAAGTTCACATTAGCCACAATTGCGTGCAGTCTCTCTCATAGTATTAGATCAGATTTCTGTGTAATCTTCTGACTGACTAGTCCCTAATGTGGCTGCTTATATGAGGCAATGGGGCAGGCTCCCGTGTTTATTTGCAAAGTCAAACTCTGATTAACTGTGGAGAGATGAAAGTGGAACGTTTTCATCTCTGTGGGTGCCCCAGTGTTTACGGCGCTTATCGTCACAGCAACGCGCCGCAATTAGCTCAATCAAGCTCTAACTATAGCTGCTAACGGGCTACATAGTGGAGGCCTGGAGCTTTCACATGGGATTTTCCCGTCAGATCTGACGTACATCCCTGGATTAGGAACAAAGTCTTATGAAGTGGCTTTTTTGGATGAGCCCTTTGTTTGGGGTGCACTTCTTTTGTTTCATGTTCTCGCCAGATTTGCAGGTGTGCATCGTCCTTTAAGGCTAATTCCTTGTGGTTTACTAGTCTCCTCTGATGTTATAACTCTGCTTTTAATGGGGCTGTGGACTGAGATTAATGGGTTTTGTCTTGTCATCATATAGTCAAGTTAAAAAGTAATCATCTAGATAATTACTGAAATAAGACTTTAACATGTTTAACGAGTTTAAATACTAAGTTACAATGTAAAACAACTCTAAAATGTTCATTTATACTGTCTTTTGCATAGTCTGAGAGAGATTAAGGTTCTAAAAACGTTGAGTCAAAACCTGTGGGCGACGTACTTGTGTAATGTTATAACATGTTGAATCTGTCAGTGGTTCTTAAACTTTTAACAAGATAGTATTTTACTTTCCAAGTGCAGCTGGATCTAACCCTAGACTTTATCAGACCCAAATTAGAGCTAAATCAAGTTCAAAATTAGAACAAACCAGGTCTAAAATGTGACTAACCAAAAGGAGGACAAAACCAGTATTTTGTCTCTGAATAAAACAAATACTCAAACTCCACATGCCCTGCGTACCCTCACTGAAATATGTACGTACCACACTTTGAAAAACACTGGAATATGCCAAGTCTGCAGCGAGGCCTATTAGCTATTGGCAGACAAAAAAAGACATTTAAACTGCCAAATACAGTGTTGCTTCATTTTTTTATGCTTCTTTTTTTATTATATCATATTGTTTGGCTATAGCAGTCTGCATTCAACAGCTCCAATGTGTCCCAACTGTCAGCAACAGGCAACTGTCGTGTAGCACCCACGCACCCTTCTTTAGACCTTAAGCCAGGAGTACCTTGCCTGAGGAACATGTAAACCCGTCAAAATCATTGTCCAGCCTGGTTCGCTTAGACATGGCCACCCCAGCAGTTTCCTCCACTTGGATATACTTTTCACCGACGTCCAATCTTTTTATACTAGCACACGTAATTCTGACCAGCCACAGAAAAAGTCAGAATCCTCCCTTCACTAAACCACATGAGAGTTTCGGAGCCAGCCCCAGCCTGTGCCCGTGTGCCCGCACAGATGTTCACCCGCGGCCAAACGCGACCAACACAGGAAGCCATTAAAGCGCCAATCAATCAGTCTCCAGTGTGGAAGCCTCCGTGGAGGGCCTGTGGAGAGGCACGCTGCCAGGACAGAGAAGTGCACCACGCCATCAGGACTAAATATAAACTTAACGCAGCCTCTTGGAAACTCCAGTTGTTTTTCTCTTATTTAGAATACTTGAAATGCAAAGCAGTGCATTATAATGACAAAAGAGTTTGGCTGAATGGAGAAATATAGCCCTAAAATTAGGACTGTCACTAACGATTATTTTAGTAATCAACTAGTCAGTGATTATTTTATTTTGTCCGACTTGTCAAACAATTATTTGTGTTGTATATTTAGACTTTTCAAATACATTACCAACCAAATAAGGTTGAAATATGGTGACAGACAGCTTCTAGCTCAAGAATATTTATAATCTAAGTGTATTATTGATGAAAATCTGCTATTTTTATTCTATTTGGATATTTTGATTGAATAATGTCACTGTCTTTGTTATGACATTGACATGTGTTTTAGAGTCTGTAGAGTCCAGTAAATGATTGTGATTATTAATTATTATAGTCGATCAATTTTTTATGGTCGACTAGTCACGATTAGTGTAACCTTACAGCTCATCCGTGAAACAAGTACATTTACTTGAGAAACTTTTGAAGTCACCATTTTTCAAAGTCACCATACTTTTCCTCTCACTTGAGTAATATAGTTTGCGTTATGACTTGTACTTGAATAAAAGTGTAGGTTTCCACTGTAAAGTCTAAAGTGACAAAAGTTTATGTTATTAATTGATCTGAACATTCGTGTGTCTTGCAGCCTCCTTCCGATTTGTGGTGTATTCTTTATGCTTTATTTTATTTAATGTAATGTTCTGTTCTTTCAGTTGCATTGCATTAGAAATCAGATACTCACTCTTCACTAAGTTGTAGTTTCCCCAAAATCTACGTTACTTGAGGTAACTCTAATCATAAAAATATTCAGCGAGGAAAATGATTTGGGGGATGTTGAGCCAGGATCTTGGTCAGAAGTACCTAACAAGAAGATATTATGCAAAGTTAATGGGTAAAATGAGAGTAGCCAACTCATATCAACTCATAATTTGAGTTCATAATGACATCATGCAAATGTATTTAAGTATCAAGAAACTACGGTACTTTTTAATACCAATTTAGAATACCTACCCCTCCTCTGAACACACTCCGTGACATTTCAATCACTCTATAGGTAGATTTATGACAGCACCTGTCTGTTAGTGCAGCTCAGAGCGGGAAGTCCCATCCGATCCAGCTGCACAATCCCCCAGATTCTCCATAACATTGTTCTTTCTTTACAATTCTTCCCAACTATTAGACTTAATGACCTGCTTAACTAGCCATGTTACGCCAAAGCCAGTTCCAAGAAGACCTTATGACTTCAAACAAATCTCGTCCTGCGTTTTTCCCCTTTCTTCTGCTTATCTGCTCCATCCAAGGGGCTTGTAGGATACCAGATCTGATACAGGGGGAATTAAATAGCACTTGTGTGTACATGTAGTAATCTTTGTGTTCGCAGTGCTGTGGACTAATCAGTGGTAAACATGCCACACAAGAAGCATGGTACAGATTGGGTGAATATCTGTCAGAGCTGGTCCAGACAAGTCTCCTATGAGTGTTTAGTCTGCAAAATGTGATTTATCTTTTATACATGCTTTTAAAGATGCACTTTGTAACTTTTCTGCTGCTTGACTGCATGATGTTCACAGTATCCCGGTAAACAATGATTGAATTATATATGTGTATGATGAGTTTAATGTTACTCTGTGGAACATTGCAGGCAAATCCATAACATCTCCAAGGAGACAAGCAGGTGGATCCTGAACAGTTAAATAATGCAACTTTAAAGGGGACATTAGTTTACTCAAAGTTGTATTTTTATTGATGTTTGAGTAATCTCGTATTCTCCTGCTCCAGTGCTCAGAGAATTTCGATTTACACCTACCTTCTATCTCCGCTCACATTCCTTAATTGCAGTTATTTGTCAAAAACGAAGACTCCAAATGACACATGTAAGGTTTTAAAATGTCACACAGCCACTTTTCAAAAACATGTAAATGACAATCCGTTACTTGTTACAGTGAAATGTCACTACAGGGCTTGTAGTTTTGAAGTCAATGGATCTGTTTTTATTATTAAGCCGTTTTAGATCAACATTGTGTTTTATGATGAACAAAATAAAAAATAATGATCTACTTATTTCATAGTTGAGTACTAACTACTGAAAAAGAATCATGTCTTTGACTTATAATTTAGAATGACTACAATCAAACCAACTTCAGTCATCAACAACAGTTGTAGTTTATTTTGTAAGAGTGCTTTTTTGCACGGTGGTTGATCCATTGTCAAAATCCCATGCAAGTGGACTCACAATTAGAGGAGATGCAGCATATTAGGCTGTGCTAATACACTCTGTCATTGTACTTAATTTCAAGTTGATTAATCCTAATCCACTATGGAGATTGTAAATTGCCAATTGTTCTTGGTAATGTATTGGAAACTGTAAAATGCATTTATCCCTTGTCACTCCAGTTACTGTGCTATTTCCATCGTATTACCATGTGATGAAGTGCCCCCTATACTCAAACAAACAAACAAGACAATATTACTTTCACGATAAAGCCTTACCTGCAGGCCCACGTCTTACTATATAAATCTGTGAGATGAAAACAGAGATAGAGCTTTCGTTTAGTGTCTCTCTGGGGCAGACTGTTTTCTGTTTCCAGTCCCTCCTCTCTCTCGGAGGCGTCTGATTGTGATGGGGAGATTCATATCACCGGGTAACTCAAGGTCCTATATCTTTTGTGTTGTTTCCTGAACATAATGAGAATGTTTACCGCTGATGTTCGGTCTTCGTTCACTGATACAAAAAGATAGATGTTGTAAACTGTGAAATACTGGTCATTTTAGCCAAAATGTGTTAAAAGTCCTCTGCATCTTTGGGAATCTTGAAAACTACTATTTAGGTTTATGTTGTGTTATCACTATGATGATCTGGGAACAGTCATTTCCAAGGATGCTTCAATTGATTTTTAATCAAATCAAAATGTCAAATGAGATGTTGACTTTTCAAGCTTGTTGAGGCCATAGTTCACTCTTTCTCTTGGGATGACCTTCACCTTTTCTTCAACTCAGCTTCAACTCTTTTCCAATAAAATGTAATATAATATATCACTTTAATATAAAACGGACAGACAGCAAGAAAAAAAAAAACATTGTAATACTGTATTATTTTTTGTTTCAAGCATTGCCAGACAACCATTTACTCCTGTCACCACATTGTGCTGGCCTGGCGTGTACCCGTACTGTGCCATCTGTGCTGGATAAATACATCAACAGCCTGTTTTCATCACTGTCTCCCTTTGCTCCACTCCGCACTCGTATTGTATTGGTCTGGTATATTGCATGTGGCCCTCGTGGCTTGTGTGGCCTGGCTGTTTTGGTTTGATAAAGTGTGTGAGAGTGAGAGGTCGTCTTGGGACTGCCCTGTTTACAGCTACGGCCCTGTAGGGCTCTAAACATACATTTGTTTATGGGTTCTGTGGCCTCAGCGGGTCGTGTAAGTGCGCTTGTGTCACAATGTACAATTCCCATTCGGTTTCCATAAAATATTTAGCCGCTGCGATGAAACGATACGTCAAAATGCTTCTAATCTTTTTGGCACTTCTGATTTCTACACCAAAGCGACCTCAAAAAGCGTGTTTCTCATCAACAGTTTACACTTTGTTGTCCTCGCATAGCAGCCCTCAGTGGGGTTTTGACTTGAAAAATAGGAGGGATAGTCATGTCTGGTCTCAATCACAGCTCACCCCCAGGAGTTGCTCAACCGGAGAGCTGTTGGCTTGAAGATGATGCGGCGCTGACCGGTTTCTAAAGCTGTTTGAACATCATTCTCACTCGGTTGTCAAAGCGCATTTCAGACGGGAACATAATGCAATTTGTTTACTCCCTGCAAAACATTTTCCCAAGATCACAGGCTGTGTCATAAATCAGGTGTTAGTTCTCTAGTCAGGACCGTTTCAGTGGTTGTAAGGTTATCCTCACTGCTACCCCAGTTGCTCTCTCGATAGACAAAAGTTCACCTTTTGCCATTAATCAAATCAAAGTCCATTCTGACCATAACTGACCCTATCCTGGATTAATATACTGTAAGGTAGTCATTTGTATTAACCCTCAAGGCATAGGTACACATTTTCCACTTATAAAATTAGTAAGATGACTGTACTTTGCTACTCAAAGTGGTCTTATAGGTGAGGGACATTCTTTGCAACAGCTTTCACGCAGCAATTTAACAATCTGAAATTATTATCCACACATTGTGAATAAGCAGTTGAACATATTTTGTAATTTTGGGTATGTTCACATTTGCTCACACACCACAAAATTTGCCATATCACCATGGCAATGTCCGATGTAATTTAATCTCTGAACCAATACAAGGTACCAAAGTGAGGTGGCTATCGCTCAACTGCAAACTGTCGTTGTGTCCTCAAACTGGACACTTTCCCAAGTATTAATGTAGTATGTGTATAAGTGATTGGTGGTGGTTAGATGGGCTGATGAAACAGAATGATAGCCTAGCTTCCTTCAGTATACCCCAGGGCAGCTGTGTGTAGTATCTTATAGGGCTGCAATCAAATCAATATTGCAATTTGAAAAGACGCAATTAGCAAACTCACAAAAGCTGCAGTTTTTGTAGAACCATAATTTCCTCCTTAAACAATATATCCTGTCTCATTCTGCACTGAAACTGCTAACACTGTACTTCTGTACTTCTGTAGAAACATGTTCTGAAATGAATGGATTCTGGTAGTTTTACATTTCAGTCTTGGATGCATTTGAAATGTGAACTTTGAACGGAATCCAATTATTAAAACATAATTCCCAAATCTAATCACAATCACAAAACTTGCAGAACAATCACAGTTAGAAATCTTTCCCAAATTGTAAAGCCTTACTTACCACCAATGAGTCTGGAGTGAATCAAAAATGCAGTGTAAAGCACATAGGGTGTCATGAAAGGTGCTATTTAATCCAATGCATTGTTATTATTAATACAATTGGAGCTAAACCTTGACCAGACCAAGACTAAACTAGGACTAGAACAGGAGCAAACCAAGTCGTCATCTGGACTAAATTGGGCTCAAATGAAGACCTAATCAGGTCTTCAATTAAGTGTGAATGCACCATTGTCAGTCCTAGCTCTAATAAAGATGTAATATATATCAAAAATACTTTTCGTAGAGATGAATAAAGATTCCAAATAGTACTTGTAAAGTTCTGGATTGTTTTGAACTTTCTACTTGACCTTTGACCTGAAGCATGTTTGAAGACTGAGGTGTTATTAAAGGCAGGTGTTCACTGCTACGCCATGACTTTGTAGTTCTTCTGATCTTTACATTTGTTTTCAGTATATTAACAATGTCACATGAGATCCTGTTACACGTAATCTGATGGCCAAAAAACAACAATCTACCACCATGATTCACCCCTTTTGAATCGTACAAATGTTTACTTGCATTTAACCATAGAATCATCATTAAAGTATATTTGTATTTTGACATCTATTGCACAGTTGTTACATTGAAACCACAGTCTGACTAATCATTGCATTTGTACAGCCTGTTTTCCACTTTTGTTTCTCCGTTGGTCTTGCGTGGTGTACGGTAAAACATTCCTGGGGGTGTCACCCTCAGCAAAGCCTGATTAGAGACCAGGGTGATGGCTGTGTGTGTCAGAGGAGGAGGAGGAGAGAGGGCTTCTGCAGGTGGCTGGATCCAAAAAGTTAGCTTTTATCTTTAGCTTTGAACGTGGCTAAGCTTAGGGGCTGTTCAGGTGTGCACAGTTAAAGGGAGATGAAGGGTAGGTCCAGATAAGACCACAGGCAGGAGCCATTTGTCATAGAAGGCCCACCGGCAGTGAGCGCTATGCTGGGGTCAGAAAGTGACTGCTAATAAACTCTTAAACTCTTTGGTGAATATTAATCAATAAAATGGGTTATTTCCACTAAAGTTGTGTTTCGAGAACTAAGGTGCATTCACAGTTTCACACAAACACATAAAAACTGTGGCTACATTGGGTCTAAACCCATTACTAAAGCCACGTTTCGACTGGCCCGGGCCCCAGATCGATTCACCTTGGGGCGTCTTGGAACACTTCTGTTAATGGCGGAGCACATTTTTATTGAAAGGTCCTGCCTTGCAGGGGTCTGTTACGTAAACAGCTGATGTCACCTAAACATAACAAATAAGAAATAAAATCTGAATTGTACCTGAATTGTACTTTTTCTTCATAAAGCCAATCTCAGCGATTCACAAAAAGATGTTTAGTATTTAGTAACACAATAAAACTTCCTGTTTATTGTCTGCTTTTACTGCATTCATTTCACTTCTTTGCGCGTCTACGTTCCATTTTCACATCTCATTATGAAATGTGATGGGTTTGGATAGATAGAAGCATTACGTAAGTTGTATTGTAAGTATGTGTCCGATCAGCCGGAATCGAGCCAGCACACCCTGGAAGGTAGTACCACTCACTGCCTCCTTCGGACTCCTTAATCCTGTCCTATCAACTGGGCTCAAACCAGGTCAACACTCTTAGTTACTTAAAATAACCATTCAACCACAAAATGTATGTCCTAAAACTGAAATCTCCCACCATGAAAAAGCACAACTGCAAGTATGAGCGTTGCAAAACCAAATGTGACAAATATCTTTCATGAGTGCATTTAACCAAAATTTAGCTAAAATGGCTTTATTTCTTCATCATATGGTTTGCATGTGATTTTAATTCTTTCTTAATGTTTAATTCTCTTTACCTTCCTGTCTCCATCAGATGTGTTGTCAGTTGTAGGCATGGGAGAACTGTCTTGCCAAAAAGCACAACTGTATGCACTTTACAGTTCAAGTTCTCTGTTCTAGTATACTTTGAGATGATACAGAATTTAGTTTATTTGAGTGGGGTTGAACTTGAACAGATTTTACAGTTTTGGTTTGCGGTGAAATTCAAAGTCACTTCAGACAACAACCAGATGCTGTGTTGACTAAGCACATTGACTCAGTGTGTGCCCCATTGGAGAGAGCGGGAGGAGCTGTGCGTCACTGTGCCAGCCTCTTTTGTTTTTAATTACCGTATAATGAGGCAAGCGATGCAGGGATTACAAAGACAGTGACGGAGAATGAATCTGACAGCAAACAACAACTCAATGGTCCTTTCAAAGACTCAGAAAGACTTATGAATAATAGACGAATTTCTAAAATAAGAAGGATTTGAGATGAGAAGAACAGCGGCAAACAATACAACTGTGCAAAGACATTTTGGCCTCTTAAGGTTATCGCTGAGATTCACTGCTGATTTGTTTGTTTAGTAAGATAACCCCAAAGTCAACATAATGTAAATATGAACAACTTGATTACGCTGTGGAAAACAAGTTGAGCAAAACTCAAGCACAAATGTATACACAGTTGACAACATTTTTAAAGTACTCCTGCCATTCCCTGAACCCATGCACTTCATTCACTTACCAATATTTTGGTTCCATCACATTTCAAAGTGGAATCTGCATGTCCTGTACCTGTCTCTTTAGGTGTTATAACCAGAAGGGTGGTTGATTTGTCCTTGGGCAAGACATTTGCCTCACCTTAACTATAGAGTTTGGGATTATGTCGTCGCAGTCAAACACTTTAGTTAGCCCAATAACCCCAAACCTATGGAGATTTTAAGATGCTGAATACACATTTTAGCCATTAGTCATTCAAAAGTATTCTGACACTATAGACACATAAATGAATTTACCAGTAGTGAGCTGCTAGGGCTAGGGCTGCAAAAAAAGATTATTTTGGTAAGCGATGCATTTGTCTGTTATTTCCTTTGATGAATCGATTAGATATTTTGCAAAAGGCACGTGAATATGAGATTTTTACCAAATTGACAAAGACAAAGCTAAATAGATGCTGCTTGAGAATGTCCTTAGTTGTGTGTATTTACCATAAAAAAACAAAAAACTGTTTTTTTAAATAAAAAATACAAATTTGACACTTTTCTAGCGTCATTTTGAGTTAATTGCTGCTCTGCCTCAGTCATAAAACATCTGTCATCACATGGCATGCTTTAGAGCAGGCATGTCCAAACTCAGGCCCGGGGGCCAAAAGCGGCCCGCAGACCAATTGTTCTTGGCCCTCAAGCTTCCTGGTGAATTGGCCCACATTGTCCTAAGACACACTTTTTACAGCAAATTTCAGATTTTCTACAATTCTAACCTAAATAACTAACATTTTGGTGCGAGGCAGACCTGTTATTAAAGCACTGAGACTGAATGTAGATGTGGTGGCACTTTAAAAATCAGATTAATGCAACTTTTTTGAACGTTTCACGATTTAATTGTGGCCCTCCGCTTGGTCTAAATTCAGTATGTGGCCCTCGATGGAAAAAGTTTGGACACCCCTGCTTTAGAGTCTATGTATATTACAGAAAACAACTAGTTAATTTCTAAATTAGTTAGACAGTTATTTGTGTTAGGGTTAGTTAGTTAGTAATTAGGTTTATTGATTAACTTGTTTGAGCCCTAGACCCATCAGTTTATCTGGCTGTTCCATCAAGCTTTGGTTTACTTTTTAACGTTCTTTTGGCTAATGCATCCCTGTGGACGTTTTGCACTGCTGCCAAAAACATGGTGGATTTTGTTAATGATGGTCCCTTTTTGCCGTTCAACCCTGGGCCCTTTATAATAACTTTATTATAATGAGTCATTTGCCTACTCCAAGTGCGGGGAGGGAATAACAATCCCTCTGTCTCAAGTGTCTCTAGACAGATCTGAGGACAGGGGCGCTCTGGGCCAGTTATACAGTTGCTTGTTTTCCCATGAATGTTGGTCAATATATGCATGGCCATGTGTTTCACAGTTTGATTTTCAAACTTTATGTTTATTAAATTAACTATTTTGTGAAGCCCTGCAAGGAGACTGCTTTTGTGATGTGGGCAGGACAAAAATAAATTAAGTGTCTCATTATAATTCCAATGCATTGTTTTATTGACAACTAGAGGATAAAGTAAGCCTTGCTATTCGTTTTCAAGTTTTTCTGGTTTGAGAATATGAATAAATGTATTTTCTCCTAAGATAAATTACATCTACTCATTCTCTTGAAGTCCAAGGAGAAAAGCGAGTGAGGCAAAGAGCAGTTTGACCACAAAGACGAGAAATGGCGCATTAGGATTCAGGGCCAGACATTTAGTGTTTACCCCGAACCGAACAAGGACATGACATTCTCTTGGCTCCTGCATCTGTGAATTTGGAGCACTCGGGCCAACTTCCAATTCGACTATGCATAACTTTTCATTCATTGACAGGCAAGCCAAAGATTCCACATATTCCTTTGATATATTTGACCAGCGTAACTTGTACAAAGAGAAGAATTACAGTAACTCCAGCAGACCAGCAGGAATGTAGCCAGGCAGCATGCACGGACAAGCCCAACACGTACTCACACACTCTCCGATGTAGAGGACAAAACAGTGATAGACTACAATAGTCCTTCTGTGTCTGAGGGCAAGAGGTCATGCATTCTAGTAAATAGGTCACAGCTATATGCCTAGATTGAGATTTGTAAAATATGATTTCTGAAATATATTTCTTAAAAGCTACCAGGGTACCTCTCTATGAATCCAGTCCAATAACAGTAAATTGTTATATTTAATACATTTGGATAAATGCCCAAATGAAACCTTTCTGTGTCAAACATCATTTTTTAAACTTACCTTAAAGTGCTTGTTACAGATTTTCTTTTTTTTTTCAAACTACTACTTTATGATAGGATAAAACCTGTGGTAAATATTTCCCATCATTTGAAACCAGTCTAATATGTAAGTTTGTGGAGAAAAATTGAGAGTAGGAGGATTGAAAAATAAAGGTAAAGCTGAAATCTAAAAATGAAAGATACAGAATTATCTCTACGTCATATATGTCACAGCATCTGCCGTGCCGATGTATAACCAGAATGTCATCAAAATGATCAAAATAGGGACACCTAGGCAAGATTTTTAGAAATCATAAATAACATTTACATATTATTCAGTTGACTTTGTTTTAGTGAAATATGCTCTTTAAAACCTTGAGCACTGAGTCATTCTGCGTTAACAGTTATCTTCATAATCTGACTGCAAAATAGCATCTGCTGGTTTCTCAGTATTTCTCATCTTTGTTTAAGGCATCAAATCAATCATAACAAGTTGGACCAAGTGAGCAAAGTAAAGTCCACATAGATGCTTTAAGAATGCTTCTTTCTTTTTTTTTTGGTTATGATTATGCATGATTAAATAAAAACTATAAATCTAGTCAGCTGGCCTGTAAGTCATGAAATCGCTGTTATTACAAATAGGCATAGTGTTACGATACTATCATAACCAATGCTATATATTTGTGGTCCCATAAAAGGATAAAGTTGACTAAGAGGGTTTATTTGAGTGGACTTCCTCTCCCAGCTTCCACGCCTTAGACCGCAGCAGACCCACATCAATGAAAAGGGCACTGGTCATAGATGACTTTCCCAGTAACGTGCCACATCTCAGCCCTGTCACTTCTGTGTTGGGTCTTTTTGTGCTTTTCCTTACACTGATGAGGTCATTCTTGTTTTTAACTTTAATGACTTGGGCTTGGTCATTCTGGACATTTCCTCCGCCGTGTGAAGTTCCCGTCTGCACTCCATAAGAGGGCGCTATTTCACACTTGGGCGGTCAGGTGCGCTGACATTCCAGGCTGCTGAAGTTGCTCGCCTTTTTATGAATGGAAATATAATGTTTGAGGTACTAGAAGGTCAAGACATGACAAATATACTGTGGATAGTCATAGTTAGCCATGTTTTGGTCAAGATTCTAAATAAAGTAACAATGCAGTAGCCTGTCTACAAAATGATCTAGCCCTTCTACTGGAAAAGGTTAGATTTCCCCTTTAAATTTGGGCATCTATACGCACACCTATTTTGTAAACCCGATTAACCTAAATTTTTTCATATGCACCCAGTTATCATATATGAATCCATGCGTGTTTATTCACTTTCACATTTTTCCTCGTTTGGTCCTTAGAGCCCACTTTGAGTCCTAAAGTAGATTTGCTTTAGTGCTGTTCTGCTCCTGGTTTAGCCCTGGTCTTGTCCAGGTTTAGTTCCGGGTTTGGAACCAGTTTTGACGTGGTGATTGTGCACATTTGTAAATTCACAAGCATCAAATTTAGACCAAATGCAGGACTAAATTAGAAACTAAACCTAAGGACTGGCAAAAGAAAAAAACAATCCCGCACCAGGATCAAAAAGGACACAAATTAGGACCAAATAAACTCAAGTGAGAACGCACCTTAAATCACGTATAATTGCAAGAAAGCGGATTGAAAACTTTCCAAACTGCTGTTCCTTTGCACCCTGAGCCCAGCCTCTTGTCTATCCCTCCCAGATCTCTCCTCCTCCTCCTCCTCGGTTCACACTTACAGCGCCGCTTCTACGCCGCTGCAGGTTGAATCAGTTGCCCTTGTTTCCTGTCACATGGCTTGGAAATCGGATCCCTGCTTTCTACTATCTGCTCTCGTCGCGGCGGTGGTGTCAGTCGAGTTGTTGTAGTAGCAGCTTGGAGACGTTTCAACTTTTCACTTGGACTTGTAACGAGGTGCAGGGGGGAGCGACACGAAGTCCCCGAGTCCTCTTTTCCTGCCTGCCTTCCGCCCGTGCGTCAGCGTGAGTCCGGCCGGTGTGCGCGCATCTCTTCTCCGAACCGCAGTCCACCTGAGGACCTCAACCTTGCGCCGTACCACCTCACCATGGATCCCTGGACGGTGACCTCTGCGCTTTTCCTGGCTGGGCTCGTCTCTTCGGCGGCTTTCAGTCATTTTGACACTGGTAAGTCAAAACTTTTCTGTCACCATTTTGCCAGTGACAGTGGCGTTCCCGTTCTGCGGTGTCTTTTACGCACCGAGAAAATCTTTACATTTTATGCACGAAACAGCCAAGACTAACAAAAAACAAAAAACTAATGAACGTGTTATTAGCTAGCTTTGGCCGATTGTTGCACATGTTATTATTGCGTTATTATAGTAAGTGATTTGCTTCTGCTCAATCAGCGCTTGCAAAACAAACTATATAACATTGGTTTTTGGATGTATGAACCAGTATGGACTCCAGTCGGCTTTAATGAGAAATTACATGCATGTTTCCCCGTTTAATGTTTTATTTAACCCCTACATTGGCATGGTAGTCTATCCTGATATCTACTTCGTTGGTAAACACTTGTGCGTATCCATAGTTTACTACTGATTTGACTGTTTAGCAGGTTCTTATGCTCACGTTGTATGCCCTCTTTCAGTGTATTAAGTGCTATCCTCTTTATTTTTGCCCTTATTATTATATCAGTGACCCTTTCAGATACGTTTAACCCTGAAATGAACTTAAAATGTGCACGCAGACATTTGATATGCCCCTCTGATGTGCCATCAAGTTCAGACTAATTCCCGTCACGCTCGTCTTTACGCGTGTGTGCAACATTTCAGCCTCTTCTACCCTGTCCCGCGCTATATCCCTCAAACGTGCAAGTCTAATAATGATGACCGCACAAACCGAGCCTCTTCTCGCTGTAATTTGCGCCGCGTTTCATGTCAAAGCACCAAATCCGTACGCTTTCCTTTTCAATTTTTTTTGTCTCTTAATTATAGCCTTGCATTTGAAATTAGAGGGTCTAGCATCTGGCCTCGTACGTAACTGCTCCCATGTGTACCTATGTATTAACAAAGTATTTAAAGCAATGGTATTCCCCCTCGTAACGCTGGGGTTTATGTCGAGTGGAAGTCAGCTGTGGCCTATGTAGTCTATACAGTAAAACGTCATTTATGTGGACAGCATATGGTGGTAAGGGGATAGGCCCGTTTCATGCATTACCTTGTTCCATATAATGTGCATTGTGAAATTAAACGGTCAGTAGAGGTTAAACACACCGACCTGTCAGCGACTATCACCTGCTAAGGATTTATGAAATGTATGTTTTGTCCTGAAACTAAGGGCACATCCACAGAAGCAAAGCCTTAGATCTGAACTAAAACAGTACTAACAAGATTAAACCAGGAGTAAACTGGGCTCAAGCCAGGACCAAATCAGAAACACCCTGAGCGCTCAGAAAAGCTTTTTGTAGAATTGTGTAAAAAGGCTGCATCTGTTGGCCCTCTGCACCAAAATGTAAAATGACAAAATATTTAGCTCTATTGTCTCATATTGGTCACACACTCAGCACTGAGGAATTGCCCCAAAGATTAAGGTGCAAATATCAAACAAAAACACTGACATAATCAAATCATTTAATTTATAATCTTATTTTATAACCCAAAATGCCCTGATGTGACTTATTGTTGCAAATAATCCAAAGAGACAACACAGCAGTGTTTTGTTTTTAACTTTATAGTTATTAAAAAGTCTGTAAATAGTGGAGTTATAATATCTACTTTGTCAGCACAAATGGACAGGGAAATATTTAGTAACTGGAGAATCAAAAAGTGACAGTATTTTTTAGGTTTACTTGTTTAACATTGGTGTCTTTTCTATTTAGATATTCACACTATCAACATTATGATTATTGTGAGAAGAAACACCACAATATAACAGTCATTCACAACTACTGACATCACAAACAACAATGAAATCCCTTTTTTTTCATTACCATTGTCCAATAAGTTTACATTCCTCTTGTCTCTGACCACCTTGACATTAAATTATTATCCCTAATATTCTGAAATATTGTATCCCTCCCTGCCCTGTATCTGAAATTTTGGCATCACCAAACTGTAGAAAGGGAAGCCAATCTATTACTGCCAATTTTGAAGAGTTGCAGTCATTTCAACTGTCAAACATGATAAGATTCAATTTGGTACCATTTCAAATTTACTATTGAAATATGAGTCCTGACAACATATTGAATTACCAAAATATGATCTTACCAACGGGACTCATCTGTCATAATTTTAAGTATCTATGTGATGTTATTGGAGAGCTCAGTTTTGACAAGTGCAGATTTGCCTTCTTAAACACTGGAGTTTCCCCTGTCTGCTCTTGCTACTGTGTTAATGCCATGTGCTCAGCGACGTAGTGACAGCGCCTCGTCAGAAACAGTTTTCACAAAGTGCTTTCAGGGACCTGGAGGTTACAACGCTGAGTCAAGTTCAACTTTTATAGCAGTCTGATGCTCTGAGACATCACCAGGAGTCAAATGCACACAGACATGCCTTGAGCCACTGCAAATGTGTCCCGCGTTCAGTCACTGAAGCATGTAAAGACTGTATTTGAGGTTTTATCAAATCAGATCAAATCAAACTTTATTTATAAAGCGCTTTTCATACATATAATGTAACACAAAGTGCTTTACAGTGCATTAAAAACATTCCCACATGCCGTTTCCCTCCCAACCTCCCCCACAGCCGCCCAGCCCACTCAACCAACCCCCCCATAGACAGTCACATATACAAACCTGTACATTCACGCACACACGCACACGCGCACACACACACACACACACACACACACACTTTTTAAGAGACATGAGGCTGAGTACAGATACACCAGCTGAACAAGCACCATCAGAGGAGCCGTCTGCACCAGGAACAGAGTCGGCCACAGCCACAGGACACAAACTCAGGGCCCAGAGATGAGGCAAACACCTCCACCAGGGGCCCATGAGCCAGGGCCCCACAGCCACAGACGACCGCCGCTCCTGGTACAGAGGGCCCCTCAGAGGAAACACTGGAGAGTCTAAAATGAATTTAAAAAAAATAGATAAATATTAAGAAATAAGTAAATAATTGGGTTGAAATAGAGTAAAACTAAATAAATAATAAATAAATACAACTAAAATGCTAAGCCTAAGTTAAACACATTAAATAAGATAAATAAATATATTAAATGAATTGATTAAATTAAATATTAGTCAAAAGCTAGGCTAAAAAGGTGGGTCTTGAGCCTACTCTTAAAAACCTGAACGTTCTCTGCGGCCCTGAGGTTCTCCGGCAGGCCGTTCCACAGACGAGGGCCGTAGTGCTGGAAGGACGCCTGGAAGGAGTGTGTGTCCTGACTTTGGGAATGACTAGGAGCCGGCTGCCGGAGGAGCGCAGGGGCTGCATTTATATTATCAGATTTCACCTGTAGCTGTAGTTGTTGGTAAAGTACACTTTGCTAAAAGAAAAAAGGCTGGATTAGTAACATTTACTAAACTGAACATGGTCAGGCTGCACAGTGGTTGTATGAGATGCTGTTATTGTCAGAAAGAAAGTCAATTTTTGGGCCATAATGTTATTCATTCCTATTACTCTTACTCCACTCCAAAATGTGTTTAATTGCCCCTGGTACAGTAGTTAAATGTGAGACAGCCCTCCATGACTTTAGCATATAGTTGCTTGCATTGACCCTGACCATGCACCTATCAATCTGCAAAGAAAACTTTAAATAGGCAATAAAGCCAGTAAGCATTGTGAAGATACTAAACTTCCCATTCACACATTAGTCCCAGTAAATATCCATGTGCACTGCCATCAGCACTGACCCCCATTCACACTGCACTTCAGTCCCAGAACATTGCCATGTCTTTTAATAATAGTTATTAATCTTTTGCCAAAGTAGTCCAGTATGGATCCAGATGGTACAATATGATACTGTTGTATCAAAAATCTAATTGTGAATCGATAAGGATGGACTATATATCAAATTATGGTAAATTATGTTTTGAAGATATGCACATTTGAATATCGAGTATATTGTTCGTAGTTCTATAAAAAGAACTGATTAAAAATAAAAATTCAAAAAGTAATGTTGTAAACTTTCAGATAAAGATAAATGGTAATATTTGTGAACTTTTGTAATCAGTTTCACGGACATGTCCTATTTGGCTAATAACTAGACTTCTATCAAGATTACATTTAGTATTTTATAGGTTCTTATTTCAGTCCAGTGTTTGTTTGTTTTACCTGACAGTTTTGACTGCTCACTCGCAATCTTCATCAGAGTGTCACTCGATGTTGCTGTGATGTGTCTTGCGCCGTACCACAGAAACGTGCCCAGAAGTCTATGAACCAGGACGAGAGGGCCTTTTTACTCTCACACGCCTGAGACTCCGTCCTAAAGAAGTTGGCCTGCAGATGGCGCTGTTGTCCTACCTCCACCAGTAGGAAAACCGCACCAAAGCTGACATGACACGTCACAGCAACATTGAGTGACACTCTGATGAAGACTGTGAGTGAGCAGTCAAAACTGTCTGGTAAAACAAACAGATGCCTGTCTGAAATAAGAACCTTTAAAATACTAAATTATCAGAGGATCAAATGAACCTTGCTGGATTGATGTTTTCTGTTGGATTGATATTGTCTGAATATTGTTATCAGGATACTTGATACTGTATATACATTTTAAAAACAAGATTAAAACTTGATTTATCCTGTTAGCTGTCGTCTGAAACGCTGCTTTGATGCCGACTATTATGAGAGAACAGGTCCAGCCTCCACCTTCATATGGCACACTTGTTTTAGACAGCTTGTTCACAAATCCAGACACTCCAGCATTGCTCCTTTGGCAGTTTCACTCACACAAACGTTCGCGCGAGCAGAAGCAGTTATCTGACTGTCGTTGTAATGTGTAAGTGAGTTGCCCCATAAGCCACAAATGATGCAGCTGATGGTGTCAGTGTCCTTTAAGCATCAAACTGATTAATATGGGAGAGATTAGCCGGTCATTGGTATTCATGACTGGTTCTACAGGAGGAGAGTGGATGAAATAAAAACTTGGAACTCATGATGCAAAGGAAATGTAATGTTTTCGACTTTTCATGCTCAAGTGTTGAAAATAGTCATTTAGTCATTTTGCCCTGATATCTGAGAATCCAATTATGACGTGTGCGAGGCATTGGTGATTGAAACAGAGAAACAGTTCAAACTAAGCTAACAACAATAGTTGCTATCTTCCAAATCTTTGTGAAGGCCATTTGAGCACATGATCAGAAAGAAAGTGTGTAGTTGCAGATGTCGTTGTCATTAAATGATGGATTAAAGGCTTTTTAGTTGTTGAGTGGGTAAGTATCTAAATGTTTTTTATACATCTATATACCGTGACAATAATTTGTATGGTGTATGGATGCTAATAAACAGAGAAAAGTTATCTAAATAATTGCGATAAGGTTTATCAGCATTACTCTTTACTTTAGTTCTGATATAGTAGAGATTCGTCCCACTCTTTCTTTTTGTAAGATTTGTTTTAAAATATAATGAGAAAAATGACTTGTTTCTCTCTCAATTGCTTGATCATGCAGTAACAAGTGAAGTGACACATAACGGGTACCTTCAAAAATGCTGAGATTTTATTTTGTTAAAACTCATTTTGAAAAGGGCAAGTTTTGACATTTAAGAAATCCTCACTTTTCTCTTCATATCTGATCACACCAGACAAGACATCTCTCGATAAAGAAAAGAAAACATGTGACGCTGATGTAGTCGACCAACAGGCTCTGGAGTTGCCTTTTGGGCCTTTCTTTCATTTAAAAGTCTTTGCCAAGTCCTCACTTAACTAGACGTGCATGAAAGAACTCGTGAGGCCACACGGTGAGATGCACAGCGGCAGCAGATATCTTATCAAATCAACAATCCGCAGGTAAAGACAGCGCGATTGTTCTCAGCCCAGAGTGGAGATGTTTAAACTTTTAAGAGCAGTTCAACACTGGCATGCCTGTGTTCCTTGAGGCGGTGCAAGATCAGGGAAAAAAAAAAATCCATCTTATTGGATGACTTGCGATGCACTGCAACTTGAGTGGCAACAAATTTATTACAGTTCTTTATAAATTTAAAAGTTGGTTCAGAAACTTGAAATACACAAGTATAAATTATATTATACTAATAGAATATATTAGTTACTTCACTGTGATCCACCTGTCACTCCCTCAAAGCCTTACAGAGACTGACTAATTGAAGAAGATAGTGGGGAAAAAGGTTTGTGTTTAAAAAGATTCTGCATTGAATAGAGACAAAAAAAGCAGATCGTAGTAGCAGTAGTGGTAGTAGTAGTTGTTGTTGTAGTAATAGTAGTAGTTGTAGTAGTAGTAGTAGTAGTAGTAGTAGTAGTAGTAGTAGTAGTAGCAGCAGTAGTAGTGGTTGTAGTTGTAGTAATCAAAGATAAATACTACATAATTGAAACAAATTGTAATTGCAAATATGTAAAAACATATTTGAGATTGACATTTTACTGTTAGCAGCAGCATCAGAAGTCAATGAAGTTTTGCCTTTAGTAGTCATATTAGAATATATTTTACATTTTCTTTTTATTCATTAATACATTTTTTTGAACACAGGTAGAGATACAAGTACTTCTCAGAGTTACCAGTACGGTAGCTGTTTTAGTAAGATCTCTAATCTTCTTGCATACATATTTTTCTGCATGTGGTTGTATCTGGCAGTGCAGTGGACATCTGGCCTGGTCTCTGTCAGATCTCTTGGAGGTAGTGAACTGAAGCTGTCCACAGTAGCACACAGACACACATCCAGAGGAGACCATCTGCCCGACCTGTGTTCAGTTGGGGCTCGGGTTTTTACAGATGTTGGTGTGGTCTATCAGAGCTGCAGGTTTCTCCATTTGTAGATACTTAAACACGATGGTATGTAGTGCGAAATGTCTAATCACCGTATATAGTCAAGATGTAGTAGTAATGTATATAGTTATGTAGTTTGTGCAGTAACTTTTTGGGTGGAGAGTCTACCACCTGTAGTCTCCGTGGATATGTTTTTACTAATTATCAATAGGGCTACACAATTAATCAAAATGAAAAACGAAACAGCAATTTGAATGGACACAATTAGCAAATCGCAAAGAATGCAATTGTTGAAGTGCAATAATTTCATCCACAAACAACAATTTATTCTGCATAAAAACTGCTAACGATGTATTTTAGATTTGTTAAAACATTTTACGAAACAAGTGACAAAAATGCGACTACAAATGTGACTGACTAAAAGTGACATAAGCGCAACTAAAGGCGACAAAAACAACACTAAAAGTGCCAAAATGTGACTGAAAGTTACATAAACGCGACTAAAAGGGAAAAAAATGTGACTGAAAGTGTGACTTAAGTGACAAAATTGTGACTAAAAGTGACTAAACTGTGACTAAAAGCAGACAAAATGTTCTGAAACACGTGATTCTTTCATTAGTTTGTCATTTTATATCTTTCTCAATTTCCCTCGTGTTTCAAATGTGAACTTCGAACGGAATCTTTTTAAAACATAAATCGCAAATCTGATTGCAATCGCAATACTGGTCGAAAAATTGCAAATAGATATTTTTCCCAAACTATGCCGCTCTAATAATCTTGCATTTATATTATCAGATTTCACCTGTAATTTATTCTGTTGGCATCACCTGCTTGTGACTATTTTAACACCGTACTGTGAAACATTCCAGCAAAAAAATACATCTCAATGGAGAATATAAACCAGCAGACCCTCCACCTGAGATATTAGTGCTCCTAGTCGTTTAGAAGTGAAGTGTTTCAAAAAATAACTTTAAAACGATCAGAATAGACCAGGGCATCGTGTAATGCAGGTCATTGTTTATGCAACACTCCCAAATATTTATTCTCTTTGGATTTGCACTAATTCAAAACAAGTAAACTAATTAAAGTTTGACTGAAGTGTTGAACTCTAAGTGACATTTCCAAACAATGCAAAACATTAGATTTACAACCACTGAGAAGATATTATCGCTCATAAAACTCAAATCAGCATATGACATTTTCCCTTGTTTGCTCACTCAGAATCTGTCATTGACTAATTAATTAAGTGGCTAATAAATACCGCTCGAAATTCTGTTTGCGTTGGAGGAAAGTTCAAATGTGAGTCAGCTGGGGCCATCTGGAGACTCCATAAACACTACCACCCGTGTGCAGAGTTCCAAAGTGTCCAGAATGTCTACCCCAGAGGTCCCCTATCTGATGCCTCTGCGCCACATACACAGCCACTTCCATAAGGTACACACAGCTCATCCCCTCCATTCATCATCCCTGTCCAGAGCTTATCCACTCCAACCCTGCAAATACAATCCATAAAATCCATACTCTGGCTTTACAGCTGTGGTCAGCCTGTAATCTAGGAAACTGCAAAACCGGCATTTCCACCGCTGTCTCCCTACCTGGGTCTGCCCACATTTTACAATATTCTTTTTTTCTTATCTAGAGAAAATGAAACAATTTACTTTTCTGTATTCAGATTTGACTGGAGAGTTTAATTCTGATAGTAATAGCTTTAACATTGTCCTACGGGGCAGCCTGCAAATCTACATTTATCTTTATCCATAGTTTTCAGAATGATGAGAAATTTGGACCAATGTCATAGCAATTAACGATAATGTCATAGCAATTAACGATTTAAAACTAAGTATTATACCTTTTGAATAGGAAACAGCCCTCAAAGGTTTCATAACAGAACTTGAAACCCATACAAATAGGAAGATTACAATTATAAGATGTTCAACCTTCACTAAACTCCCCTCATCATTATTTATTTACAAAAAGAAACCCAAATTAATAAAATAACTGCTATTTAAAAACATTGACGGCAGAATATTTGTTTTCACGTACACTCTCTAAAAGAAGAGAAAATTATTATTAGATTGTTACTCATTTCCCTAATTACTTTTCTGCCACCTGCTCTCTAATATTCCACAGTATGGCATTACATTTGCGCGTCTATGCAAACAAGCAGGTGGGAATTACCTGGCCATATTGCAGGTCAGATCTGTGGAGAGGTGACTCCGCCCACATTTAGAGGGCATATTTTTCTTGGTGTTTTTGAGCAAGAAAAACACCTAATTGCCATTCTGTGGAACATTTCATGGAGACAACCAGATGCCAGATGCTCCACCAGTAAAGTAAAATAGTGCACTTTTTTCAAGATTTAAATAATAATAACCATTGCATTTATTTTTATTTCTTTACTATCTTGTTTATTAATTGTGAATGGTTTTCCCACCCATCTTCTTTGAATGATAATAACAGACCATCTCCAGTGCGTTGAGGAAATGGCAGTGTAGCTTTTGGCAGAGGTGATGTTGACGGAGTACGGCTTCTTGAAGACTTTAGCATAAGGGCTTTTGGTGCACGGCTAAGCGTTGTCCTTTCAGCTCAAGGGGTGTAGAGCATCCTGGGAAAGCAGTGCACATGGTCGGCCCTCAGATGTGGCTCTTGTGGTACTCACTGTTAAAGAGATGGAGAAACTTTCCAAGTTCTGGTGAGCTTCTGTGCAGTGTTGCTCTGACATAATGTAATATGATCAACTATATCTGGGTATTTCTTTTCTGTGCACTTAAAAACGAAACAAGACAAAGCAATGTGGTTCCTGATCACAATTTTAAGATAAAGTTAGAGAACCACCTATATTTGTCACACAATGGGGAGATTACTGTATTGTAACACCAAAACCAAAGAATAGCCTGAAATAATACAAAGCTCTATTAATCTATATATTCTTGATGAATAGATATTAAAATAAACCTATTTTAAAAAAGAGAAACCAAAATCATAATTGATAGCTGTAGTGACCTCTAATTTATTCCCATTGCACAGTGTGGAGACAATGGATGAAAAAGCCTTGTGGTCAAATTTGGTGCATTTAGAGAAATGTTCATTAATGTACACGGTCCCCGCCAAAAAAAATAATTACATAATAAGGTTCATAGCTTGGTGTATCATATTGCATTTATTTAGATAAACAGGTTACTTTAACACACAGTGAAAAGAAGCAGATGTTTTGCAGTTGAAGATTTTTTTGTCCTGCAGTGTAGAGTCCCTGCTTTGGCTTTGTAGGTATGGAGAACTGTCAAAACCAATCACAGGAGAAACTGACCTGCTGCCGACATGATAATATTCTTTCTTTCATCTCACTTGCTTGTGCAGGACAACGTGAGATAACCACCACGCCAACCAGTCATATAGGTGAAATCTGCACTTCTAACCTTGGACAATTTTTATTGGATCATTGAGCCTAACCAGACTGAAATCTCAGAACAGTCTTGCCTATTTCAAGGAGACATGTTATTCAAACTCATTTGTTTTATCTTTAATATGCATTTTTGCTCCCATTAAGGTTTGTGTAAGCTTGCTCACGTGGATTCCACCGAATTATTTGCTGTAGAGATTGCATCCTGGTAGTTTCCTCTACATTTTAAAGTCCATGAATGGTTGTGTCCAGAAAAACAGCAATTTCTAAATTACCCTCCTTCCGCCCAAAATATTTTACTGTTTAGTTTACTTTTTCGTTGTTGTAATTTGAAACTTTACTTGACCAGATTTGTCTTTCTTTCCCCCTATTTTTCTGACTTTTGTGGGCTTTGTTCTATGCTGATTTTGATGGACAGATATAAATAGTTTTAACTTTGGTCAGAGTAGAACCATTCCCCCCTAAAAACTGAAGTACAGAAGACACATTTTTAGAACTGCCAGCTTCAGTGCTCTTGTTAGGTACGGTCCATTGAATACCTGTGCTATATTGCTCCTTTGTTGGCTTATGGATTGGCAGAGAGAGGCTTTTTTCTTCTTGGATCATTATATCTATTTTTGGGCCTTCCACCTGATGCTTAGTCTTCAATGTGTCTATCTGTGAATGTATTGTTATTAATTGTGTTTCCTAATGTAATATAATCCCCCCCTCCCTTATTGTAGCATTTTGCCAATCCTTGACCAGAATTCCGTGTAAATTTTTGCTGTTTTTTTTTTTTTTTTGTTATTTGTGGTCTTGTACTTGCACACTTCTTTTGGTCAACAGTTTTATCAGATTTATCTTTAACTTTGGAACAACTTTGGAAAACTAATATTCTTGTAGCTTGATCCTGTACAATTTGAGACATTTTGGGATTGTTGTCCTGTTGGTTGACAATGTACTGTCCCTGATTTTTCTTTCCTTTTCCCACCCTCATATGTTTTAGTGTCTGCTTGTCTCAGAGATGGTCCCTGTCTCCTCTGCTGCAGCATCTCCCCGTAAGCCCCTCCCTCTGATCCTCTATCTGTCAATTAAAGGTCCCATATTCTGCTATTTTGCCCTTTACACAGTCTATTCTAAGGGCTTTGTTGATAAAATTTTGCGTTGTGCAATATCCATAACATAACAGTTTCCAAAAAACACCCATTTCTTGGACTGGCCCCCCTCCTTGCAAAAGCAAACGGCTCACTCTGAGATCTGACCCCCCCGAACAGAGAGCAGGCTGCTTCCCCCGCCCAACCGCGCGCCTCCCCCGCCTAACTCGTGCCGAAGCCTAGAGCGGAGATAGTGCGCATGCGCCGTGTGCTCCGGTAAACAGCGATACACAAACACTGAATAAACATTTTAACCGTCCAGACGGAGAGGCGTGCTGAGTCCTACGTCCTGGATCTGACCTGGAGTTTGGCGATCATGCAGTACCTCGGCGACGGACGTTGCCGTTTGGTAAATAACAAGCTAACTCTTGATCTGTCGTATCCATCGTGTAATTACTGTGTAGCATTAGCATTAGCTGTTTTTATTCTGCGGCTGCGCGCGTCCCGGAGGCGTGGCTTAAACACCGCGTCATCCATGGGAAGCCGCGTCATCCATGGGATGAGCCCCCGTCTGCTGCTCAGCCGAGGGGGGCGGAAAAGACAGTTCTCTAGTGAAAACATGAGGGAATCAATCAAAAAACCACTTTGGGCACACATACGAGGCCCAAATAGCACTGTAGGAAGGTTAAAACCTCTGAAAAGTCGATTTTGCATGTTATGGGACCTTTAAACTTGCTCATTATCAGCTCATGCTTAGGTAAATCACATTCATAACTCACTTTGCTTTGTCCTTTTATGGTGAAATGGAGGAGTGGAGGGGGCATGGTGTGAGGTGGGGTTTTGTGCAACTTTCATGAGGAAAGTGCATGATGGAGTGCGTACATAGGGTCTTATAAATCTGTATATTTTTACACATAGATGAAATTTGGGGTTTGTTTTACTTTTTCAAGCAGAATTTGACACACTGTTTTATAATCGAGGCCCCAGGGCAGTTTATTGTTTACCGTTCCAGTAAAGGGTAGTAACTCACACAACATTCATTGACATGCTCACACTTGAGATAATTGCTTGCTTTTTTTTAACTGATAAGATAAAAAAACAACTAAAAAGTATATTCCCTTGTAGCATGAAAAAGTAATGACTGACCATGATGCTCTTTCGTCTGACCCTGTGTGTTTACTTCCTGTTGACCCGGTGCATGGTAAGGTCAACTCCGTGGTAACGCCCTTGCCCGTGTGTGCCCGGGACATGCACCGCCCACAAAACCACTAACCTGATTCAGAAAGAGAGCTAGTTATTACAAACATACTCATTATCATGCCTCTGTGAAGCTGGTCCTGTCGTGTTCAAAGGCTCACATTTGTCAGATCAAAGCGCCCCTGTCTGTGTCATTCTCTGCTTCTTTTTCCAAAACTCCGTTGAACTCTTTCATTTTTCTCTCACCTTGTTCAAATCACTACCTGCGTCAGTGGCTGGTCCGATGACCCAGCATGCAAAGCAGCCAGCTCCGGTGTAAAAGGCTGTTGGATGGTGATACAGGGCTTGAAGCGATCTGCAACGAAATGGCTATGTAAATAATATTGACCTGTTGTTTAAAAAAAAAAAATATATATATATATATGCAATAAATTATCATTATTTTTTTGGACCTCAATATTTATAAATACAGGCTTTTCTTCTTTGGGATATACAATGCTTCATTTAGACAAGAGTTTACTAAAATTATCTTGCTTAAAATTGGTCTTATTGTATTATTTTGATACAAATTATACAAAATTTGTGACTGGCTTATGTGTTAAGCAGAAAGTGGTGCTAGCAAGAGGTATCTGTGAACCTGTGGATTGAGGTTGAGAGTGTCTGATCTGTGGGGGCGGGCCCCGGTGACAACATAGAATTAAGATGTCAGTCTGCAGCATGCACGAGTCTGAGTCCACAACAGATAAACAATGTTTATATGCAGAGCGCATTCATGAGGACAGTAGTAGATAGGGCTGTAGTCGTCTAAAGAAGTTCTTGATCGACTAAAGACATGATCCGTGCATCAGTTAGTCGACTAAAAACTCATAAACTCATAAATTATCGGAAAAAACATCTACAGAAAATTACTAGTAAACTGCACATTTAAATTTAAAAAAGAATAATAAACTCATGATTTGCTCTCAAAACTCCAACCAACTAATCCTCCTTTCTGCTCTGGACCTATATGAATCGTTTTATTATATCAATAAAATAATTAGGCCTAGTCAACTAATAAAACTCTTGGTAGACTAAGACCACATCGACCAATTAAACAACTAAAGGCCCTAGTGGAGGAGGTCTTCTTCACACAGGTTCATATGACTGTAATATTACTCCTTTTTGTCCATTTCGGGTCACATACAGTTTAACTTTTGTTTACCATTGCATTAAAATACTTCTAGTACTACTTCTTAGTTCTTATGCATGCAGATATTTCTTACGTATTCAAGATTACAGTACTGCAAGACTGATAGTCATGATACCAACGAAAGAGGAAATGTAATGAATTACAGGTGTTTTGGTAAAAGAAAAAAAAACACAAAAAAAACACACACATACACACACAAAGAAAAAGAAACAGGTATTGATACTGTAAGTGGGCTCGCCTTTCCACAGATGTTACCACTAACTTGGTCTAAAGGACGTCACCTGCAAGTAAAATAGTGCACCTTTAGGAAACTTTCAATTTAGAAGAATTTACATACATTTTATAGCTCTGGTGAATAGGAAAATGTTTTGGTATGTTTTGCACATTGTACTCTAATATGCATGAGACTTAATGTACATCTTGACATTTGCGTATAAAAGGAAGAGGCCCATACAGAACGCAGACTGACATTCTCCACAGCCCGGCCCATATCCGCTCCGAAACACTCCAGGCGAGCGCATAGATCTAATAGTGCTAGAAAAGCAATGAAATACCACCAAGGCCTATGTTCTTTTATGAATTATATTAACTCTCACGCAAACAATTGTTTTCATTATCAAAACTCTATTTGGATCCGAGAGAATGGAATTTAAAACAGGGTGAAATGTCCCGAAGGGTAAACCAGTGATGCATAAAGACAAACAATATGACTTTCTTTTTCATTATTGGATTTATATAATAACGCAAAATTAAAATACCATGTTATCCGCTGCAGGCCTGTTCAGAGTGCAAAGAGCAGTTTTGCATTTCCCTAGAAGCAGAATTCAAATAGTTATAGTTTCTACATTTCAAATTGAATTGTGTAGGTTTGGTTGGATTTGTTTTGGTACATTTTCAATCCTTTTTGGCCTCCACTATTTGATTGAACTATTAATAAAATGCTTGACATGCTATAATTAAGGTAAATTAGCTGTTATTCTTTCTTTGATTTCGACTTGTAACCCGTCCCAAGCACCTCACCACTGACGGGAACAGTGTTTTTGTAAAAATCTCCACAGACTAACTGTTCAAAGCAACCGTGTACTTATGTGGTGTCACTCACAATTCTTCAAGTTTGGAGAAGCGTAACCAAGAAACATCACGGGGAAAGTATTGAATTGCTACTGTGTAAAACTTTGACCTGTCCGGTGAACTTTGAATACATTTTACACAGCAGTTATGGTTGGGCCGGGTCCACTGTGATGTAGTGTGGTACAGGATAATGGCAACCACTTGAAATAAATAGGGAAGTCGTTTGGCTGCAGAGCTCCAGGGCTTGGTTTGTGTCCAGCTGCAGCAGTTTGTGGCAAATTGTCGCTTCCCCAAAGGAAACGCCCTCAGACAGGAGCGATCTGAGCAAGTGGACATGGGCGAGTGGATGGCGCAAACAGATGGACAAGTGCTGAGAGCAGCCGGAGTTAAGTGGACAGCAAACAGAGGAACAAAGCCAGGAGTAAGAGCGCTAAGGAGCCATGACTGCAAAATGATCAGTGGATCTTCTACACAGCTTGTATCAATTAACTTTTCCGACGGTGGCCAGGCTTGATTCTGGTTCTTCAGTTGTAGCTAATCAAGGGAGGATGGTGCTCAAAGTGCCAGTGACAAAAAAAGAAAGGAAACAAAATATTGTATTACTTAACAGCGTCGTCACCACCATTTGGAATTTTGCATTAACACTCGCCAGTTAGATTTTCTTGAAGATGTTATTACTTTGTTTGGAATGTTCCTCAGTATGCATTGCTGGTTCAGTTAAACTTCAAGTACAATTGAAATTGAATGTCATTAGTTGAGTTATTTTTTCCCATTTTATATACTGATCCGTGTGTAAACATTAATTTATTTTACACTAGATATATTCCCCTCTCGGTCACAGCAGTTGTGCCTATCGTTAACCTTCTGTGGTGCAGTCAGCCTCGTCTTATGGAGCGGCGATGATGAACTGTGCGCAGAAGTGGGACCTCTAATGGCGACTGCCGCCCACTGACCAAAACAGCCGGGACCCCACAGGTTTGACCCTTTTATATCAAAAGAAGTGTGTCCGTTGCTGTTTTGCAAAATAAGTCAATTTGGGTACACTCAGAAAACCTATTGCGCAAAAACACTGTATGGAGGTGATTTTTTTTTTGATTTTTTTTTGGTCGCATTTCCATTACTGTAAAATGTAATTTGCGCAATTTGATGGTCAATGGAAACGCAACTATTATAGATTACCAAGAAAAGTTTCATTTTTAGTTCACTATAGCAGGAGCACATTGTCTTGCTGAAGATCAGATTCTGTATGCAGCTTTTGTTCTGTAGAAAACCTAATTGTCTTTCATCCCTAAAAGAATATGGAAATAAGTGTCCATTAACTGAAGCACTGATACTGCAGCTCTGGGCTTAAGCAGCTCTCTGACTGGCCTTCACAAGAACATCTCAGTCAACCGTTTGCACAAACAACCATTGTCCTCCAAGCCGTGGAGCCACTCGTATCTCGTTGCACCGCGAGGCCCTTTTGTAAAGAGACTGGAGCTGAAAGGAGCTGAAACCCAAGACGCACCCAGGCCTTGATTTAGTTGTCTGTCCCGCATTTGGAGGTGAATGCCACTCCCCGAGGTGCACACAGACGTCCCAAACCTGCAGCAGTCTACGTGGCACCAGCCCAACGCCAACCCAAGAGCTGGTCATAGTCAAGCGCTGCCATGAAACGCAATACGCTGGACCTTCAATGGATGGTACGTTATGGGACCCCTCCACCCCGTTTTTCGGAGAGGCCACTGGGATACCCCCGTGTCTCTTTTACCATCTGGTTCCCAGTTACAGCGGCTCTTCCCATCGCCGCGCAAAAACCACAGTGAAACCGGATCACTTTCACAGTCAAGATCGGGAACTGGAGACAAGGTTCTTAAAAGGGGTCTGAATGGCGAACACTGTTGTCCCCTTCTGTAGCGGCCTATTGTCACATTTGTTATTGTGCTCTTGGAAGTACGTTCTGTAGTGGTTTATCTCAGGAGCTTTTGTGATTTGATACAGGAGAATTGTTGGCTTTGTTCGCACTCTGACCAGGTCACTGCGGCAACATTTTTTTTTACAGAAAGTTTTTAAAAGACTACACTCCAAAAAATGACAATGAATTTGCCCTTTGGTGATAGCAATCAAGGACTGTTCTAACGGCTAAGAAACAATTCACTGTGACAAAAGACTGTTAAAGGATTTTGATGGGTTTACAGTGTGGGTTTTACATAAAAAAATAAATCAGGTTTTGAACAGGCCAATATCCAATTTTTATTTTACTAAAATTAAAAAAAAGATAAAATTTAAGACCTGAACAAAGAGAGGGCTGCCACATAAATAACACAATTTCAAGGGAACAAAAACCAAACTAGAGCTAGCTTAGAGGCAGGCATCAATAAAAGGTTAACAATCTGGTTCATGTCACTGGAAACGACTCTCAATACTCAATCTCCATATTTTTTCAGTATCAATACTTGCTTGAAAGAGTATTCAATATCAACACAAGTTTTAGTACTATTTACTAACTGGGGATAAACTCTTAGATTCTGCACAATTTTGCAAGTGCTTGTAACTTTTGTATTTTTGTATTGATTCACCGCTGGTCTAATTCTCCTCTCTGCCCAAGGGGAGACTTTCACTGGCGGTCTGCTTTGGTTACATTTAATCACATACTCATGGCTTTCAGACTCTGACAGACATTTGATCAAGTTAAGCCCAATTTCCAGAAACTACGTGGCTGTATTTCTGAAGGAAACAATTACTGAGAGGGGCCTCTGCTCTGCCCGTGTAGCTCTGAACTGCGATGGCGTTTTGCCTTGGTGGTCAGATCATTTTCAGATAAGCTGACAGTAATGCCTTGTTTATTTGTTCTTTGTTTTCTATTGCTAGTTTTCTGGAATATATTCTGGAATATATTTTAAGAGCCACAATTGAAGATCAGTTCAGTACAACATGCTCTACTTATTTAATCAAAAAGATTGTACCTCAATAATTATATTAATCACATCCAGAAGTTATTATATTGTTATTATTATGTTGTTTTTTTGTCAAGTATAAAATATGGACTGTGATATGGATTTCTTTTTCCACTCTTTTTTATCTACATCAATATCAAGGCCCAGAAATTGGAAAAGTGTATTTAATTTCACAAATTAGCCTTTTCCCTTTTGTAATCATGCTTAATAAACTATATGTTGAGTATTAATTAAGTCTTTGTTAATGTTTTGTTGAGGAAAAATAAGGTGTAGTTATTATAAAGTGGTACCCATATGTGTATTCTCAGATATAATAGAATAGTGCAAGCATAATTCAACCCGGATTAGATCAAAACTGTGTTACAAAAACACAAGATAAAATCTCACACTAAAACAGTAGAACAAGATAAACAGTAACAGGATCATCTTAATTAAAACGACTGTAGGTCATGAACTCAATTTCATTGGTTTGAAAATTGAATGTCCATAAAGGCATACCCAGCATTTTCTCCAATTCCAAGAAGTTTGAAATTGTCCAAACTAAGTTCAAACCATCCAACCATGTCAAGATTTTCCAAACTTTGAGCCGACTTTATTTGTTTGAATCGCTGGTCTTTCCTCTGCGTCCTTTTCCATTTGTCTCTGCTCTTGTTGTGATTCACTCTGGAGCCGGCTGTGCGTTATTTTGCCTTAATAATATGTCTGTTATGAATAAACAGGAACAATCTGCTCTTTTGATCTGACGCAGCAGCCGTTCTTTAGTTGCATCTGTGGGGCAGGTCACATCCCTCCCTCTCCTCCTCCTCTCCCTCTATTTATCCGACCCGAGTGTTCGTCGTGGCTGGACCCTGTAATCATCCTGGACCTGGAAGAAAGAGAGAGAAGAGAAGAGGAGGAGGTGGTTTTGCGAGTGTACGTTAAAAGGTAGTGGGCTCGGTAATGGTTGCGTACAATTCCTTCTGCAACAGCACTGCACTGACAGAGCTCCTGCCCAAAACCAAACCACATATAATTTACATTCCTCAGATACCGGCTAACCTGAGCACAAACAGGACGATCGAAAACAGGTGTGCTTTGCGACAGGCCTTGTCTCCCTCCCTCACAGCTCGCCTCTCTGTTATGTGTTATGTCCTGCTTTGAAGTCAGCTTATGTTGGCTGGACGTGAAGGTCAAAAGCCCACGCGTGTTTGGAGATGAGATGTTGTCAGGGAACATCACAATTTGATGGATAAGTAGAGAGATAAAGAAGTTGACCACACGACTAGATCATCTGTCCTTCTTTGTTCACAAATGTTTTTGAGTTGTATCAACCCATGCGGACTTTTCCGTGCAGTGTGGTGTAGTGTAGGCTCGGATCCAGAACAAACAGACTGAGAGCGCGTCGGAGTTTCAAAGGGATGCAAAGATGAGTTATTCTTTGAGTGTCATTTTATCCTGCATCAATTGAGGATCAGGGAAAAAATACATTATTATACCAGGATATGATACCAGGATGGAATTCCTTGTGGGTCCTGCGACTGCGCTAAGGAAAGTTACAGTTCAAGAAACAGCTGCTTATATTTTTGCTCAAATATACATTTTCTTTGATTGAATAAACATAGGCCTGTCACAATAACACATTTTAATTCATAATATATTCCTGAAGAAAAATATCACGATGAACGATATTATCGAAACTACTAAAATAACTGCAGGATATTCCCAGTAAACTATTTTCAAAACATGCAATATTGTTTTAAAAAAGTTAAATGCCTAGTTGGTAACTCTAAAGAGTCATAAATGTTAATATTCCACCATCTACAGCTCAAATATTATTGTGTTACATAAAACGAACAATGATTTCTCCACAATTGCAAAGAAAATTTACCTATGATAAATATTGAGACTCAAAATATATTTGTCCATCTATCATATATTGAACGACAAATTGATATGGTAATTACGACAGGACTGTAGATAGAAAGTAAAGTTAAAAATGAATATGTAAAATAAAAAAAAGTATGGATAACGGTATCACAAACACATTGTACTGACAAAAAAAGCACCTGGCGCTACTACTTTGTGGAATCATATAAAATGTTTCACGTAATCTCCATACATCTGATAGAGGTACGTCCACTGTGGGAAGAAGTGAAGTGTTTAGACACTATCTACAGTTTATGAGACGAGTGGGAGACAGCAGCTCTACAGTGACACTGAGCCTAACAGTAAATAGAACAAAGAGGTCTGTGTGCCTGTTTATGCCTTCACATCAGGCCCATCTTAAAATGCAGCGGCTGCTCTGTACCCACCAAAACCACTCCCATTCATTCTCGCTGTATAAGTGTCTGTGCGGGTTTACGAGAGAGAAGGGGAAGAGAGAGAAAGAACTGATACATAACACTTTACAGTTAAAAAAAAGAAAAAAAACACAGAAAGACAAGGAGTAATAATACATACTATAATACACAACACTTAGATTTACAGTTAAGAACAAAAAACAAAACAAAAAAGAAAGACGGGGCGACATTTAACAGTTAATAATAAGACATAACACTTACGCAAGCACTTTTCTATAACACTTTACATGACAAAAAATGAAAATAAAGAAAGAGAGAGACAGCGAGTGAGAGAAAAAGTCTGGAATGATGTGGGTAGGACTGGATGTTGTCGACGCATGTGCTTATCAGAGGCGACCTGACAGTACAAGTTGACTGAGGGATCATTTTACCCATTATCCTTTTACAGGCAAAACAAGCGAGTCCCAAACACCCCCATACAGGCGCGCACAGCCATTTGCAACTGTGCACCATCATGTTTTGTATCCCAAGCCGTAGATCCTCTGCTTATCAAAGGCGCAATGAGGAACCCAGATGGAGACGTGCTGTTTCGCTCGCATGTTTTTCTCAACTCAGATCTACGCTGGTTGTTTGGTTGCAGCTGAAAGGGAATGTGTGTTTTTTTTTTCCATCAGTAAGATTTATTTCAAATGAAGTCGCCTGAGTTGTCTTTGTCTTGTGCTTGTGTTTGAATGTGCCGTTAATTTTACAAGTTTGAACTTTTGCTGGCCTTTGCTTTGTAACTGGGGTAATGCTTCAAAGGTGCTATAGACAAAAAGAAGAAAATGAAAGGCTGGGTTGACTCTCGGCAGGGTCGTAAATGGGTCTTAGTCCTCCTCTGCTTTAGTGGTCAGTGTTGGTTTATCATTTACAAGCTGAGGACCACTCGTTCATGAGCTTGCGGTTTGGTTTTTATTAATGAATAATAAATTTTTCACGATTTACATTTATTTTTCTAATGTTTACATGTTTCGTTTTCCCTCAGTTCTCCCAAGAAATAGCCGTGAATATGACAAAAATGAATCACAATCTTTACCCCCATAAAGATCAATCCTATTTTTGATTCGAAAACAAATAAAAATGCCTCTCAATATCATTTTCCGCAAGATAAATAATACAAACCTTCATTACTGCCATTTAACACAAAAAGTGCAAGTTCTTTGAAAGTCTTGAACTCTTTATTGCTTTTACATTTAGAGGATTGGCTGTAAACGTGCTGATTCAAAAGACTCAAGCATATCAGACAATTGGTAAATAGGGAATCTCAATTAAAATGTGATTAATTGCACAGCCCTATTCAGAAATGTACATAAACATCTGTAAATGTCTTTATTTGGTTCCTGTATTGCACAAAAAGTAATCCAAATGAGTTCACAAATATCATCTTTTGCGCTTGTTTTACCCTTGAAACTCAGAAAGGAGTTGGTTTCTGAGTTTCTTTTCTTTCTAATTTATTTTGGTTAGGATTATGGTTAGGTATTCGGTAATTACAATTTATGTTCCGGCTTTGCTTTCTTTAAAACGATCAATGTCTATATCACCGAGCTCCAGTCTGAAAACATTACTTGGGCCCCGTTTACAGCAGTGTCAGAGAAGGTTCAGCGGCCTGTATGAAGCGTGCGTGACATTTCCTCTTTATTTAACCCTCCCACCTGAAGGTTGCTACGATAAAAGGGTGTTAGCAACGGCAAGAACCTGCACGACTACCTTAATCATGTTCGACAGCACGTCTCCAGGAAACTGCTTGAATCCAGCGTCTTGTCAGTTTCGTTGGCAGTTCTTTGGTGTCAACATTTTGCCAACAGTTTTTTTCCCCTTGGGCTTTCTGCGAGTCCCTGAACGTCCTTTACGTCATCGGTCGGCCCGCAAGCCATCAGTCACTGCCTGAACCTCTGCCAAACTAAACTCAAAATTGTCCCATCTCATTCCATCGCCGTCCAGTGATGCCACCAAATGTGAGTGCGTCCATCTGGGCTGCTTTTACGTCAATGTCTCCCAGTGGTGAAAGTAACTAGAATATATATCTTTAATCATAGTTTGCAATGTTTTTTCTTTTCTTTTCAAGGCATATTTTTATATTTGAGAATGTTTATTTTAATCAAAGTTGTACCAAGTGGACAACACACAAAGCAGTACAAGCAGTTATGTAAGTATAGTGTTGTAGTGATAGTATTACTCACTAGTAAGAACAACCAAAATAGCTCTAATAGCATTTTGTAGGGCTTGGCAATTAATCTAATTTTAATCAAGACTGAGATTCAGTCATGTCTAATTGTCAATGATATGCTTGTCTGTTTTTTTTTTTTTTAATTGAGGGCTCTAAATTGAGGACTTTTTTTTAAAATTGAGGACTAACTTTAGTGGCACTTACTAAAAGTCGCTCCTCTGTATGTTCATAGAATTTATACTGAAAGAATTATAATTTTTATTTAGTAAGAAATGAAATGTAAAGAATAGAAATGAATATAAAGAATATAAAATCTAAAACTGAAATAAAAATCAATCAGAGATCAAAGATCAATATGAGGGGAAAAAAAATTTGATTAATTTTTTTTTACTACTTAGTACTTAGTACTAAAGTAGCAGTAGAGACAGTAACAAGTAGTCTTAACTCCCTGTCTGACATGTATTTTTATGTATCTGGCTGCTTCCTGTTTGATTATTGGTTACGCCACTGAAACCGCTTGCTTTGACAAGTTTCTCCACCAAATACCCTTCGTTTTACCACCATCTTTTAATAACTTTTTTATAATATACTGTTCTCTACTTCATTATATTGGGTAAATGTATTTCTTATTCTTTATATAATGCTCACAACCATATTTATGGTGTGGAGTAACACCGATATTTACATTACAAAGCAAAGGAATATAATCTCCATTGAACAACTGAGATTTTCAAAATTATTCAAAATTATTCATTTTGCATGAGTAAATGATGGGTATTCAGCGTGATACCACTCTCTAAGCAACTTCACTATTAGAGTACTCAAACAAAAACAGAAACTCATTATCAACAAGATTATTAGAACAATAGTTTAATATTGTTATGTGCAATAAAAACTGGTCCACGCCGTCCTCAACAATTCTCCAAATGTATTCGCTTTGTTTTTCCTCGTGTTTTGTTTTCCACACAGATACATAATGCTAAATCAAAGACCAGACAACAGCAATTTGTTCCAAAAAATCTTTTTCGCTTTCCGCTTTATGGCGACAACCGAGATCAAACAAACTTGTTTCTGGCAGTCCACCATCAGTTCCAGCAGATTAAAGCTTTTCCATCACAGATTTAAATAATAGGGGCACACTAGAATGAGCTGGGCCTGTGTTTTATAGGTGCTACCCAAATTTGGCACGAACTCATGTTGGTTTGTGGCTACTGTGGAAGTGAACTCAGGAGGTGGTGGAATGGCGGTGAAGGAGTCTATTTTCGGATTGAATGAAGCCTTGGTTTTACTGCATGGTTATCTGGGGGCTACAACCTTTGACAAAAGCATGAAATAAAAGGAGGGACTGTAAAATCCTACTGAGGAGTCATTGTGTGGAGATTGAACAAGTTATAGGCACTTTTAGCAGCACTTTGGAAGTTCCCCTGCCTTATTTCTGGTACTAACTGTGACCCTTCTGCACGAGGACACCTTAAACAGCCCTTAAAGGGGATGAGAGCTCATACTGGAGGTCTCACCCTCTGTATCAACCCCATCATGGACTCCTGCTCATTACCATTGTTCTAAGACAATTAAAATGTGTTCAAGAATGAAACCTGGCCTCTAAACCTGAAGAAAAGTTGTAGTTGCAATAACCAAAATAGAACTTGCATCAGCAGTAGGTTGTTGTAAAAGACAAAGATGTAGTTGTAATTAAATAATGGTCCGTTTTGGCTGCTTCCTTATTCATTAGTCGCTACAGCAAACCAGTTGAACTGAAAATTGACTTGTTTCTTCTTTCTTCCACTAAAAGCCCAAGCTTTTGACACCCACTACTTCTGCAGTACATTCATTAGTTTTTGAGTGACGCCTGAATACTAGGCAAATAGGATTTAAAGTCAAGCTCCTTTACAGTACATCAAGTTATATATTTTCACGCAGTAATAAAACCACTATTATAATGACGGCTTTTTAAAATTGGTTTAAGGTAAACAACACATTGAAATTGAAACCTCTTTTCAAGGGTGACCTGGGTCAAACTGGAAAACTTGCTCCACACAATTATAAAAAAAATATATTTACACATTCAAACAAGAGACATTCAAGAAACTATATTTAAAAGCACAGACATTTTCTGTTGGATCTCACTCTTTGTTTTTAGAGAGTTCCAAGCAGCATAGCAGAAGGCTCGCTTTCTCCAATCTGTCCAAACCCGAACTACAATAATAGTACTAATAATACTAGCTCTGCTACTTCTGCTGCTCTACCACTACAACTTTTACTACAATATTACTTTTAAAAATATATAAAACACATGTAACACAAGTAACATTTTTATTCACAGAAAAATAAGCTAAAGCATGTTTCAAATAATTTTGGCCTTTCCCCTGATTGAGAGCATATCACATGCCCGGACAGCCCCATTCCAATCTGTCCTGACCCAGAATCTTCTGATGTGGTTTTGATGTGGAAATGGATGTTGTTAAGGGTGGACCAGGCTTCAACTGTTGCCAGCTGCATCTCATAGTAAAGAACTCCACAACCCACTACATCTGGCCTGGTTTGGCCCGGCCCTGGCCCCTGTTCTGAATACAGTGACATTAATGAGCACCACATCAGTAATCGCTACCAGGACACTGCAAAGGGGAGCCATATTGTAGCAGATTGCGTATTAATTAGCTGTCATTTCAATTTCTATCTTCCTCATTTGTTGTTTTTGGAAGCATCTCGAAAGCCTCAAGTTTCCATTCCTCTAATGTCGTCACTTCAAATAGATACGGTAAACACTGGCCTCACTATTGTCAACTGGAAGTGCACAACATGAGGAAAAAAAAAGATATTTATGAATCAACAGCTCAATTAAACTCAACGTTACAGAAAATGACTTAATTTACTAATCAATCTGTTTCAAAATAAAAGCGTAACAAATAATAAACCGTCAAAACAAGGCTAAATTTGGACTATCATTACTAAAATCTGCCTTTTTTTGGATGAAAAAGTACATTTCTGACAGATTGAAAACCCAAAGCCTTAATGTGAATTAGTATGTTATTTTATGGATATTAACCATTACTGTAGATCTACAGTATTTCTCAGCCTCTTCACTGTCCTCAAAGCTTATAATGAAGATGGAAGGAAGCTCTTTATGTCAACCCTCTGCAAGGAAACAGTCGTCTGTAATTATCTGCTTTTCATCCCTCGCAACAAATAGTGCAGTGTGTATGTGACCCAGCAATGCGTTCGCACAACCCATTTGTGTGTAGACTTGTTTGTTTGTATTCTTCAGAGCACATGACCGACCCCCCACTCCCCAAACCTCATTCCGACCCACTTCTCTCGCCGTTTCCCACTTGAAGACGCAGTACAATGTGGAAACGATTAGCCGCAAATCCCAACAAATATAATAACAGACCGATTAGCTTGCTCTGTCAGCTATACTTCACTTTTTTTTTTTTCGTTTTCGTTGCCGGGGTGGTGCAAGATTTGGTTGAGGGCGAGTCCTCCTCTTCCCGTTTTCCCGGACTTTTTCTATTTGTAGATCTGCATGTATTTTATAGGATTTTTTTTTTTTCCAGCCTTTTCCCCCATCTTTCATGCAGTGGTTAGCTCTGTTTCTCATCACGGCCCATGATGAAACCACAAGAAAGTCTGGGCCTGTGTGACGAGGGTGCAACAGTTGCTTGGTGACAAGTTGAGAGGGGATGCAGGGTGTGTTTGGAAGGGAGAGTGAAGCCAAAATAGTCTTGGTCTAATTTTATTTTTTAAATGTTCCTCTGAATAATAAATGAGCGGCAAATTATAACAGTGTAAAGATTGTTTTTACGGTTGTGACCCGCAACAAAGCGTATGTTCTTCATGGGTGTCAACGTTATGAAAAATTTCAAGTTTTGCAATAAGAATAAAGTAATAAGAATAAAGTTGCAGTCTATACCACGAGATGCTACTGTCCCATAACGTCAACATAGAAAAACCTGCCTTTTCCATTTAGTTTAATAGCTTAATAGATTTGTGGTGTTCCTCAGAGCTCATTAATCATCCCACTTATCTTTATGTTGGCTTCGCTATATCTCTAAGTCTGCTACTTCCCATTCCCCACCACAAGCAAATGGTGCCTTGAAACCACATTGAACACATTTCTCCCCTCCTCGGCCCCCTCCTGGTAGCAAGTTACTGCCATATTTACCATCTCGTTTTGGAAAGCACACTTGGCCGCAGTGGAGCAGGATTGATTGCCAAGCGGTGAGCTGTTCAAAGCAGACCATGTGTGGGCAAAACTTCAGCATTACACTTAAAAATCGTCACCCAGATACCTTTTTGATATTAAAACAAACTAGTATCAACATTAGATACTCAATTGAACCTGTGTTGATACTGAATATATCACATAAATACGGCAAAATAGAACCTTTTTTGAATCATTATCTAATTGTTTTGATCTATATAAAAACTAATATCAGACCCATGGTTAGGGATGGGCGATATTGTCAACTAGTAACGATATTCAGATGAAATTATGTCAGTCCAGTGGAAATAAAACATGCCTTTAGATGTATAAGTTGAGGTTTAATCATCAGACAAATGTGAAATGTCTGTAAAATGAATCACAAAAGTGCAGAAATATCATATTACACCCTTATTGAAAAGTTTACAACATAACTTTTTTCATTAGCTCTGTTTGTAGAATTTTTGACAATAAACATATACTCAAAATTCAAATATTTAATATCTTCAAAACTACATTCAAAAGTTTGATATATTACGCACCTTTGCACATGGTGTGATTAAATAAACTACCACTTTTTTGTTGTTATTTTTCATTGCGGTATCAAGCCTTATGTCTAGATTCAAAATCAACTTTCAACTCAAGCGTCGTGACAACATTCTTTCACTCCAGAGAAAAGTTTCCCAACAGAGTAGGAGAGCGAACTGTCATTATTTTTCTAGTGTGTTGGATGGCTCTTTTGGAAGGAGATATTTGAAGGGCACAAGCTAGTTGGGGATGCAGTGAGGGGCCTCCTGTCTGCCTGATGTTATCCTCTCTGACTGGATACTAACCATCATGAATGGTTTTGGGGAACTGTGACTCATGATTGTGCCGCTTGTGTCGCTGCCAAACTTTCAATAGCAGTGTTTTCTGTTGCCGTGGCTGTCGACGGGGAAATGTAAACAGAAAGAAAACTTTTTTGTTTCATCTTTCTGGAACATATTAATCAATACATTCATAATAAAGTTGTGAAGTGAACTAATGTAAATCGCTGTAATATGTCCTCATTCATTTGTGCCTATTTCAGTGTTCCTCCAAATGTAGTCTTTCTCCTTCCCCAGAGCTCAAAACACCTGCCTCTTTACTAAGCCATGAAGCTCCTCCATGTTTTTGTCTTCACCAGACTTGTGTTGATCATGTCGAATCTCAAATCGCCTAAAATGCATATGACCGGTTCTCATGTTTATCTAATAATGACTTACTTTGGAGGGATAGAACCTGTGATTATAATTGATCATAGTTTTACGTCAGTCAAGTTGGAGTCTGTGCAGACAATTTGGAAAATAAAAGATGAAAGTTACAAGAAATGCTACAGGAATTAAACAGAGACTCCTTACAAATCTCAGTGCCCCTTTGGAGGCCAAATTAGACCCCCTGGAGGGCCATGTTTGGCCCGCAGACCCTACTTTGGGCACCCCTGGTTTAAACAATCATTTAACAAAATAAATGGGTATGATTTTTGTCAAATCATACAAATCATAACTTTGGCCTCTGTTGTCAGACAGGTTGCTAGAGAACAGTTATAGAATTACCTCTAGTTATGTCACATCTGCTGCTCATGTCCAACCAGGAAGTAAATTATAAACATCACTAAAATGGTTAAACTTGGATAAAACATTTTAATGAAATGCACTGTCTAACCTGTCCTATGCAGTCTAAGCAATCTTGACAAAATAGGTTAAAAAAATTAGCTTCACACTATATACTTTTTAATGTGCACCTTGATGAAATGTTGTATGTTCCACATAGTATTAAAATATCTTGACATTGTTACTGTTAAATCATCGAATTACCTTTATAGACAATATTGGCCAGCATACTAGCATAGCACCTGTTGAACTCACACACACAGACAATGAACTTTACTCAATATCACTTCCCCAAAAAATTTGATTCAACTTCATGCTTACTTCAATTCTTAGTGCGACACAAATAGCTCAACTCGATATACTATTAAGGTCAACTTAATGAAAATAAAAGTGTCCTGGAGCACAGCTGTTTCACTGAAGGGTGTAATGATTGTCATATGCATTACCTCATACTGGGCTCAGACGGCTCGGTTTGATGAGAGACTCTGGTCACTGGCTAACCACTTTCATAGCAACAAGACCCCATGGAAACGGGCCAAACAAGTCAGCCTTGTTTTTGTCGCGTTCTGCTATGATTGTGACAGGAAGAGTACAGGAAGAGTACAGGAAGATTATGACAGGAAGAGTGAAGCATTTTTCTTGTGACATTGTCAAAAGAAATCTATTTTAAGAATTTTCAAACTACCCTTTCATTTAGTATCTTTCAACAACAAATTGAAGCTGGAAAACAGTGGGACATTGATATTTCCATATTGGTTTATGAAATAAACAAACTTGTTGAACCTTATTATTATTTGTTTGGGATTGGCTCCAGAAACTTGGCTTTTTGTCCATTCAACTGTAAACAATCACGTTGTTGGTGTTGAGTAAAAGCACCACTTTCGGGGGCTCTTAATGCGTTGAACTTGGGCTACTTTTTGTTTCATGCGGATTGGCCCACTAATTACAGAGATATTAACCATGGATTTAACCAATCACAGTGAAGTATGTACTCTCAAAAGCATCAGATAGCTTTAGTTACCTCCTAAACTAAAGGCATTATAAAGACGTAACATGAATCGTGATACAATCTAAATCGTGAACTTGGCTGTGTTATACTTGTGATATACTTATAATTCCTTGAAAAGAATAATCGTCTGAAATACTGAGAATATCCTGAAGCTTTACCTCCCCGTCACAGCTGTGTAAACACCATTTGTCGGCTTCTATAATCATAGCTGTCACTTGTCGATTAATATTGACTCTTATACTGCAATCAAACATGGAATTGGTTGGTGGTTAAGCCTCGCTAAAGGGTTCCCCTGAGGCTGGTGCGCGCTGATGGCTCGTCATCTCACTCCCTTCACACATTGTTTATCTGACTGTTCTCTCTCGAGGGAGAAACGTCCTGCACCAGCCATTGTTTTGCCTTGGGAACCCTGCTCGCTGTCTTTCTCACTCCGTCCCTCGCTCGTCCGGCCATATGGTTGTCATACTCTTCTTGGAAAGTTGAAACCCAAGCCGTGTTTGCTTTTACTGTATATCTCTGAGGCTTTCTTCAATGCTTGTGATGATGACATTAATTAGAACAATATGATGGCTCAGGCTCTAACACATTTGGCTGGAGCTAAAATAGATTAATCCTGAGGCAGAGAAAACAGTTATTCTAGCTGTATCATTTATGATCTCTGCAAAACATTTTAATAAACACTTCACTAAAAACAGATTCTCAATAAAGCAGGTCGCACATGTGGTTGTCTTTTATACACCGCGCTCAAGGCTTCTTCCAAGCTTTTGATTTAGACCTTATTAAACTTTCTTTTTTGTGAGATGCCAAGTTTTAATCTAACATCTTTCTCCTTTTTATTCTTTGCAGAGTGCTACACCGCTAACGGAGAGGACTACAGAGGGTTTCAGAACGTGACCAGCCTGCATGGGGGTAAACCCTGTCTGTTTTGGAACGAGACTTTTCAACACCCGTACAACACGCTCAAATACCCCAACGGAGAGGGAGGACTGGGCAGCCATAACTATTGCAGGTGAGCAGCAGGGGCCACCTGTCCATGGGTTTTAGAGCGACAAAAAGCTTGCAGTGTTACCGTTGTAATTAACAATTCAATACAACATATTCTATCTTTTGAATGGTCTCAAATACAGTATTACCTATAAACAGGAAGCGGAAACTTGTGAACAGAACTGTAAAACACATCATCACAACCTGATCATTTTGAAAGGACTAAATCAAATATCAATGTTCAACAGCACTGTTCAAAGTTATCAAAGTTTGTCTTCCTTTATTCCATTATTTTTCTCTGTGGCCTAGTAAACACAATGCCAATTTCTGTCACTTAACAATATTGATTATCAACATGATAGCACTTAATGCAAGGAGAATTACTATATAACCTTTTACTGGATTAGTCAAACCAAGTTTATATAAAAAGCTGAGAATTCTTTGGCCAAACAAGTTATAGGTTATTAGTTGAAACAATCGGTAAATATGACATAATCATTGGTTTTATTATTCCAAATGCACATTTGACAACCCTCCAGATTTTTGTTTGTTATTTTCCTTGAAGCACCTGCTGCCTGAAAGCCATGCATGTTTCCTGGATCAAAAAGTGTAAACACAATCGTTATGTTGTAAAAAATGGAGAAGAGAGTGAAGGTAATTTGAATATTCTTTTATATAGCACTTTCAGATTTGTGTGCAAATGTGAACAAATTCATTCATTTTTTTTCATTCATTTTCTACCGCTTATTCCCGTTAGGGGTCGCGGGTGACTGGAGCCTATCCCAGTGACTTTGGGCCTTAGGCGGGGTACACCCTGGACAGTGGCCAACTCGTCGCAGGGCTGACACAGAGAGACAGACAAGGACAGACAACCATTCACTCTCACATTCATTCACTAGGGACAATTTAGAGTTGTCAATTAACCTACACAGTCATGTCTTTGGACGGTGGGAGGAAGCCGGAGAACCCGGAGAGAACCCACGGTAACACGGGGAGGACATGCAGACTCCACCCAGAGAGATCGTGTGATGTTAGGGTGGTTCAGAATTCGAAACCACGATGTTGGGGTGGTGCGGGATTTGAACCCACGATCTCCTTATTGAGAGGCAGAAGCTCTAGCCGCTCTGCCACCGTGCACCCTAAAAAATGTGAACAAATAAAATGCATAATTATTATTATTATTTTGGCAAGGTAGGACTCCTAAGCCCTTTAGTCTTGAACTTACACCACCTCTTTGATTTAATTTTAGGACAAGCTTAAGAATTCATGTCTCATATAACATAACTTATGCAGAAATATGCAAACCAATATGTAGACGACAAGGATTCAGAGCTCGTTGCAATGGGCCTTGACCTCTCCAAACAAAGCACTTGGCTTGTGAATAATTCATACGCAGGTTGCTGTTATTTTTCATCATATTTGTATACAATAGATGCACTGAGGCACACACTGAATATTGTATTGGGGAGTACCTTCACAGCACATTTAGCCTTGTCTATGCAAGGACACTAACAAGTCTGGAGTGGTCGCAAATCTCTGCCTCTTATCCAGGAAATTGTGGATGTCATCTACGAAAGACTTTTTTTGCAAAAGCTCTCCAAACACACACACGCACGCACACACGCACACACACACACACAAACGCACGCACGCACACACACACACACACACACACACACACACACACACACACACACACACACACACACACACACACACACACACACACACACACACACACACACACCCACACGCACACCCACACCCACACACACACACTAATTGAAATACGACAAGCATTAAATGGCTGTGCTGTAGCGTGAGACGTTGTCCAGTTGTTGTGATTGCCAATCAAAATGACATTCAGGCCATCATATTTCTTATGAAACAGACATAGCCTCTGTCCTTTAATCCATTCATTCTTAAACAACCCCAACAAACCAAAAGCATCCAAGCGCCAAACTTTCCCAAAGAGCCTCCATTCAGTCCTCAGTTGCCACGATGTACTCCCGAATGGTGTCTTTCCCACAGTTTATTTTGTGTTTTTTTACAATCTAATTATCAAAAAAAAAAAACAATAATTGAATTTGAGAATGGTCTGTGGCAAATTTATGTTATTTAATTTGGTTAAATTCTGGACCTAAAATGGATTTTAGAATCAATATACTTCTATGCAGGAAAGAAAAACAGTCCAAATCACAGGCATGAGCATACTCACGGGACTAGATTTACCTGAGGACCTCAGGGGAAAATTTACAGTCATTTTCACAGACATGGATGATTCACACGGGACTAGAAACATAGACTATGTTCGCAATTCATACAATTCAACCAAGGTTCTCAGGTGAAACTAATCCTGTCCAAATAGGGCATACGACATCTAAAGGCTGCAACTCTACAAATGTCTATGGACAGTGGCTTTAGGTTTTTTTTAACAGCACGGTTAGCCAATTCAGAAATTCACACAGGCATTGAAAACAGTGGCTTGGCCGGTTTTGCTTAAGAGCCAGACACAGCCCCCTCCTCTTGAGTCCAAAGCCGCTAAAATATTTCTTTAAGTCATGGTTGTAAACTCATAACGCAGCAATGCTTTGAAGTGGCACCAGGCTGATTTGTTTTTACTAGAACTGGAGGGGAATCGCAATGATTTACAAGGAGAATTTAGACTGACCAAAGCTCACACGTTACATTAAACATGATGTGCCATGGGTATTAAAATGATTAAAAATCAACATCTGTATTGTTGGAACACAGATTTGTTTTTTTTTCCCATAACAGCTGTATCTTTCTTACTTTCTCTCTGACATCTGACTTGTAAATATGGATGTCAGGATTGAGTAAGACTCAATAAAGTCATTTGATTTCAATCTCCACTCAAAAAAGTTATCATACATGTAAAGTGTTTGTCTGTTTGTGCCATTTTATATGTGCACTATGGAACTTTTCCACCTTCCAACTTTTATGGAACTACCACCTACCTACTACCTGAGATGGTATTACTTTACCTGAAATGCTGCAACTTTAACTTGACTTATTCGACTCTCTACAGCTCAAATCTCATCGTACTACCAAAAAATGCCAAAAATTCCCCACTTGTGCAAAAAAGAATACACTATAAATATTCAGCACCCCAGCAATCTTTTGAAGTCAATAGAGTACTCGTAAAATCGTGATGTTTCTTCTCACAATAATCATAACACTCAAATCTGACATCCGGACTTGTAAAGAATGAATGAGCAGAGGCTGGAGCAGTGCATGTGGGCCGCTCCATTGTGAGAAGACAGGGAAAGGCATCTGTGGCATGTTCCGCTCTGGGTCAAGTATGTGTTCATGGGGACAGCTTAGGACGGAGGGTGTGAAGTTGTTTAGAAGCAGCTTATCAGAGCAGCCTTTAATCACATCACAGGAGCGAGGCTGTCTCTTGAGCTGGGTGGCCATGGATGTTTTTGCATCATTTTGTCTTGCAAATGTGCCCATTTACAAAACATGCACCTGAAATTCAAATCATGTTCCAAGTTCCAACCATAACCTTGAAACCCCCAGTCATATCTCAGAGATATTCATTTGTATTTTTTTTACCATCTCTTTAGAATTAAGGTATAGACTTTTCTATACAAATAGGAAAATGTATTCTCGCTTAAGTTTGAGCCATCGTTTTATACAGAGGGAAAAGATCAAACTACTGGATAAATAACAGGTTAAAAGAACATGACCCAAGAAACTGTAGTTGCCAATTGGCCCAACATTACAATGTGTTTTGGGAGTGTCCTACTGCTCAGAAATACTGGACTGAGATTAATAAAGCACTCCAGATTGTTTTACACATTGCCATCCCTCTCGATTTTAGAACTATGCATTTGGGCCTCAACACTCCAGCCATGGGCACGGTGAATGGAGCACTCTTGGCGGCGGGGAAGAAGGCCATAACAAAGAAATGGATGACACAAACTGCACCGACAATCAAGGACTGGATTGACATTATAATTTATATAATTTGTAATATGGGGGGAAAATAAATGCATAAATACATTTTAAAAAAATCACATTTGAACATTTTGGGTGCACGGTGGCAGAGCGGCTAGAGCTTCTGCCTCTCAATAAGGAGATCGTGGGTTCGAATCCCAGACCACCCCAACATCGTGGTTTCGAATTCTGAACTACCCTAACATCACACGATCTCTGGGTGGAGTCTGCATGTCCTCCCCGTGTTACCGTGGGTTCTCTCCGGGTTCTCCGGCTTCCTCCCACCGTCCAAAGACATGACTGTGTAGGTTAATTGAGAAATCTAAATTGTCCCTAGTGAGTGAATGTGAGAGTGAATGGTTGTCTGTCCTTGTCTCTGTCTCTCTGTGTCAGCCCTGCGACGAGTTGGCCACTGTCCAGGGTGTACCCCGCCTAAGGCCCAAAGTCACTGGGATAGGCTCCAGTCACCCGCGACCCCTAACGGGAATAAGCGGTAGAAAATGAATGAAAAAATGAATGAACATTTGAACACATTTGAAAATTGATACATTTGACAGACTTTGGAACAAATGGGACCTTTATTATGGACATTATGTGCCTTGATATTTTGTTCCCATATTCTGTGTTTTTCTGTTCGGTTTTCTAGATTTTAAAAACTGAAGGGGAAAAAAAAAAAAAAACGACTCATAAGGAATCAGACATGGAGAGAACATGTAATCTTTTTGCTGTAAGTCGTGAATACCGATCACTGTGCCACCAACCAGGCTTTGTTTGTATCCAGTTAATTGTGGTCATTTTTTCTTGGCCCTGGTAAATTCGATTTTTTGAGTGACTGTACAGGTTCAGTGATGCTACACAGATGATTTTTAGCGGTTCAACAATAATGAGAACTTATGTTTTAAAAACAGGATTCTGTTCAAAGTTCAGTAGAATTGAAAAAAAAAAAAGACTGAAATAGCCCTATGAAATGACAAAGAAAAGAATCGCATGTATTTAAGAAGATGTTTGTACAAATCTAAACTACAGTTTTAACCGTTTTTTTTGCAGAAAAAGTCGAGATATTTTGTCAATCGTGGAGAAAATTATGATACTTGGCAGCGATTTGCCAATTACATCCATTCAAATTGCAATTCTGATTAAATTCCAATTAATCTTGCAGTCCTACATCAATTTCTTGAAGACGGGTGCATTCGAGGAAAAGAAGCAGCCCAAAATACATCAACAGAAAAGATTCCAGCACCATCCACCGCTGAACAGCATCACATGTAGGGAAGAAGTATCTAGAAGTGCCTCTTGTGGCTGGTGTTTTCTCTGAGCTGATTCGCAGAGAAACAGCCCATCAGCTCACCACATTTCATCTTTATTACCGGCTGTAAAATCGTCCAGTGAAAATGCACTGAGCAGACCGAGGGGAAATGTCACATTGTTCTGAGGCAAAAGTTTCAGCTAAAGGACAAGAGCACTTGTGTCCAGCACAGTTTTATCGGATTAGTCTCAACAGTCATTATCCCATTTGTTAACAGTTAATGTCATATTGGGAGATGAAATTTTATATCCCTATTTTGCAGCTTGAAATTAGCAACATGGTGCTCGCTGGTGGGCAGTGTTTGGAGGCCTTGCACATGTGTGGTCGCTGCCACTGCTGCATTGTGGGTTCGATTCCGGTCCTTGACCGTTTTCCAAGTGTCCATACCCCCCTTCTCTGTCACACTGCAGCTGTCCTGTCAAGGCTAGAAAATATATATTTTTTTTTGAAAGGAGAAAGGAGAAAAAATGAGTTACATGGCAACGACTTTAATGTCATGTAATAAGTGAAATGCCTGAGCCAACCGATCGTAGCAACCACTTCTGTTATTATTTTGTGCAAATATACCTCTTGGCCCAAGTTACGCCCCAAAAATATGACATCTAACTGTAATTTGAGCTTGATTAAACTTTTAATTACATGAACAACAATTATTCTACCTCATTAAAAATTGACAGCAATAAATCGAGATTTGATTTATCTGAGTTGGTATGATTATGTGCTTATGCAATGTCTATTATGTAATCACAACTTTTTGACATACTAAATTATAGTGTTATTAAATGAGCTTTAATAATACCAATTACAATTAGTAGTGCTTGAACTCTTTCACTCACTTGCAACCGTCAAGCCACAGATAAATACCAAGAAATGTATTTATTCACTTTTTCATTTCTGTAAAGGCTGCCTGTTGTAAACCGCTTTGCCTCCCATTTCCTCTCTCTTCAAATGCAGATTTAGAGGAAGGTGATATTGACAAAAACTATTATCTAGAATAGGTCTTTGTTTCTCTTTTTATTCCTGAAAACAATAATCAGATCACATTTTTGCAACTATCAATAATGTGCTAAAACCTGCCTGCAATTGTCTTGGTTGTGCAGTGAATGGACTGTAAAATTGCGGCGCAGAAATATCGCCTCGTCCTTGTTTGCAAGAATGCCTGTTGTTTTGTTTTGTTTTGATCTCATTTTGCAACGCTTTGACAGTTTTCTAATTACAGACCGAATATTTGTGATTCCAAATTTGCATATCATAAAAACAACATTTTCAACAGTACATTTAGTAACATGAATGAGTGTCCACTGTGCCTTTGCCATACTTTGATGAGATAATAGAAATGCCAGAGTGATTGTAATTGAATGTTTGTGATGCCAGGGGCCGATTTTAGTAAAAAGTGCATAATGACCCAATGTGCCGTGCTGGTTAAATGGAACAAGTTTATAGGGGAGTCCAAAACAGGATGGACAGAGCTAAGGAGTTTGAGATCAACAGCGGGGAAGAGAGCGAGAATTACAAGGGCCACTGATCCGTGCAGAACAATTTGCCTTGGAAATAAGCAGAGATTTGTTTTGAACGTGCCATTGTACACGCTTTTCAAACAAAGTCATGGCGTCAGAGAGGCGTCAGGCCAAGTACACTTTTATATGCAGAAAGAGATTCAAATATTTCTAATCAACAGTTATTAAAGCACTTTTTCCAATGTAGTTTGAACAGCACATGCACCAAAAGTATATTATTAAAAGTGCGATACATTAATAAAACCGTATGAACTGTGTTGTATGTTTAAAAATAGGAAAAAAAAATTATAACAGTAATTACTTAACCTTTTTGAATCACATTATACTAGATAATTATTTCAGTGATAGTTGCCCGCCAAGTTGTAATTTTTGATATATGTATTATTATTATTCAAACTTTAAACAGACAAAACACAACACAGAGAGCGCAAAAAACATATACAAGCAACATAAGACATCCAACGAAACTAAACTAAGGCACATCTTGTCCAGTGAATAAGTCCAAAGTCTGTCAAAAAGGTCCATTTTCAAAGTATTTTTTTTTCTTCCGAACTTCAGTTAAAATTTCAGTCCAGTCTTTGATTTTTGGTTGTTTGTGTCATCCATTTCTTCATAATGGCCTTATAATGAATAACTTTGGAAAGTATGTTCCAACGGTATCCATTTCTTGTGTCTATAGCAGGAGTTTTGAGATCCAATGCCAAAAACAATTCACAGTGCTTTATATTGTACAGTCCTATGTAATGTAAACTATATTGGAAAAAAACAAGCAAAGAATCATTATTGTTTTATTCTAGGGGGATGGGAAATGTTCTGGCATTTTGATCTGACCCCATCAAAAAAAAAAACACAACAAAAAACACGACATGTACAAGGTGAGGTTTTGAATCTTTGACCCTGATATCAGTCTGACTTCCTTAACTTAACATAGTGCACGTACAAAATAAGTGCATTTAATTTGCAGCCCAGGATGCCAGCCTTGTAATTTGGCTGTGTGTGCAGTCTGAGAACCACAATCGACAGTAGACTACACTCATCACATAAAAGGCCTCCTCGTCAATACAAGCATTCATAAGAGCAGCAGCAGACATGGCTTTTGCATGCTAAATCATCCAAGGCAATTACACCGTCTCCTCAGCTGTATTTCCTCCCTGATCTGCTGGTGACCTCAAAGTCACCGCACAGACTTTACACGTTTCAAGTATATTTTAATATTGAAGTTGTTTATTTGTTTCATTAATAGGCCTCAGCTTGTTCATACGCTTTGCATCTTATTCTTCTGTTCATGTTCTTTCCTGTTGCAGCAGGTAAATTTCCCCATTAAAACCTGTCTTATCTATTGTAATCTAATCTAATGCAAATCTGTTGATATATTGAGTTGGATTGTGGGATCATAACAAATGCAGATTACAGTATGTATTTATAAATCTGGAATTTTTCTGACTTCAAATAAAAAAGACGAATATAACGTGTTGTGAATAAATGAACTGATATAATCATTTGACTAATGTTCCGACACATTGTTTTAGTTTACATGGGGCAGACAAGCTCAACAGAAAATAAATCGTTAAATAAGTCAAAGTCGTTTTCAGGCGGCCCAGGAGATGGCTGCATTGTTGACTTGTTGTGGCACGCGTACTTTAAACATTTTACACAAATCAATCCGCTTTGTATAATGTTTTAGCGGCAAGACTTTTCTCTCGTTGACCATTTGCATTAACGGGGCTTCTGTCAAACTGGAAGTGCGTTTGCTACAGGAGCGCAGATCTGTGGCAAGAAGAGGCAAAAGTGGGCGGGGCAGAATAAGGTGAATAGACTGTACAGAGTTTTTATTCATTCGCAATCATCATATTTTGTAGGGCTGTCAGTCTTTAGGCATTTAGTCAATTCATTGGTCGAAGGTGTCTTAGTCGACCAACATTTTATTAATTATTTTATTTAGATTATGAAGATTTATATGGACAGCAGCGGAAAGGAGAATGTATGGAGTGATTGTGCTGATTTGAGCCTTTTATACATACACCATTCCCGGAGTGATTGTGCTGATTTTAGCCTTTTATACATACACCATTCCCAAGTACTTTTCTGTATAAATAGTAGTTTTTTCATGAACTATGCAGCTGTAATCTTTTGAGTGCAGTTTGGGTCTAATCATATGCTGAATAGTTTTGAGCGCATTTGCCACTTTCCCTGTTTTGTCGACTAATCGGCAGGGCATGTTTGTAGTCGACTGAGACTAAACCACGGCTGCTCTGGATTCTAAAATATTGCATTGACCAGAAAAAGCCATATCAGTCAATCTCTATTAAAGTATTTTTCTTTATCTGTTTGTTACATTCGGTTCCTTTCTTGGTGTGAAGTTGCGTACCGAACTTATAACCACATTTCTGATCTGATCATATTTTTAATCTCTCTAACTTTGCCAAAAGTATAAATTATGCTCCAAAAAGCATGTCAAACTATTGGAACTGAAAACATTTGCTTGGTGCATTTTTTCAGTTTGCCTTGAACGTGAAAGTGTCTTGCTACAAGCTGTATTCACTCAATTCCCAAACTGATTTAAACTGTAGCTCACGCGTTTTACATACAACGATTTAGGTATTTTTTTTACATGTGCCAGTCATTTTACAGATGTCCATAAATCTCCAGACTGAAGTGCGTCGAAAACGGTTAATGAGCTAAATCTTTTGAACAGCAGCCAGCCCAGACCAGCACAGACCAGCTGGCTCTCTGCTGTCACATGTTGGACACTTGATTCCACACTGCTGCAGCGGGACTTGTGGGACATAAATTGAACGAGACTTTAATTGTCTCTGTAGTGAAGTTTGTGCCTCACTCGGAGCTAACTGAGTCAATCAGTGTAACAGTGCCAATTAAGTATCCAAACATCTTCTGGCAGCAACAGGTCACTCCTGAGTCATGAGTCAGTGCATTCATTCAATACATGTGCAGAAATTAGAAATGAAATTAGCAGAAATTAGTCAAATACAGCACTTTTCATCACTTACTTGAGTACTTTGTCCTGAAATAAAGTCTGTTTTTCGATACTGTGGAACATACTCGATTCTCGATACTGATTTCGATACCACTCACAAACGTAGGTTAAAAATGCTCTTTTTTAGGTAAAGGATTTAGACAGGAGACTACATTTTCAACACACAATAATAGTACTTTCTTTTTAAATATTGCAATCTCATTTAGTAAAAGATAAATATATATACGATTTTGATAAAGCTCAAGCGTATTTCAAACCTTCAAAACTCAAACCTGTTCAACAAAGGCCAAATTTTGTTATTAGTATCGATTACTATTGGATTTTCGATACTTTTGACAACCTTAATTGTTTGTATAATTTGGTCAGTTAAAACTGGGGTACCCGACTATTGTTATTGTTATTGCTACTATGACTACATTTTGTGTTTTCCACCAGAGATTTTATTATAAACACAGCAATTTGTGACAATAATGAGATTACTTTGCTGTGTCCACATCTAATAAGAAAGTAAAGTTGTATTTTAGGGCTTTAAAACAACTTAACTCTTAAAACCAAATATCACAACAAGACTAACATTTGAATTAAGCCTGATCTACTTTTAGAGAGTCATAATAGGTTTGCATTAGGGATGAGCTACAAGACTGGGTTCATGAAAACCAGTCAAGACAAAATTTTGCCACAATTTATTCTAAATAAATTCAGCATTCCAGTTCACAATATTTGCCTCACAAGTTTGGATTTGATTTAAACATTTTTTCTGACACTGCAGCACTGCTTTTTGGCACTACAGCTTCTTGTGAGGTATAACTTACCAGCACTTTTTTTGTCCAATCCAAATGTTAACACTTAAATCTCATCAGACAGTTTATATTTGTATTAATTCTTCCTTTATTCTCACTTTATTCATGTATGTAATATGCTTTGTTTTAAAATGGTGTGTTATATTCTCATGTCATTGCAGCAATAGCAGGATCATGGAAAGCTTTTAGCATTTTTAACCTTAAAATAACTTCAAACTTATAATTATACCTTTTACCTACTCCTGGCTTACACAAATTAATTTCCTTCCAACAGCGTCTTCTCTTATCCCTAATCCTTTTCCTCCCAAACTTACCTACCCCCACCTTTCCCCCGTCGCTCTCAAAAACACACCAGTGGCCCGCGGCAGGATTGGTTCTGTTTCTCAGCTGGCTCAGTCTTTTGGATGATATTCCCATGTGTTTTTTTTTTGCAGGTGTAGGATAGTGATAGGTGATGTGCCTTTAATTTTGGACCGGGGGCTCCGAGGGGAAATATCATACGCTCACGACATCATTTAGGGATAAAAGTTGCCGCCGGCCTTCACATTAACTGGGGTGGTCTGGTCTGGATGCTTCTTTACAGTAATTCTGATGGTTGTAATTCACATGCGCATCCTTAGGGGGTGATTAAAAACGACTGTAAATTACCCGAGTGGTCGTGGATGAGTCCTGCCGAGTCGTATTTCATGTGGTGCTATTACACGTTGACAGGATTGTAAGAGAGAAGAGGAGAGCAAAATGGCAGAAAGCTATGTAATCCAGTTTAGGAAAGAGAAGAACATTTTTGTGTTGTTGTTTTTTTTACCAGAGCCTTGAGGCCTGACAAACAGGTGTCAGGGTGGAGTCACAAACATATCTTTGTCCATGATACAGTGTCAAAGTTTGCAGGTAAACAAATCTAGTGTCCCGTCAACAACAGTTGTAACAGAAGGTGCTATGTGTGGTGTGATACCTTGGAAAATGGGAATAAAAATGGATTTCGTTCAAAACTGACATGACAATAATAAAAAAGGAGTTTTATTGGAATTTAATGGCAGCCTTATTTGTACAAGATTTCAGTTCAGAGCACGTAAAGACTTGCTTGGCTAATCCTGTTCTTTTGAGGAGTTAAAGGAGAACTACTGTGTTTTTTGTCATTGTTTTTTTTATTTTGTAGATTTTGAACTATAATATAAGTACATATTTATTTTGCAATTTGTTCATAGTAAACTGTCATATTGATCTAAAAGGACGTAGTAATAGAAACAGGTCCATTGACTTCTTGTTCAAAATTGCAGATTTGATAAGCCCAGCCTTTTCATACTAACATTTCTCTGTAACAAGCAGAACATTTTCTCGTACATGTTTTTATTTTTGAAAAGTAGCTAAATGACATTTTAGAACTTGACATGTAGTCTTAGTTTTTCAAATAATCACAACTTAGTACAGAGATGTGGGCGGGGATAGGGGAAGGTGAAAACAGGAATTTTCTGAGCTCTCCAGCCTCAGTTGCAGGACAATAGGATTACTCAAACATACAATCAAAATACAACTTTGAGTAAATTAATGGTGACGAAACACTGTTGTAACTCGGTTTATAAGTCATTAAAGTTGATTTTGCATAATATGTTCTCTTTAAAATGTGTAGACGACCAAAAAAGCTGTTTATCTGTAGCCTGTAACTTCAATGCAGAAGACATTCCTCTCAAATATTCCAGTATCATTCAGCAAAGCTCTTAATAACTTTTCCACCCCTGATAGGACCGGAATGCAAACTAACTTATTTGAATGGAGAAAGCTTGTCAGGCTCTTATCTTAAGTCTTGGCCCTAAAATGAATGGTAACACAATTTAAGAAATGTTTAGCTGATAATAAATAAACCAACAAATAATTTGAGCAGTATGGATCAGTATTTCTAACAGCAAAGCAATTAATTGTTTACAGCAATGTGAACATTTTTATTAATCACATTGCTGTTCATTTTGCTTTTTTATTGTTTTTCAGTTGTAAAACAGTATGTTGCTGTGATAAAGAAAAGCTTAAAGGCACTTAAACCCAAATTCAGCAGCTAAAAAGTCTATAGAAGACACATCTTTGTCAACTTCTCGTTTTGACTGTGAAAAGAGAGGAGGAAACCCAGGATAGTGTTTTTGATAGGAGAAGAAAAGAATTGGAAACGCCCTTCACAACTGGGCTCACAAAGGGCGAAATGGGATAGGGCAGCGCCACAGGGCTTTTTCACAAAGTTACAATGAGCTGCGTCAAAAGAGACGAGGAAAAGGGTCTCCAGCAATTACACTCAGGCCTGAAAAAGTGGCATTGACATTTTAGAAGATGTTCTAGTTGACGGGGCGTGTGTTTTTATAGTTCATATTCATCCAGAAATAGCGCCTAGAGAATTGAATCATCAGCAAAATATAGTCGCTTTTTTTTTCCCATTTATCAGCATTTTAGAGGTAGAGATGGATGGTTTTCTGTTACATTTGTTCAAGTGCGCACTTCTCAAAGTAGTTTTCAGACATCATACTTTCACTTCTAGATTGTGTAAAAGTTTTAGATTACTTTTCCTACTGTGAGTAAGACTGCACATTACAATCCCCTTTATGTTGACGTGATAAAAAAAATATTTGTGTGTCTTGCAACGCACCTTCAGATATGATTTAGATTTCTCAGTTTTGTGGTCTGTTGTGCATTATTTAATGTTTTGTTCTTCCAATCACTTCAAATTCCAAATCAGATGTTACTCTCGACCCATTACTTGAGTCCTTTCTTTTGCTGTAGAATAAATTGAAGTAGCCCGAGAGTTGAAAGAAGAGGCTGGAGTCCTAACTCAGGAGAAGTTTATTTCAGAAATGAACTCGAGACCCGGCAGACATGAACCCCAAGACATTGCGACTGTGCACATTCCAGGCTAGTCCAGTCCAGTTTGGAGTCAAGTACCTCTGATGACATAGGGAAAGATAACAAGATGTGAGCAGGAAGTGTTTGGGCCAGGTTACTTTGTACTTTTACTTGAACAACAGTTTTCTTCTTAGTTAAGGACATTTTTTAGCTGCTCCATAACAGGGCTGTACACTGAAAATATCAAAATGGCAATAGACCCTTTTAGTGCTTGTAAACAACAAGAACTAATTCATTAGATGGGGGGAGTTAACATTAGCCTCCAGCCATTTAAAAGTGTGAAAACCAGGGCTGTTCTGGTGACTGAAACCACTTGCCAACACCAGAGCCAAGCTAGAAAATATTATTAGGTAACAAATAATACCATAACAGACATTTCTTAAATCTAACATAATTCTGCACAATAATGCATCAAAAACAGCGAGCCACAACAGTCTAAAATCTATGTTTTGTTTCACCAAGTGCCACAAATCCTCCAGTATGAGTGAATTTTTCCAATCAAATAAATGTGATAGAATGCTCCAGCAAGTACCAGACTACGACTGCATCTGTTCTAAACCCATCACTCCTGGAAGGGTCTATATTCGTGATGGACTTTCTTGAAGATACATGTTGTGATTTTGTTTTTCTACATAATCAAAACATCTTTTTTTAGCTTTTAACTCCAATTTAAAGTGATATCTACTATCATCCGAATACCAGGATATATATTGTACTGTATCTGTGCAATATCCGGACCTAGTCTTTACCTCCTCTTACCCTGAAGTAATATAGTCAAGCCATTTAGATTTTCCATTCTCCATCTCGGCTATTGAAATGACTCTGAAAAGCACCAAGGGGGTTGTCAGTGCGCCATGATAGGTTAAAAGTATTTCTCTGAGGTTCAAAAGCGCCACGGCTTCAGACAAAAGGTTTTAGCCCATCACCCAGCGTTTTACAGCAGTTCTCCGTCTGCCCCACAACAAAGAAGCTTCTCCATGACCTCTGCGCACCTCCGCCCCCCTCAGGATCACCGACTTGTCCCTGAACTGACATGCCCGGGAAGAGGAAGAGGCGCTTGTGGGGGGGATCGCGCTTGACTGACGGGAGGATTAGTCTTTGAAACACTATTGAGTACCACAGCCAACTTTTTAGTGGATGGGCTGTCTGTGTTGTTTTTACTTTCGTTTCAGTCTGTCTTCACATCATCTGAGTGACTCTTTCATCCCCGACCGGTGAGGTAGTAACGCAACAAAATCGAATGCTTTTTTTGGCCATTAGAATAAGACAGACTAAATAGAATATACCGGTTGGGTTTTATTTTGTTTTGGTTGACCTGCTGCCTAAAGAACACACAGCCTTAGTTTAACATTTTAGTGTGAAGAGAGCAGTGCTCAAAACAAGCTTACATTGCCTTCTTGAAGGTTTCTGGTAAAGCAAGGCTATAGATTCGTTTTTTGTAAATTTAAATGACATATTTAAGGAAAAATAATCCCAGCCTAAAAACATTGGCAGAATTTATTGGCCATTGGTTTCTCTCGTTTCAATCGGCCATGAAAAAACCCATAGATCAATTTCTTATTAGAATTTTGTGCAATCTAATTGAATTATAATCAGAGGCCTCTTTATGGCAAATCAAACTCTTTTCACCTTTCAACATTTGAACAAGTCAAGCACACTTTTACTTAATCTCATATAGTACAATGTTTCCAAGGGTATTTGGAATTATTTCAGATTTAAAAAGAGGTAAAGTTGAATACTTGAAAAAAATGAAAGGAAAAAAAAAAAACTCTTTTTGAGCTCTGTAGCCTGCATATAACACTATGATGCACAAAAAGCTCAAACAAAAAATGGAATTGACATTACCACTATACACAGAATTTTAGTTAGGACTCACTAATCAAATTAGTATTTTTGGAGCTACTGTGTAACTTATTTCTCTTGTGGATCATGGACGTTGACTTTATTGGGACAAATGTTTCATTCATTTTCTGACTTAGACAAACAAAAAGTACCTGGAATTGAAAAAGGTTCATAGAGAGTGAAAACCCTTTAATGCTAATTTTAGCATCTCCTCTTTCCTGTTTTTGGATTGATTTTATGGCTAGTTTTGAATGGACTGGCTGCACAGTAGATCTCATCCAACTGTAAAGAGTGCATATATTGACACAGACATCTGTGCATTCATCACTTTTGAGATGACCTTGTCCTTGACCATATCCTTTATAATGCTATTTGACCGAATGTTTGTTTGGCTGTACATCTATTAAATTACAGGAAATACCAGTCAGTTGTTATTTCTAGATGTTCTTTTTTACTATCCAGTTATTTTATATTTACTATTGATAATGATATGATTACCTGCCTGTAATACTTTGCTGTTCTTATTAAAGATCTGTGTAGTTTAATTTTTTACTCCATTCCTTTGTTTTTGTAGAAATCCAGATGGGGACGTTCAGCCTTGGTGCTACATCGCGGAGCATGAGGACGGCATCTACTGGCGCTACTGTGACATCCCCACCTGCCAGAGTGAGTCCTTGGCACTCCTTCTTTTTCTCTCTCTGTCTTTCACCCCCTCCACACACGCACACACACGCACACACACACACACACACACGCACACACACACACACACACACACACACACGCACACACACACACACACACACACACACGCACACGCAGTACAGGGTCATGCCCTCGAGCCATATTCTGGGCACACACAGGTATTTTCATTACTCTGCTTATCTGCGCTGCTGCCATCAATACCCTTTATAGACTTGTACACATCTATTATCATCCACAAAAATGTGTCTAATTGCCCGCCGCCGCCCCTCCTCCTGCCATGCCCAGGCCTGTTGTGACTATAATATAAGCTGTCAATCACCCTCTAATTTAACGACGTGAGTGTGTGTGTGTGTGAGAGAGAGTTTGTGTACTGTTACCCGTCGGCGTTTTGCTTGTTTTGACAATGTTGTGAGCAATAATTTTTTTATTCTTGTTTGGTTGTCTTAATGTGTGTCGAAAATGGGCCGTGTCAAGTTATTGCCGGATCGATTAGTGTGACTGACTGCTGTGTTCAGGACCAGTTTGGCTCCTGTGTGTTTGTTTGTACTTAATCCTCTCGCTTTAGTTTCTCCACCTTTTTAATCACAGCTGATGAAAAGCGACTTAGATGAAACCACAGCTTTGATGCCAAAGACTAGTTCTTGCCAATGTGAATAGGCGTATTAGATAAAAGGTCAATGGTTTTAAACAGTTTTTGACTTGTTACCTCCACCCAAGATGGTTTAGAAATATTTTGAAAAGAAGTTGGGAGAAATAATGTTTTATGTGAATCATAATATTGAAACTAGAATTCCTGTACATTTTTTTTTGTTTGTCCAAACTAAAACAACAACATAACATTTGTATAGAATCATGATAATAAGTATTATTATTATGAAATACATAAAAGTTAGGTTTGACAGGATGTAGCATTCTTCTAGGTCTATATTACCATTATAGTGATAATGTGTGCCCACATTTTTTCAAGTTCAGGTCATTGTTTTAGATAATTGGTTTAACAATCTGGAACAATAAAAAACAAAATATTTTACACACATTTCTAAGTCATAACCAGACGTTTGTGCAATGCAAATGCTCTCTCAGTTTGCCTTTTGTTCAGAAATGATAATTACAATATCCAAGACCTTTACAACCTACAGAATATTACAGTTATTATGCCATTGTGCATGTGTATACACCACCATATCCCCTGCATAGCATAGCCCTGCAGCCTCCTCACTGTGATCCCATCAGAGTGGCATTCTTCACTAAAGGCCGCTCTTTGAAAAGCTCAGGAGCCATTAGCCCCTCTGATAATGGCTGTTAGCTGCATGGCTGGTGTCCATGTGTGAAAAGGAAGACTGACCTACTTCACACAACTGGACATTTAGTCTGGTGTGTTACGTCTCCACTGATGTTCCAAACCAAGAGGAGCTTATGTGGATCCAGACTTTGATGGTATTAGCCCTTTGTATTCCAGAAGTTTGAAATGTTCTGGTTTTGTCAATGCTTGTGTTCAGTGTGCCAGCCCGATCATTCTGCTTTCAGAAATGATGGGCTATTAAGATCTTCTTTGCATATCATGTAAAGCTAGTCCACACAAACACTGCATGCAAGGCAGGTTAAGTGTCTTGCACACAAAAACTGTTGTGGGAGCAGGAATCAAATTGCTAACTGCTGGGTTTGGAGGAACAGGCTACTGCTACTGCTGTCAACATTAGTATAGACACACAAGCTAATCTGTCTCATAACTGTATTGGATGAATGGAAATGTTGGTGACAAAAGCAGAACATTTACTCTTAAAGTAACAGTGTAACTCTGCGGAGGTAGTACGTTACCAGCATGATTCCATGTAAATAGACAGTTAAACAATACTTCAGAACATTCTCCCTGGAGATAGATATGTTTTAGATCATACTGTGGAATATTACAGCTAAAGGAACAACATTTCCACGGAAACAAGCAGGAGATGCCAGGTTTGTGGAGATGCAAGCTCGCTCTAGTAAGGGTGCTTGTTTTCTTCGTTTTTCAGTGCAATAAAAACATCAGAAATGAAGTTAGGTACTGGGCTTTTACATGAAATGACATAATTGTTTGTGTATCTAGCCAAAAGGATCTAAAGAATAATACATGGAATTGCTTTTAATATGATGAGTAAATGCGGCCATTGTCAGTCCACGCCGCCATAAGAATAAGATTAGCCCACAAATCTAAACCCTGTCTGCTTATACGCTCCCTGCAGAGAAAAGCCCGTGCCTGACTTATTGTTAAACCACAGTGTCCACATGGTGCTCCCCTGCTGGCTCTGTGTGTTGTCTGAAACACTGTCAAAGTGCTTCGGTGTCAGCGCCTCGTCCAGCTGCCAAAGACACTGTGCTTTGGCCCTCTGTTTTCATTCAGTCTGCCGATTGTTTTGTCTGCTCCGCGCTGCTGCTCCACGTTTGATGTCGCGTGGTGGTGCTGAGTGATCTTTGGTCAGTCTGTCATCCGGTTTAGAGCCCTGTCATCTGGACCGTGCCACCCTGGTGCAGACACGCCCGAGTGAAGGCGGGTCACGCCAGCACATTGAGTCACCAAACTTTGAAAATAGTGCTATGTCAACATCGTAAGGAGAATGTTTGTCAGTGTAGGTTTTACTGAGTACTCATTTCCACAATTAAAAGTGTTCCGCAGTGTGGTATTGTACTTGTGTATCTTGCATTTATTCAATTACAGCCATTTTTATTGCAAGAAATCACTTGAAAACATGCATTCTTACTGTGTTTGATACAGATTGCAAATAAAAAAACAACATTCTAATCTTATGGCCTTAATAGACTTCGCCTGTGAACGCATCTGCAGTTACAATTTAACATTTTGGTACATATATTTTACAGTGAACAGTACTCTTACTCGAGCAAAAGTTTTGGTTATACTTTATCTTCTGTGAGTGAGTGTAGGTGACAAAAGCTTTATGTTGACAATATTAAATGATTGATGCTTTCAAAACCAGCTCTACCACTTGAATGCATTTAGTTCGTCATGCACTAAACCTAAACAACTTATCTGAAAACTTTTCACTTATTTATTGCGGGCCACAAATCATAATGGTGGAAGAATACAATAGTCTGGGCTGGACTGTTTACAGATAGTGGTTAGATCGTTTATCAGGATTTATGAGGTTGGATAATGTTGCATAATGACCCAGGCTTCTAGTCTGTAATAGCGCTATGCATTTTATTTAAAGTGCTTCAGAGGACAAGGTATATGAGACACTAAGATACACAAGTTTACTCATGTTGTTGTGTACTTGAGGGATGAAACCTTATAGATGCAACTGTAACTTTTCTGGTGGAAGATCTGTTATCTGCTTGTGTTCATGAAGATTTTGGAACAATATCTAATTGTGATTTTTCTGTCCAGAATTGCGAGTGAGATTAGATTTGCAATTTTGTTTTAATAATAGGATTCTGTTCAAAGTTCACATTTTAAACATGTCCAGGAGAATTAATAAAAGATTGAAATAGGTATTTAAACTGACAAACAAATACAAGAATGTATGTACAGATCTAAACTACAGGGTTAGAAGTTTTTACACAGAACAAAACTGAATATTTAGTTGTTTGTGGGGAAATGTATGATACTTTGCTGATTTTGCCCATTCATATTGCGATTTCAGTTTGATTGCGATTAATCTTGCAGCCCAAAGAAAGATGCTATTGCTTTGCCTGGAATGTTCCACAATATGGCATTATGGGTACCACAAAAATACCTTAAAAGCATGCATTCTTTCTGTGAGCAGACTTGCCTGTCCATACATCTGACCTGTAATTTAGACTGGTAGCGTCACTACCTCGTATCCATGGAACTGTATACGTTTAATGCCATACTGTGGAGAATTTTAGCAGATATATTGCACATTTAAGACAAGCAATTTCTTGTCCTTTATGACATTCTGCAAAAAGTTAAACTTAAGATTTCGAAATATTGCCAAATGTATTATTCACCTTTAACCTGATTAGTTCAAGATCAGTTTAATTAATTTCCGAGAAACATCTTCTTAACCCAGTCACCCTTTTGCCTTTTGGGAGTTGCTGCGAGTCCGTCACTGAACTATGACAAAGTAAATATTTCACCCAATGGCTGTAATTACAAAGCATTCTTCTCTTATAGAAAGTGAACTTCCTCTTAACTTAAAATAGCGTTCTCTTTTAAGTCCCAGGGAGGTGTGTTGTTGTTTTGGAGTGGCTTGGCTTCTGCTTGATGAAACATTGTGGCAGAGTTTTTGACTGACAGAGAGTGGAACCGTCATGAGTGTCATCCACGAGCGCCTGCCAAGTTTAAACTCCTTTGAACTGGGATCTCATCTGTCAACAGCATCCAACCAAGAAAAACTAGTCGGGTCGCTGTGTGCTTTATGGCTGCATGAGCACAACAGTCGCAATATCAGGTTTCCTGCGTAATTGTTACCTTGAAGTGTCTTTTAATTAAGGCTCACCTATTTTCATCCATCATTGCTTGGTGTCTTTAATTATATTTACCAAAACTATTAACAGATGTGCTCATTTGTTTATTTATTGTTCTGTTTTGCTCTTTTGGATTACCTTGTGGCATGCTATTAATGCAATAAACATATGGTGAAGAAAATAATCTTTCCAAAAACATATGGCATGTTTATGTAGAATAAAAAGAAAATTCCTTTAGTTTGGATGGGGACACCAGAATCTCAAACTGTGAGCCTTATCAAGTTAAGAATAAATGTATTTACAATGGATTTTACATTTGTAATGATCATTTTGTCACATTAAAGATGATACATGGATCATTGGATTTCTGTAACTATTGAGAAATGGACAGAAAATACTACTTAACCCTTTAAATTGACACATTATCTATCTATTTTTTTTGCTCTTCGTGGACTATCAGAGCCAGACCAAGCCTTGATCTGTACTTTATGAGAAGAAAACTCATAAAGTCAAAAGCACTTTTATGTATGCAAAACATGTTCTGTGATGCTTGAATTAAAATATAAAACATGCAGCTACTACAATTACAGGTCTAAACCAGAACAAGTCTCTACTTTGAATGTAATGGCAGAAGCCTTGGTTTTTGTCTTTTCTTTATTCTTGTGAAATAAAGATCATGCAAACCATGCATCTCATTAGAGCCGAGCCATATCATATCGTTCATGGTATATCGTCATTTGCTTTCGGGTTAATATGAAATCTGGAACATTGCGATAATTCCGCATACACTGCAGCAGATTTTCTTCATAGTTGCAAAGCTAAATGTAGCTATCTAGAGTCTCATTAAAAATCAATGTTGCTGCGAGTAGTGGAAGTAAATCTATAACAATTGAATACATATTAAATATCCTTAAAGGTTCTACGCTCAAATATTAGTGCCATTGTTAAGCATTTAGTCTAGAGTCATTTATATTGTCAATTATACTGTTATCGCAAATTTTCTCTTTTATATCATGATAACAATGTTTGGCCATATTGCCCTGCCCTACATCTCATTATAATTTTGCAATAAATCAATGTCTAACTCTAGTCTTGTTAAGATTTTTCCTCCTGTTTTAGTTATTTTACTCTTATAGTTCGTCTAGCAAATCGCAAAATACGATTTTAGATTCACATGTTTTTTGTTTTCTGATTACACAATACAATGGTGTACCACAAAGTACAACCTTATGAAATCCTCTCGCGTGTTTGTTCCTGCACATTTAATTACCTCGTTAATTACAAAGTACTTTCATTTATTAAAATACTTGTTGTTTGATTGAGCGTGTCTGTCACCACTGAACAATACTTTTATGACTGAAGACACCTATCTGGCAACTTACCAGAGCCACGCCTCAATGTCATTAGAACAGGGTACTTATGCATTTGTCTCGAGAAATTTATGACACAAACTGGTGGAAAATATTACACAATGACACCCAGTCTTTATTTTGAGTGATTAACGATGCCGGTGAATGCCACTTTGAAGTCAGTTGACATTTGACTTTCAAAATCAAATTTCTGTGACTAGATTTGTGTCTGTAAAAGAACAAAAACAGTCCCATTGGTACACAGCCGGAGATGAACTCGAGCTGTTATATGGGGCACATTTTTACGAGTATTCATACAAGTCCCCTTTGAACTTACTCAGCCTCAACGGTCGTAAATGTCTAGTTTAAAATCACAGAAAGACTTACTAGACTCCTGCTGCACAGAGGATGCTCAGGGGGCAGGGGCTTAAGACAATGAAGACAATGTTGTCTCCCAAACTGGCAGAATGTTTAGCCGATAGTTGACTTATGTAATAGTGATTTTATCCTGGACCTAACAATTAGGAGTGGGCAATACTGATTTGCTAAAATATGTCTAAGTTGAAGTTTCAGTATTAGAGAGAAATGTGAAAGGGCTGTAAAATTACCCTTAAAAGTGGAGCTATGGAGCGCTGGTTGAATTGGTTGCATTCACGTTCTACAATTTGATGATGAGGGCCGGGGCTTTTATAACTCTATTTTGAAATCTCCTCTATAAAAATAGATTGTCTGGATGACTACCTTTGGAACATTTTGTACTGTTGAACCTGATCATTATACAGTTTGTGCACGCTCAAAGAAAATAATGGATTTTTTTTTTTTTTTTGCCACTCGTCAAATCGTCTTGGTGTGCATGTGCCTTGAAGCTCCACTCAAATTAAACTTTAATCTGAGCTTTGTTTCAACACCATGTGGCCATAAAACTACAACAGATGAGCTTCTTTGTTGCTGATAGATAGATAGATAGATTAACTGGCATTAGATCTGATTACTAATGGTTTAAATCTTTCTAACAACAAACAAACAAACATAAGCAACAGTTTTGAGTTTTCTGGGTTAGTTTGTTTTTCTATTTTCTAAAAGAAGCTGGAAAAAATACTATTTTCTAGCCTCAAAATTGTATTTGAGCTTCACAAAAAATATAATTTGTTGTAAAGTATGTAATATATCTAAACTATTTGTCCAATAAAACCTAATAATCAAGATTTTGCCTTCTTCACAAACATGTCACAATCTCCTATTAAATAAACAGTTGCAAAGTATCTTTGTAAATGTGTTTCCAAGCTCTGAAATCACTCACATGTATCTGAATGGTTTTCATTTTACAAAACTATGTTGAGTTTTCATATTTTGTGATATTGTGATTAATCCTCGTTTCTCCTTTGAAATCACATTATGTTCCCCTTAACTTTTGCCTCCATTCAGGAATTTAGAATGTTTTTGTTCACCAACTTTTAAGGGGTCCCTAATAAAAATGTCAAAATATGGTATCATGCATCACCACTAAAGCAAATACACTCTTCAGGGCCAAGAGTGAGGTCATACTTTGGACACATGGCCCAGAGTCTCGTCTCTTCTGGGATGCTTTACAGCGCTTGTTATTGCAGCGTATATGTCATTTTCTGAACTTTTAGAGCCTGAATCTTCCCCCGTGGTGGTCTTCTTCTCCTGTAGCAGCGTTCTCCATGATCCCGGCTGGAGCAGAGAGGCAGGCCTGGACATCACTCAGAGGATAAGTGTCAGAAGTGACTCTGAGGAGCTTTGACAGTTTAACTCTAAAGGCCTCCATTTTTGTGGGGTGAGGTAATTCAGATCGTCTCATCAGGGTCTTACTTTTACTCCAGAGATATTATTAAGTATGAGCCAAGACATGCTCTGATTATAATGTCTATAACAATATTGTGAAATGAATTAGAGTGATGCTTATAATAATAATGATTTGAACACAGAGCAGAATGGGTCAAAGCTGTCTCTAATTTAGGGCTGCACAATTGATTGAAATCGAATTGAAATTGCAGTTTGAATGGTCTCAATTAGCAAATCACAGATCCAGTTTTATTTTGCGAAAAAACTGTTAATCCTTGCGTTTAAATTTGTTAAGCGACAAAACGCTACTAAAAGTGACAAGAACGTGACTATAAGCAGCAAAAACATAACTAAAAGCAACAAAAGTGTCTCAAAGCAATAAAAATGTGGCAAAAAACGTGACTAAAAGCGGCAAAAATGTGTCCAGAAACGACAAAAACACAGCTAAGCGACAAACAACGGACTAAGCTGCAAAAACGACAATAAAAGTGATAAAAACTACACAATTGGTGATAAAAACACTACTATAAGTGTTGCAAATGTATCTAAAAGTGACAGAAACGTTCCTAATTCTTGTCAGTTCATATTTCAGTCTTTTTGTCAATTCTCCTAGTTGTATTTATAATGTGAACTTTTAACAGAATCCTATTACTCAAATGTAAATTACAAATCTACTCACGATACTGGTCAGAAAAATCGCAATTAGTTATTTTTCCCAAATCGTGCAGCTCTACTCTAATTGTTTATTTAATCTATGGTAAGTTCAAAGTTTGAAAGTCTGTGTCTCATGCAATAAACGGTACTAACTCTGCTAAAACCACTGATAAACATGAACATTTCTGTCATGTTGAATGTCCGTCTAAATGTCCAAAGGATTCCACCGTTCTTAAAAATGCATGTACCTATTATGCTCAATCACAAAACATTGCAAATGACAGACTTGTGGAGCTTTGCGTTGCCTTTCACCTGCCTCAGGCCTGTCCTTAACCAGGTGAATGCACTGTGGGCTGCTATGAGAACACTCTTTGTTTTCCTCCATTGACCTCGGACCTCTTAGCTAAGCCCCGCCCTCTTGCCCTCAGGGGAAATACCTGTCCGCATCATCACTATTAACTAAAAAACTGAAGTCGGAAAAAACAGACCAGAAGACATTGGATTGATTTGCGCTCTCCTCAGTTTCTCTACACTCAAATCAGGCCCGTATCAGCCTCGGCCATTAGGGAATTAAAGGTATTGATTACAAGGAGAGTGGGTCGTGGAGAATGTTTGCTAATGAGAGCGAATGGATGGCCATTGTTTAGGGCTTGGGCTTGTCTTTGGGAAAGAGGACATGAATAGACGGCCAGCCCATTTAGCGAGGAACCGGGGCTCGCCGCCAACTGGAGATGAGCATGGGAGCACCAAGGCAATCTGAACTTCAAATGTTATTCACATTAAAAAGGACTTAAGACGATTAAAAGTCTGAATATGTGTCTTTGAAGGCAATGTATGGGTTGAGAATAACTAATGGCTGACCCTGACTTCACAGCTATGTTTTAAAATGTTTCTAATATTGATCGCAGCAGATTTCTGGGCAGTGTCAATAATGCTCAATTTGGTTGTAACTGTTATGAATCCCACACCACCATACACCATGAAAACACAATGAAATAAACATGTGAATGAAGAATGAATTTACTATTTAATGGGTATATGATGTACCCTTTAAATAGTAAATTACTTCATTCTAAAGGCAAATGTAACTCTTGGTTACTCTGATTTTCCATCATAATTTGCAGTTCAACACAACTAGGCTCATAGTTGCAGAAATACACAATCTCAGTAATTGCTTAAGTCAAAATTCATCAATTTGTGAATCAATTCAGTTGGAATTCAAATGTTTGCATGAAAAAACAAAAAAACAAACACTGGCCTGGTTTCTATTGCCATAAAACATTCTAAACTCCAGATTAGAGGCAAAAGTGAAGTGGAACATAATGTGATTTCAATGAAGAAACTGGGATAAATTTCAGAATATCACAAAATATGAAAAACCCATGTGGTTTTGTCAAATGAAAACCACTCAGATAATGTACATGTGAGTATCAGAGTCTGGTTTAAACACATATACTTTTGTGTTTTACTGCATTTTGTTTATTTAATATGAGATTTCAATGAAACGTATCACTTTTGATGAGGACAAAATCCTAATTTGCCCTGTAAACGCTGTACATGTACGGGACAAATACTCTCAAATGATGAGAGTTTTTCATTTTATCTAGATATATATTACAGACTTTACCACAAATTGTTCTTTAGTAAAGCTCAAATATAAATTTGAGGCTAGAAAATAGTATTTTTTTTAAACTCTTTTGTGAAAGAAAAGCAAGCTAACTTACATTTCTACTCAATTAAAAAAAAAACTTCTTAATTTTTGTTATGAACACTTGATTATGATCAGTATTTAGATCCGATATTGGTTAATCGTTGAAAATACATAAGGTTGACTTAATTTTGCCTCCATTCTGGAATTATGAACATTCTGTTGACATAACATACTAAAGGGTCTATATATGTGAATGAAATTGTGTGTTTTATTGTGACATCTCTGATCCTAAGCAGTATAAACCTTACGTTTTTACGGTCTAACTGTGAATATTTATTGCTGATTATTTAAAAAGAAAAATGTGCCTCTCATAGCATTAAAGTTTGTCATTGTGGTCATGGCTGCAGAACTTATGGCTGCGATGACAGCAGACCCTTGGCAGAAGCGGTGAGAGCAGCATCACGTTTCAAAGTGAAAAATGGAAATGTAGTGGCTGTGTGCGACTAGAGCTAGTGGAGGTCACCCCATCTTTTCATCCGCGGACCACTGGGTATCAGGTCCCCTCCTCTCCTCAGGACACAATCTATTGGCTTTGTCAGGACCAGCAGACTGATGTGGTGCGGCGGCCATTTTTCATCTACTTCCCATTGTTAGATCCCAAGCACTAATTATTCATTTAAAGCCATGGGTCTCTTTCCTCTTCCCTCTAATTAGATGGTTAGTCACTCTCCCAGCGCCCCGGGCCGGTCCGTTGATCTCCTCCATCTCTATCTTGTTGTGATGAGGCCTCCACCAGTGTGCACACGTACACACATATACAGTTGAATCAGATAAAATGGGCTCACAGTTAACAGCTGCAATAACAACACAGATGGCACAGCGGCACACAAATAAGCCCAAACTGACACTCTTGGAGAGGACACTTTGGGGACAATGCCTTTAGAGTCTGTAGCCATTTTGGTCTGACACTAAATGTTCATTATCAGAAGGACAGTATATTAAATTTTCCCTTAATAGATTCAAACTTTTATGTTGAAAATTATACATAAAAGATATGCTTTGGTTTTGTGTGCAAATTTCCTGTAGTGGGTGCATGGACCAGCTGTGCATGAAGCAGTTTAACCCAGACAAAATTAAGGACTTAAAATAATAATAATAATAATAAAAACAAAATGCACTTCTGGATTATCACCAGATGAATGAAGCGAATTGTTGAAGATTAAGGACAGCCTAAACAAGCAAGATTCCTCAAACATGGGCAAATGAAACGAAACTAAACAAAACTCCATGTCTTTATATAAAATATAAATAAACATGATTAAAGGTGCACTATGTAACTGACAAAGCACTTTTACAACATTACTTTTGTCACTGCGTCCAATAATAATCCTCTTCTCATTGTCTGACTGTAATCCATTTATACTTTAGAGGACTGGCGATCTCAATAGAAAAGCAAAACTACCCCCCTCACTCCGTCCAAACAATAGTGTTCTTCCAGACAGCGGCGTCCTGGGGGTCCCTCGGTCTCTCTGGGTTGTTTTGGTTTGTGGTGCGCAGTCAACAAGAATAATCACAGGCCTGACGGAGCGCTGCAGCTGTATTTGTTTATGCATTCAATATACTGTACAACAAAAGAGGTAATAGATGAGCCAGCGCCACAATGAAAGCGGGTGGAAAAAGTCTGTAATAGGTTTAGGTGGACTGTTGCATAAAATTGAATGGATAACTTTCGGGTAATGCAGTAATGTGTTTACCCGAGTGTTTCCAAATGTGTAAATAGTAAACAAATGTGTAAGCTTTTTAGCACTTTGTCTACTTCCTCTCAGATATTGGCTTCAGCGTGCTGCAGTTTATGTTTACTTGCAGGTAATACAGATGCGTATTCTTGGTCATAACTAATTCAACTTTAAACATATTTTCAACAAAAGTAGTCAGTTGGTCAGTTTGTTCTCTCAACATATAGGCTTTCATGTGGAAACAACAAACTTGTCCAATCTGCTCCTAAAGCTATCATCTATAGATTTCCTTGGGACGTTATAACTGCAAGGCTGCTTTTTTGCCCATGGAAACATAAAGAACAGCCCTTAAAGCAGCACCTACACACACCAAACTTTACAGCATGGTAGATTGTAGATTTTGAAAGACGATCTGAATGATTTGTTGATGTTTTATTCGAAGCCTGATTTATAGAAGTTCTAATTCTAAAAAATGATGCCAAATTTGATTTAGAGTTTTTAGGATATAAAATTATCCAAAAACTAACATGATTACAAAATGAACCAAGAAATGTATACCTGGTTCTGTCCATTTTTCAGATTTAAATTCTCCAAACATGTTCAGTTTTGGCAGTTTTTACACATAAAATGTCTTGTCTCCATATGAAAACAGTACATGATGAAAAACTTGTAATATATGTGTTTCTTACATTTACATGAATAAACTACAGAAGAAGTTTTACATTTATATCTTTATATTTAAGATTTTTTTTTCCTAATCACCTGCAGTGTCTCACCTTATATTTATTCCATGACAACAGTGGACTACAATGTGCTCTACATGATGCACACTGATGGAGCAGATTGATGGCGATTTGGCGATCATACGAACACATTGATACAGACAGGCTGAATGATGTGTCTTGTGTGACATAATTACAATATGCAAGGCCAGTCAAACTTCTAACCATCAGATTAACAGGCGAACATTTTAGATTTCTACAACTATAGTATAAAGAAAAGAGAACAACTATGAGCATGTACTGTATAGGCCAAGTGTGCTGTACATATACAGAATATCTTTACAGAAGTACATCTTGTTCAATAACTGCAGCATCCAAGCTTAAGGAATGCAATAATCCTCTGCCTTGACCTTTGCATTTTAGCATCCCAGGACTAAAGTGGTCTGTCTAATTACTTGCGCCGCCTGCTACTCTGTAATTGGATGTTAATGACGCTCTTTTGATGCTGAAAGGATAATTTAAGTTAAGCCCTTTTCCACTTCTCTTTCTCTTTGAAGAACTCTTTGTATATTTTTTACAAGCCTCTTGTAGATTGTCTTGTCTTGAGTTAAGAGTTTGCTTTCATTTCAGTGTGAAGCAAGATTTCAAGTAAACATCCCACTGTGACCAAAACTATTTCAATCACAAAATCTCAAGATAGACAAAGCTGAAGACGAAAAAAATTAATTCCCAAAAGCTTTCATACTTTAGTGAGCTACGCGCAGAGAAAAGAAACAAATATTTGTTTTTGAGTTGAATAGAATTAGATTCTAAGATCTGGCTGAAATCATTAATTATATTATTCATTGGTGTTACAGAGAGATCGGCAGCCTGTATTGATAATTCTAAACATCTCTAGACACAGAGCTTGTAGATGCAGAGGTCACTTGTAGGACTAAATACAACTGAAGCATTATGTAATGTTTGAAAAGCTGGATGGATATGTTTTTGTACTTTTTTGTTTAAAGTAATAGAAGTATATAACTAGAACCGGGCTGTGATTAGAAAAATGGCAGACCACTCAAGTTCAAGGTTCATCGCAGAAAATAATAAAGTTGTTTTCTTACTTTAAGTAACAGTGAGCAATAACATTTATACACAATATCAGTTATGTAGTTTTCTCTTCAGACTTAACTTCAGTGATATGATTTTTCAGATGCCCTAGACTGGGAAATGTCTGATCCACACACAGAATAACAACCATTGTATGTGCTCAGGTGGTGACATTTGAACAAAGGAGACATCATGCTTTTTTCCAGGTACTTTGTATTGACCTATAACATAAGTAGATCATAATTTTACATTTTGTGAATTGTACATCGCAATATTTATATGAAACGGCTTAGTAATAGAAATTGATCCACTGACTTTCTGTTCAAAACTGTGGAACTCATATGCTCTGACATGTCTTTATTTTTGAAAAGTGGCTGTGACTTTTTAGAACCCATCACTCGGAGTACAGGGATGTTGGCAGAGGACATTACTGAGCACTTGAGCCTCAGTTGCAGAAAATACAGGATTATTGAAACATCAAATTACCACTAACAAGGTTAATGCTGAATTTGCCTAATAAGTCCCTTTAACACTACTATCCCCAATATAATGCCGTGTGTGTTATTGTTTGAAAGTCTGTTTGTTTAATCAACTTTACGAGTGATTTTATTTCCTGTTTCCATGGTTTAATCAACGTATAAAAACTGCCATCCCTGTATGTTTCTTCTAAAAGTTTCTCAATTCATTATTCAGTCTATTCTGGACATATAAAATGAGAACTTATTATCGAAAAAAAAAATTGCAAATCTAATTGCTCTTGCAAACTGTCTCAGAGAATTAGTAAATATGTTTCCAAAACCATTCATGCCACACTACTATTTTCTAATATACACTACCTCTCTTTTTTTTTTCTTTGTTCTTTCATCTGTTCTTTACTGTCTGGATGTCACTGAAATTTACAAGAGTCATTGAGTTTCCGTAATAACATGTTTGCGTCTGGGCTCCTGCGCTGTGCCTGCCGGTGCCAGACGCTCTTGCCAAAACTTGCCTCAAAGTTTTGATGTTTGTTTATGATATCCCTTCGCGCTGTGATTTTTTTCCCCCTGTGTTGTGTCTGCTTCACTGGCAAAGGTGTCACCTGTTGTAACCCCGCCGCCTCCCAGGGTGCATTGTGGGTAGGCTAACAAGTGCGGTGCTTGTTAGCGGGAGTCCCTCCTGCTGACTTACTGGAACACATCGCGGTGCAGTCCAGATTCCTGCAGCAGCTGTGAAGTGGTTTATGTGCGTTTGTGTACGTGTTTTTAGACTTTTATTGTATGTTGAGAGGAGAAATTCACACAAGTTGCACCTGTAGAGCAGATGCTTCCAAGAACAACAGCTCACCAAGGAGATCTTTAAAGTTGCACTGTGTAACTTTTCTTGCGGAGGGTTCGGAGCCTTCCTGTCTCCGTGAAGATGTTATTGTTTTGTCTTGAAAGCTTCACTGTACAGCATGAAACATATCTATTTCCATTGGGACATAAAAGTGACACTACCAGTTTTTTTATTTGCAATAAAAACGTCTGTAATTGAATAATTGCAAGGTAAATTCAAAACCATACATATCCCCCAACAGAAAATTTACATGGTCGGGTTGGTTTTTTTCTAATCAGTTTTTCTTATGGGCTGACTGTTTTGTTTTGTTTTTACTTCACAATATATAACCAATTAACCCATTAACATAACACAGCTATTTCAAGCATTGATTTTTGGATAATGGATTGTATAAGTAAAGCATTGACCATTGACATTTAGATGTGTATCACTGACTCAACACTACGTTTAAGTCATGAAATCAATATTTTCAGTTCAGAATTAATACTACTATTCAATTAATTTGCATATTTATAACCAGGTATTAAATTAAACAGGCTAAGAATGAAATATGCACTCTTATTGATCGCCCATGCATTTAACGTCCACCATTCTCAACTGCAGATGTAATGTGGAATGCCCATAAGGAATGAATATAACTAACTAGCAAAATATGTCAATTAGCTTCACATTTTATTGGCTATTGTCCAAGTTGTACCCCATTTAGCACCAAAAGCAGCAGGGAAAGGCTCCAGACCCACATGCATAACGACTAAACAATAAGGAGTGGAACATGAAAGAATGTTTTTGATTAGCTGTACCCTTACTTTTGTACATCAATGCATTTATAGTACTTCTTTTGGTCTAATTAAGGCACATTAACTACCAGACATGTTTGATAAAGTTTTAGAAGCCTTAAAAAAACATTGCAAACTATTAGTGTTATGCAGTTTTAAATTCAGAAATTGCAGACATTGATTTGTCCCTTGACCGATTTGCATATGATAATGATAATAGCTGGCTTAAAAATACATTGAAATCACTGATGTTTCCAATCTGAAAAAGTTGCGTTTTTGACTTGAGAATTTCTCATCCCTCTGATATTATGACGAATATAGGTTTATGGTGACATAAAATTGGGGATAATGGGTGGGAATTCCGTTCACTAAAGTGAAGAAATGTGTAAAATCTTGCTGCAAAATTTTGATAGAAGATTGATTTATGTAAAATGTTCAGTGTTCATGTGCACCAACAAGTCAATGAAAACGGCTTTGTAGTTTGTGTAGAACTTATTTTCTGATGAGATCGGCAGCTCACAAGCGGAAAGAAGGGCAAAATTCATGACGGCGCCCGTGGCAACTTCTGGAATAATTTGATTATAGATATCAATGTTTTAAAATCCATGCAATGCCTACAGCTTCTAGGATGATCATGCAAATATACACCAACGTCTTTAGCTTACTTTAGATTTACATCAGAATTAGAACCAAAAAACAAAAATGTGCTACAATAATGATTTAATGATAATTTATATGAAACATCGCCAATTTCCACGGATATCACAATTTACCACAATATATTGCTCAGCCCAAAAAAACTTCACCACCTCTGCGTCACGTTTTGAGACGTGCATGTGATCCCAACCGAGGCTCCTCCTGTGCCAGCAGCAAGGGGACAACACAAAGACTGATAAATTGACTGTAGTCTGCAATCTTCTTGTCAAAGCGCTGAAAAGGAAAAAAAAAAAGCCACACTGCCTTTAATCTGTGGTTGAGCCCTGCAGTAGCGTATTCTCACACGCCTTTTCAAAACTCCATTGAAGTGCTATACCTGGCTGCTTTGCTTACAGGCAGGCTGCCGGTTCCCAACCAGGTGCTTATCTGTGCATGTTCTCTTCTCTGCACTTACAAGTAATAGCTACAGCGCGCGCACTCTGGTTTAAAAACAGCTATTCAGTAACAACTGAACCTGCTGCATTAGCTCTTATATATAAGAGACATCCTTTCAGAGTGTTCTCCTTATTGTGTTGTGTTGCAGCTGTTTGTGCTTCAGCCCAACACAAATTTCACTCTGGGAGAATAAAGTTGATTCCTATTCTGAATTAGGACTGTTACAATTAAAAATTAAAAACAACACATACTTTTGCATGACCGAAAGTCCTAATATATACAGCCTATAACAAGAACTGAAACTGCTGAGAGCATTTATGGGTTTAGTGCAACCTTAATTGTTAAATGTTGAAGTAAAATGAGGCTTGTTATGCTTTTTGTTTGGAGGAAAGTGACACAAAATGTTGCACAAAATTGTGGATAATTTGACATCAATATTTGAATTGGAAATTTGGAGACACAGATAACTAATGTTCAGGAAAACCCTACATTGACTTACACTATGTTTTCAATGTTTGCTGCATGATAAGATCGACAGTGTCATGCCCTGATCGCTCTTACTGTCATGTCGGCTGTCAATGTAATCCTGCCTTAACTGCCTCTATGTGCTCCAAGTGGTCTTTAAGTGATCTGAACGCATTAATCCAGTAATGAGATTCTGTGGGTTGTGTCTGAAAAGGATTGTTTGACATGATTTATTGCATGTCTAAGGGAGACTGAGGACATAGTGGTGGTGAGACGTCTGTCAAATACTGTTGAGCATAGCTGTAAATCAGGACCAAAATCTTGCAGGTCAGCGCATGGATAAAACCAGCACTTTTTTCTACTTTGGTTTTGACTTTATTTTACACTTGACATTTCCCGACTGTGGTGCACTACGAGAATCTTAAACACTTTTCACCAGTGTTTGTGTCTGACTCAAACGAAAAACACATTTTGTCCTATGTAGTGGTCATTACTCCAGTCCACAGTGATTCATTGTCATGCACAATGCTCTGCTTTTGGCACTTTTTGCAGGTAAATTTGTCAAAATAGTTGGGCTGTGTTGTTTTCAAGTGTGTGCCAGTTGTTTATCGAGGGAACTCAGCCGTCATCAGTGGAACTGGCAGCTTTCCACTTGCAAATGTTTGGGAAGACATGCTTCACATCACAGACAAGCTTCGGTGCTGCAATCCAACAGAGTCTAAAGCACTCATACATAATGTAGACAGGATGGTGTCAACTTATCATCAGGATTTGTCCCACTTAAAGTCACCTTAAATAACCTTAAATTATTTACCTTGATTGTCTCAGCTACTTCAAATAAAATTTCAAAAATTTTCAAAAATGTCCACATTTCCAAAAAATAAAAATGTACTTTTCTTTTGCAATTGAATATGGACAAGTGTGCCAGAAACTGGGACATTTGGGATCAATACATTGGGAAACAGGCCTGACGGACACTTTTATGTTTTAGTTTATTCTTTGGGATACTCTGTTTCCTTTTATTTATTTATTTTTTGCTCTCCGTTGTTTGTCTGCATTTGTTTTATTGTTGTTGTTTTTTTTTTTTTAAAGAACATAGGGTATACCATAAAGATTACACTTATGGTTCTACTTTAAATATGCATATGTGTGTATATATATACACACACACACAAATAAACATTTGTATGAAACTATAAATAGTGGATTTTTCAGACCTGTTATGAAAATGACTTGTTGATGCTCCATGTTTGTCAGTGCTTTATCTGCAGATTATATAAATAAAGGAAACCAGGTTGAATCATAGTGAAAAAACGAGTAGGATACGGACTTCTGCAGGCTTTGTTACCACTTCCTCAGCTATTATACGGAATTGAATAGGATCATTCCACTGTTTCATCTGTGAGGAGTATTTTGTAAGACTGAGGACTATTTGATGAATACACAATGGACGGAGGCAGACAGGAGTTTGTGTGGTGAGAATGTGATGTGATGGTGTTAGCATCTGCTTTCTGATAACGCATTATTGTTTGATTATTTGTTCCCTTGCTCAGAGTGGTGAAAGTGTGTGCCAACAGGATATGAACTTTGTGTGTCTGTTTGTAGTGAAATGTGATACTGACAGTGATACATCAGATAAGTATAATCAGATAGATTACATGTTTACATGTCAAGAGAAGAGAACGCTCATCATCAAAAACAGGCGTCAGTTAAATTGTGTTTTGTTTTAATAGTGACTATAACATTTGGAAGACAAAGTACAATTCATTTTAAAATAATTATTTCAATTTTTAACAGGTTCTCTTATATATTCTTATATATATATAAAACGGCTCAAAGCTACCATGCCAAGGTAAATACATCACAAGCAAACTGTCTGCCCAAAGAGAATCAATGCACTAACTATATCATAGCTAAAGACAAGATGAATGTTACTATTAATAGTTCTGACATTTGTTGTAATATAGCAATAGTTGTTGTTGTTTCTAAAATCTAATACTAATCGATACTAACACTGGCATCAAAACTACCTACCTGTATTCTTAAAAAAAAAAAAAAAAAAAAAACTTTAACAGGACAAAAGATTGCTACAGAATGATCTTGAGCTTTTTCAGAACTAAGTATAAGACCACAATGCTTAAGAAAGTACTATTATTTACTGTTGTCAATCTATGTTCAAAAATCTTGACCTAAAAAAAGAGCAGTGTAATATCCTTGCGTATCGGAATCTGTATCAAGAATCGAGTACATTGCTTAGTATTGTGAAAACACAAGTAAAGGGTACTGTACTTTTAGATGAATCAAGTAAACATTGCATTAGTTATTTCTTTGTGTTCTATTAAAAAGTTAAGAGTGTCCTTTACGTTACTCAATGACCTCTCTCTCCTCCCCTCCATTCTGCTGGTTCATAACAAAACAGTGCTCTGAATATTTGGCCTGTGTGTCACCACTGACGTCAGGTTTCTGGTAAGAGGAGTCGGGTTAATCATCATCTTCAGTGTTCAGTATTTGTTTATATAAAGTAGAGCCGGGCTTAGATTTTAAAAACTTCTTACTGTACAATGAAAACACATTAAACAGCTGACATTTCAAACAACCTGTGGATATGGTGAGTGATTGGAGGTGGTCGGACAGGTTGCACGAATCAAATCAACTTTGTTTCTTAAATGAATTACTAAATTCATTTATAAAATACCAAATGTATATGAAAAAGTGAGGTTTTGTGGTGACATTGGCCAGACTTGCAGTGGACGACCACATCGCTTTATAAGGCACACAGTGTTCCTTATAAATTGTTAAGTAAATATATTTAGCATATTACATTACACACACAAAGTTGTAAAACAATGTTAAGTAGATAATACAAATATTATATATCTTGAAAAGATAAGTCTGAAAATAAGAGCTTGAAATAAACATAGAAAAGTTTGGTAATGTCTTATGTGAGCTTTTTACCATGTTGTAATGGTTTCCTCTCTTCATTAACTCCAAACACCGAAGTTGTATTTAGTGACTCATGCATGTTCTTTAATCTTTATGATCCTTTATTCGAGAGACCCATTGCTCTGAAAATATGTGTATTCACTTACTGTCTTCACACATCCACTAGAAAATATCTGGCGTAATATAAACAAAATGATTCCTCTTATTATAACGGTAATGATATATTGACTAATGGTGTTTTGTGTTGTTTCTGTGCAGTGCCTGGAAATCTGGGCTGCTACAAGGACAGTGGGGACCCTCCAACTCTGTCTGGCTCCAGCGAGACTTCCAACAAGCTCACCATCCAGAACTGCATCAGCTTCTGCCGCAAACAGAGATACAGGGTGAGGATCTGTCTATACTCGCGTCACACCATTCATTGCAGTTAATTCTTCTTTTCTTGTTTATCCAGTCTAAAGTCAAAATTGGTTCTTCAGATGTAAAAAATGGCGACCATGTTATAAATCTGTTGTATTATTTTTTACTGTGCTCCAACTTTTGTAACATGATCAAATGCACAATTTCTATTGGATGGAGTGCAAAACCATGACACAAACAGCCTTTTACATTTAGGGTCTCCCCAGCGACAGTCAAAAAAACAAGCTATATTTATGTTGAGTGTTATTTCAGCAGCATTAATGGCCTTTTGACTACTCATCAAGGCCTGCATGGGCTTGAGAGGGCCTATTGTTATCTATCTTATTGGACACAAGCAGGTAACCAGGCCAAGTTACAGGCTAGATCTTTGGAATGGCGACCTTCAAATAGATTAAAAAAATAGCAAGGCACAAGGTTTATGCCAAACTGTGAACATTCCCGGCAAGGTAATAACATCTCAACATCAACAAGCAATTGGCGTTTCCTCCACCAGAAAAGTTACATAGTTCCCCTTTAAATAGCTCCCCAACAGAGAAGCGTTTATGCGTAAATTATCTTCACTTGTGTGGCATTTCCTGACAGTAATCACTGCCATGTCCACTGTCTGCCCCTCTTTATTCCACCGTCACTGAAGCCAAGCAGCGGATGACAGATCAGCACAGCAATCAAAGCTGACAGCTGGAAATGAGTGTTATTAGCCCGCTGGGTACTTGTCCTTATTGGGTCCCATTGTCCCGCCTTTAAACCAATGCCAGGTGTTTATTTTCTGTGCGGTAATTCTCTTGACGTGCACAGGAAGCCTTTGACAGCCGCCTCCGTGCTCAGCTCCACAGAATGTTACAGGACGTGGCAGCAAAGTGGCACCACTGACCAACATTGTACTGTCTCTGTTTTCTAATGTGTAGCACATCACAGCCAAAAGCAGTGTTTTTGTTTTTTGTTTTTTTTAAATAACTCTTTTACGTATTAGTCTAGATTCAGATACATACTTTCATGCAATTAGTTGAGTACATTTATAATACATTCCAATCATGTTTTCAATTTGATTGTATAACCAACACATAATATATTTCAAAAAAGGAATATCAGTCTCAGTCTCTTTTTTGCCATATCTTTATAATGATAGTCAGACTAAATTTAACAATGCATCAGGAATATGCTAAAATGTGCCTGTAAATGACTTGGTTGAAGTTCAAGTATTGCACAAAATGTGAATAGACTGTAAAATTAACCTCAACAGTGAAGAAATACACTGTTGTTTAGGAGATGAGACTTGATGTTCTTTTTGAGGTAATTTGTAATAGTTTTATTTATAGACATCATACTCAAGATCCTACTTTTGCCTATCTCCAAAACGACAAAAGTAATATCATCAATGTTTCGATATATCTTACCTCTATTCACAACAGTGGCTTTTACCCCGTTAGTGCTAATTTGCTATTATTAATATATTTACATTCTAGTTGAAAGTTTTGTTTCCTCATCACAAGATTGAGTGAAAATGATGTAGGAAAATTTATATTTCATATTGCCCTTCCAGAATATCAGCCCTATACAGACATTTAGGTTGCATTCGCAGTTGTCCTCGTTTGGTACCTTTTAAGACCAGATTAGTCCTGATGTAGACTTGGTTTAGTCCTGTTCTAGTTCTAACCCTGGTCTAGCTCAGTCTTACTTTAGTCCCCATTTGTATGTGATGTGTGATAGTTAGAACATGACTGCTTCTCGGAAGTATGCGTCAAATGTAACTTTGACAAAGGAAACTGACTTTTAAACTGAAGCTTAAATTGATCAGGACTATACCAGGACCAAAACCTGACTCAAAAGAAGACCGGGACAGACCAAATCGCATCAACGTGGAAAGATGCAGGTTGCTCGAGCGGAGGCTGTGTGCATTCATGCTCACTGAGGAAAAGAACAGCGAGTGGGGAATCGTCTAACACCTCCAGTTGTGTCAATTCTTTTCAGGCTCATAAATGGCACAATAGCGTCATTATCAAATAAGGACAATGGGTCTTTTGAGATTGGTGGCGAAGTCATGACACATAATGATATTTGACGTTTCACATTCCTGCGCCAACTCTTCTCGGAACATGCCATTCTTTTTAGTCTTTCCAGCTATTAATGGAAAATGTATAAATGTTATATTTTATTAAAGGTGATAGCTGTAACATGTGCTCCTGCCTAGTTCTGTAATCACAGCAGAATCTGGAATGAAATTCGCTGTTGTGTATTGAGAACAAATCACCTCACAGAAAGCGATTTTGGGTTGCATTACAAACATTTTTTTGTCAAGAGATCAGCAACCCAAAGTAAAGAGCTTACTCTGATTTCTGATTGGAAAGTCAACTGAAGAATCAACATATTAGCTGTAAACTTAAAGACACTGTAGTTCCTGCTGCAAACAGTCATTTTAAACAGTTTGCCGCAATCCACATTCTCCACTAACTTACTTACTGCATTCCTGGCATACTAATTATTCGCAGGGATAGGTTTCTAAACACTTTTCACAGCTGTCTGAGGCCCGAGTTTTGCCGCCACAGTAAAGCTAACAAACATTAGCTAACAAACAGTTCATTTCCTGCTTCACGGAGAATGAAACCCTTTAGAATTAGATATAGAGAGCGTAATGCGGTCTGTTTTTCTCCCAGATAGATAATTTCAAATATATCTGTTTATGAGGCCAAACTGATTTTTACTTTAATGCATGAAAAAAAATTGGGTACATCCCCTTTAATCAACTAAACGTTTGTTTAATTGTGAATAAATCAACACTACGTTTGACAGTAAAATCAACATGTGTTTCAAACATGTCTATACTATAGATCCGAGGACACAATAGGTCATAGTTTTCACATTCTGATTATTTTTTTCTGTAGTTAGCAGAGGTGCCCTTCAAATTCCCAGCCTTCGTGTTGTTATTTTAATTTTATATTTTGTTTAGTTTCACGACTCGGTCTGCAGTACCACAAATCAGCTGGGAGCTTGTGGTTCCCCTGCATACATAATGGTGTGTTGTAATCATGAGAAAACACACAAACCTTTTCTCCAAAAACAACCTAGCACATTTCAAAAGCATCCATCATAAATCATTTTTATTTGACTGCGGTACACAAGACTAAACTTACACGCCAATTGAATCTTATGTGAACAAACACTGAGAGAATAACCATATTTCATCCAAGCCGTGACATATTCTCATCAATGTAAATTGAAAAGCATTGTGGGAAAATTGTTTTGCTTTCACAGTTGGCCGGGATGGAGTCGGGATATGCCTGTTTCTGTGGCAACGAGATGGACCTGCAGGACAATGGGGAGTCGCCTGGCATGGAGTGCAACCACGTCTGCTTCGGCAATCACAACCAGCCGTGTGGAGGCGACGGATGGGTCATCATATTCGACAGTGAGTGATAAATGTATCTTTTTGTCAGACAACTTGACATGTTTGGCCTTAGTTGCAAGCCATCTTCAGAAATGTCACCGGTCTTGGAGAGATAAAGATGATCGATAAAGTGTATTACATTTACTCATTGCCGAATAATGAGAATCTACATGAGTTAAGATTTGTTTTGATTTGAGCGATTTTGAGTAGTATTTAGTTAGTAGGTCTAGATACTAGATAGATCAGAGGTGTACACAATTTTTTCATCAAATATAGATGAAGAAGAGGGTCACAGACTGGTGCTCTAGCGTATATAGCATACATTTTACAAAAAAGTTTTATCTGGGGTTTTCTAGGAACTTCAATCTCAGGTCTGTTTCACACTAAAATATTAGTTACTGAGGTTAGAAAATGTCAATCTTGCCATAAAACCAATTCACCGGGAGGTCTGAGGGCTAGGAAAATTGGTTTGAGAATCGCAATTGTCCCGGGCCGTAGTTTAGACACCCTTGGTTTTAATTTCTTTTTATTTAACTTTTCAGTTATTCTGACAGTTTTCAGTAGGTTCTTTTTCTAACTTTGTACCTAATAGAATTTAAATGATTTTACTACACAGACAAATAATTTGCTTGATTTGAAAGACTTAAACATATTAAATTTTTAGACAAAACTGTGTTAAAACCAGTTTGATCTATTTTTTCCTCTTTCAGTTAAAGTCATTCATACTCATGTAGATATTCTGTCTCTGCTGTGTAGTTTGCATTGGCTTTATAATCAGTCTGTTCCGGTCATGTGACAAAACGCTACCTGCTGTTCCATTGAATCGCTCTTATGTAAACAAATGATGAAGTCCAAAGTAAAAAGGTACTTTCCCAAGCTTCTGTTCTGTGGTGCGTGGGATTTCTGAAACAACATAGTAGATCATACAAAATAACTTATGTTCACAATGGTGCTGACTGTGTGACATAAGTTAGCATTAACCAACATTAAAAATACATCTTAATTGAAACGGAGTCCTCCACTCTATCACATGATGCAATAATAAGAACTAAAATGTGACAAATTTAGAAGCAAAAATAAGTCCCTTTAAGTCAATCTCTTTTCTAAAAACAAGCTAGATGTAAAATGTTTTTTTTTTATCTGTCTGTTTATGTCACATTAAGTTTACTTTTGCACACAGAAAGTTTGATTTAATAAAGCTTGTCAAACACTACAGCAGTGCTTCTCAAACTTTTTCTGGTGAGCCCATCTTAGCGGATAAAAAAGTCTTAATTCCCCGACAGCTTGAAGAAATGATAAAGAATTAGAACTGATCAAAATAAAACTATAAAAATGACATTTTCACTATTTAAACACCCAAATTAACCTGATATTAACAATATTAATGAACATTTAGTGCTAGAAGTGCCTTTTTTGTATTCCTCTAGTGAAAGGTACAGGATTAGAAATTTAAGAATGTTACTGTTGTTTGGTCATGATGTAAATAATGAGATATGTCTTGCCACAATGAACATTAAGATTTGATATGGTGCCATTTGTGTTCTGGTGCTGGCATAGTCATAACTCCAAAGTACAGGGCTGCACAGGTGAGGGGCATTTTGTGTGTTCCTGTTAAGTTTATAGGAAGTGAGGTGAGGACAGTCAGTGCTGCTGGCATTTTTCACACCTGTCATTAAAAGTGTGGTTGAATTTGGGCGCACTCACAGAAAGGTCAACAAGTTGATGTGCTCAAGTGCATACGGTGAACGTATCTGGCTTAACCTTAGACTTAAAGCACTTTTTGTGTTGGATTGTATTCTGCTGTGTGCACAATTTTAAGTTGTTTAAATTGTTTAAATTTTAAGTGACCAAAAAAAACCAACAAAAAAACAGTCAGATAAAAAAGCACTTCACTTTTTTGGACAATAGATTGAAGTGAAAATGATACACATTATTTTTCGTACAATTGTTACTATTTTTATTAGTATTATTTAGTTGATACGTATATCTTGTGACCTGACTAATGATTATCAATGAACCGATTAATCTATATATTCGTACCATACACAAAACCTAATGCATACTGAATGAGAAGAACATGCAGGTCACACTCCTGAAAACCTATAAAGATAAGTATTAATTTAACGGAAAATTAAACACTGATTCCAAAGAAGCAGAGGTGCTGATCACTGCCTCTCAAATAAACTCTGCTGCAGTTTCTAATTTCACACTTCCGTGCCGTTCTTTCGTGCAGCTCGAGTCGGGGCCTGCGGTGGAAACTACTCATCTCCCTCTGGAGTGATCTACTCGCCTGACTTTCCCGACAAGTACAACCCGGGCCGAGTGTGCTACTGGACCATACAGGTGCCAGGGGCCTCCGCCATCCTCTTCAACTTCACCTTCTTCGACATCTCGGACCAGACGGACATGGTGGAGATGCTGGATGGGTACACAAACCAGGTGGTGGCTCGGTTCGACTGGCGCAGCCCTCCACGAGAGCTCGTCAACGTCACCGGAGATTTTGTCATCTTATACTTCTTCTCGGACCGCACCAACCAGGCCCAAGGATTCGCCCTGCTTTACCAAGGTCAGACAAAAGTACTGCAGTAAAGAGTGATGAGGTGAAGTGTAGTTAATGCGGCTAGCCTCCAGTGCTGCCTATACTTGTTGTAAAAGTGAGACAGGGCGAGCAATGTGATTGGACAGACATGATCAATTTAAGCTTACAGATAATAACTGCATTAAAGCTAGGGTGCACAACTTAATTCTTGAAAACTATTAAATGTTGTTTATTTCCATGCAGAGTGTGTAGTAAAAGCAGCATTTTGCGACACAACAAGGCACACTGTCTACATCAAATAATAATTTACAATACAATACAATAACAATAATATTTCCAGAAGTAAGAGCCATAACCGACATTTGAAAGTGTTTGGATGGACCATCCCAATTTCACTTCAATATTGACAATTTGCCCAAGGGTTTGTGAGGACTATAGGAACGAGTTAGATCGATTTTAATACATACTGAATATAGATACATATAAAAACTGTTAACTAAGTTTAGTCAAAACATGTTCTGAAACAAGCCACATAAATGAAACTAAAAGTGAGAAAACCCCGACTAAAAGTGACAAAAACTTGACTAAAAGTAATATGATTACTACTCAAAGATACAAAAACGCTTTTGAAAGTGACAAAAATAGTATTAATACAAAAGCAACAAAAACACTACTAAAAGTGACAAAAATGCTACTATAAGTGACAAACCCTGACTTAAAGTTAAAAAACCTTGACTAAAAGTGACAAAACCTGATTGAAAGTGACAAAAACACTTCTTAAAGTGACAAAAATGGTACTGAAAGCAATAAAAAAACGTTACTAAAAGAAACAAAAATGCTACTAAAGGTGACAAAAACATGACAGAAAGCAACAAAAGTGCCAAAACACGTTATTCTTTTATTAGTTTCAGTCTTTTTCTCAATTCTCCTGGTTGCGTTTGAACTTTGAACAGAATCCCATTATTAAATAAACTGCACATCTCGCAATCACAATACTGGTCATAAAAAATGCAATTAGACATTTTTCCCAAATCGTGCAGCTCTTGGACAGGTAGTTACCCTTCCTCAGCCCCATACAGCCTCACATTTGTATGGTGAGCTGTGTGCAGTGCTCTGTGGCTGTCTGGCAGAGATTTGCATGGCACCTCTATAGTGGACTCTGGCTTTTAGCTGCAGTGAGGCACTTGTCACACCACTGGCGAGCCCTTCTCTTTCCATTTGCCAGTCAATGTCTCAGAGCCTGAGGTGACGCTGCATATTTAAATACGGTTTTGTTTTACTTAGAACTCCCTGTTATCAGACTGCAGCAGGCTGGTCTCTGCTCCTGAATCAAATGCACAGCCGATTCAAGTCTTCATGCCTCCCACTACGACTAAATCAATGAGAGAGGGGCTCTATATATGTGTACGCTGGTGTCATATACAGAAAAAATAAAGTTCAAATATTCCATCTTTAGAGTAGAGAAGCTACTGAGTAGTAAATTTATATTAATTTTCATTCATTCCTTTTATTTTTTTTTCCTTTTGTGAAATTTATGGATTGATAATGTTACACAGTAATTTAACAATATTGATGAAAAAACTCAAATTTCTCTCACAATGATCCGTGTTCACTTAATATATACAATAATGATTTATGTATGTATTTACAAAATACACATACAGTCAATTGTCAAGCTGGCACAATCTAATTTGTTCTGTTTTATACATATACATGTTATGATAACCTTTTAATTAATTTTCTTCAGAAATACACCATTTTTAAATTTAAAAAGTAATAGACAAGCAGGCACTTAATCAGAAAAGTTACGTAGGGCTTCTTTAATCTTCCACACAGAATTGCTAGAAATATTTTGCACAGTTTGATTGTCAGTTGACATGAGGGAATAGAAATATATGGTAATGAATAGAATAATGCATTTGAAACCATATCATATCCAGAAACATATTTATTAATTTCATTGCATTTGATAACTCGTGGGGTTCTGTGTTTTGGTATCCCAACAATGTTGCAAGAAAGTATGCCCAAAACATGAAAGGTAAAGTAATCATTTCCACGTTTCTTACAACTTTCCTCGTGTGCACATAGCTGGATCTGGCTGTGTGTTCAGGTTAAAACAAACAGAATTTATTGCAAGCACTTTTTCCACAATGTCTGGAGAAGCCCTCGACACCACAAGTTTACAGCTTGCACAGATGTTTCTGCAACTTCAGCTGTTTTGGCGCAGTATTAAGCATTCGCTCGTGGTCCACTGTGTATACGGCTTTTCAACATTTGCGTCAACACCGTGTATCCTATTACTGCGCGCGGTGAGTTTAGCCACAGTAACAGCGCTGCTAAGTGATCCATGTCCAACGCGAGGTGAAACTACAAACAACATGGCCGCCGCGGGATCTTCGAGTTCAGTGTACACCATCACTCATCGCTCCATGAAACACAAATACAACTGTCACATTTTACAAATTGAAGACGGAGGAGGACTGAACCGCAACAGTGTGAGGCTGTAGCTGCTGTAATGGAATGAGGAATGTCCAACTGTTATGTGTACGATGCATTCAACTGTATTTGACAAATGTAATCAATTCTGGTGAAATCCAAAACTGAAACATACGAAGGGTTGAGACGTTCTTGTCAACAAAAATTAAATGCAGAATAGGTTGCTGTTTAGCTTATACATGTTTTTCAAGGGTTATTCAAAAATCTGTAATTCGCTTTGTTTAATAGTCAATAACATTTATATCAAAATTCAAAATGATACTTGAAAGTTAAAATATAAATTTCATGTGGAATTTGACGAGTAGCTTTGGACTTTCTCAGATTGGATGTCTCTAGGCAAGGCAAGGCAAGTTTATTTGTAGAGCACAATTCGTACATTAGGCAATTCAAAGTGTTTTACACAACAGAAATTGCATTAAAATCGCAAAACACATAGCAGATGATTTGTCACCTTGATAAGAGCGGTGCTCTGATGAGGTCTAAAACCTGACTGGAAAGCATCAAATGAGTTGTTTATTAACTGGTGCTGCGAATCACATATTAACTCCTGGGTCCCACTACCATCTCCCACTTCTGACAGGTTGAAAAGACCTCTCAGTTAAAAAGTCACAAGCTGACAATTTCAAATGATTGTTGTAATGATTGTCAATTTAGATTCCCTCTTTTTCTTTGACCTGTATCACTTTGTAGATATTCTGTAGCATTTATCAACCAGATTGCTCCAAAAAGAAATTGAAATAGTTATGTTGAGTCATCAATACACAAAATTCCAACTTACAATTTGCAAATGTACATATAAAAGACTTGTGAACCACTTTCTTCGATGCAAATTCTAGCATCCATCATACACTGTAACAATGTTTCATTTTAGACCATTTTAGCCATAATTTAGCCCTGATAGAATCCGGACTTAGATCTGGTTGTACTCATTTGGCTTTCCTTGGGGATACTTGGTGAACATCGACAACCACTGCACTATGTAACAATCTATTTCAGTGATTTGTTGTTAGTTTACTTCCCACTAAAATATATAAATGCCCATTTTTTGTCTTCCAGCCCTACGAGGCCCGGACAGACCCGACTCAGAGGAGGATGGGGAGGATATTTCCAGTACCACCGGTCCACAGCTGGCAGGAGGGGTGACTGAGCGTTCCAACGGCACCACTGGAGGGCGCTCCTCACAGATCCTCTACGTCATCACGTCCAGCCCTGGGAAACCGGAGCACAACATGCCAGGTCAGTGGGCTGGACGCTCCCAGACCACCGGCCACAGCGCTAGTATGTGCCCCCCCGTGTCCTCTTCGCACTGGGGAAACATTCTCCTGTCCCTGCTCCCTTTTGGCATGCTTTGGTCCAGAATGGCTGGTTGTATACATGACCATCAGTGAAACCTATTTCTCTCTTCTGTTGTGGTGCATAAAATCCTTAGATTCACAATTGAATAATTAGTTGACCAATGTTGACTAATACAGAAAGATCGTAAAGTTCTCAGTTAAGATGCAAAAGACATATAGCTCTAGAGGCAAGAATAAGAAATAACGTTTACGGTTAAACTTTTAGTAGTCTGTGAGAATGACACAGCCTACATTACATTCACCCATAATATATAAAATTATATATATTAATATAATGTCCAACAGTAATTTTTTATTGTTTAATTATTCATTAGATTTGCAGATTTTTTAACTATTCTTTATATTTATTTTTTTAAACTTTAGTCCAACTTTTGGGCAAAATAGGGGGGGGGGTCTCCTTTTCTTTCTTCATTCAATCAACTATTTTTGATTGTATTGTAGCTTTTACTTATTAAAACAAATAAATAAGGCATTCAGTATTAATTTTATGAACATAAATACGACAGACATGGATTTAACATAAAAATAGTCCAGTTTATTCCTACAAACTCTAAACTCTCTTCTAAACTACATGCTTTTACTGACTGTAGACCTCGCAATCATTTTAATTTGAGTCCTTCTTGAGTCCTTATTTTTTTCTTTAACCTCTGTACAAATTACTCAAAACGTTGTGTCTATCTATCGACTCTCTAGATGTATTTCCAATAGATGTGCGCCCTAAATGCATCACCATTACCGAGCAATTTTCTTGGCAAACACTACTAACAGGTGTGCTTGTGTTCGGACCATTTGTAGCCTGCTAATTCTTTCATTATGTTATTCTGTGTAGTGGAGAAAATGCGTGTTGTGTGGTCGTTGCTGTGATACACAAGCTGAGGTCTTGTTTTTTCTGTTTGCAGTGTGGACTATCTATGCTCTGGCCGCACTGCTTGTCCTCACTGTCATAGCTATGGTCGCCAAGCTACTGCTGCACATCACAGTCAAGTAAGTTCATCTTTCATCAATACAACACGAGTTTGTCTATCCCCAAACGGATCACATTTACAGCTGCAAAACATGTGAAGTTATTAATTAAAAATGAAACCAGGCTATGGGCCAAATTAAAATGTGTGTATAATTTTCTGTAAGTGTGCATAAAGATTTTGTATATTCATGATAAAGAGAAAGCAAGGTCAAAAGACGAATCATTTCACGATTACAAATATGAAAATATGATATATACGTGCAGGTGCAGTTTCTTACTTGTAAAAAGCTATTTTTCGTGCTTGAGGTTTCATCTTTGAAAATTCAAACTGTCAATATGACGTTATAACTTACAGACAACTTACTGATTTGAAACACGAAAAACTGAACTAGTTTGTTTAAAACTCTTTACATTAGCCACATGTATCGTATTACCTAATGCAGTGCCAGCATTCTAAATATTTACCAAGTTTATTAGCACTTTTCACAGGAGCGAGTTTTGTCGTCCCGGGTAAAGCTAACAAACATTAGCATGCTAACAGCAAACTTTCTTCTCGTAGAGTAAACACTATAAATAGATGTGCAAAAAGTGCTCGGTCTCATTTTCTCTGGAATAGAGGCTTTTACAATATATCAGAGCTGGGGCAAAAAGAAAAGATTTTACTTTATTACATGCAAAAACATTGGGTACTTGAATTTGTCATAGAATTAAACTGGCCTTTATTTTAAAATTTGTTTAATTAGAGTTGCTATTTAGAGCACCGTTCATCCTGTAATTGTTGGTTTTATGCACAAATACAGATAAACATTAACAAATTTTAATATGTCATGCATGTCATAATTGACAATAACCTTACCCCATACCAGTCCGACCTTCTTTTTTTCTTGAATTGAACCCTAACAATTATTAAAACACCAGGTTATTGTTTGAATTCTTTAAATGGAGATAAGTCTGTTATCTAAAGTTCGGGAGCAGGACCACACCTCATCCACGCCCCTTCCGGTGACTACTCTATTTAAACTTCCCGGTCACACACACCAGTGTTCGTTATTTCGTGCCCCTCCCTCCCACCCTCTTCTAATTATTCTGTCTTATCCTTTAGTCGGGGGGTATCGAGGCCCGGGAGCCTACTGCCCTATCGCTAGAAGCCCCAAAACGGCATTGATCATCTACTCTCATGCATTTTATCGTTCTTGATCGCCAATAAACTTCTGCATCCAAGATTGAGGTTGTGGTCCTTGCTAGTGAAAAATAGTGAAGATATTTTTTCCCTGGCTTGCATTCTGTCATTTATGTGTAATTCTGGAAGTTGGGGGCATTTTTAGTTGTATCCAGTATGTTTAAGTTTATAATGTAATTGCTCAAAACAAATAATAATAATAATAATGATGAAAAGAAGTAACGATGAAAGAAAATCAATAAGCAATAAAGAAACATGATATCAATAAACACACATTGGTTGGTAGAATGAATCAATTCTCCTATTCAATACTTATGTGTGAGAAGTTTCCGAACCACTAAACCATTTCAGAGTCCAAATCAAAACAGTCTTTGTCAATATTCTGTATAAATCCTTTTACATTTAGACTTTATGAGAGAAATATCATATTTAAACTGAACTTTTCTCACTGCTATCGCCTATGGTGTTTGGAGTACACCTGGCAAAGCATGAATAAAACATCGCAGAGCATAAAGGAGCCAGTCCCTTTACAGAGCACCTTTGTTCTTTAAGCCTTCTCTTTATTGTCTTATCTCCTCTGGGCTCTCTCTTTTGTGGCTCTTTTATTTCAACTTTCTCTTTACCTCTCTTCTTTTTCCTGCCCCGCTCCTTCTGGCTTTTTTCCCCTGATTCTCATCCAGAGTATTTTTGTGTCTCAGGGCTCCAAACATCCCGACTGTAAGTGGTTCAGACAGCTGCAGTCAGAGCACCACATCTTCAGAGCCTTGGATCATCCTGTACCAACCTTCCACCATCTCCCTGTTCAAGAAGAAGCTAAAGAACCACCATGGAGACCTCAGCCCCCTGGTGGGCAACTAGTGCCACTGCCGCCATCGTTGCTGCTGCTGCTGCTGATAATGATGATGATGCGCTTCACTGAGAACTAATCACTTCCCTCGATTCTTTTGTGTACGCCAAACGCCAGGAATGTACCTACTAGAACTCGGATGAGTAAACTAAAGCTAACAAGCTAAACAAGTATGTGGCTAACGGCAAATGAATGAGGAACTGCTACTAAAACGGCAATAAGGCCAGTGCGGTTGGGCCAAAGAGGAGCGGACACAAGCGGTATTTCGTGAACGCAGTGGACTTTCAAGTAAAACAAATTGTTCACGAAGGATTTGTAGTAGGGTTACTACAAAATGACGCCCTTCGAGATATTGGACACGTTGCGGGATTAAAACAAACTTTACTGTAGGTACTGCTAGTGCTACCTACAGTTCACCAGTGTCAAAACGAGTTAGACACACACATAACTGCCTCAAAAACAATCCTTCCATCCAAAGAACATGTATTTGTGTTTGGTTGTTTATTTTCTTGTGCAAACTTGTCTGTCTAGAGGTTGTGTTTTGCAGGACATGGGCTCTCCGAAGATGACAACATGAAAGAATCCTTCGGAAAGGTAGAAACCACAGCACTTTGGGGGGATAAATCATGCTCCATAAAAGATCTTAGGCAGGAGCTCGCCCACTCTTCACTCAGCGCTGGTGCGGATCCGGCTGGGGAGAAGAAACCGCAACATGCACCGAAAGACGGGCGGTTGTGTTGGAAAGACGGGTGGTGCAGATTGCAGACAAACTAACTGCCATTTAGGGATTGGCTGGGGTAGATCTGAGAGCGGTGTTGCTGGCTCGTGAGTGGGTGGCTTTCCGGTTTGATTGTGTTCAAGTAAGTGCCTTAAGGATCTGTCTTGGATGGCTCACATCTGTTTCTGTGTCTAAGGTTCCTCAGTGGAGAGCACTTCTTCAAAATCACTGAGAGGAGTTTGATTCTAAAATGTCAAAAAAGAATGGTAAATATTGATACCATACAAACAGAAGTGGATAGTGTAATCAGTTACATTTACTCAGTTGCATTTAATTCAGTCATTTTTAGAAATTTTTTATTCTTTAAGTAGTTTTGCAATGCCTTACTTTTACCTCTACTTAATAGTGCACTATGTAACATTTCTATTTAACTTTATTATTGCTTTGCCTTGAATGTTCCACAGTTTGACATTAAACTTGTGTATCCCGAGTCACTCTTAAAAAAGATTTTTCAATCTCAATGATTTGGTATCTTTTCTTTTGTTCGTTTTATTCTACCTGGTTAAATAAAGGTTATTCAAATAATTAAAATATCTCATGGGAAGCACAAGCAGTTGACTCCAGGCCAAGTTACAGGTCAGATCTGTGGAAAGGAGACCCCTCTCACTTTACGAATGCCTTTTTGAGGAATAAAAACAAAACAAAAAACTTTTAATGGAACAAAGGCAAGACACTGTGGATCATTTTAGGCACAGCATTACCTTTCCATGGACACAAACAAATGGAGGACCCCACATCTGAAAAGTTACATAGTGCAGCTTTAACAGTACTCTCTTACTTGAGTAAAGTGACAAAATATTAATATTGAGATTTGAGTTTTCTGCACTTTAGTGTCATATATGATTTGTTTTTTTTACATTTTTTTTCCTTCAAATTCCACCATCAGTACAGTAGTTTAATATGTCTGTCCAATTACAAAAAAAAATCAGGCGCTACTTGTATTACACTTATTTGGTCTAATGTTTTTTTGTCAATACTATCCGCTTCTACTTTTAATTTTAAGTTACTGTACTCATGTTTGAGTACAATTTTGGCTTCTTTACTCACCTCTGACTATGAATAAGAATAAATCAAGAGTAAACCATTCGTAGTAGAGTTGGATAGTCGATGTTTCTTTTAAAATCCATCTCTTCATGTACAAGATTGCTGTTATTCCTCCTGTCTGTGTGCTCTGTCTGGGACGTTTACTGAGCATATTGTTCACATTTAGTTGTCCTCTGATTACAAGGGGGCACGTTTTGTTGTTGTAAATTATGTCATACAGTGTGGGAATGATGATATTTATGTCAGCTCTTGCATTTCGTGTCTCGACAAAAAACAAGCGAGTGAGCTATAGATTTACCCCCAACTTCTCAGATGTGGAGTACAATTTTATGCACTAATATATTTGCAACTTGCTACAAGACCCATGGCGTAAGTGCATACACGATGTTGCACCAGGGGTGAATGAGGCATGTTGTTACACTTCTTACATACTGTTGTGTAAAATGTGACATAATTAACAAACCAACACTGATAAAAGCAAAAACATAAGTAGAGTTTAAGAGAAAGTGATGATATCTACCTCTTTTAGGGGACATTCATACTTTTGATCCTGTCTTCAACCCGTTAAGTCCTAATGTGGAGATGGTTCAGTTTTTTTTCCTGGTCTTGTCAAGTTTTGTTTTAATTTTTTTCTCCAGGCTTATTCCAATTTTAGTCACAACTTTGATTGAATGGACTGTTAATGACATTTTTCACATCTTAAGCCACAGCTACCACACGATCCTATTTCTATCTTAAAGCAATGAAAATATTACATTACATTATCTAATATAAACCTATTTTGAATTGTGAAGGCCACTTCTTAACAGTATAGTAGTAGTATGATGACAAGATGGAAATGGCATGGTAATGGGATAATTGCATTATCCAGCTAAAAAAACTACAAAAAATACTCACCATATTTCCTGGTAATTTACATTCTTCATATTGGGTTATGATTAATCATGTTACCATGAAATAAAATAGTGACAGACTGTTTACTTTAGTAATTGGTCCTTTAATCTTAATCACAAAGTGTTTTATTATTATTTTATTCAGATTATAATGATTAATATAGACCACGGCTGAATGGAGAAGGTATGGAATAGTTCTGAGAGCTTTTGCCAGCACCACACCATTACCATTTAATTTGACTCTTAAATACGCAGTCTTTATTCAACCCACATTTTTATGTGCTGTGCTGTTGAGTGGTACTGTTTCAGTGTTTATATACAAACACATGCTGAATAATTATTCTATCTGACACTTGTATGTTTGCGCAGCGTATTTCTATTTCTCAACCTTTTACTTTTGGAAATATCAGTGGCGTTGTGACAAACATAGCTAGTGTAACAACATGGCTCGCTCTCCTCTACGGTGCACTGAGCTTACAGCGAGGCGGTGACTTTTAAAGTACTTCTGAAAGGTCAAAATTCAGCCAGTGCACCATCCGCATAGCAATTATCCTTTACTGCCAAAATAAAGGGAACTCCTCTCTGTACAGGGTCAACACAGTAAATCATCTATCTCGTCGCAAACAATGATTGGCATATTGATTGGACATTGAATTTATGTCGAATGTCCTTCTAACTTTTGTTTATTCATCCAGGCTTGGGACTAAGACAAGGGTTAACATTGGCTTGTAATCAACTTTTTAACCATTGTGCACTTACATTGTCTTCACTTTACAAAAATGAAATTGTACTTTGATCACAGCAATTGTAAAATATGTACTTATCATACCCAAGCACTTGACATGTTTTAAAATGTGAGTACAATCGCCAATTTGCCATTTCAGTCAGGTTTGTAAACATTTTCACTTGCTACACTCCCTAACTCACGACAAAACTTTTTGATTAATGTAAAGAAAGGGGGCAGACAAGGCACACACAAAAATTGGAAAAACTAGACAAGTGAGAGAAAAGGCAAACGGTTGTGTCAAATAAAACCTGATCTGACAGAAGAGCTCAGAGGAGGCAGCATTTTTGATAACCCTTTGTATTATGTAAACCAGCCCACCATCTTCAGATAGATTCAAAATGGAGGTCCACTTAGCTGACATAAGAATCACACTAACATCACGAGTCTGCATTGACCAAATCATTGTTTTCATGCAATTGTACATAGTCTAGTGAAATGTTTAATTTATACAGTAAATTATTGATTGTTCTTTTGTATGTGAATGGGATATAATCTATCTTTTGTATAAGTGAAGTACTTTGTAGTTTTATTTAATGTGTCCTGGTCGCAATAAACACTGTATGCATGTTTCTTAATTGAGGTGTTGTCCTTTGCGTAACTTATGCAGCTAAACCAAATGACAGTGGCTGTATATTTATTTTTAGATAAGTATGGAATGTAGTTACTTTCATCAATTAGCAGTGGTGGAAAGAGTACTGAATATTTGTGCTCAAGTAAAAGTACAGGTACATGACTAAAAATGTACTTAATTACATCTACAGGTGCTAAATCTGTGCTTAAGTTAAAATTTAAAAAAAAAACTATGCAAGAAAAAATAGTTAGAGTACTTGGTACTAGTTACTTTTCCACTAGGTTTTGGTCTTTTATACAAAACGTAAATTAATTAAACTGTTTAAAGCAGAATTACTTTGTTTGAAAAGGCAATCCCCATGGTGTCTGAGCTCTGACCAATCAGAGCAGACGATGCAACAATGTTTTTGGTGTTTGTAGGTTTAGAAAGGAGCAGAGGCAAAGGTGAGACAGCAGTACATTGGGGCAGTTGGGACTTGTGCTGTATACTCCTTGTAACTCATTGGAATTACATGGCTAAAATTATACTCAATTACAAGCAGCCTACAAGTGCACATTTTAAAATCTACTTTAGTCTACTCACTCAAAAAATATGCTCAATAGCTCAATAGTTTAATAATAAAAAAACAACAACTACACACGCTACAAAATATAAAACATAGTTACTATTTGGAAGCTGGAAAAAAAATGCTTTAAAAAACTGACACTTAATGAACCAACTGTCAAGGACTGGGCTCAAATAACTTGCCAAGAGACATTGTAAATGATTCACCAGCTAAATTTCTTTTTTGCATTGTATTCTCTCAATAGGTACCAATATACAATAGTGTCCATGTGCAGATTTACATGACAGAAAATATAATGAAACATTAGACACAAATAATATATGTAAGAGGTGGGGGAGGATACAGGAGGACTGACATAAATTGTTCACTCACATTCATCCGCTGTGGGCGATTTATATGTTTACATGTTCAAAATGATTGAGGAAGGCTGGTGTTCCAATAAACATCTAGATACTGTATATTTTCCTTACATAGCTGACACTTTGGAGGAGAACATGGAATTGCCTTAGTTTTGGCCTTCTCCATGCTCAGTCGTCCATCCATGGCCTCCGTGCTTATCAGATCTGTGAAATGACTCCCAGACGGTGTTATGGATGCTCACCAAGAAGGGTGCCATGTGTAACCCATTGGCCCCCAGTGAGACGAGGTCAAGCATGCAGCCTGTGTTTTCAGGAGAACAGCAGGAGCACAACTTCACAACTGAGGTCCTGTGAAAAACAAACAAAAACTGTGTGTAAAAAGATCAAGAATGATTTCTTAATTCATTAAAGGTGTTGCTTTCATCCCACTCTGGAAATGCTTAGAGAGAGAGAGAGAGAAGAAAAACTGCTATGGTTGCAATTTGTTGGCAATGAAAAAAAATCTTAACTAGCCTTGTCCTCCTATAGAAGCACATGTGTAAAATCAATGTGTGCTAATTTATACAACATGAACTTATTAGCGCTTCTCGTAAAATGCCATGGCCTATTGATCATTGGAAGTCAGTCAATTCACGTCATAATTGGCTCTGAAATAAAGAAAAAGGTAAGTAAAGCCTGGAGAACACATTATAGTTGAAGTTTTGCTCCTGACATATGGTGGCATAGTGGTGAAATCTCTTGCTTCGCCGTCAAAAGGTACCGGGTTCCATTCTTGGACTAACCTAACCCCTAACCCTAAAGCCAACTAGAAATGCCTCTGTAGTCGGCTTTTGTTGAGGTTGCAGGTTTGTGTGTTACCCTATCTATCACTATATTACTGTTGCTAAATTTCTAAATTTGTCTTCTTTTTTTCCTCTGAATATTGTGATTGTGATTAGATCAGCAGACATGATCTTGAAATCATCAAAGTAACTTGTGCATTCACTTACACGAGAAGCAGAACCCCCAAATTATTCGAAAGGAACTCTTACTCCCCCTAGTGGAAATGTATTACCAAAACTTTGTATTACCTCTGGTCCAAACAAATGGACAAGGTGCACTTTTGGAAGTTTCTATTTTTTAAATGTATTCACTCACTCTCTCACTGATCCCTCATTTGTGGCCAGTGCTAATAATTGAACAATGCAGTGGGCTATTTCCTATTTGGCACAGCCCGGGCAATGGTTACATTTCTTCAGTACTTTATCTAACGTACGTAGGGCTATTAGTTGTTTATGAAAGGTAATGCTGAAATTGGTGTTTATTGTACAACAAAACATAAATAAAACCTGAAGTGGAACAATATTCCAAATACTTCTATGTTCTATAAAACAATTTTCAGTAAAGTAATACCACACGGATATGGATTTGTGTGCGTGTAAATTTGGGTTTATGTATGCGTAAAAATCTGGATTTCTGTGCGTATGAATCTGGGTTTGTGGCTGGCTGTGCTAGGACTTGTCTCTTTTGATCTTCCTCTAATGTTGCCTATGACTCCGGTGCCCTCAGTGTGTTGTCAGTGCATGTGTCGGCCTGTTTAATGTTGGAGATTTTCATGTATTATTGCAGCTTTTTGCTGCTGACAGCAGTTTATACAGTAGCACATGCGTTTTATTGACCATTTGATAGGTCTTAACAAAAAGAAAGAAAGAAAGAAAAACAAAAAACAACATTTAGGCCTATTTCAGAAAGTATCAGTTTTATTTGTAGATTTTTTAATGTTCTCTTTAGTGTTAAGTCTTGCTTGCCAGTCCCTCCTACTCTGTAATGTGTAGTGTTTGTATAACAAGTTATAGTAAAAGTGGGTGAGATGATGTCATTTGACAGTTTCTGCATACTTTACAAATATATATATATATATATATATATATAGATATAGATAGATACAGACCATACAGATAGAGATACAGACCACAGACGTTAAGACACGAAAGCTCCTGACCATGCATGGAGGGTTCCATCCCAAATCCAGCACCCTGAGACTGTACACTAGCCGTAGGGAAGGAGGCCGTGGACTAGTGAGCGTGAGAGCCACTATCCAGGATGAAACATCCAAGATCCACAAGTACATCAAGGATAAGGCCCCAGATGATGATGTGCTCAGTGAATGTCTCAGGCAATGGGGAACAGAAGGTGAGGTGCCGGAGGAGGGACCATCATGGGAGGACAAGCCCCTACATGGGATGTACCACCGGAACATAACTGAAGTGGCTGATATCAAGAAATCCTACCAGTGGCTAGAGCGGGCCGGACTAAAGGACAGCACAGAGGCACTCATCATGGCTGCACAGGAACAGGCCCTGAGCACCAGAGCGATAGAGGCCCAGATCTACCACACCAGACAAGACCCACGGTGTAGGCTGTGCAAAGAAGCTCTTGAGACAGTCCAACACATAACTGCAGGGTGTAAGATGCTGGCAGGGAAAGCATACATGGAACGCCACAACCAAGTGGCTGGTATAGTGTACAGAAACATCTGTGCGGAGTACGGACTGAAAACCCCAAGGTCAAAGTGGGAAACACCTCCAAAGGTGGTAGAGAATGACCGAGCGAAGATCCTGTGGGACTTCCAGATACAGACTGACAGAATGGTAATGGCAAACCAACCAGACATCGTGGTGGTGGATAAAGAGCAGAGGAAGGCCGTTGTGGTTGATGTGGCGATACCAAGTGATGGCAACATCAGGAGAAAGGAACATGAGAAACTGGAGAAATACCAAGGGCTCAGAGAAGAGCTGGAGAAGGCCTGGAAGGTGAAGGCCAAGGTGGTGCCCGTGGTGATCGGAGCACTTGGGGCAGTGACCCCCAAACTGGAGGAGTGGTTACAACAGATCCCTGGAGAAACATCAGACATCTCAGTCCAGAAGAGTGCAGTGCTAGGAACAGCTAAGATACTGCGCCGAACCCTCAAGCTCCCTGGCCTCTGGTCCCCTGGACCCGAGCTCAGAGATGGATGTGACCACCCGCGGAGGGTGAGCAGGGAATTTTTATATATATATATATATATATATATATATATATATATATATATATATATATATATATATATATATATATATATATATACACACACATGATATTATTATAATTAACATTATTATGGCATGCTGTAGGCCTATTTGCTTAGAGTATTATTATTATTATATATAATAAAAACTCAAAATAACCCTAAAGCTCTTTCGTAATAAGAGTGGAGTACAAAGAGTAGCTTACAAAACAAAGCTTACAAATTGGATAATAGGAATACATGGTCTACTATGATGAATAAATAATAAAAAACAGCAGTACCAATATTGCGTCGCATGTTAATGACGCAGGCGTGACGGTATAAATATTGGCCTGTGATCATGGCCGCCTCCGTGCGGTTGTTTGCTCGGAGAATTCTCCGGGATTTTAGTAGAAATGTAAACCTTTCGGGCAGCGGAGGGTTGGCTGGGTCCATCCACTGTCGGGCTCCACAGTCCTGCCGCTGCCTGAGCCATGAAGCCGGCGACAGGAGCACCCACTTCGGCTTTGAGACGGTCCTGGAGGAGGAGAAGGCGAAGAAAGGTGAGAGCAGCTCACAGCTTACACAAGGAAAGGACACGGATAAATCTAAACCTAAAAACCAAAAAACTCTGTCTTTTTAGTTTTTTAAGACATTGATTTGTATTTTGCCACACCAGATAACGATAAAGCAATAGAAACGGTAAATATTTGTAATAATAAATTGTATTGTATTTTTTAAATACTTGCACTCCTCTGCAACCAAGTAATTGTAAAATCAATCATTCAATAACACAATATTTTAATAGCACTACCTTTTGCTTCTGATACTATGAATGTTATTTTACTCCGGATATTACACAGTGTCTAACTAACCCACCTACCACTGTCAGTGTATCAGGTGTTTGAGAACGTAGCTCAGAAGTATGACGTGATGAACGATGCCATGAGCCTGGGCATTCACAGACTGTGGAAGGACGTCCTGCTCCATGTCATGAACCCACAGCCCGGGGCACGTCTGCTCGATGTAGCGGGAGGCACTGGTACTGTACTGTATATATGAACAAATTACTTGTTTTCTTTAATTTTTTTTCTAAATGCTTTGGTCTTTCTTGCAGGTGACATTGCTTTCCGTTTTCTGGACTACATCAGGTCCCAGGAAGAGAAGATTGGAAGGAGAGAGGCGAGGGTCATGCAGACACCATCCTGGCAGGATATTTCTACCAGCTACTCAGACGAACAGGGAGCAGAGCCTCAAGAATCCAAAGCTGTGGTGTGTGACATCAACAAAGAGATGCTCAAAGTGGGCAAGCAGAAAGCAGACGACATGGGCATCACATCTGGTAAGGATGTCGAGAGACCCTTTAAATTGTTATGTCAAGCCTCCATTGAAGGCAAAATGAAGTAGACTATAACACATTTTACAAGATTAATTTACATCAGATCTACATGCTAATAGTTTTAAGTCTTTAAGTCGAACATCGTTAGAATAGAAATGCCAGCTAGTTTGCTTTTCTATCTCAAAGGATGGACAAAAATACTATTTTTAGGCTCAAAATTGTATTTGAGCATAAAATAAAAGTATATGCTAATATAACTGTAGATAATGTGGAAAAAAAAATATTGTGGGGTCAACATTTCTGCAAATATTTATCCAATAAAACCCCAAAATCCAAATTTTGCAAAAACGTCTTATCATTATCTCCCATTTGCTCCAGTTGCCTAGAACTTTGCTAAAATAATTTGTTTGCAAACTTTTAAAGGGCCTACATGCAATTATGTAAATAAATATTACAAAAAATGATCATGCTGAAGATATTTTCATGTCACTGACACAATAATTCTCAAGCATGATACCAGTAAATGATAAAACACAACCTACAACAAAAACCCTACAATGAAACCCTTTTATGGTTAGTTGATATCGACAACAAGTAGTGCTGCAGTACAACTATACATACCACAAAAAAAACCTCAGTACTTCCAATAAAATGTGACAAAGCCGATGTCTGAGCCAATGTTTCATCGATTGAAAGATCTTATGATTTGTGTGAGCGCCCTGGCTATCAACCAACCATCATTAAATGTTTGATAAATTGGTTTTCTTATTGAGGCCGTGGTGCAAATATGAACGACTCACTCACTCACTCGTGCACATGTTCAGGTCTGTCTTGGGTGGCAGGAGATGCAGAGGAGCTGCCCTTCGGTGATGATGAGTTTGACATTTACACTATTGCCTTTGGAATTCGTAATGTCACTCACATAGAGCGGGTAAGTGAGCACGCTTCAAGTATAATGCTTTCGTACATAATACATTCAGTGCCAATAAATGACATTGTTTTTGCAGGCTTTACAGGAAGCTCAACGGGTTCTTAAACCTGGTGGAAGGTTTATGTGTTTGGAATTCAGCAAAGTGTCTAATCCTCTTTTGTCAAAGTAAGCAAAAATGCCTTCCTTTTGAACGTGTAACTTGTAATTTAATTTAAGCACATTTCTAAACGTTAAATACTTTTTTGCTACACATTTAAATCTAAAAGACTTCCAGTTTAATTCTTGTTATTTGGGTCTAAGCTGGCTGGTCTAGCTATTAGGCACAAAGATCTTTTTTTGCCTTTTTAATTTAATAAAAAAAAAATCCTTCCATGAACTAGGATTTATGATACCTACAGTTTCCAAGTAATCCCTGTTTTGGGAGAAGTAATCGCTGGAGACTGGAAATCTTACCAGTATTTGGTAGAAAGCATTCGAAGATTCCCTGATCAGGTAATAAATCCTGCAGCATTGACATTAAATTCATTTTGTACTTAAATGCTGTAGTAGACGCATAACATTAATTATTGCCTCAGTTGCTTTATGTGACCTGTACATTTGTTGTTGTGTAGGAAGAGTTCAAGACTATGATAGAAGACGCTGGTTTCTACTGTGTGCGCTACCACAACCTAACAGGAGGAATTGTTGCTCTTCACTCTGGCTTCAAGCTGTGAGAGGCCATTCACTACATAGTCCAGTTCAGCAGTGGTGGCTCAAAGATGTTAACACACGACCATTATGGACTGTTCAGACTTATTCTTATTCTTCCAAATCACCACAGTAAATCTGTTTTTAAGATGCAGCCACTTCTATTTAACCAGGACAAGACCTCTCTGTGACATCTCTGAGACAATGAACTGAATGATCTAAACTGAAGCAAAACAACAATATTCTTTGTATGTAAAATATGTGCATAATGTCCCCTCTGCTTTAACATCAAATTATTAAAGTTATATTATGAAAACTTGACCCTTTAATTTCTTGACCCTTAAAAGTAAAAAGACAACCACAACATACTTGAATAAAACTGTATATTTTACAGATCTTTGTACACTTTTGATTACAAAACTGTATGGTACTAAAATTTTAAAATCAGTTTTTGGTCAGAAAAGATTTAATCGTCTTGTGTGCAATTACCATGTATATACAAAGTCTTATGTTAGTGATTTTTCTCAATAAAAAGCATCTCAAACGTCCATACACTGAACATAAGACATGGCTTGAAGATAAATATATTAGTAAATAAATATTCAGAGAACATATTTCCATTTATGAAATGTGTTGCTATACATGTACAGAAATATACACAGATTGATTTCTAGCCTTTTTATACATTTGTAATGGTAATGACAGAAAATAATTATATTCTTAGAAAATTAAAAAATATTAATTTTGTACACTTTAATCTTTTTAAGTGCTAGAAACAATAACAAAAATTAAATAGTGACTCAAGTACCCCAAAATGTTCTATTTGCAGTAGGTATATATCTATCCAAAAGGCAAGATTAGATTCTCACATGATTACAGCACTGGGTTAACTTAAATATTGTTATTGAGAAGGTTCTCCCCTGTGTAGAGAATGTGTATTTCATAGAAACAGTATAAAACAGTCTGTAGGACAAACAAAAAGACATGAATGACACAGCATTGACTTAGTGAATAAGATTCAAACGTATACATTGTAGCGTGTATGAACTGCATCAATACAAAGTCACAGTAAAGTAGGAACCATTATGAATCATGAGTCTTCTCCTTTGGCCTTGACACAAACTACAACTTTAAATACCATAGATAGAGCATGCCTCATGGAGGACATCTGTAAGTGACCGCAGCATTAAAGGGTGCTACACCATGACACTGTCACTCCTGCACTGCTCGACAGGAGCGACAGTGTCTGCATTCTGGGAGATCTACAGGCCATGACTGGACATGCATGTAATGCCTATAGCAAGTTTTATGATACTTAACAGAACAGTGTCAGGCTTGCATTCACATTACTATGCTTTCTCCAAGACAATGTAGCTTCTCATTATTAACTCTGTGGGTCACAAAATGGAGACCCTTTTCCCTGCACTTTCAAAAAGTAAATAAAAATGTCTGATTTGGTACAGCTATGGCCATATAAACTATGGTGGTTTATGCTTTACAGACAGTAAATTATACATTTGTGGATGCAGATGTTTTTCATGACAAATTACTTATTTATTTTAATAAATATTGTTTTAATAGACCTTCTAGAAAATAATAATTCACTACTATTTAACATCTGTTCATGGCAGCAGTTCAAATTTAGTTTGGTGCTGTGAGGTGGCCACAGGAATGAACTTGACACACTATATGAAGAAATGACAGGCCATTTCAGTAGAAATTCACACATCTAAGATGATAACATTCAGAGCTCAGAGAGCAACAAGGCAACTCCAGGTTTAAATGATTGACACTGGTGAAGATAAACAGAGTTCATATCTTCACTGCTCCCTCAGTACTGTTACCCGACGTACTGGGCTTTGCAGAGAGTGGAGGGTGGAACAGAGCACGCCTCTCCTCCTCCTGAGTGTACGCCTGCCCCCGAGCCCTCTGTCCTGTTGTGTAAATACCCTCTCTGGGTTCAAGCTGCTCTCCTGTCCACACCTCTGCCTCAATTTTGACACTAGATGGCAGCAAACTGCTTTGAGTTTCGGACACAGAGCCCATTTCACAGTCTGTGTCCTCTGGAATTATGGGTATTCTCTGGTTAAGTTCACAACAGCCTTGTGCAGAGCAGGCGTCCGAGTCTGCATGTGCGTACTGCACATTGACAGAGTAGTCCTCTGAGAAGTGTCCCGTTGTGGCCCTGTGAACCTTCATTTCTTTGTAAAAGCAGCAGGGCAGACCTTCGAAACCCACCTGCTCCGCTGAGGGGCACATGTGCTCAGTGTAGTAGTTTTTGGAGCTCTGAAAGTCCGCTCCTGCTCTGTGACAGCGTCCGGAGGACAGGGCCCCATTGCGCTCCGAGTCTGCCCCCTTACACTCCACATTAGGAGTCAGCACATCATAGCAGCAGCTGCAAGCCGCCACCCCATGCTCCCCTAACTCGTCCTGGACCTTGCCCCGCTCGTGCTCCGGAGCAGAGGCTGAGGTAGTGCTAGTGTTGTCCCTGGGCTCCAGACTGCAGCTGGGGGTGTGGTCCCCCCCAGGTGGGAGCTGGAGGGGAGCAGGAGAGGCTGAGGGTTCGTCTGCAGGAGCGGTACTACAGGCCCCTGCCTCAGCGGCCCCTCTGCAGGGGCTCTTGCTGCGATATACATATGGATCGTAGTCACTGCTCAAGGAGCTGCGGAAAGTGGAGCAGCTGCCATACACGCCCTGATTGCTGACCTCGGTGCAATCCAACATAGAGTCACTAGAGGAGCAGTGGCACTGTCCCGAGCTACTGCTGCTGCTGTCACTGCCGGGACAGTCTGCCAGGTACCCACTGCACATGGAGCGGTGTCCATGGTAACAGCTCAGCCCGGATGTACTGCCATTCTCTGCTATTCGGGACGATGTGGTGGGGCCCATATGGACCACTGTGGGGTACAGCAGCCCCTGTTGAAAGGCCCTGCTGTGATGTCCCTTGTGGGCCCCTCCCCCAGACATAGTCCCTGCTGCTGCGGGTCCCGGGACCCCGTCCTGCTGGGGGAAGGTCAGACCCTGAAAATAGTAGTGCTGGTACATAGTCTCGTACTGGGAGAAGCACGTGCGAGAGAAGTTGCGTCCATGGAACTTGGGCCGTTTGAAGGCAGCGTGATGAGGCTGCACTCCGTACGGTGGGGGCCCGCGGTGCTCCACCCCACAGTGGTGTGCACCGAGAGAATGCTCCAGGTGCAGGGCAGGGTGGTAGCTCCGCAAAAAAGTGGAGGTGGACTGGGGTGGGTACAAGCCCTGAGGGTCTGGATGCTGGTCCACTGTGAGCACTGTAATGGGGTTCCCGTGAGGGTCCATACTGGTCCTGGTAGGATAGGCAGTTACTCCACCGGCTCGGTGAACCCGTCCAGGATAATGAACAGGTAACACCACCCTCTGCTGCCTTCCGTGCATTGGGTTACCTGGGTCCAAACAACCTGGTCCTGGGCCCCCTTTCTTTTGCTCTATAAAAACAAACAAAAGGCATACTTTTAGACATTTTTTTAATAAGACAAAAAGACACTGGTTGTAGGTGACTCACCTATTATGTTGTGTCTACAGTGGGGGCAAGTGTGATGCTGCAGCAGCCAGGGGTCCACACACTTCTTATGAAACCTGTGTGCACATGGAATGACCCGCAACTCCTGCAAACGGTGACAAAACATGTATTTTAAAAATTGTAAATGTAGATACTGTCTGTCTATTCAACACATTTTCCTGTTCAGTGCACTTTGTGACCCAACACTCAGGATACACTAGGTGTTTGATATGAAAGAATATACTTTGTATTCAAATGGAGAACTGGCATAAAAAAGTCAGGGTGCAGCAGAAGGAGCCCTGTGAATACAAACTCAGTGCTGTGTGTGACTCATCTTTTAGCTCTTTTTTTACCCATGCTTTTGTTGCCAGGTATGAGACTCAAAAATGGCTTTGATGCTATTGAGCCTTTTATATCACCACTTCCTCCATGAGTTGTGGCGCCATGCTTTGTTCTGTTTTCTTCTTCTTGACGAAAAGACACATCCCCATGTAACAAGACAATACCACTCATGCCCTAAATATGTCCCACGGGTTTGTGTCCCCGCAGCATAACCGAATCAGGACGTGTACTGCATTAAACTGATCCCCAAGACCAGCGATAGAATGATGGAGTATGGATTAAAGGAGGCTAGTGGGAAAACAGGAAGCCCAATCACAAGCTGCGCTCTGTGGAACCGTTATCTCTCCAGGTGCTCTCAAAGCCTCGACTAAACATCTACAAGGTGGAGGAAACCACGTCAGCCCAGAGAAGCAGGGCTCTTTCTCACATCAGGGGACTTCCATTCTATTGTCCATACGCTGCATTATGTTCCATGTTACAGAATAAGCAAAAAATACTAATACTAAATCTCAGCCAACTGTGATCGAGGAAAATAACCTGAAGGTGCATAAAGTAACCTCCTCTGCTGGGACATTGGGTCATTTCTTCTCCATTTTAAGTTCTCTCCATTATGGTTTGATATCCGCACTATAAGAGACGTCTTACTCTCAAGAGTTCATAAAAAATCGTCACAAAAAACACTTATATGCACAATAGGTAAAGTCCTTCAGCCGAGGTGGCCGTGACTGTAGCTCAAGATCTGCACTGCTTTGCAGCTGCAAACTGTTCCTGACAGGTTGCTCCAGCGGCATTGCAGGATGGGTCAGTTGACAAATTTGCATACAGGAACAGTAAACTATAACCTTAAGCTGACCCTTACTTTATTCACAGACAAACATGGCTTATTCAAAATGTGTTTATCACAGAATTTTGACAAAATTTGCCAACCAGGTGCAGGGCTTACTCAGATTTAAGGCAAAATTGTTACTGTCGTAGATGTTTGCCTAACACCTTGTTACTCAATACTGAGTGCAGTGGGTTTGACACATATTTTGAGCCGTTTACAACCATGCAATACGTAATCAACAAACGCAGCGGAGGTTCACGCGGGTGCACGCGATGACACAGAAAAGTGCTTCTTTAATGACATATGACCTATAAACCCCTGCAGACCCCTCTGGAAAAATTAAGACTCATCGCGGTGTCTTTCCGGCGACCTGCACCCCCTGGGATCTGCGCATGCAAGACTCAGTGTCACAACCCATTTGATATTTAAGGCTCTGGAATCCTTGCAGTTACACCTGACTCAGGTCAGGTATAAACCTGGCGTAATTCATGAACACACAATGCATGTAACGTAGGACAACATTCTGACAAATTTAAAAATAAAAACCCTCTATTGGTAGTAAAATCATAGATATAGATACATGTTTGCACAAAATGTCACTTAAACACATTCAGGCTCAACCCTTGATGTGAAGAAGCTCTGTACATCTCAATAGTTTTCTAACCCTATTCAGTGTGATGTGTTTGCATCCTAATGACACTGCTGTGATTGGCTCCTACAGTACAGTCAGCGTGGGCTCAGTTCTCACCTCTCCATCGATGTACTTCTCCAGGCAGATGGCGCAGTCCGAGGTGGAGCTGCTGCTCAGAGAGTCCGAGGCCCCGCAGCTGCTTTCCCTCACCACCTTCCCTTTGGCCTTGAACTTTCGTGTCTCCATCTTCTCTAGAGCCTGGATGGCCATTCTGTTCATGGAGCTCTGCGCAGACAGGAAGAATCACACCATTTATGTACTTGTTTGGAGCGGTAATTATAGCATTATAAAAATGTATTCATTGCATCCTAATTAGGCCAGATCCTACTCTGCAAGTATCAAGACGTTTCAGAATTGTTTTTTATCCTCAAAAGGGCAAATCAACACATTCATTATGTTGTACTGCCTGATCCTGATAATTATTATGAAGGTGTCTTGTAGATGGGAATGTGTTATTGGCCCTGCTTTACACCATCTGTGACAGGTCTTCTCTGTTTGGGAGGCTGTGAATCAAGACGAACTATCTTCAGTTCCAGTGTATCATATAATATTCAAGTATTTATTTTGAATTTTATCATTTATTAAGAATGACGAACACTCAAAAAAAGGCCAGGGTAATAGGGCCAAAAATGATCATGAAAAAAATAAATACACGTTGCAATAACAATTCAAATGGAAATACAATAACTCCGGACAGCATAAATAAGGGAGGCATTTTGAATACTTGATTCAGACTATTTAAATTCAAATGATTCAGTTCAGTTCAGCTTCCCGTACTCATTTCCTTTCCTATATTATTATTGTTAGTGTTTTTAATATCTACAAAGCCTCCACAGTCAATGTGTAAGCCGTTTAAGCGTGAAATGTGGAGAGAGTAGAGACATTCAGCAATTTGTTGAGGTCAGGAAATAATCCCACAACATCAAAGACATCAACAACAACAATGTGCAACACTTTACATCACCAGAGAGCTCAGATTTTTTCTCTAAATGAATAAAAAATAACTTATACAGGAATCTTTTGCTATGTCAGCTACTAAACATTTTTATTCTTCAGATGAACAGTACATTATATAGAAAGTTGAATTAATCATAATTTAAAATATCAACAACCCTACCTGTTACATTTTTGTTATGATTTATACAAAACATGATCATGTACGCAAACTGTCCAGCTCTGCTTACTACTTCAGGTTCAGTCATAGAGAATCACACACACCACAAGCCCTGTATTAATGTCTCAGATTTAGGACGGCGCAGTTATGTGTGATGACCCCCTGGTGCGATCTGCTCTCTTAATTACCCATGGAAGGAAGTGACTGCCTGCCGCTGTGACACCCGTCTCCCGCTCGCCTCCCCACAGCACCCATGGGACACCTCCGCACGCAGGTCTAAGTGGTGTCACGACTTCTGAATGCTTAATGCCCATCAGCCTTAATTAAATGGTAATCCTGATTCACGCGGTGTGCTTAGGCTTTCACTGGAGACCTATTTGTCATAACAGGCCGATCTCTCACAGGATAACAACTTAACGAACTCCAAAACGACAATATTCTACTGATTTTTTCCCTCCCTCTCATTTCAGGTTAATAAAAACAAAATCTGTTATATTTTTTTTTTCCTATTATGAACTTGTATTTAACTTTTTGGTGAGAGGTTTGCTATCAGCTTGTTGTGCCATGGATACATTAATGTTTTGCTTTGGGATGTTCCAGAGTATGGCATTAAACATACACATTTTGCCTTTATCAATGACAGGTGTTCTTCTTGCTCAACTATCCCTGAAAAAACTTGCATTTTTACTGTGATTCGGCTTGCCTTTCCACAGATCTGACCTGACACTTGGTCTGGTTGCATCACCTGCTGGTTTTATGCCATACTGTACTTAACTATACTACAAAAAATAAAAAGATATGAACAATTATGACGTGATAATTGAGCTTTGTTTACTTCATGGGAAGAACAGTTTGCTTCTGAATAAAGGAGACTGCAGTTTTCGTTTTGTTCTGGCTCACCTGGCTTCTCCTCTGCTTGAGCTTGATCTTGATGAGCAGAACGAGGCAGACGAGCGACACAACTACGAAGAATGCGAGGAAGATGCCCATGTCAAAGTATTCAGTAGGCTGCTGCGGAAAAGAGAAATACATACTTCAAACATATGTTATATTTTTCCAAAACATAGCCAGACTCTTCTTTCAATGCTCGGGCTACTTCCATTACAATACTGAAACGACAATACTGAAAGTTGTTTTTAAGTTATGCAAAATTAGAATATCAAGCTTATTGTCTAGTAAGACAAGAAAGAAAGAAAGACCGTAAGAAATCAAACAGCCGTGAGTTGATTAAAAAAAAAAGAAAATAATAGAAATTTGCTGTAGAATCTTCTAGTTGACTAGTTGACTTTTTGTGCAGTTCTTGAACCTAAGCCAAGTCATTTACGAGCACAGTTTAGCACATTTTTGATAAATCGCGAAAATATGATCTCATTATCGAAGCTAGAGAATTTAATTATTTTCAGTATCACCCAGACCTAATGCTAGATTTATACCCTAAATCATTGATAGGTGTAAATCTGAACAATTGTAGATGTGAAGCTATCCATATTTTGTTTAATTTTTTCTCGTTAATTTATGGTGTTTCAAATTCACAAAGTGTTTTTTTAACGTTTTGTTCCATGTTTTTTCATGCATTTTTTCGTGTTATCCAAGATATTTCCCCAATTATCATGACTGTAATACAGGGACCTACAGAGCATGTGACCAAGTGGTGGTAATAAACAATGTGCAAGTTGTTTGTTGTTGATAAAATTAACCATTTGCAAATCAATCCCCAAACCTAGCATGACACGAACAAATTAGTTTTTCTGGCTCATAAATTGTTCCGTATGGTCTGGACACGACTTGTTTTTGACACGTTAAACCAAATCGAAAGCCGCTGATTTAGAGTCATGACATTTATTAGATTGACACAGAAAGAGCCGCTTGTGGCAGTTTTCAATCCGTAACATCTCTTATCACACTCGCCGTTCTCTGGGGCTCTCATTATGGCCAAGTTATTTGACCTCGTAGTGTGGCGCTTCCTTATCAAATATTTCAAGCAAACAAACAGGTCTTTGAATGACCGATATCCATCTGCAGCAGCGCCGTGCTAATGTCTTAAGCCTGAGGGCAGTGGCTATGGCCGACTACAAAGAGCGCTCTCACATTTCACAGCTGGAATTTGGGTTTGTCTTCACATCTGAGGAGCGTTTGAAAAAAATTATCCCCAAGCTCTTATCCCGTGGTAATTTTGACAACACTTTAATTTAGTCTTAACATGAATTATTTGAATTTAGCATGTTTGTGTAATCCCTCAAGTCATTAAAGAAAGTACCAGAGTAACAAAGGTTTCAATATGTATTCATCTGGACTAGATTTAAGTTTTACTTTAGTTTTAGTAGCCTTAAAACTGCTAATTTAGTGGACTAACTTTGGTACATTTTGTCAGTCAAAAAAGTATATTTTTCAATCCAAATTGTGATAATTTATTGCACTGCTTCATATATTCCAACACATATACAAATATATTCCTCTTGGACATTGAGTTTGTTCATAGGTTATTTTGAACGTCTCAAACTGAAAAGAATACATTCGAACTGGAGCTTGTATCAAGTATTCAGTCATCATGTTTTTTTGTTTGTTTGTTTTTTAAAGTGAAGTCAATACAAATAAATGTACATTAGGGATTGGTGATATCTCAGTGATACTGAGGATAGGTCAAAACATAGACATGCTGCTTTTTTTTCCATTTCTTACGTAAATAGAGGAGCAATTAAGCTGTATATTTACTCAATCATAATAGAAAATACAGCAAATATTAGAGCAGATAAAATATATGTTGTTTTATTAAAGTAAATCGTTAACTTATGAGTTATGAGTTTTACTTCAGTTTGTGTGGTGCCATCAATTTTAAAATATCAACATCGGAAAATATGGGTTATTGGCCACAACAGCAAGACTAACATCAGATATTGGTATTGGCTGAAAACAAAAACCTCATCAGACCATCCTCACTGAGCACAGTAGCCATGACTGATAAAGTTTTAGTTAGTTTGACTGTATTAGTGGTCAGAGTGGTCCCTGCTCTTACCCTGGGCGGCCGGTGCTGGATGCGAGCGCGGGCCACTTTCTGTTTGTTGACGATGTTCATGAGCTTCACTGCGTCGTTGCCTTTCACGTACACCACGGGCCGCTTCAGAGGGTCCTCCGCCACCTGGTTCAGCTGCACACAACACAACAGGGACACAGTCTATCAAAAGTGAACAAAACAGACACATAAATATCCCACCCAAGACACAGGGTTAGGGTTAAGGTTAGGCTAGGGGTGGCAGGTTATTTTTAGTGCATGTGTGTTGTTGTTTATCTACTTCTTTTCTGAATGAAAATAAAATGAGGGGATCGACTTTTACTCCAATATCAATTTTTTTAAGCAATTCATCAACATAATTTCTTTCATTCACATTATAATGATTAATGAAGATTATGCAGTTATAGATGTACCAAACATTTTCTTCCGACCAAGTAATCATCTTAACTTGCCGCTTGCCCCAGTTTGACAATTTTCATAACTTTTATAATGTTACTTCCTGGTTGGACATGGGCAGCAAAAATGCCATAGTTAGAGGGAATTCTACAACTGTTACCTAGCAACCATTTTGGCAACAAGGACCAAAATCCATGTTAATTACACAATAGTTATGATTTGACAAATAATACTACCAGATAACACCTTTATTTTGTTGAATGACTGTTTAAACTGTCAGAAAAAGGTGTCAGTTAAGTGTTAACTGATTTTTTCAACGGAGGGATTTCATTTTAGATTTTTAGATTTTAGATTTTCATTTTAGAACTCTGTACTACTTCCTGTAATGTTAAACTTTAATTTATAAAAATTTCTTCTGGAACCGCTACTTCAAAAGTGTCAAACTATGCTAAATATTTAAACATTTATACGAGTGCCATTCCACCAAACTAAGCCATAAATTGAATATAATGAGAACCTGTCATATAGACTTTAAGCTCTCTTTCTTTAACAAACGTTCTTTAAAAACAAAAAAATGAATTGTTGTTGATGGCGATTTGCGAAATGTGTTTGAATAAGTACTGTGTGTTTCCAAACAATAATCACAGTTCATGCATATGCAACTTTCACAGGCATGAGCTGAACACATTTTTATGCAGAACTACAAAGCCCAGCAGCTCTGTAGTTCTTTCCCCACCAGGATTCCCTTCGGTGTTCAGCCACAGCTAAAGAAACGTGGCTAAAGTGTAACAAGTTATAAGCGAGCCTGTTGTTCTGCACCGCTGGGTCGAGAAACGCCGGAGCAGCCAGGTGAAGGTGTGGATGGACCTGTGAGATGTTCGAGTGCACAAACAGAGCCTCGGGACGCATTCTCCTCTTTGACCAAACTAGAAAAGATGCTGTGAACTTTAACCTTCTCCCCGGGGCTTAAGCCATGGAAACTGTGGTCCGGGACAGCTCTGCCTCGCTCCTCCTCTCATCTCTGTTCCCTCTCAGTCAGAATCTGTAATTTGAAAAGCCCAAGGGAAATACCGTGGATATTCGCTTTTCTATTTCGCGTGCTGTCGTCATGCACCCCGGTGGAATAAGCAATGTTCTGGTTTCAAAAGTATAGACACTGGGCTTTTTGATCTGCCGCCAAGCGTAGAGATGTGGGGCTTTTGACAAAGAAGACGGCAATGCAAATTATAGCTGTCACACTTGTGCTACAGAAGTCAAGAAGAGTGTGTATTTTCTGTACTCAAAAAAGAAAATGAATTGAAATAAAAGTGTTATATTTGCACACAAAAAAAGTCCTTGAACAACAAACTAACTTCAACTACTCCCTTTCCTTCGACTACATGAACTATATTTGTTTAAAATCACTACTACAACAATCTTTACTAGTACTACTACTAGTACTACTACTACTACTACTACTACTACAACAATCTTTACTACTACTACTACTACTACCACTACACCTACTACTACTACTACAACCTTTACGACTACTACTACTACAACTACAACTACTACGGTAATCTTTACTACTACTAGTACTACTACTACAACAATCTTTACTACTACTACTACTACTACTACTAATACTACTACTACAACAATCTTTACTTCTACTACTACTGCTACTACAATTTTTACTACTACAACCTTTACGAATACTACTACTAATACTACTACTACAACAATCTTTACTTCTACTACTACTGCTACTACAATTTTTACTACTACAACCTTTACGACTACTACTGCTAATACTACTATTACAACTACAACAACTACTACAACAACAATCTTTACTACTACTACTACAACAACTACTAAAACTATTACAACTACTTCTACAACTACTACTACTACTACTACTACTACTACTACTACTACTACTACAAACAATCTTTACAACAACAACAACTACAACAACTACTACTACTTCTACCACAACAACTACTACAAGGCTACTACTTCAACTACTATTACCAACTACAACTACATACATTACCAATTACTTCGAAAACTAATACTCAGTGCCAACATCTAAAAGCACGTTCTCATACTGCAAGAAAGTTTCCCTTCGACAAGATTCAACTCTTGTATCTTAATAATTTGATGAGTACACTGGCTCCTCCCCTCCTGCCCCTCGGCCTTGTGGGTGCTGTCTGCGTTGCTTGAGCCTCCCTGACTGGAAAAGCCTTTCAGGGGAATTTAACACAGCCGCCCAGCTTTGCCTTTCATGTGGTACGCGCGCAATTCCTTTTATCTCTCAGCTCCTCCGCGCTTTACGAGGAGTGAGAGGAGACCGAGGAAGAAACCAAGCAACTGCAAGTCCAGGCCTGGCGCTGTGAACTCTAATATCGCGGGAGAATACTTGCCACAAAGACACAAAAACCTTGCATTATAAACTCTACACTGCAAAAATATCAGCATGACTCAAAGTTTGCTTACACTTATCCTGATTTTAGTAGTTTTGATCGTATTAGTTTAGATTTATCTTGTGAGTAGGTATAGATTCTGGACTTGTATTTTTGACTGGTTTGAAAAAAAGTATCGGTCCATCAGGAATTATTTTTGTACTTCTTTAATTGCTTTATTAAAGGTGCACTGTGTCATTTTTCTGGTGGAGGTTACGCTGCCAGCTTGTCTCCTTGAATATAATCATGCGTCGCCTGGAAGATTTCACGTTACGCATATCTGTTTCTATGGACAGAAGCAGAGGTACGTGTGAGATCTGTGAAGAAGCGAGCACACCCACAGTAAGAATGCTTGCTTTTCAAGGAATGTTTGTTCAATAAAAACGCCTGTAACTGACTAAATGCAAGATAGGCAAGTTTAAGGCCATTCTGTGGAACATATGAGCATGCAAGGAAGGCAGGTGGCGAACCCTACACCAGAAAAGTTACATGCACCTTTAAATGCAACTTTTCACTCCACAGACAGATATTTTTTTATACAATTGAGGGGAAAGAAATCTAAAAATCTTAATCAACTAACTAAAACAATCAAATCTACGCAAAACATTATGAAATCAAGCATTTAGATATATTCCTTTTTGCAGTGTATTTAAGAACGATTCAGAGGAATGTGTGTGAGTGTTTTTCTTTTACAGCTTTGTTCTCAAACTTTCAGACACATCTAAAGTCTTAAGGGATGAGGTAATGTGTGTTCGCGCCTGCTACCTGCGCAATTATAAGCTCAACAAGGTACACTGCAGTGAAAGCCACGTCTATTTACAGCCTTCAGTCTCCAATTCAATCTCCCTTTTTGCACAAGTGACACCTCAAAGGAAATAAGTGCTGGAGGCTGTGTTCACACTTGCACATACTCCACATCAAAAATGAGACTGAACTAGGACCAAATCCGGAACCAAATATAGTCTAAATATTGTTAAAAGTTACGGTAAAAGTAAAAGTTAAAGTATCTAAAAGTGATTTGAGGTGGGTTATGGGACAGCCCCTTTAGAAAGTGTCACCAAAAAATCTCTTGTTTGGAAACATTTCTGTAGGAAAAATGTATCACAGTATTTTATAACATCATGTCAAAGTGCACATTATTCCCGTATTATTCATAAATGGCTTGAAAGCAATGTATCTCTGATGTAAAACTCCAACAATGGAAATTATAGATGGATACCCGTGTAATATACTTTTGGCTGCAGCAATAAAAACAATAACAAGAAAATGGATAATTGGGACTGTCAAGAACTGGAAACATTAACTTTCACTTAAATTAAACATGAACACATTCACCAGACACTTGGACAGATGGGACGGATACATGCGGGGACAAATGCCAGATTGACATTTTATTTTCAGATTTTTTTTGTTTAGGCTACTCTGTTTCCTTTTGGTTTTGTCTTTCATTCTCTGGTCTTGTTCAGTTTTTTGTGTATTCCATTTGTTTCTTAATATATAAAAAAAATCACAAGCATCACAACAAATGAATGATGGAAAAAAAAAAGTTTGGTTACTCGTTTAGATATTGATTTGTTGCTGTGACTCATGAAAAACCCTCTGCACTACATTCTGCCTCGCTCTGTCATGTGTGAGTGTCTGTGGAGACGAACCTGGTCAATGGCATCCGGATTCTCAGACACGTCAAAGATGACAGCCGTCGCACCCCTCTGCACCGCTCGCTTGGCCTGGAAAAACAAACACAAAACATAATGGTTTTAAGTACCTTGTCTCATTTACTGTACACGTGATGAGGTTCATTCAGTTAAGGGAATCCAGCTTTTTCCAAATCAAAGTAAACCAATGCGATCACAAAACAACTATGACTAGCCTAATTGACTTGTTTGTCTTTTATTTTCCTTTTTTATTAAAGTTTTTACCAATTACCATTTTATCTAAAGCATCTTAACATAGTCATTTTTGTACTTTCCTCAATTTACTGTATTACAAAGTCTGAAAATAGCCCAAACCAAAAATGAAAATCTCAATTATTTATTTATTTAATTTTCTTTAGTATCTTGAGTCAAACAATATTGTCAACATAAGTTTAGGTTTAATTATTGGGCAAATGTGAAAAGTCTGTAAAATGAATCACAAAAGTGCAGAAATATTACCTTGCACCCTTATTTGAATGTATACAACATGAACACTTTTTCATTTTTATTTTTAATCATCTCTTTTTGTAGCATTTTTACTGAAAACCATATGCTCGATATTCAAATTCTGCATATCTTCAAAACAACATTCACAATATTTTGGCAAGACATTAAGACAAACAAAAAATTTCCCACATAAATCATTTCCAAGTTCCCGTTATCACCACTAGAGGGAGTTCTCTTTCCAAGCCTCACTGCATTCATCGGCTGTAATCAAAGCGACAGCACTGACTGATGCAGCATGTTGTGGCTCACATGTGGCTGCCATAGCTCTGCCATGATGTCATCTCAACAAATATGCATCTGATTAGACTTATCACACGCACAAGGGACTGAAGCACACCACTGTGGCATTAAGCCTGTCACGGTAATTACTACGTACACTTATCCTTCAATCAGTGACAGATAGAACCATATTTTTTGGGCTCAATATGTAGTGTGTACCTTTTCTTTGCACTAGTGGGGAAATGTTTCTTAATTTTGTTGTAAAAAGACAAGATTTGAGCTGTAGAGGGTCGAGTAAGTGACTTCAATAACTGATTATAGGAGGAAACTAACAGCTAAGTGTTTAGTTTATTTTGTTATTATGACATTTTGTAATGATATTGTGCATTTAGACAGCATTGTGCATTAAGTGTAGTTGTAAAGGCCAAAGCAGCAGGACCCCTTCACTGAGTTTCAATTGAAATATGAAACGAACGCTGTGCAATTAATGGAATTTTAATCAAATTGAAGATGTGACGATCAGGTTGGGACTATTTAATCAATGGTCTATCAGCCAATCCTTACAGTGTGTGGTTTGAAGTTTAAATTCAGATTTGGGAGGTGGGATTTAAGATTTTTTTATTTGTTTTGATTGATTCCTGCATGTTTGAGTAATCCTGTATTGTCCTGAGAGGTCAGAAAATTCACCTACCACCTATCCCTGCCCACATCACTGCATTTAGCTGTGATTATTTGAAAAATTAAGACTACAAGTGACACATGCAGGGTTAAAAAGAGTCACGTGACCACTTTTCCAAAATAAAAACATGTAAATGACAATATACTGCTTGTTATTGTGAAATGTCACGATGAAGAGGAGGAGATTAACAGTTCAGAAGTCAATAGACCTGTTTCTACTAAGCTGTTTTAGGTCAATATTGCGGTTACATTGAACAAAATGTAAAATGATGATCCACTCAGGTTATAGTTCAATACTTAGTACCCGAGAAAAACATAATATGTCTACTTTAAGTGATAAACACACCTGTAATTGAATAAATGCAAGATAGATAGATAAAAAGATGTCTTCAAAATCAGGTTAAACGATGCAACTTTAATATTAAATGCCATATTGATTTGTTTAAGTGAATTAATTGATACAAGGAATAAAATAGATAGCTGATTCCTTTTGCCATATCGTCTATCCCTGTTTGAAAAGTTAAATAAAGTTGTCAAGGACTGCTACTGTACCACACTGCGATACACAAGGGGCTCTTTTATGTTGAACCTCCAGCGATATCAGGCGAGAGATAAAGGAAACGCTTGGATCTGCACAAGCTGAAGTATCCTCTTGCAGAATCCAAATTGGTTTTCCCTCTCAGAAAAAAAAAAGAGAACATAAAGAAAAACTCTACTTTATCATTGCGCTGCTCAGACAGTCTCACCGCACGGGCTTGGACGGGATCAGAAAGAGTGTATCCTGGAATTATGCAGTGCCCTTGGTCTGCGGCCAGCGCTGCTCATAACTAAAGGGAAGAGAGAGATCAAAGTGACAATGTACAGCGGCGTGTGTGACTGGGCTGGACACTGTCACTGATCTCACAGCACACACACGCACATTATGAGGCTGCAGGTTCACATAGCAGCACTTTCTCTTATCTATAGCTGACACAGAGGTAGTTAACAATGGGAGTTCAACATCATATTGTACATTCACCAAGGAAAAAAACAAGAAGTGTGGGAAAATGATAAAATATACAGCTCCAAATTGTTTTATTACAGTAGGTTGACTTGTAATAATGTCTGCGGTAGGTTTGTTAAAATAATAATAATAGTAACCCAGATATTAAAATTTGTTTTATTTCTAATTTTATGGATATTGCAAAAATATTAAAATATATGACCTATATGATATGATCTTGACCTTTATCATAACAAGAATAAGACCATATGGTAATAAAGAGGCTACTATCATTTTGTGTTGATAATTTTCTATGCGATATATTCTTTTTATTATTATTATTATTTTTATTATCATTGTGGTATTGAAATTGACATGACGCATTTTCCTTAGCATCAAAATTGTGTTTTAAATCATTATGACTAACGCTATCAAAAAGATAGAAATAAGTGTGCTGGCAAAAAGTGACACAAAACTACTACTACTACTACTACTACATTTAGTAACAATGAAGAACAACATAGTATAGTATGCATATGTAGCATATGTAGCATAAAAAATGAAGAATCTCGTACTAAATAGTGTATCGTAAGTTTGATGAATTGTAAAAATATGAATTCCTTTTGCAGGACACAAGGCATTCAACAATAATAATTGTATATTGTTCAGTTAAACATAAGACTATGACATCAGGCGACTTTTTTCTACAGGTTCTTAGGAGAATTGTTTCTTTCTTCTTGTTCACTTTGAAATGCGACAGCCATTATTAAGTGTCTGGACACTATTTGTTTTTCCTCAAAAGCAGAAATGCTATGAGCTGTCATTCAAGAGTGGAGTAACAGCACAGATTCAGGTATGTGTTTGTAACCTACAGAGAGCTCGCTGGGGCTGCGTCGCTGTCTGGACTTGTTGCATGAAGAACAAGGGAAATCGATCCAATAAAACCACTTCTATGGCACCATTAATTGTGAATGAGAATCCAAACAAGTAAACATGACAACTGGGACTGACACCATAATATCTCAATTAGAATGACTGTCAACTCAATTATCAAGTGGTTTATAGGTATTACTTTTATGGCCGTAATTATGACATATACACAAACCAATTTATTCTGCTCAAAGTGTGAGAATAGTTGAATGAATCACTCAAAATAAGCACAATTTATATAGTGTCACTATTACCATTGCTATTCTTGGGTTTCATAAAAAATATAACCTTTGCCAAAGCAGTTAATCATTACGAACTAAATCTGTCCTCAAAACTGCAAGAAAAGTCAAAAGTGTTTAATATTTGTCAACTCAAAAAGTGAAACTCAACTACAATGTGCAATAAAAAAGAATAGCCTGATTATGAAAATATCAAATAAATATCTTAAATGAATCTTTAATACATACAAGTACTTTCTAGTTGGAATCCTTTCTGCTAAATGAACGGCCTTTATAATAGATCAATCAAATCAAAACGCAAACATTCTCCTTGACACGAGCCACCGCTTCTTCACTGTTCCAGGTTCAGAATCATCACAAGTGAGGTGGGCTTTCCCCTCTCACCCACTTTCCTCCTGCAGCGCACAGGCAGCTCCGACCCGCTCCATTCAGCACAAGTCTGCTGCTTTGAAGTTAGCTCTTGCGGTTAATAATTAATAGCTGTTGGTAAGACGCTTGCACAAGAAAGAGTTCTCTCTCCAAAGAGTCTCTCCACTCTGGGGCAGGCCCGCGCTGCAGTGTGTGGACTTGCCTGACGACAACAAAAATGCACCCGCGGGCCAACTGCAGCTCGCAAAAAGACGTGACACATCTCCTTCCCAGCCCCACACGCAGAACAGAGGAATATTTCACTTGGGTAATGTGGTTTTATGGTCCGGGACCGGGAGAGGCTGAGGGAATCAAACTGTAAAAGTTGTAACTGTAGGGGCACTCGTGTAGACTTCAGGAATGTTAAGTGTCAGATATATGTAGAATAGACAATGATTTTACTTTAAGCGACAAAATGAGTAAAAAGTTATACCTGTTTTTTTGCATTAGCTACCAAAATTTACTATCCGACATATTAGTGCACTCATCAAAATAACATTTCTATAATAAATATAAAGTTAATATGATCTTACTTGATTAAGAATCTTGTCTTCTTTAATAGAATAGTGTTGTTTTTTCAGACATCAGAGGAACAACAGCTCTTACCAACCATCGTGTGATGCTTCTGACAAAGACAGAAGTTACCGTCAAAACGTGTCAGTGTAATTACATCATCTCTTACCTATTGTCTGATTGAAGAAACAAGAGTATTTTATTCTGATATAGCCTTTTGATTCTAAACTAATCGTCACGCTAAGAGCTTGAAAAATCCAGGCAAAAATAAAGAGCGCCAAAGCACTGAGGGGTGTTCACAGGTACTTTTGCAACAACTGCTGGCAAAACAAACTTCCCGCTGGCTTGCAGGCATGAGAATCAGGCTACAATCTTCTCCGAATGCACAAAAATCCCACCAGAAAGTATAAAGTCGGTCTAGACACAGAGGGAAAATGAAAGCCTATGTTTAGCATCCCAAAGAGAGGCTGCCAGCTTGTAAGATCTGAGCCTCTGAGGTTTTACTTATGTGTAAACAGTGTTCTCACCATTGCACTACTTAGCCACTCCGATTTATATATTACCGCTCAAAATACATAAGAACACCTGGACTACACCTGAATTTTGGCTTGTGCTCCTTTTTAAGCATGCACTCGTACTTCTGAATCTTGCTTCTGATGCTTTCCTTCCAAGTTTTCCTCCGCTATAATTAAGGCAATTAAGTCTTCAGAGGACTCTCCACTGCCATTATGCTGTAATTTCATGTTGCCTCCTGGATTTACGGTTTATTAAAAGATAAAGGCATACTTCTGTCCGGTGGATTTTCTTCCATGTGGTCACCTCTTTTCCCTCCCCTTGGCTGACTTGAACAGCGGGCCAAGCGCGCCAAGACATTATTTACATTGAGCAAAAATAAAATCTGACTTTGAGCTGGGCTGTACGCGTGTCATCGGATTGGAACGACAAGCTTCTATTCTCCATTTTGAGTAATCTGCAGCTCCTGACAGTTTCATTACACATTTCCGTTGATCAGTGAGCACGTTACTTGCCAGCTTCCTCCTCCCCCGCTGTGAACAAAGCAGTGTGTAATTGTTAAGATGAGCAATGCCTGTTACAATAGATTCAAGCTGGCATCTCGGATTGACACAGTACTGCTGTTTTATTGAAGGTCTTTTTAGAAAATTGAAATGAAAACAACATCCGTAATTATAAAAATGTATTGTTTGCAGATTGTTTGTTGAAATTACATTGTTAAATTTGTTGTATTTGCATATGGTTTTATGCCTCTGTCCGCCATATCACACAGGCTGCCATTCATATAGATGCATTCTCTCTGCCCTCCATCTCTCTGCTATTTTGTGCTGGCTGTTTTATCACAATGAGGGCAATGTTTGGAAATCAAATCGGGAAAGGAAGAATAAAATACACTTCATCAATAAAGATTCTCTATCAAGAAGCCTATATTTTGCCATATTTTGAGTTGTCAAGATAAGGTTTATCATTTTTTACGTCACAATGTAACCATAAGAACTCTAATAATTGTAACATTTAGAAGTGGAAATCAGACTAGAAGTCTGGAATCTCCAAGGCACACTGACAATTGACATAAACATGTCAACAAGTAAATATGTCGCAATAAAATAATGATTTTATTGGTAGCAATTGTAATCTTGATTTATCTCTAAAACAATATATTGCCGTTTAAAACCAATAGGCGTTCAATGTTTCAGTTTTCCCTTCAAGTCTTTTCTAGTTAATATTCTTTTTATAATATAGATAGCATTTATCCTCGTATACACACATTCACTATAACCAGGATGCTTCATGTTTCTTATCTGAGTTGTCCAATTCCTCCTTTGGCAAACTTTTAAACACGCTTCCATTGCCATTTCAAATTCATTTGAATGCTCAGTCATAAGCCCACAGCATTTTACTGGAGCCCCGGGACATCTCAGGCAGCTGAAGAAAAAGTGTTTACGAAGCACATAAAAATCCACTTGTGTGTCACAGGGAGAAGTGAGTGCCTCTCTGAATACTCCAGCTCCTCTTCTGTCTGTATAAACTGTCAGTTAAGCCAACGTAAACACGCGAGGGATGGAGACACTTGAAGCACTACGAGAACCCTGCTGCCTGCACCATCAATATCAGGCCTTAGATAAGAATACAGGACATCTCTGCTCCACTCTGCACCTCACAAGAATAGAAATAAACTTCGACTAACAATCAATGGTTGCCAGGCTTGTCAGGTGGCTATAATGGATCTGTGTTCATTTACAATATCCAAAATTACCAAGTAGGGATGGGCGATATGCCAAAAATATCTAAAAATATCATTAATTTCATTGATTTTCTGCCACTTGTTCCCATTAAGAGGACTAGGGTGACTGGAACCTATCACAGTGACTTTGGGCAGGGTACACCATGGACAGGGGCCAACTCGTCGCAGGGTTTGATAAAAATATTATGATTTTTATATACTGTATATTGTATTGCCTGTATGAGCCAATTTGACCTGAGTTTACTCTGCACTGTGATTGGTTAAATCCACCCATCACTCACTCAGAGCTTTACAGAGGTTTGCCAATGAGATGAGCGGGCGAGAAATAATGTCTTTGATGTATTTGAGCCTACAGTTGCATTAAATATTGAATTACGTATTCACAATAAAACGACATCACCGAAATAGCACAGTGTCGAAAGGATCACAATTGAGCTTTTATCAATGTACTGGCCAGACCTATGCGACCAAGAATTCAGCAACCTCAACAATCCTGCCACGGACACAATAAATGTATACCTTTGGGACATACTTTACAAACCATTATGAAAAAATGGAAGACACAAACTGAACCAGCGATCAAGGACTGAGCTGAAATTATAACTGACATTCAAAAACTGGAAAACATTTCATTCAGACTTCATTTAAAAATTGAGCTTTGAGACAGACTTTAGTTCAATTTTGTTTGATGTCTTGTGTTGCTCACGTTTTTTTTTTTTTTTTTTTGCTCTCTCTGTGTTTAATCTCGCAGTATAACACTGTTTTCTTTTTTCTCATGACACAACATTTTAGAAGTCAAATAAAATAAAAACGCTGACTTTTAACAACCAAGCCTGATTTAATTCCTAAACAGCTCAGTGAATATTGAGGTTTACAGTTACAAAAGCTAAACTAAAATAACACTAAAACATGCTCATCCCTACAAAGAATTCTACCTTGTGTATGTTGCCCTACAGTTTCACATGATGGTAGCGTATTTTGCATGGAACATTGCACGTCCCAATTGTGGAAGGGGTTTGGGGTAATGAGTCCAGAAGGACAGGGGGGACAGAGACACACACAGCTGATGTAATAAACTCACTATCTGACAAAGACAGGAGCAGTGGTATGGGTGCAAACATACTGTGTAAAGATAGAGTCCCACTGCACTGCTCTCCCAAAGGAAACAAGTCCCAGCCGCAGCAGCAGCAGCAACCCTACACAGAGGTGCAGCAAACAGCAACATGCAAACATGAAGTCATCCTGCTATATATAGATGTAGGCGTTGTCAAAAGTATCAAAATCAGTGCACTGTAGCGAAATTGGTGTAAAGTATCAAGCCTGTTCCTTACTATCACTGACCAGCCAAGACCACACACTTTCACAATACTTTACAAAGACATTTTGGTCTGGAATCATATCCTGTCTCTCTGATTTCAAAAGATGGAAAGGTGGATTAACCAATCAGCAAAACGCGTGGTCCGTTCTATGGCCAAGGTATATTGTTCTGCTTTATTTATCATGCAAGTGTAACAAAACAGATTAATCCTGTGGTATTTAAAGGTGTTGTACTTCTTGAAAACGTGAAAAACAACATTTTAAACTCTTTGAGGCAGTCCTAATGCTCACTTACCTCACGTATTCCTAGCATCCGAATTATTCACCGCAATGAGTTTATAAGTGGTATTCACCACTCTAAGGGCAGAGCGAGTTTAGCCATTACAGTAAAGCTAACAACAACTACGATGCTAACAGTGCACTTCCTGCTTCTTGAATAATAAAACACTAGATGCACACAGCACACAGAGGACTCGACACCCTGAGAGATGTTTTACAATATAATTATACGGGGGCAAAATAGATTTTACTTTATTACATGAAAAAAATCTGGTATGGCCCCTTTAATTTTGCAAAGACAGGTACATGTGTTTTGGTGTTTTCATCCAAGACTAAATGTGTGTCCCAACTTCCCAGGCTGACTGTTCTGCCCCTGTCTCCAGCAGCCTCTCTTCATCTGCATCAGTGCACAATATGGGGTAGCCATTCACCCAGCATTGCATAACCAGAATTATACAAGTGAATAGTGCTATCAAATGTGTGTGTGTGTGTGTGTGTGTGTCTGTTTGAGTGTGTGTATGAGGTGCCCTGAGGAGGCCTGCCAGAGGAACTTGGCACCGGGCCTTCCCATTAAAAAAAGGGAGGTGTACTGCTCCATTCTGCAGAGCTGTATCTGAACACACCTCAGGGCCAACAACTCACTCTGTAAAACAGTTATCAAAAAAGACACTCCATGTTTCTCTCAGGCCCAATCTGCAGACAACAACTCTGAATGGACCCAGTCTGACCAGTGCAGTCCACCACATCTGAATGGCTTCCAAAATGATTTAAGACTCATTATAAGACCCACTTTTACACTCAGGCAAGTTGTGTATAGAGCACAAGTATATTTATTATAAAAATCTACATGTTCTTTGCCTCTGGATTTTAAATGCAACTTTAGTTTTGACCTACCTTTTTCATTAAATATTGATTTCAGTAACCGGGTTCATAAACAAGATGTTTTTGCTGCAGACAGTCGATTAAAAAGCCCCACTTAAATTATTGTAATCTCCAACAGTTTAGTTCAGTATTGATAAAAATTCGAAGTGCACAGCCCTATAATACTCTATTTATATTTAATTTGATTATATTTACATTTACTATGGCAAGAATTCCTTGCCTTACACCTTGTCAATGTGGTGTGTGAGTGATCTGTGGTGGGAGGGACCGATGGAGCATACTTGCTTCCATCAGTCTGCCCCAGGGCAGCTGTGGTGCAGTGAATGACTAATGCAATGTATAGCACTTTGTGTGCCTTGAAAGGAGCTATACAAATCTAATGCACTATTATTGTCGGCAAAACAAAAAAAGTACCAAAGACGGGTATAATCCCTCGGTCATCCTGACGTTCAGTAACAAAGGTTGAGAAAAATGAAACAGGCTTCTGAATGGAAGCCGAAATGTTTTCAACTTAAACCATGTACAGTTGACAACTTATTGAATTTAAACTACCAAAGGCTTTGCTATTATTTTTTTAGCACAGCTAAAAGAAAACAAGGACATGTGTTTGTATGAAGAAAGGAAAAGAAGCGATCCAACAGGTGTAGATTGAATATTTATGGTAGTGTTTTCTCTGACATGTAGGGGACGCTCCACAGAAAATAACACGACCAAAACAACCAAGAAACATGACATTCAACAACAGAGCTTTAAACACTTTCTCTGTAAATAACTTGTTTGTTTTGTTGCACCCCTCAGGCAGCGTTTCCTCCCACTTCAGGTCTCACTTACAGCTGCATCTTTTAAAAAGCACAATTGGAAAAACTAGACAGAAAGAAACGTCCTGAGTCAGAGCACCTCTAATCATGTGGAGTTTTGTGGAGCTGCTGCCCACTGCTGTGCCCGGCAGAGACCAGCCGCTGGGGCCCGAGCGATGGACAACCACTAATTAAATTTCCTCCTCTTTTACTCCCTGTCCTTCCCCAGTTGTTTTCTTACCGGTTTTGGGCTCTGGGCCTTTGTGATTCACAGGAAAATAAACAAGCTTTTGGGCGAAGGACAAGAATACTACTTTTTAAGTGCCTCCTGTCAGCTTGGTGTCTAAACAGGAAGTTGCCAGATAAAAGAGGCTGATAATGTTTAACTGTATTATTTAGTTCAAATATGAAGTCATTTACAGAATAAAAGGCTTTTCCCACATTCTTTTCATAACCATTGGACATGCGAATCAAACTGCAACATAGCTCAGAATATTTATCCTGCAATGCTAAATATTGTACATTAAATGCAAATTGATTGATTAAACAAATTGACTTAAATATGTAATCATTAAGATCCGATCCATTCAACCAGTTGGTTTCTCAGTTAAAGCCTCTCCAAAGCTAGATTTTAGTTAAATATTAGTTAGTATTTAGTTAAATATTTCATAAATGCATCGAGCTCTTCAGTGTGAGTTGACAGATTCTATGACTAAAGCAAGTTTTCAATGTAACCATAAGCACTCTCTATGATGTGTGCCCTCAGCAACACCTAATGGCATTCCAGATGTAATTATTTTGGAGTGGCCGCTATAGCTGAGCTACCTTTAAAAAAAATGACAGATGGGAGAAAAAGCCAGGCAAAACCAAAGCTGCACCCGAATGACCGCACTATTTTGGGGTCATGGCATTTTCAGTGGTGTCCAAATGTCCAGCAGGTGAAAAAGAAGTGCATTCAAAATCTCCCACAATAAATGCAGCTTGAAAAATGATTTGTGAGTATCGGAAACACAACAGCAAGTATTTAAAGGTGTGCAACCTGATTTTAACTGTCTTAAAAATGTGAAAAAACGTTCCTTTTAAACTTAACAGTCCACATGTATTGATCAGTACCTTCCAAACATCCTAATTATTCACCGAGAGGAGTCTATAAGCGCCTCGGCAGCCCCTTTAACAAGGCACAAATGATTGAAAGCAGATAGATGAGCTATTTTGAACCACTCATAAATAGAACGTTTGTTAAAGTTGAGAGCCTCAATCCCAGTTCTATCTTGACTAAAACTTCTACACTTAACATAAAATATGTGCGTGTAGAAAGAGTGTCCAAGTCGCTCTGTGAATGAGTGCTTTACAGAGTCTGATATATGACCACAGCACAAGGCAACTTCAGTGTGTCTGCATGCTTGTTTTCATTTCCCATGATGTTTTCAGCTTCACCTGTAAGTGCACGAGCTGCCACTGGGGTTCTGTCTAATCTCTTTGTGCTGCGAGGATAGTCCTTGTCCCTGCATGCTTCTCCTGCTGAGGTGAAGCTCTGAAGATGAAGCTGTGCCTGGGGAGGGCTCCTGTTGCTGCATGTCCTCCTCTGCCCCGGCCAACGCTCCTCTCCCTCCTGCCGACTTTCAACTCAACCACCTGCTCATGCCATGTACTACTCTCAGACTGCTTGTTTTATACAAATACAAAATTGCAGGGTTTCACATATCATCACTACATTGTAGGATAAGGATGGGAAGAGATCTTGCGAGATAAAGGGCCACAAAATGGAACACAAATGTGGGGAATTATCTTGTGAGATTTCTTTCCCCACGTGTTTACGTTTGACTTGGACAAAAAAGGGTATGTGTTTGTGACTAATATCTCATGAGAAGCTGCAGTTCCAAAAGCAGTGCTACAGTGATAGCTAAAACCTAAAATAAAACAAATAATTGTTGAAATATAGCAAGTTGGACCATGTAGAGGTGGGCAATATATCAACATTTAGATAATATCTTCAATGTTGTTTTGAAGCTATGTAACATTTTATTAGAGTTTTAAAAATGCTACAAAAGAGCCAATTAAAAACAAAAATGAAAAAAGGGTATGTTGTAATCTTTCTGGGCATAAGGTAATATTTCTGCACTTTTGTGATTGTTGTGACAATTAAACCTCTATTGTTACATGTGAAAACATGTTTTAACACATTTCGGATGGATTGGAATATATCGTCTGAATCTTCTCACCAGGTTACTTCAAAAAATGTCATTAGTTTCTATTTCCTTTTTGTCAATATCGCCAACCCCTAAGACCACGATCATGGGGAAAGGTCTCTTTCATCATCATCACATCATCATCACATTCTATAAGCCACAATTACAATCACAATATAATAGAAACATTGATCAGAAGAGATAACGTTTTAATGCAAACGTCGAATCTTGGAGAGGCGATACTCCACAGATCTTTAGACCTAACAATGATGTTGAAAACCGTTGTCCAAAACAAGAGAAGCCCAGCTAAATACAATTAGCTACTGCTGCCTCTACGTGACCAAATCATCATCTTAGACGCTGGAGTAAGGGCAGTAGCTTTACTAATGAGTGGTCCACCGGATGCTTGTCTTGGATATGTTATTGCTGGAATGTTCCATAGTGTTGTCCTTCCTGTCTTCCTTTATACAATAAAATTGCAATTGCAAAAATAATACTAATATTATAATAACATGCATTCTTTGACTGAACAGCGTCACTTCTCCAAAGACCTAATCAAGTCATGAATGATGCTAATATATGCCTTTAAGTTAAAACCCTATTTGAAGAAAATAAGCTTAACTACACTGTTGAATGCCTTCTTTCTACTAGAATCTACTTGATACAATCCTATTCAAAACTCTCCCTTTCCTTCTTTCACTTACCTCACCTTCTAATAAGCAGTCCCACACAGACCCCTCTTCTTCCCCTTCTCCATCTCCTTGAACGGGCCCTAACCTTGGCTCCCTGGCGAAACATTAAAGGGAAAACCGGAATGCCATTTTCACCCGCGCTAACCCTGGGCCCAGAGAACCATCTGTAGGAGGGACAGGCATCAGATTAGCCGCGTGGGGAGCAAGGGGGCTTGGGTTTCCAACTTCCGTGCCAGATAGCGGCTCTGGAGCTTTTAAAGACAAACAGGGCCCTGACATACGCAGCAGGGCGCGGGACATTGACCATTCTCACGCACACACAAACACCAATGCAATTCCAGCACAAAGCTAGAAGCTTAGGGGGGAGATACGCAGAGAAAAGACAGGGCTTTGCTTGACGTAGGTGGGAAGTCTGCTCCTATCTTTGAGCAGATTTACTTTTCCACCGCTCATCTTTTGATCCGGACCGGAGGATCTCAACTGCAGCTGCTGTTTGATTCTTAAATGAACTGTTGTGACTAAGTGTTAGAAACAAAGCAAAACAACAAGCTCAACAATAACAGTAATAAAGAAGGCCGCAACAAGTAATCTGATTAAAATGTGGTTTATAAATTATTCATCAATATCTGGACTATGATTCAACCTGACAATCTGCTGCATTTACAAATGGTACACAATGATAATTATGGTTATTTATTTAAAAAATCATTATGTGAATATGTTCCATCAAGAAGTTTTAAGGTGTTTTTGTGTCATGTGGTTCTAATTTTGTAAAAGTAAACAAAAAACAAACACAAAACCTGATTTGGAACCTGATTAAATCACGTTTAAGTCTAACAATACAATGTCAATCAATGCAACCCTCAATAAGTTATACTATAGTTCGTCACAGTGCATGCTTTCCAAAAACAAAGATGGACAGGTAACTTTCTTCTAGTTTGTCATATGCATTTCCTCACTGTTTCTTTTGCTATTTTATCTCCTCTTTCTCCTGCAACTTTTATAATATTCACGTGACCCCACTATGCTGTCACAATGTTATGAGGTGATGTTTAACTAGCATAAAAACAATAAATAAAATCAGGTGGGGAATGAAAACACGCACAAAAAACGGAGACTTAGAAGGGTTAAATAGGGCGCTGAGCTGTGAAGTCTAATAACGCTCATTTGGCCTCCCATTGAAAGCCAGGGGTAATTCTGCCCAGGGACGGCTCACTTTGAACCACATGACACATGGCGCTTCCCAGTGACCATGGAAACGGGCGCAGTGGGAACCCAAGTGGCGTGAAACGTGGTGGAGCAGTGATTTAAGGCTGGGAAGAAGGGGGGTTGAGCGGAGGGGAGGAAGAGTCCGGTGGCTCAGGGGGGAGAGGTCCGACACCCTGCCAGGAAGAGCGGCCAAGATAATATCAGCGAGTCCAGGCGTACACAAACATGAAAGAGCAGCAGAGGCCGACTCCGACTGATCTCTGCATCAAACTTTTCCCTCTCAAAAGCTCCTCCTCGCTCTTTCACTTCGGCGCTCCTCGACGCATTCCTTTCAAAGTGGTTTATGTGCTGAATCAAACTAGACGGCAAAAGATACACACTTGTACAATCTGCCAAAGGAATATTTTTTGTATTGTACCTGAAGTTTAAGATAAAGTTTGAGGGTTGGTAGATTTGACATCATCTTTCAAATGTGTTTATTTTGTCTTCTTTTATATTTAACTATGACTTTTGACATTTTACTTTTTATGACAATTAATAAAATGTTCTTTCATTTCATTCTCGACACTTTAGTTGGCAGCCAAACATCTCCTTATTCTTTGTCTTAAAGGTGCACTACCCTTCCTGGTGGAGGGTCCAACACCTGCTTGTCTCTATGTCACGATATCAAATGTTAGCGTTCGGATTATTGGGAGAAGAAGCATCACATCTTTACAATAATTCATTATCACAATTTATATTCCTCCACAAGTCCAGCTTATCAAACTTTTCAAACCCTCTGAAAGAAAAGGTAACGATATTGTCACTTTACATGTAGCTTTACTTTTTTGGAGCAGAGATTGAATTTTTTTGTCCCCTACGATTCTCACGATTATTATTTTTTAGTTGTTAAAGTGTGACCTGAATAATCACCGTTATGCTTTGGGTCAAAAATGTTCCATTGATTGGCATTCAATTTATCTCTATGGAAACAAGGAAATTACGCCACCAGGCCAAGTTGCAGGTCAGATCTGTGGACAGCTGCACCAATCACAAAAAAACAAAAGAAAACTAGCTTTAAAGCTTAATTTTTAGCAATAGACAATGTATTTTAACTGCAATTCATAATAAACTGTAGGATACTTCAGGCAAAACAATAAAATCTCCATGGAGACAAGCAGGTACCTCAGAAAGTCACATAGGGCACCGTTTAATCACATCATCGTCAACAATGTTAATGAAGTGCTATGAATTTCTGTACCTAGATGGAGTCATGAGCTGATGAAAGCATGATGAAAGCGTGTTTGATGGCCTGTTTATTACAGCAGAGATTTAGCTAGAAAGCTAAAAACAACACTCCACAGACCATCAAAGTTGTGTATTGTTTATTAATTTACTCTAAATGGAAATTCTTTTCAATAGATACAGTCGTCAGCATGTCATATTGGCTCACACAGCACGCAGTCCAGCTGCAGTTGTTGTGTCGGAGCGGTCTGGCTGCAGTGTGCCACTCACACGGAGAGCGGAGCACTGCGGCCCTGTTGCTGTGACTGCCGACAACACAAGTCCATGGGGGTTCACGCTCAGTTTGGGAGTTCACATGATAATTAAGTTATTGGTTAAGATTATAAGTACACAAACTCACCATCCACTCCAACTTCTTTTCAGGCCTTTCCTACCGCACGACCGCACTGCACAGCGTGCGGCCTGAGCTCTTCTCACACTTAAAGCTACGGAAAGGCTGCGGTCTCTGCACTGCAACTGGACTGCGTGCGGTGTGAGCCATGAATAGGGGGGCGTAAACTGCCTTGGAGGAAACTCAAATAAATTTCCTTGTGAATTTAAGCACAACTAATTCAAATCAAGTCACAACTGGCTCTTAACAGACATTGTTGACCTGGCGTTTTCACAGAAAAGTATGCGGATTGTTCTGCAGATGTTAAAATACAGCAGCTGCAGGCGGCCCTTGCATCTCAGCAGTATTACGCCCGCAGCTAACGTTAGTATTCTTGGATAACTAGACAAATCTGGGCCATTCAATCACTTTATTCTTCTCCATGTCTTCGTATCTGTATTTGGCACAATATACTGTAACTCCTAAACTCAGTATTTACAGCTCTGACACATTAAAATGAATGGATTGTTTTCGCTCCCAGAGGTCAGATGCCGACTGTATCTATTGCGAGACATGGCAAAATAGTCACTAACTACTCATGTATATGGGGTGTTTAATGGACAATGTCAATGTTTTCACTTCAAAGATCTCTCAAAGTCACAAAGTCACATTCCTAGAAACAGCACACATGAAACTAAACTCCCATTAGCCTCCATTACTCTGTTCTTCACACAGCAGCTGCTAGTGTCCGCTGCTCTCATCTCTGCCGCTCCATATTGACTTACCATTCAGAACCTAGGAAAGTAAAACCCTCTGATTCTTAACCACAAGTAGAGGGGAGAACTGTTTTATCAATATCTCTTTTGTGTCTGCTACAAAAAGTTAGCTCTACAAAACTTCATTACGACCAGCTCCATCTGAATCGGACAAAAGGCATAGTTGGGGAATCAATGGCTATTATGGCTCCTCTGCAATTTAACAAAATACAGCAGGTTATTAAACGACTGCAATTTTGAAGGTATTATAGTCACTGTGGGCTTTGGGAAGGTCTTTGCCGATACAAAGAAAAAAGAAAAGAAAGAAAAGAAAATCATGCAAATGGACAGAAGTGTGTCTGGCTCAAGTATACGCTTTCATGCTTTTATAAGCTTTTCTCTGCATGATAATTGCACCGAAATGTTCCAGTATAAATCTCATTTGTGTAGTAAATTTAAGTAGTATGACGATGCTTGGTTTTGGTCTGGTTTGGTTTCTGGTAATGTCTGGCAGAGATTCATCCATGTACTCCTGGGTGGCTTTTAATGGAACTTAAAGAGCCTGTACCCGATTTATTTTGATGAAGTTGAGCACAGTTTGTTATGCTCCAGTGCAGATATGGTGTAAAAGCAGCTTATAGGGTAAAAATTAGACCCCTGTGTGTGTTCTGCATCTAATTTTAGAGCATTTGATTCTCCAAAAACCATAAAAAGCTGTGAAAAGAGCTTGTTAAACTCATTACAATGAATCATTAGGAGGCTCCGAATAAGTCAGAAAGTGAGGAATACCTGTATTGCTGCAAAGACTTTAAAATAGCTAGTTCAGTTGTTCAATTTTTTTACTTTAAAAATAAGATACAGCACCTTTAATGCTTTTTTATTGCTTTTATACGCAGCATAAACATTCACACAGACGCATTACTTCCCCCGTGCAAATACATTACAGGCACACATCTGAGGAGCTTACGGGAATATTGGTCACGGTGGGCTGGTCTGAACACCCCTTCTGTACAAGATGCTGTGGCATGACACCCTCCTGGCAGTGCCACGACCTCCAGACGACCTCGCACATCCACCTGAGTGAGCAGCACTGCACACAACCTCCGCCCGCCGCCTGCAAACTCGCACTCCTCTGTCTGCTGCAATGTCTTTAAACTGTTTCAATGCAGCTCTCCTCCTTCTAGTCCAAGTGCACCCTCCAAATACAGTCCTCCATGCAATTCTATTCAATGTATGCTTTGATCAAAGTAAATATGCACAATAGGCTTATACTCCATACACAGTGGTAACAAAATCTAGCTCAAGATATGGAGAAAGGTCATTCGCTGCTCCTGACAGTTTGCCCCAGCAGCTTTGTCGGGCTGAAATTCTGGGTCGACTAAAGATGTGAATCTGTAAATCGATTAGACGACTAAAAGGGTCGGGGCATGGTGCTGGAAAAAAGCTCTCAAACCTATTGAGTATCTTGATGATTTGACCATGTATCTTTGCCAAGCGCTGCTGCACTGCACTGATAAGACCACAAGATTACAGGCGATCACGCAATTACAAATATTAAAACAAAAAACAAAAAATTTTTAGTCCCGTAATTCACTACATGCTTCCTCCTTTTTGCTGTTGTGAATATAAATACTTTGAAATCCTACAAAGTTAGGTAACAAAGTATTTGGACGACCAAGATTATCGACAACTTAAGTACTACAGCTCTACAGCACTGAACACTTTAGTAGCCCTTTAGTCGACAGGGCTAAGTCTTTTTTTAATCAACTACACCCCTTCAATCAGGCATATCTTATTACTGTATATGTAAATTTTTTTCAGAAGGAGTTCATTATTGTAACTCTAGGGGTGACACAACCTTTAAAAGAAACCACTAATGTAAACCAAAGCAAAACAGCAGTATTTCTAAAGTTTTAGCAGCAAAGTATGTGCAATTCTGTCCCGTCTTCCATCTCAACTTAGTCATGACATCACCTGACCATGACATTTATGCCAGCTGAAAAAATGTATGCAATAGATGTGTTTCTTTTTCGTCACCAAAATCACCATTCACTTTGCACAATTAATCTGATTGCTGTTGATTACAAAACAATTGCTGCTGTTAATATGACCATGTGTTCTTATTAGTTATGATGAAGATTAAGACCGGACAGCGGTGGCAACTCAATGTGAAGAAAGAAGAACCTACATTGTTCCATGACAACTGTGGCTGAAGGATTGTGTTTGTATCTGACTCAAAGACAGAGCTTCCCACACAGGATACACTCTTTATGGATGTACGCCTCTGGCAAAACTTGAAAGCAGCTATCTTTATTTCATGGGAGGATACGTCGGTAATGATCTTGAAACCTGTCCTGTTGCTCCAGTTATTTTGGCGCTGCTTTGTAGTGGCCGGCCATGGCTTGGACCAGTTGCGCTCTGCTGCAGTGAAATGTTGTCTTTGGCTGGTGCTTAAGGTGGATTCAGTCACGGGGGGAGACGAGCTGGTGGAGGGCAGTGCCAGGCTTCACACAACAGCTACATACCAGCAACACAGCCAAGAGGCCTGCTTTACACCAGGCATGAGGGGCTGTGTGGGAGGATGGAGCACATTTTTCTCCTTTTTGCAAAATTTGTACCAACTGAGACACAGATCCTAGCCACCCACTTACTAAAGCAGACATTCGCTTTTGTAATCGGCCTGAGAAGCCAAAAATACTCTTCGTAGTCCTTTGAAATCCCACTTCTCTCTATGTGCCCTCTTCAAGTCTGATGTCATGAGAGTCCAAGTGGGATCAAAGGAAAGCGCCTGGGTCCAGTCCTTGTGTAAATGTTCTCGTCCTTTGGCACAGACATCCCAGACGCACGGCCACCAACATGAACCAGCGGCATGACGACAAGTTCCATAGCAACTGCCAGAACTCACAACCGTTACAGGAAGTCAGGAAAGACCATTCCAGCACTAAGGCCCTGTCCCAATACTCGCACTTCAAATGTTCACGGCGAGGATCTGAAGTGCCCAGAGTGTTGTAAATCCTTAGAATGTTTTGCTCCACTCCTCACCACACACTGCACTTTCAGCAAGTGTGGAAGGACGCGGACTTCAGGCAAGTATATTCCCCACAATGCATTTCACTGTAGTGTTTTCAGACGGTGCCGTGCATGTACCTTAGCAACTAAGCAGCAAGCGCGCAAACGGGATACCATGAGTAAATATGCATATTGTCCAGTGAAAAACAGTGTAAAAACATTAGGAACTGGCCAACAGCAAATGATCTATATTGAATGAGATTGTGATTCTGATTCATTAAAGTACAGTTTAACAACACCGCTGATTCATCGATGTTATCCCTCATTTGTCCAGGCGTGTTTTATCGTAGAAAAGGTTTCAGGGGTTGTCATCCGGACGCTGTTTGAAAGATCGAGACGTAATTAACCTAATAAAGACAGGTCATTAACAGGTTCAGAAGACACTAGGCAGAGCAAACTATTTACCAAACAAAAACAGGCATTCAGTGAATCCTTCCTATGGGCAGGGCTCTCAATACTCAGAGTAGCATATAAGCCAGAGTTCCCAGACCAGCTCTCTGGTTGACAATGACTTCCGGAAAGAAGTCGAAACGTCTCGATCTTTTAAACAGCGTCCGGATGACAACCCCTGAAACCTTTTCTACAACACCGCTGATTATCACTGCTCGCTTTCAGTATGCAAATGATCTTAAGTTTGAACAGTCCCAGTTCTCATGTTTACCACTCCTGTTCCTTTATGTATTTGCACTCTTCATACACTTTCAGAGAAGTGTGTAGTGAGTAGTGAGTTTATTGGGACATGGCCTAAGTGTCCTTTGTACCAAGTACAAGTGTACAAGTGAGTGTCACATTTTGGGAATGCTGTAATTGATGGTTGGCTGTATAATGTCTACAAGTCTCAAATTTTGTTTTGAAGAAAAGTTAAAAGGATATTGAGAATGTTATATATGTACAAAAAGAACTGATAAAAAACACCCCATAAGGTACTGCACTTTCACAGTCCATTCACCTTTTGTATGATACTAGAACTGGAACCAAGGCAATTAAGCTCATATCCAGGTCTTCATGGTGAATTGTTAACTTTAAGATGAATTTGAAACATGTGTATCTTGAGTTGATTAACATTTGATAACTGCTTAGTCTTCTGTGGCTGTGGAGGAGGGGCAGCTGCTGTGGCACATGGAGGTCAGGGTTAAGCGTCCTCGTAGTCTCGCAGGAAGCAGACAGGAAGTGCAGGAAAAAACTGTGTACATATACATGACACGGCAGCGCTTTGGTGAGGTTAGCGCGTGGACTTCAGAGCACAGCACCGCAGCCCCTCTTTCCTCCTCTTCCTCTGCGGCTAAAACGCGCTGAGGTCAGGGTAACAAAGATGTCTGGATGCTGAAGTCACTCTTTTGCTGAAATACTGTATGCAGAAATGCTGATTTCACACAATAGAATACCAAATGGACAACTAGTTTAGATAAAGATCGAGACAATTTCAAAATTTAGGAATGGTCCAATATCTGATTAATTAAGTATCAAGTTTTGATTATTGTTTTAGTATCTATTAGTTATCAGGGTTTTGATGTTTTTTTATATTTTGCAAAGACTAAGCAGCATGGAACAATACAATTTAAACTATAGAATATAAAAAATAAACAATAAATATTTATGCCTCACAATAACACTAAAGCAGGTTATTCCCAGTAAACCCTTTTCACTTTTGGTAAAGACAAAAACAAAACAAAAACAACATAAGCTACAATAATTAAACAGTTGCAGTAAGTTCCAAAGTTACTAATCATTAGAACAAGTAAAAGAGAAACACAACACAAGATATTGACGGTATGATTGTTCATTTATTGAATGATAAGTCGATATAGTATTTATCAAGACTTAAATTCTAACTTATTCATTAACTTTTTAGATGCTCAATAGTTCATTCACTTCACACAGGGCCATGGAAGTTCACCTATGGCTTGAGTGACGGTAGACCTGACCAGACTTGTTAATCGTCGCTTTTGTGAAACATTCTTAAAATCATCTAAACCAGTCTTTCCCAACCCTTGGGGGTACATGAGCAATTACCAGGGGGTACTTGGAATGGTTTCAGGTTAAGAGAAAATGAAATGAATTTATATTTGAACTCAAAAAAGTGTCATTAGTTGTAACTTTAGAATCTTTTTGGAGTATCTTGGACTATAAATATAACGAAAACAAAAATATAACAATAATAACTGGCAATATGTGACTAGTAAACCCTTTTCTTTACCTGAAACTCAAGTTAAGGGGTACTCTGAGGACAAAGTTTTGGGGGTACTCGAGACGAAAAACGTTTGGAAACCACTGATCTAAACAACCAATATGAAAGCCCCTTCATCCAATTCAAAATGTCTAAACAATTACGGTTGACCAGCGCCTTTAGCGACGTATTGTATTCCCAGACACACTATATTTAGACATGGATTAGAATAAACACCCATTTTTCCACTCGTGCAATCGCTGGGCCCGAGTAATTAAATGGAATCTAATTTGAGCAGACGATACTCTAACACTTTTGGCGGCAAAGAGGAGTGGGCTCTCGGGTTCAGTGAAAGGCCAGTCGGGCAGGGCGAGTGGCAGAGGTGGGGTGCCAGACAAGGCGGGGTGACAGTGTATCAGTGGGCAAAGGACCCAGGATCCGTTGGCTATGGGGGAGGTTCAAGGGGGGTGCCCACTGTCCCGTTTGGATCTGGCAAAAGCACTGGTGCCAACATGAAGCACCCAGCTGTGATCAGAGCGCCTCGGGTGTGGGTCTGCTCACATTCGAGTTGTTTCCGAATTGCATACTCCGGAACGCTCTGCACCCGCACGTCACAACAGAGTGTTTTAAGTCTCGTTAGAAGTAGTGATGGTTCAATATGGATTTTTCTTTTAGCCGATACCGATATCAGTAGGCTTGCTGCTGTGACCGATAGTGGATATTTGCAGATCCTGATATCTACATTTTAAAATCACTAACGAGGCCCACAAATTTATTTTAAACAAGTGACGATCACAAATTAACCTCTCACTTTAGTAAAAATGATATATCTGGGATGTAAAATGATTTATGGTATGGTTGTGTAAACATACAGACATATTTTCTTGCCTGATTGCTTTCCATTTTCACACATTAGTTTGTTCAAAAAGACAAATCTGATGCAATGAGGACAAACTGGGAATGATAAACAGAGGCTGGCAGTGCGGAAAAAATATTGGTGCCAAATATCATCAAATTTTTCCAATATCTACCAATATCGATACTGGAAATTACATTTTGCCCTTCCCTTAGATCCACTTTATAGCTATAGCTTTTGACCACATGAGTAGTGTGGCGTATTTTATTTATGTATTGCTATTTTATGCTTTTGCTCTTGTTTGATTGGATTAATAAAATTAACTGAGCATTTATTCTTTTTTATTGTTTACTGTTATTATGGCTGGCCCTTTGACTGTGCCATACTTTGGACACAGTTAGTGAAATGTGCCTTATAAATAAAGTGGTTTGGATTGGATATGTGTTTCCACTTGTTCTAGTTTGATTTAGGTCCAGTCTTGGTTCGGTTCTGTTCCTGGTTTAGGTTAGGTTTAGTCTCTAGATTTATTTCCAGGTTTAGTTCTAATTTTAATCTAAAGGATAAATGAACACTGCCGTATATTCAGATTCTGACATGTTACCATGAGGAAGAAGACTCCTCATTCCCAACAGCAAATGTCAAACTGTCTTCTATCTCAACATCAACATCAGTTACACACTTTTACAGATTTCTAGCATTATGCACTTCACAAGCACTTTCTTGCTGCTGTTGTTGTTGTCATTTTGTACATATTTGTGTATCCTTTTTCTTAAGAATGGATTTATTCAGTGTCTTTGCTGTTATTTACTTCATGTATACTTTTGTCCTAATGTTATGTGACAAATGTTTCAGTCCAAGACAAATTTCCCACAGGGAACAATAAAGTTTATTCTATTTTATTCTACAAATTTAACATACAGGGTGATTTAGAAGTCGATAAATTCCTGTGATCAGAATTTCTGTCTTTGAAAAACACAATCATCAAAGCAGCATTGGACAGACAAACTCAAGATGCAGTTTTAAAGAACTTGCCGTAGGACCTGCTTGACAGATTATGCTTGATTTTGCTGGCTTGTATCAGTCTTTCCATCAATCAAAAACACTGTATATTGTCTACACAGAGCAGGATGTTTCCTCCTCTCGAACTTGTGCTGTTATGTAATGTTTGTTGTAGCTACATTTTACTCACAGTGCTTAATGTTAACACAGGTCAAACAGGGGCCAATGGTGATTTTGTATAACACAAAATGTAGCTCATACCAAACAATGATATCTCACAATCACATAAATGAAAGTACAACATCTTAACAAAGGAAGACTGGACAAACACTTTTATACAGCATATTCACTTCAGTAGCTTTCATTTATGATTCAAATCACTTGAGTTGTCATGGGGCACTTTGTTCCAAGAATAGAATTAATCAACAATGTGCATGTTATATGTTATTTAGAGGTGCAAATGCTCCATCACAACAGTCATAGAAAATCACGTGAGTACTCGTGTTATACATTAGGTCAGCCGCCATCGCTGAAGAAAGTGCATCATTTGCATATCTATACAACACAAGGGCTCCTTAAATTATGAAAGGCTGCTCTCTTTCTGTCACTGCCCGTGCACTGGATAAATGAGAGTAAAGCCAGCCCGTCCCCCCTGCTGCCCCCCCCCCTGTCCTCCAGGGGAATGTTGGTACATTCCATTAAGAGGAACTCTTAATTAAAGCATGATAAAATACCACTCTGAGACTCCAGAGGGGTCTAAGGGGCGGAGAAGAGAGAGGGGGGCGCGCAGCAGACGGTTAAACCTCTAGTTAAGTCCCACACAATTGTACAACTTTACACCAGTGAACTGAAAGCGCATAGAAGTGGGCAATATAATATAATGAATGATGTTTTGAAGATGTGCAAAATTTTAATAACAGTTATTGTTTGTTTAAGAATATAAAAAATGCAAAATGTTGCCAAGAGCTGATTAAAATGGAACAACCTTATGTTATGATTTTCCAAATAAGGGGATAAAGTAATTTTTCTCATTAATGATGATATTTTAACAGGATCAGGTATAGTATGTTCTAATAATGTGTCTGTAAAAGTACTAAACATGAATCATGGATCAGAAAATTAAGCACAAAAGTGCAAAAATATCACTTTATAATAGCGCACTAGATGTTTATGTTTCTTTTAGATGTACATTTTTATAGTTTTAATTATACATTACTGGATATTCTAATTAGGCCCGAGCGCCACAAGCTGGCGAGAGGCCTATTAGTTTCGCAGTGCCGCATGGCGCGGTTATGAAGTGCGAAAAATCTTCAAAGATCGCCACGAAATCAGAGCGCTTTCGCCCACTTCCAAACACTCACTAACGCATTCCCAACTCATGCACGTTCGTGCATACCAATTAGTAGTGGGAAAATTGAACATTATCGCTGTAAACGGGCGAAGCCCGTGCGAAAATGCGCACAAAGTCGCACTTTCACGAGCGCTACGTGGGCCGTCATCCCCACGTAAAGCGCTGCAGGTGCGCTGAGTCGCCCAGTAATGTCGTTCGCTCTCAACTCATGCACGTTCCGCGGCATATAACAATGTAATGCAAAATTGAACATTACTATTGTAAATAGGGCCAATAACAGAAAGTGGGCGGAGCCCACTGAAAATCTCAAAGTGTCCGCCAGTGACCAGGGACCCATACCAAAACGTAGGAAAGCGTGGCGCTTTCCGAAAATGTATAGTTTGCTAAATAAAAAAAAGGGGAAACATTGTTTTCGCATCGGAATATTATTCTTCTTTCTTCTTCTTCCTCTAACCAACCCCCCTATTTTTCACCCAGTGAACATTGACGAAGTCTCAGGAAAATTTGCACACCTCTAAAAATCGTGCCTCTGTACATTCTGGCTATTTCCGATTTCCAACATTCAAAAATATGGCGCGTCAGCGCCCCCAAGTGTACAAAAAATGCATTGCGGGATAGGAAAGTGCCAAATAAAATTTTTATCGTAGAATCATGAAACTTGGCAGAGAGGTAGATAGTGACAAGAGAAGCAAAATATTATTACGGGTAACGCCGTCCGCCCAACCAATTGTCGGCCATATTGGATAAAAATTCGCTAAACCTGACTCAGCGTTTTTTTTAAACTTCGTACTTTTACGAACTCCTCCTAGGGCGTTTAACCGAACAAGCTGAAATTTGGTGAAAATGAAGTTGAGGAGTGTGGCATCAAAAGTTATCCAAATCATGAACCTAACTTTTACGGTCTCTGTCTTGCGGGCCGTTTAAAAATTTGGCCAGAATTCCTGAAATTTTCAAATTTTAAATTTTGCTCCCATTTGCACATATAAAGTCCGAATTGCATCAAATTTGAATTAGTTGTTAAACTCACTGTCTGAAACCTATTAGAGCTGAAAAAATTAAATTTGGCGCGTTAGTGCCCCCTACAGATCAAAGCAAACTTTTATATGGGGAGCAAAAAATTTAGTTTTTTAGAATTTTTTTAAATTTTGCACAAAAATTCCATTTTGGCCTACCGATCAAAAAAAGCCAATGAGACCCATGTCATATTTTTGTACTGCGGCTTCGTACCAATGACCAAAACACCCCATGTTATTCCTATGGGAAAATCGACAAATGTCTCAAATTTGCATATTTTTTTCCTATGCATTTTAACGAACTCCTCCTTGGGCGTAAGCCCGACCAACCTGAAATTTGGTGGACATCCTCCTGAGGAGTGGGGCACTAAAGGTTATCCAAATTGTTGGGATAAGTATTACGGTCTCCGTGTGGCGAAGCCCCAAATTTCGGGAACATTTTTGAATACACAGAAAAAGCCCATGTTATTCCTATGGGAAAAACTCTAAATCTCTCAAAATAAACTTTGTACTTTAACGCACTCCTTGGGCGTAAGCCCGATCAACCTGAAACTTGGTGATAATCATCCTGAGGAGTGGGACATCAAAAGCTATCCACATTTTTTGGATAGGTATTATGGTCTCCGTCTTGGTCGCAAATATTGCCCAAACTTGTACAAATGACGGAAAAATCCCATGTTATTCCAATGGGGAAAATGCAAAATCACTCCAATGAAACTTTGTACTTTAACGAACTCCTCCTTGGGCGTAAGCCCGACCATCCTGAAATTTGGTGAAAATGATCTTGAGGAGTGGGCCATCTGAAGTTATCCAGGATTTTAGCACAAGTATTACAGTCTTTGTCTTGGCGGTCGCAAACTTCCTGACCAAATTTTAGACATTTTCAGTGAAATATGAGCAGTAGGAGGCGGTAGCGCCACGGATTCGCAGCAGGTATTTTATGAGGAGGAAATTGCGCGTAAAAGCGCCCTCTGGCATTGCGGGGCGGCGGCGTGGCGAGGGCCGATCATTGCCGCTTGCGGCTATATTTATTCATATTTCCCAAACAACCTTTGCAACATTATACATTTTCTATTACACGTCCCACCTCTGTTCACACCCGATTAACATTTGGCTGATAGTTAAATCCCAACTAAACATTTAAAGATACATTTAAGCACATTTCTGCTGGCCAAATTATTTTCCGACTATTGTTGTTATTGCTCCCCAATGACCTTATTAATCATACTGAAGTAACAATCATAGAGACAGTTTCAAGGGACAATGTTTTCAAGACATAGTAATAAAAACAAAACCAACTGGCTTACCTTGCCGAGCACAGTCAGGCAGCTGGGGTCCAGCTCAGGCTGTTCCAGCTTCACCACTCCGACCCAGCCGTACTCATATAGGTCCTCTTCATCATTGTTGTTACATAGTCCCAGAGGATGCATCTGCAAACAGAACAGTGCATTCATTAGGATACACATGTTGGGATCTTAGTCCAAATCGGCGACTGCTTAGATCAAGAGTGTATACCCTTTACAAAATAACTGTTATCCATAAAGAAAATATACAAGGCGCATATAGAACACTTCAACCAGGACATTTTAAACACTGAACAAACAAGTGAGATGTAAACTTTTATTGTCATCGGGAAGAATTTTGCAGTTTGGAGCAATAATCGAAAATGACACACATCTACAACAGATTAATTGGTTGATAGAATCTTAGCTGACATTTTTATTAGTCTAATAATGATTTTATTGGGATTATAAAAGATTTATAAGGACAATAGCTGCAGGAAAGATGTGAGTTAACTGAAGTTTTAGGAGCGTATCATAAATTGAATATCCGTTTAAACATATTAAAATTAGAGGTGGGAGATATATAGAAAACATGAAAAAATATTGCAATAGTTGAACTGGAGTTATGCAAAATTAGAATATTGAGTAGATTGTCTATTATTGAAATTTCCAAACAAGATTTTAAAGTTATATTTATGCCCTTTTATGGTTAAATATCTGGTCCATTCTCGTTTTGTGTGATACATTTTAGCACATTCCTGATGAATTGTTAAAATATCGTCTGAATATTCTTTTGTCAATGTCGTCCACCTCTAAAGAAACATATGTTTACTTCTCTGCATGCATAGTTATTATCGTGTGAGTGCAGTTTGAGTCAGATGAATGGCCACATAAAAGAGATACAAGACAGCAGGTAGAAGCATCCATGCACTGATGTACATACAGTAGTACATGTGTCCAGATTAGTAAGCTTTCTTTATTAGCACCAGTTATAATCCTCACCTAAATACTGCTTGAGCTTTAGATGTCTGCTTTCATTGTCTGCAGCAAATTCACAAACTATACAAGACCCTTAAACAAAAGCAGCAGATGGTCAAACAGGATTAATGTGCTTCTCAAAATCTGCTGAAGTGGCATTATTACATTTGGCTGTAGTAGCTTCCATACATGCACTATGATTTATAACACCGAACACAAAAAAAACACAGCTGCGATATTGTTGAATTTCACTCTCCAAAAAGCACAATAGTGTCTCTTATATACTGTAATTATACTAAATAATGTATTCTCATCATTAGTTTACTCAAACGTGTATTTTTGATTGATTCATGCATGTTTGAGTAGTCCTGCACCATTGACCTCTGTTTGACCTGCAACTGAGCACTCAAGCTCAGAAAATTCCTGTTTTCACCTACCACCTATCCCCACCCACATCCCGTACTTAGCTGTGCTTTTTTTTTTATTTATTTATTTATTTTTTATTAAAACTTCCAGTGTACATGTAGGGTTCTAAACTGTTCAAAAGTAAAAACAAGCTTGTTATGCTGAAATGTCACTATGAAGTTCTGCAGTTTTGAACAGGAAGTCAATAGACACATTTTTTTTTCTCACCAATAAGTTCTTGATTATTATTGTGGGTTAGGGTTAGGTTCTACTTATGTAATAGTTTAACACCATGTACTCGCTAGGTCCTCAGTGGCAGACCTAGCAATTTGAGGGCCCAAGGCAACATTAAGTACAGGCCCCTCCTCGTCAAGTGTGATTTTCTATAACTTTTCTTTCGTGTCTCTTGAATTGTTCTTGAAGCTTTTGGGATTTGTTGTTTTTTGTTTTGCTTGTTTGTTTGTTTAACATGTGGTGGACGGATAGGTTCATAAATTTGGGGTGGTAAGTGAACTATTGTAAAATTCTAATTCATACTGTATGTGCAACAGCTTTAAACAGAGGGTTTGGAGGTCCTTCTCCACAAAAATATTTAATAAATTAGCCCATATTTCCTGTATGTTGGTGCATTTAACACAAGTTCCAGCTGATTTAAATACATAGTTCTCATGTATCATTTTTCTAACGTTATATCTTATGTACAGTTTTCTAATTTGGCTTGGGCCTAATTAGTACATTTAACAATCCCAGACTGTTTTGTTATTGTTTTTCCTGTTTAAAAGCACACTGGACCGCTTTATTGTAATATTGAGAGAACTGTTTCAGAGCGATGATCGGGAATGGCATCCTATTGGGGTTGGGGGCCGAATGCAAATGTGGCCTTTTGCCTAACGGTAAGTCCGCCACTGTCTCCTTTAACTTCACTTCATATAGGGCAAGTAAATTGGCCCAGTTTTTGTTGCCAGAAGAGCTGAGCGGTGGCAGCCTTTAGAAGATGTCTGTAAAGAAGATTAAAGCTAACGGAAGTCAGACATCACAAACACTGACTCACTGCCAGGCACCAAAAACGAGGTGGTGGCCTCTTTAATTGCAAACTGACAAAAGCGCTTATCTTGAAGCATTTATCTCAAAGGGCTTCTCTAACTCTTCCCAGGGGTACAAAGCAAGATAAAGGTTGAGATATGAAGAAAATATAACACAAAAGTTACAATAATAGGTAAATGGGGCTATTTTAACAGTATTTACAATTATTGCGCCATTCTATTTAAAAATGGCATGACTGGTGAAAAAAAACAAATTTTGTGAATAATACGGGCGCTCGTTCTCCCCCACAAAAGCTACAGCAAAGTTAACTGTCGCATTTCAGAATCAGAATGTACTTTTTCAGTTGCTTTAAATGGTGCATAATTTAAACCTTCTGCCATAACATTCGAGGCAAACAATAACATCTCCATGGAAATAAGAAGGTGGCGAACCATCTGCCAGAAAAGTTGCATAGTGTATCTGAGACATAAATCTCCCGAAACATTAATAATAATACAACTACTGCCTCTGAAGCAGGGACACCCAAAACGTAACAATGTGTTACATTTGAAAAGTTTGTCTACAAAGATTTTCATTATTAAATTGTCTCTAAAGGAAAATATAATATTGTTATTACTAATAACAATATGAAAAATTCATAATATTTTTCTTAATAATATTTTTCGTATTGTTATTAGCCTTTAAACATGCTCTTGAGTACCTTAAATGTGCCATTAAATTTATTGGACTAAATGAAAGGATTTTTCTGCTGTGTGCAATGACACTGAGTAGTAGTAGCAGCCAGCAGATGGCGCCTTGTGCTATACACAATCATGTTATGTTAGCACTTTCAGCACACGATGTTCAGGCTGGCAGCAGCAGTGATCGTGTTTAGACGGCAGAAATGCACAGGACATGTCAGGCGATGATTCAAGGACTTAAAACAGCAACAAATTCTCAGGTAAGTGACGAATAAAATCGCTCAGAGGGGACTTTTCAAGTGAACATTCCTGCAGCTGAATGCAACTCCAGATAGGTTTTGTATATGTTAGAACATGGTTAAAATCTCAAAAAAGTCACTGTAGCCGAATATGTAACCTTTAATAAGATACATGGATGAATGGCGCAATGTATTCACAACCCTACTTTTGACAGTATATATTATTCAATTATAATTCAACAGCAATTTCAGTTACCCAATAATCAAGAGCAGCAACACAATATGCAAACATTAGACAAATATTTCTATAATAGACCAATTTGATATAGCTCTATAGAGGAGAGATTATCCTGGCAGCTTTATGTTTATGTGCTTTCTGTACAGTAAAAAGTCCAATTACGCTAACAGATAAAAAAAAAAAGGGTTCTGGATGACATTTTGCATTTTAACGCATTAACAATAAAAGATGAGATTAAGAGTGTTGCCAATGAAAGGGTCAAAATCTGCATTAATCCCACCCGGGCAATAGAGCACAGCCCAGCTCCAGCATTAGCATTCGAAGTGGGCCAAACTCAGCCGCAGCAGGTCACTTTATCCTATTAACCCAATGACCAAAACACCCGAATGAGCCAGGACTATGGGCGCCAAACTGTGGCCCACTCTAGCCCCGAGCCACTGCCGATGACCACCACTGATAGCCCTATACTCTGACCTTTGAACCCCGCTCCATCACGTAGGCAGCAGGTTAGCAGTGCGGTGGAGCAAGTGAAGGCACTCATTCAAAAGGTGCCTACTTCAGTGCCACAGGGCCCACAGGTCAAGCCTCTGACCTGAAGGGATTTTGGACAAGAGTAAAAGGGGTTCAAATGCAAATCAGCTGGACTTTGGAAAAGAGAGGAACCAGGGAGGAATGTGAACATCGTGTGCCACTAGTTTAGAAACTCTTTCAGTAGAGATAATCTGATCAAAATATAGAAAGACTTTGAAAGCAGGCTGGAAGAGTTAACAAAAATGCACATTATAAAATCTTAAAGGACATTTTATTCTGTGTCTAACATACATTTTTAGTATTTACTTTATATTTCTTGTTCTTGTATGCTTTGCCAACACTTCTATTTCTCTCTGATCTTATTATTAAATCTCCAAAGGGGGAATTTAAATATATCTAACTTGTTTTTATCTCTCAAAAGCCCTTTGGCATGCATACATTTTCGGGCATGTACACACCTTTAGATCTGCTTTTTTCATTCAGCAAAGTGAAGCAAGGGAGAATGTCAATTGTAGCGCTTTACTGCTCTTTCTGCCAGGTTTAAAATCAATACAATACTTTATTATTATATGCAGATGGCACACAATAGTCTTATTTAGTCACAAAGTACTTCTATTACAATACTATATAAGAGGAGGGAAAATTGACTTTTATGATGTCCTTTTGGTGATATTACATGCATAATTTATGTTTGATACAAAGCAGGTCTTGTGTTTTACAATTCTGCTTTTTTTTTGTTTATCCATTAGAGAATGCATCCTATTTTTCAAACATTGAAGCACAAACAAAGCCTTTGCACTGATGAAAAGCTAGTAACAGCATGTACTGAATCTAAAAATGTTTTAAGACACTTTCACATTTCATTTTCTGTCACTTAAAAGCTATAGAAAATCTGAATTGATAGAGAACACGAGCTAGCCTTGAGTCTTCCTACGCACGCCTCCCACGAACTGAATACACAGCATAAACTAGTACAATTTGGCCTGTCAATAGAAATCCTTGAAAACTAAATCATTTTTACACCTGACATGGAAGGAAATCAAGGAAGGAGCAGTATTTGCCCATCCACAGATCCTGAAAGTAAACAAGCATTTAGATGAGCTTTGTGAAATATCCTGGTTATTTGCAAAATTACATCAAGCCTAAAAAGGATAGCGAAATGAGCAGGTAAGAAAGAGAATGAAACGTAGTAACTGTGCAAAATATCAATAACACCGGCAGTGTAGTGAAATCTCCTTTTGCAAAATTCATGCCTTAAAATTGGGGTATCTGACTTTTTTATCTAATTATTTGTAAAAGCAGTACTTTGGATACAAAAATGAGGCCACTGTCAGCAACCAATAATAAGGTGTTTAAATTTATTATCAAGCCGTGAGTAAGAGCCCAATACAGCGCTCTGATTGGCTGTGCTTGGATGGTCCAGCCCAGTTTCACTTTACTTTTGAGGAGGCTATTGGCTCTTGGACTTGTATCCCCCTCATACCTGGAAGACAGAAGGAACGAGAAGTAGAAAAGAGATAAGGGCGTGAGGGACACATAAATGAGAAGACGGAGAGGAAGAGGAGCGTCGAATAGGAAAAGGAAGAGGGGTGCATGAGGCGTGGTCTTGGTCCCGCACCAAGATAACTAAACTCTTCTTAATTTAACTTCACATATCTCAATTTTCCAATGTATAGGCTGCATAATTTATTAGCGGTGTACAACGGTCTGATCTGGACCTGAAGCAGTCATTTTGCGACAGTCCGATAACACACAAAATTAGTTAAACACGACACAATGCCAACTATACGTACACGTTTTTTTTAAATGATGATTTTTCAAATGGCTCTTTACATTAGGGCTGTCATCGACCAAAGAAATTCTTGATCGAGTAAAGGCATGCCTTATGCATTGATTGAACGACTGATAGGGCGCAAGACGTAGTACTAGAAGGGCTCTCGAAACGAAAAAAATCCATAATCCATAACCGTGCATCTGATCTGAATTGCACACAAAAGATCATAGTCATTCAATCACAATTTTGTGTGCTGAAAAGAACCAAGAAACTGACAAAAACTCCAGCTAACTCACTCTGTGTCCATTGAAATGTTTATATTCCCAACAAAAATAATAAAGTAGTTTGACTAAGATTCCATCAACTAGTTAACTGACTAGGCAATAGACTATACGTTTGAGCATTATTCAATCATTTTACACTGCGCACATTTATAGAGAGAACAATCAAAATCGACATGAGCCATCTTGATCAAAACTGCGTCATTCGTCTGTGCTGCATATCCCCACTTGCCTCTTTCCGAAACGACTGTACCTTCAATCAACAACATACCAAACCGCCTTGTCACAAATGTTTACAATTTTGCAGGGGGAAACTGAAATGAGTCAGAGTTGTACATCCTTTGAACGCTGAAGATGAGGAAGTGCAAAGCTGCTTGTAATTACAGCCCCCGTCGCACTGTGCTCCTTGTCAAACGGTTCGGGTGGCAGAGTGGGGAGCCCTGCCTGCGCCCCTGTGTACCAAACACTGGCCCATTGTGCGCTTGGGTTCTCTTCCTCTCCAAATGGGGCAGCCTGGTTGTTGTTGTGGTGCTGGTGGTCCATGTTGTTATTTTAGAAGCTAGAACTATTATCTCCCAAAGCATGGATTGATTTGTCCTCAGTGGACACATCTCAAATGTATAGACCTGTCAAATATAATTACTATAACTAATTGTTCAATGTATGAAAGGTGAATAATACGGAGATGGAAATGTCGTTGCTTTATCTAGAATGTTCCTCAGTATGGCATTCTACATCCACCTACCTCCAGGCCAAATCACGGATTGTGGCGAGGCAATCAAGAATGCATTTTCAAGTAATGTTTGAGCCATAAAAACACCCATAATGAAATAAATGCTAGATGTATGTGTTTAAAAAGCTGTGGAACATTCCAAGCAAAGTAATAAAATCTCCAAGAGACAAGCAGAAGTAGAGCACTGCACCTTTGTTTAATTTTAATTTTAGATATAGAATGAAGAGAAAAGATAAGACAAAAAGAGCTGGTTAATTTAAAAAAAATGAAATATAGATATGTTGTGAACTTATACAGTGATATTTCTGAACTGTTTTTCTTATCTTTTTTTAAATGCCTCCAGTTCCAGCATGAAACGGTGATGAGAGAAGGGAGGACAGGCAGCAAATTGCCAGAGCTGGAACTCGAACTCACAACGCCAGGGCCGGCTGCACATGGAGCCTGGCACATGTGCTGCCGCCAAAACCACATATCTGTTTTTTGTGCTTAGATATTTTTAGATATTTCACATTTGTCTGATGATTAAACATCAACTAATACATTTAAAGACAAGTTTTAACACATTTCTATTGGACTGACATAATATCGTCTGAATACCGTTATTGGGAAATACTAAGATATTGATTTTTTAGGGGAAATTTATCGAAACACATAGGAAGCGGAGAGCCGGTGATGGCCACAAACTACTGGTCAATGCAGTCTGCTGGTCAATGCAGTGAACAATTGAAACATAGTTAGCATAGGTTAGTGTCAGTGCATAGGTTACACTGACCACAAGATCTTAAATTGGGCACAAACGTCAGCAGGACACTCTTAATGTTTAATGTTGGTCTTATCTAGGTAGATTTTTTAAAAACTTGGGAGTAAAAAACACTGCTCATAGTAATTCGGGACAAAAAGGCAAAAAGAAGCCTGAGTGGAGAGGAAATTGGTCTGTCCTGACTATAATACAACAACGAGCACTAAAGCATTGAACTGAACGATATGGTATGATAGACTCATTATTAACATACTTTACAGATGTATTTGTTGTGCTTCTTATTTTCTATAGTCAAAATGTTTTGTTACTTTAGATTTTTACATTTAGAAAATCCTTTTGCAAGAAAAAACAGATCTTATCATCTATCATTCGCTGCAGTATTTACTGCTTCAATATATCGCGCTGCAAAATTGATGGTTTGGGGGGCAAATAAGTGGATGAAAGTTTTGATGAAAGTGGGTCAAAGCAACAAAAGAGGACCCAATGCAAACATGCCTTTATCCACACAAACCAAAATGACAATGACTCTCCTCTCTAGCTCCTCTCTAGCTCTCCCTAATAGGCCTCAGCGCGCACAAACCCAATGGAATCGCCACAGAAGTTTTTTCTTTTTTGTGGCGAGGGGGGGTGAGGTCGTTTTGGATAAAGCCACTAGGGGGCGAATGCTGTCCTGCCCGGTCCATTGTGGCCCCTGGGGGAGGCAGCGTTTCACATGAATATCCCCTTACACGGGCCACACTCTCAATGAAAGCCTGGCAGGGATTTGTACTCCGCTTGTCACTCAAGATGGCCACACCTCCTGCCAGCCACCAACCACCTGTAGAAAAAGATACCCATGTAATAAGCCCCCTTACTTTACATTCATTTTTCTTCATTTTTCATTTATTGGAGCCATGAAATAGTATTCGTAGATCAAAAATCAAAGCACTATTTCTCACAGCTAACATATCTGTACTGAAACATGTTCCCATTTCATTGAGCTACAGTAGTTAGAACTTGCCAAAGTAAAGCCGATTTTATCTCGTAACAACTTTGACATTTGAATCCATGCTTTCCTCACCTCTCGTTTAGATTACTGAAAATCCCTTTATACTGGGCTGAGCAAGACATCTCTGCCCCTGCTGGTGCCCCGAGTCAGGACTAAACAAGGGGAATCAGCGTTTCGGTCTTGTGCAGTGAAAATCTGGAAAAATCTTGTGAGACAGGCCTCTACTATGACATGGATGTTCAAATCCAGGCTAAAACAGTTCTGTTGAGCTGTGCCTACGACTGAAAGGATTTTATCTGCACTCTTCTCTTTTAAAAATACATTTTATAATATTTAGTTTTTATTTGATCTGTTTATATTGTGATTTGAATGCATTGTTTCCTGTGATGTAAAACACTTTGGTCGACTGTGTTGTTTATAAAGTGCTCTATAAATTAATTTCAGTTGAATCAAGCAGACCCTCTTGTATTGATATACCCTGCCATAACAAACAGGCTCATCGTCTTGTTCTGAGTAATTTTGTTGCACAATATTCTTTTTTGAGATGTGTAACCACCCAGTGTATTAAAACACAGATCAACATTGTTAGGAGACAGTGTGTTAAAAGATTTGCATGTAAAAGAGATGCTTAAATATAGTTTACTTAAAAATAAAAACCACACAGCCACAATAATCTCAATTAGGAGTGGGCAATATTGACAAAACTGAATATCTCAACATGTTTGGGATCATTCCGACCATATTCAGACGATATTATGGCAATCTGTCAAAACATTAGAGAACAATTGGGGAAATATTTCTTCAAACCATTGCAAGCTTCAGTGTTCTAATTGGGAATTTTTGCGTATGACCAAAACAACAACTGCAATATAATTTATTTTTGATGTACTGTACCTATTACTAAGTTTTGGAACCTACTTGGTGGACATCCTGCTACTCTTCCCTGATGGTACGTTGTACTTGGATCAAAACGGGGTCCTCCTCCTTAAAAAACGCCCACACGCCACACCCCCCAGGCCCCTCAAAAGGAAATCAAAATGCAAGTCACACCATCCAACGCCATTCTCTCCAGTCTGTCTGTGACACGATTCGCTGAGTCTTTGATCAAACAACAATCACTTCTTTACCCCCCCCCCTTCCTTCTTTTTTTTGTTCTTACTCCACTTCTCCTCTCCCTCTAAATTTTTGTCACCCCCCCACCACACTCCTCCAAAACAGTGGCCCCTGAATGCAACGCAATATGCCGTCACCATGTTGTATCAACCTTGCACACTTATCAGGCCTTTTTCTGGTATCTGTACTTAAATACTGTTACATGAGGGTTCTTTGGTATCGTGGTGCCCATTAACATTATCAGACTGTCCTGCTAATCAAATTGTTTTCTTTTTGTTAACTTTTACAAGTGCTACAGGCAATTAAAATCTCCATAGCCATTGAAAAACACCACCACAGGGCAAGCAATTTTTCTTCAAGACACAGCAAAGTTTCAAAGGATTAAGAACGTTTCAAAATAGCAGTGATTGTGGCAAGAAATGAAGTTTAAAGAAATGCTGATTTGCACTTACATCACATTATGAGCTATAAATAAAAGTCTAATATAGAGACGCTATGACTCTCATGTTTTAGCTATCAAGGCAGGCTTAATATTTTGGTACTTTATGGTGCATGCGTGGTGGAATTTAGTCTGATGATGATCGTAACTCTTTTATCTTACATCCTGTCAAATGTTATTATCTAATGTGCAGCCTCAACTCAAGCATGTCTTTATACACTAAGATTTCTTTCTTTGCATTCACAGTCCAAAATATATTCAAAGTTTTTTGTATTTGTGTAACCAACAGCAGTAAAATAGGACTCTGATTTACTGAACTCTGTCCCCACGTAGGAATGTAATACAGTGTTATTAAAGAAACAGTGCGATAAATAAATTGCAAGTTTTATCCTATATATTTTTGTTTTTAATCAGTGCCTTTGCATTATTTTATGATATATACTTCAAATTCTGCAATATCATACATTTTTCAATAAATGGTACCTCCCACCTCTGTTGATCAACCGGAACTAACTGGTGTAACCCCTGCTGAGGTCAGACCCTTGCACCGGGGTCTTTGGGGTCACTTGGAAGGTGACATCAAAGCCTCCTTGTTTCTGAAGCCAAACAAGCCAACTGTACATGATTCATCACACTCATCGCTTGTTCGCTTTTTTCTTTTATACATTTTGGAAGAAAAGCGTGCATCTATTTGCCAATCACACAAAACCCTGAGGGAGAAAACGCCAGGCACGGAGCCAGTCCTCACACCCAGCTGCCTCGGCCCTTTCCGCGCATGTGTTTACGTACGACTGTGTTTGAGGACATCACGGATGACCTGGGGCTAACCGAGGGCCATCTCTCACTGACCGTCTGCACACAGTGAACTCATTCACCCCAAAATGAGGAGAAGACCCCCACCCACTTCCCCAGCCCTTTAACGCATCAACAGCCCCCCACAGACCCCTGCTTTTACGGGGAAAGATGTATTGTCAGCTTTCTGGAACAACAGCGGTCTAACCAGCAGAGATGGTCAGGAGCAGTGCTGTCATCGATGCCACAACTGAGGATGTGGTTTTCACACTGCGTCAGAATTGAGTCATGTGGACACAGAGGATGTTCGGCCAAGGCAAGTTTATTTTGCCCAAACAAAATCTAGAAAATCCTCAATTATGAACATGGCCCTGTTCCAAAGTTGATGAATAAGATAAGATTCTTTAAAGTATGCAGACAGAATTCATTTGTTGAATGGCTTAACCAGTAATAAGATCAAAGAACGTAATTGTAAACACATGGGTTGCAAAGGTTTACATCAGCAGTAGATCAAAAAGTATTTTATTTCATTGCATGCATTGTTTTAAGTTTATCAGCTCAGATTTGCATGTCTAATTAAACCATAGTCCATTCATCTTCCTATCATTAACTGATCAATGATGAGGGCCATTAATAGGGTTGTGCAATTAATCAAATTCTTATCAAGATCAAGATTCAGTCATTTCTAATCGACAATGATCCGCTTTGTAATCGAGAGATCCACAGCCAATTATTTGTCAGTAAAACATGTGGTTTGTAGCAAAGTTCAGTCTTTGGAGGAGGAGGATTACTTTTTTTTTTTTGTCATATCGCCCACACCAAGCCAGTACATTGTCATAAATTTACACTGTGCCAAACCATGATGTTCCATTATGCAACTTCCAGCAAACATTCCCAAAGACCAAGCCAAAACATACAAACAGTAAAATGTCAGCACCACATTAACACCAGCCAGGCTCTAGATCTGTGTGGGACCCTACCCAACAGCACACTTCGGCGGTCAGGATGCAGTCACCCACGCAGAAGTAGCAAACACCTCCACCAGTTACACCAAGGCTGGAATGACTCACTTCAAGCGCACAAACAACAGTTCGAATCAATACACACTTAAAGCTGGGGTACCTGACCTTTTTTTTTTTTTTTTTTTGGAAGTTAATAAATTGGTGTTTTTTCCCCAAAAAGCATATTGTAAAAGCTAAGCTTTGTGACAAAACTGAGGTAATTTACGCCAGAAGTAAGCTAAACCAGTGCTCTGATTGGCTGCGATTTGGTAGTCCACCCGAGTTTCAGTTACCGTCTGAAAAAAGCTCTTTTAAAACTGTGCATGCTCCTAAATTAATGTATGTGGATGTTACCTATGTGCAAAAGGGTTAGTGACAGGTAGGAATTACACTTGAAACTACTACTTTCTCCTTTTGCTCTTTGAAAATCAGGCACACCAGCTTTAAAGGACACTGCTACACTGACTTTTTTGAGCTTTTAATCATGTTCTAACAATGTTCCTTCATCAAAAACAAAACCTGTAAAGAACGCTTGTTCTTTAGGTCAGTGTGGGTGACGTTAAAGTTAAGTATGCTTACAAGTATTTTTCAAAACAAATAAATACAAAACATTTGCCACAAGACGTGGCTGAAAAATAACTTGTAATAATAATAATAATAATCAGCACATTGAATAAAGCCTTGAAATCAAAAACAGTTTTCCAAACAAATTGAGTCCTTATATTTGGCATACACTTTAAGTGCAAATAGGTATAATAGTTTGTGGCAGACAATACCATACAAGGGTGCATCTTGGGGCAGTTAGACATTGAACATGTGCACAGAGATAAGCAGCACAGGCACACAGGAAGGCAGCAGCAGTCTTGAATTGCATCCTTCTATGTTTAGAATACTTAAAGAGACTCACAACTTTGAGAGTGCGAGCGCCAACATACTACATATACACACAGCACCTCTCCAAGTCCTCCGTCAGTACGTGCCCTTCTTTCCCAGCACTGGAAATAACTTCAAAGGGGGCTGGTAGCCTTGAGGAGAGACGGAGCAGGATCCTGTTACAGGCGAGCAGCTGGGAGGGCCCTACAGGTGGGGCCACCACTCCTCCTCAGTAACACTAGCACCCAAAGGGATCTGCTCCTCCACACAAAGAATGAACACTTCCTCTCCTTTGTCTCCTCCAGAGGAACGCAACAAGCTCAGGAGCCATTTTTGATTTTAGTGAAATCTGTGCAATAGTTTCCGTATTTCATGTAAGTTGCATGTGAATGTTGATTGAACTAGCTGAAACATCTGCAATGACTTTGTTCAAAGCCCCTCTACAACGTTGTGAGTCTTGGGACAATCATCTGTTTGTTTGTCCCCACCAAAGGCAATCCCTGCATTATGCTTCCCCAATCACCTCCATGCAATCTTCATAGCAACGGGCAAAGCAAACAAGTGTCATGGTTTCAGCGTGAGCGGGAGGACACCTAATATCATGTAAATGTCCTGATATGTGGCACAAGGCTGTGGGGTTGACAGCTTTAACACTGAGCAGGATGCGCGGCTTGCGACTCTATTAACTGTGGCCCAGTGCAGTGGCGTGTGCTGTGTGCACGGCCCTCGGTGTCACTTTCAGCTCTCCACTCTTTAAAACCACAGCGGCACCAACAATGAAGGACAGGCCAACATGGTTCAAGGGTCAACACAGGGATGGATGCCATCATTTTGGAACAGAGAGAGGGGAGTGGAAACAGCTGTCCACTCTCAGGCTTCTTCCCACAGATCACACATTTAAGAACAACACTGTGTTTGCATGGGAGATGTGCTGTCATATTCATATGCACTCATTTAAGTGGTTTAACTGCAGCAGTGGCATTATAATAGAACTGCATTCATTATGCATTCAGTGTCTGACACCTGCAAATGCTATAGGCTGCCATTTACTTTTACATGTAATAAAACTGCATATATTTTACACTCATAGTTAGCAGTTTTACCAAAGCCAACAGTTTATAATGCGCCAGAATACAGCTCAAAAGTGCAGTGAATACAAACAAAACAGTTCTACAGTTGCAAAACCAGTCCGGACGTCATTTAAATTCCCCACAATAAAGTCCAGCAGCTTTGATTTCCTGTTGCTTAGCTTTTATGGCCATCACCGCCCCAAATATCAGAGGCATCTGCTGCTCCTCTTCCGACCGGGCCGTAAAACAAAAGTCAATGTGACTTCTTGATGAGCTGTGATTCATGCGAGGGCCGGACAGTGTGAGGATGAGGCGCATACTGACAGTCCCGAGTGTAGATGTGTACAGCACACAGGGGCTCGGAGGTGTCTAAAAGCGGACTGAGGGGAGGATTGCAGTCATCAACACCTAAGCTGTGAGTGCTCTTTGATGTAGTGCGGCGTCTTTGATGGGCCCGGGCCGTGGAGGAATGCTCTGCCCTCCACCCCTCCCCGAAAAAAGAGCCTGAAGTTGTGGAATGCAGCACAAGCTGCTGCTGCTCGGCCCTCTGGAATGGGATTATAGCATTGGCCATATTGCCCCCTCATACTTGCTTTCATGTCTCGTACCCCCGCCGACCTGCCCTCTGGATCGGACAATATGGTAGAAACTAGACAGTGGAGTCTATACACTGAAGAATCAAATTAGTATATACCAATAGAACTGAATGAACTATTAACAAAAAGCCTATCAAACATAACTTGCATGCACTGTTTTACCTGATCATTTCATTTATCTTGACTTCTCCTCACTGTGAAGTATCTGCTAGAAGTAGCTTGACACTTTGTTCTGCCTGTCACAACCTTCTTCATTTGCGCTTAGGACGAACACCTCAATATTTCTTGGAACTATGAATTACAACTAGAACCCTCTGGCACTATCAAAACAAACCATATTTGATCCAAACAATCCCTGCTGAAAATGATCTAGGTTTTTATTGTCTAATGAGTCATAATAGTTTAGAGGGGAATATAATTGCACTCAATTATATCTACATTTTTTCTCTGGATCAACCATGATTTGACAAGACTTGGCCATTTTAAATCCGGTGATGGTAGACGATCAAAGACAGCTCTTGGCTTGTGTTCAAGAGCAACAACACCTAAAGCCCGATGGTTTACAGCAGATTAGAGCCCGTGGAGATGCCCAAAAGCAGCTGCTGTAAACAGGCAGGAGCAGAGCGGCCATCAAAGTGAGCGCTATGGCGATGGCACGGCGGTGTATTTGTGATTCCGTGTTTCACTTACAGCGGGAGATGAGGGCTGTAATCCCACCACTCCTCAAAGGGAAGACAGACAGGGCTTTCTCCAAAGGTCAGGTTCATCATTTGGTCCACACACACAATACAACGGCACCAACTGCACCAACAAGGCACCCTGCTCTCCATATTGTGTGCATCCCTATACAAAGTTGAGAATTGGAGTTGTTGTATACAACCAATTTGATATTACTTTTTGAGACTTAAGTGTACATTTCTTATTTCATCCCAACCTCATGTAAACTGTCATGACCAATCTCCTCTTAAACCATATATACATGCACTCCCTTTTGAAGCCGTTTTAACAATTTACCACAAGCCTCCTATGCTTCCTCTACACCACAGCCGCAGTTCTTTCAGCCTCTACTTCTCCTAATCTTCACCACCATTACCAGTGCCAAGGCCCTACGAGGAGATATTTTCCCAAACAAATCAGATGCAAAGGGTTGTTGTCAATCCACCCATTACATGAATGTTTTATGGGGCACTTTTGAAAGTCAAACACAAACACACAAATACATTCCCACTCTCACCTACGGTCATGAGCTTTGGGTAAAGACCAAACAGGCAAGATTGTGGATACAAGAGATAAGATCACAGATACAAGCCAATACTGTTCGGGTATCTACATCTTCCGTCTGTACTACATGTTGACATGTTGGAGGGACAGCGTTTCTCGGTTAGTCAGGGAACACCTTAGACCCCCTCCCGGGGGGAACTAGAGGAAGTGTGGAGAGGGAAGTCTGGTTATCCCTGCTCAGACTCCTGCCTCTTTGAGTTAAGTTAACCAGCACATTGATTTTTCCTCAAGGTGGGAGCCCTAGGAATGTTAACTGGACTTAACAGTATCCGCACACACTCATTGCTCTCACAGTTATATCAATGTGTGATGCTTATGGTTTTGATTCCCCCACCCCCTCCCTGTTCTTTACCTTGGCTTTCCCCTGGAGCCAAAGGGCATGAAGAGGAGAAGGGAGGGTGGGGGAGGATGGAGGAGGCCAGCCAGCATTAGCACCGGTTTAAGGTTTCCACAGCCTCTCTCCTGTTTTCTTTGGGAAACACTTACTAGAGGCTCCGTCTTCACCACCAGCCTACATCACTTCCGGCTAAGGTCAGACCGTGCTTGCCTGAGGAGATGAAAAGCATGTGGGGAGTGCTTGAAACCACACACAGAATGTTTGAAATGTCACCAACTATTAGCTTTAAGGGTTGTTGCAAATGCCCAAATGTTTAAAAAGAAAACAGCCAAGTGAAAGATCAATTATTGTTGTAAAAGCTGCAAATCAGTCGACACATCAGGGACTTTCTTGGCCGTGCACCGTTTTTAGACCCACCCCTTGCTATTCTTTTCACTACAGCTCTTGTTTCTATGAATGGTTGTGTGATCACCTTTCAAGACAACCTGGAAGGGGAGTAAAACAAAATACAAAAAGGGAAGGAAAGCCTAATCCAAGGGCTCAAGGCCATCTGAGGAGATAATGATATTCCATCGGAAATGAGAATGTGGATAAACAAAAGTCGTTGCCATTTCTAAGAATAAAGGTGGGAAGCAGTGGTCATTACTCAGCTTTGAGATTCCACCAACACTTGAAGTGAACTTTGTGGCACATGTTAGTAACAGCGGAGGACGTTCTTGGCAAGGATGCAATGATTAGAGGCAGAAATGGAAAGTTGTTCATGCGCTTTGATAAGGGTTCCAAGATATGACGGCGACAGGAAGGCCACAGAATACAGACGCTTGAGGCATATTCCGAATATTGTCCGAGCATATTAAGCACTCATTGGTCACATACCCAAGTTGGGGGTGATGCAACTGTGCCCATCACAAGTTAACACAAATTTTTGTCAGTTGAAAAGGGGAAATGTATTACTGTTAGTTTATCTTTGAATTTATCTACAATGTATTATTTTGATCTATCAAGCTCAACCAAAGGCACAGAAAAAAGTCAAAAGTACACCCTCACCTCCTGTATTTACTGCTCGTATTTTGACAATTTCTAAAAAAAGGAGGAGTGGAGGTGGACAAGACGAAGGTGGAAACAATCCAAAGCCAAAAGCATAGCCGACAGCACCCAGCCGAGCTATAGCACTGGGCTCACTGACTCTCTCTGTCCAATCTGAGCCAGTAGTCTCTTGTTCAAAAGCAAAGCATGTCTTTGATAGTCGACTGGAAGGAATCTGGGGGCGTAACGGGTTCTTTTGTGCTTCTCTGCACTGGGACTGTGTGTGTATGTGTGTGTGTGCCTGGGATCTCTTTTCTTCACCCCCCCATAGTCTTTTCTTTCCCTGCCTTCATCCCCAGACACTCCCCTTACCCCCATCCCAAACACTAAATCACTGAATCATAAAAGTTTTTGCACCACTTGCTATCAAAAACACTGCTTTATTTTTGATCAGCCGGAAAAAGCGCTATTTTCTCTTGTCTTCGTGCGGTTTGGGAGGTGGGTGGTTAGCTTTGGGGGCGAATTAGGGGTGTGGGTGTAGAACTGGGGGAGAGATGTTACTCCCTGGAGATTTTCTTAAACCTATTACATCAGCTTTTTTCTGCTTCATGGACTCCAAGTCAGGTTTTTGTGAGGCAAGAAAATGACCTAAGTTGACATTCTGAATGCTTCAGGTTGCTTAATTGTGGTCAGGCATTCTAGCTAATCAAAAACAAAATTCCAGAGGCCCAGATGGGTCCTTTTTCAAATTCGGTCACTTTCTAAGATCATGTACTACACTACTGAGACTTCTTATGTCATGTATATTACTAAATCCCCCATTAGTGTTGTCACAAAACATATCAAACACACTTTTGATACTACAGAAAAGGATTAATACACAATAACCAATTTCGATAACAATAGTATTGCCTACTAGTTCAGCTATAGCTCAATTCATTCCAAACTTGCCAAGTTGTGCCTTATTATGGGATTGGAAATAAGTACCCTTACTAGTTTTGGGATCAATCACAATTTTTACATAATATTTCAGACGACCTTTAAATAAAAGAAACAAATGCTTTGATTTTTATAGTAATGCATTTTATGTGTTTATAATACTTTAGATAAGCTTTAAAATCTCAAAGGAGAATCTATGCCCTTTGGATATCTGAGGAATTTAAGGCATGCGTGTAACCAAGTATATCAAAATATATAAAAAGCTGTTCCCTAGCCATGACCGCAATAATTTATAATCCTGACACAGTAAAATGCTAGAGCTCATAGATTTTAGGAATGTCACAATATAACATTTTAGTGTTACACTTATTGAGAGAGGATTATTGACACTACGCCCAAACAACAGTGAAATCCTAATACTTTACCGATCCTCCAGTATGTGAACAGCTTTATGAAATCAGACTTTCTGAATACTAAAGTTGATAATAAATAAACACCCAGATAAAAAAGCGCTTTACTTATGTGGAATATAGGATGGATGAAAATGACTTAATTATGCTTCTAAAACTGTCACAATTAGTACGTTCATTTCTCATTCCCCAGCCAAATAATTGGACATCTGTCAAAATAACACAATTCTCGATATTGGCAAGCGGTGCGCTTTCTAAAGCGAGAAACAGCATTACTGTACACCCACACTTGCTGTGACTCAGGTTTGCTAGAACAGCTTTGGTTAGTGCCAACTGTGTAGTATGAGTATTTCTGTGCTGTTTGTCTATACAAAGCAGCTGTCAGAGTGGCACATCCTCATGCTGGGGAAGTCTTTCACTCAGTAGTCTATGTTGTCTAACAGATATGATCACAGAAGTTGGCGTTTTCAAAAAAGTGGTCACAACGCCAGCTCTCGTCAAGAGCTTTTAATCATGAGAAGAGTGTGAAATACGAAATGAAGCAGCAGTCCAGCTATAGGAACTACCCACACATACTAATCAAAGGACTTCACAAAGGATGGCCTAAAATCTAAAAGAATAAAGAGAAATTCAAAAGAGGCCACATGCTGGTAGCGGGCAAACTGATCGGCACCACATAAGGCTGTCAAAAGCTACAGGGAATGTCAAAAACACTACTGATCTCTCTCTTTCTCTTCTAATGTGATCAAACAGGGGCTGGCTCTCTGAAGGGGGTCAAAGGAGGGAATGAAATGTGCAGAAGAAGTGAATGGATGCTTTGGTGCACAACAGGAAGCCGGCCACCAGCGGCACAACCAAGCAGCGAGCACAAAACAACACTGCCGATCGCAAGCTTCGCTCCAAGGCTGGGTAAACAGTCAGGGGTAAGGGCTGAGAAAGGACCAGTTGCCTGGGTGAAGGAGGCCCGCTGATCCAACTATGTCCACATCTAAGCCCATGAGGTGCTCTCCTGGTGCTGCTGAGATCCAACGGACTGGAGAAGCAGATGGTGACAGGAAAACAACAAGTGTTCTTTCCATTTTTTAAGTATGAAAATCATGGTATACGAAGGGTTTTGGCTTTTAATGACAGCGATAGTCGGTAGCAGGATAAGAGATGAGAAGATGGCATTTTTTTAGCTCTAATCAAAGAGTTCTATTCTATATCTACATTTAAGGCTATAGTTGTTAGTCGATTAACTGGTCAATGGAATCTTTGTCGACTAATTAGTTTTATGTGTAATCGTAGAAAGGAGAAGGCATGGCGTGAGGTGTAGCTTTAGTTAGTTTAATCACCCTTTTGTAATAATAATGCATCAGTCTTATCTAGAGCTTTTTACCTTTTACACCTTAGAATTGTATGCATTATTCATTCACTTCACACTTGGTCATGGTAAGGAACTATTAAGCCACAGCTGCCTTCCGGTAAACTGACAGAAGCAAGTCTGCCATTCTGAGCCATCGGTCCATTCAACCACCTACTCACTCACGCACCACATTCATACAAGGTGAGCGAAGAGCCTTGTCTAAGAACACGAGTTTTTACATAAGAACACATTGCATACTATTCTCTGTACACATTGTTGTTATTGTGCTGTGTTATTGTGCGTCTTGATGTGAGTGCAATTTGGGTACATCACGGTCAGATCATAGAGGTGTAAGAGTTTTGAGAGCTCCCTTTAGCCGACTTATTTGATGCACAGGTTGGACATGTCTATCATTTCAAACTTAATTTAGAAAAAGGCTTGACGCTTCACACCAATTTCGATACAATATTGATTAAAACAAACACTTTCCTTTTAGACAGTAGAATCTTATTTTCAACTGAAAATAACAAGTTTCTTTAATGTTATTACCGTATGTGCTCTTTATATTAAATGTATTCATAATGACTATAAAACTTAACATAAAAAGGCTTATTTCTCCACATCCACAAGATAATGCACTTTACCATCCCATGTAGTTTCTTGTTGTTGATGTCTCATTTTATATATTTTCACATTTCTTTTGTTAAGAATACATTTATACAGTATCTTTGCTGTTACTGAATGTTTGTTGTGGTCCTTAATGTTATGTGGTCCAAGACAAATTTCCCTCAAGGGATACATTGCTTGCGTTTTCTATTCTATTCTTTTTGGACACTTGTACAACATATAATAAATATAATAAATAAGTAAGTTACATTAATATTTGTTCAGTGTTTCTAGTCTGAAAAAAGTACTACCGTATTGAATTATATTGGATGGGCTGATACCAGACAATGAATATTGTTTTAGTATTTAACTTGAGTCCAATCCAAAAACATGAACTTTACGATGTATTGTAAGTTAAGTTCAGTAGTGTCAAATAGTAATAAACCGAACATTATTCCCAGTTTGTCCATTACATCTTGTACACTCAGCCAATAAAATGGGGGTGGGGCAGCAGCCATCGGACAAACGCTGTTGTTGGAACTCTGCCTGGCGCGGCCATTGTGCAGGCGCGCGGTAAAGAGATAGAGGGAAAGGTTGAGGAAGGGTGGGGGTGGCCCTGTGACCGCTTCAATGGCTGCCCCAACGGTGGGTGGGGCTAGAAAGCAACAAGGTACTGGGCCAAGTTGAGGCCTGGGTGAAGAAGGACAAACTCATACTCGCCCTGTCATGATGATTACTTTATCTACATATCATTCAATTAACGTAAGATGAACAGTATTTTTCGGCTGTAACATTTACCTTGTCATTTTGTGTGATTTTTTGAGTATGCTTAAAGTGTGCTGTGCAACTTTTCTGCTTGTCTCCTGGATGGTACTGAATTGCCTGGAATATTCCACAGAATGGCATTAAACTTATCCATCTTCACAGAGACAAGCAGATGATTGCAGTTTGAATAGTCGCAATGAACAAAACAAAGACGATAATCATTTAACTCCTTCGCAATCCACAAACGATCCAGTCTTATTCTGTGTAAACACTGCTACCCTGTAGTTTAGACTTCTGCAGACATGTTTTAAAATGCATTGGATTCTTGGATTAATTTAGCAGTTCATATTTCAGTCTTCTATTTAATGTTACTGCTCCTGGACATGTTTATAATGTGCCCTTTTTGAACAGAATCCTATGAGAAACATTCATCTGAAAAATGTATCGTCATGTTTTCTGTAGCAATAAATCAAACTTCAAAATGTGTAACTTTGACAGGTCTAACTGCTACTAAGGGTAAAATACACTCTTATTGACTCCCCAATCGGAGCAGGGTCGTATAGAGGAGTTTGTCTGACTAAAAATGCCCCAATGACACAAATTATCTTTCGTGAGAGTATCATTTTACCTGTCACCTAAGGGCCACGTAAGCCCGGGGTCTGGGTGTGGAGACATGTCAACTGGCCATTCAAGCCCCTCTCTCCATCTCCCTCCTGTCAACCACACCAGTGCCTGCGGACAAGGCTGAGGATACGAGGCATTCCACTGCAGCTTCAGATAACTTTGACAACACTTGATAATCGCTACCGTTATTTTATATGCTCAAAAACTTTGACAACTTTCAAATAAATGGAATAGAGGATTTAAATGTGTTTTGTTTTTGTTTTGTTTGTTTTTATTGCGGGGAAAGTACAGAAATATGTCACATGATTGATTTTCATTGTATCCACAGATTTATCTTTAACTTCACATGTTTTGTGAAGCTTGTGAAGTAATAGTGAAGCATTAACATTTCTAAAAAGCAGTGCAGTTTGAGTTCAAATTCATTCATTTTCTACCACTTGTTCCCGTTAGAGATTGTGGGTGACTGGAGCCTATCCCAGTGACTTTGGGCCTTAGGCGCGGTACACCCTGGACAGTGGTCAACTCGTCACAGGGCTAACACAGAGACAAACAACCATTCACTCTCACATTCATTCTCTACGGGCAATTTAGAGTTGCCAATTAAGCTAAACACATAAATGTCTTTGGACGGTGGGAGGAAGCCAGAGAACCTGGAGAGAACGATAACACGGGGAGAACATGCAGACTCCACCCAGAGAGATCATGTGATGTTGGTCTGGTCCCGGATTCAAACCCACAATCTCCTTATTGGGAGGCAAGAGCTCTAACCGCAATGCCACCGTGCACCCCTTTTTGAGTTAAAATGTCACGCAAATCATAGATCTAATGTCTATATTATTACAATTTATTATGATCATGTTTACTCCCATTCAGAAATATTTGAATCCTGAAGCACTGAAGCATTTTAAAGTGTCTATTATACACAGGACAGTAACATGTGCCCCAGCCTAGACACCCTTCCCCCAAACTAAAATCCATTCCCAAGGCAAAATCACTTTCTTTTCTACAGCCAGAACAAAATAACTAGTCTACTTGAGGGCACGGGCAGAGCAAAGTAAACTTTAATTGCTATGGAAATAATTCCTTTACCATAAAACTGTCTGTAAAGGCTGAGCTGCTCCTTTGATCGCTCCAGTGACTGTTTATGAAGTCACTATGGGATCAACTTGGGCCTAGGGGCAAGGCCAGCCACTAGAATTCCTCAGTACATTTGTTTAGCAGCAAGCCAAGTCCAGAGCAGCACACAAACGCAGTATTGTTCGTCCGTTCTCACTGGTCGCGCTGTGAGAGTCAGAAGCTGAACGGACAGGACACAGAGTCGTGGGACCAGGCATGGACCCCAGGGAGAGCTGCCCCAACAGGGTTAAACATCAAACCCACTTTACACTGCACTTCCTGCCAATGGTGTCACCAGCCTCTTTGAAAAGGTAATGGCCAAATTCTAGCGACTTTTTCACAGTCCAGAGAGCCACTCCTCAATTTCCTCAAGTGGGGATGCCAAGATGAATCGGTTAATCGATAATCGTGATTGTTCTGGTCACAGGATAATCGTAGCAACCAAAGAAAATAATAGAGCTGTAGTCGACTAAAGAAATTCCTAGCGCATTGATCAACTCAGCAAAAATGTGCTGTTTTCAAACCGACATATGTTCAGACCCAGTATCTGACCAAATTACACTGACAAGATCACAACATATTTATACAAAAAACTACAAGGAAATAGGGATGCACAGATCCAGCCTTTTCAGATCTGATACCGATTTTGGTTCTTGGGTTTTAAGCATCTGCCGATACTCGATTTTAACTGCAGCGACTAAAAATAACATTTATTTCTTTAAAACAAAAATAACATGACAAAACTGATCCAAATGGGGTGTATAACTGTTATTTATCCTTTAACTATCAACAGACAGCTTTGTATGAATAGAAGCTCAAACATTATGAGATGTTCTGAACCAATGACGCAAGTAAACAGTGTTATAACAACAATTCACACAAACCCAACCAGGATATAGGCTGGACCGATTTTTTTTTTTTTCCCCGTATCAGTGCAGTCCTACTAGGAAAGTATATTTAATTGTAAAATGGTAAATTAAATTCACAATTCAGTCCCAAATCTCAAACTAACTCACTTCAAGCCTTCTCCTTTTTACTGTGGTCGACATCAATCATCATAATCTTGATAAAATAATAAATAATAAAATAATAAGACTCCAACTGATTAATTGACAAAACAACCACAAGCGTACTGCCAAAGAAAATAAGCAATTTAAGTTGAATATGTAAATACTCAAATTTTCATCTGTTACACTTTGATTTGGACAAACTGCTGTTGGTCTGGTCATGGTGTTAATAATAATGCAGAATTATAAAATTGTAATGTTTCTTCTCAACCCTAACACTCTAGTGAAACTATACTTTTATATTCCCAACTCTTTGTATGGGAATATTTGGAGCAGATTTATCAGCTTGGGAGTTCTTGACTGGAGTGTTATAAACCCCGAGAGATCCATGTTATTTGATTTGCTTTTTATTAGAAGCGAGGAACCACTTAGCTGGCTGTAACCTTCAGGGCATCTGGCCTCAAATCTAAGAGGATTGCAAGTTGAAAGGGACAAACGCGGTAAATACCTTCAGCAGATGAAAAACAAGCAACTGTAACTAAAACAGGATGTCACAGCTTTGCCAAATGGATCATTTTAGACAAACGTGGTATATCAACATTTACAATTGAATTTAAACTGTTTATGGTCAATTCTACAGTGTTTAGGATTACTTCTGAAAAATGTAAAATGTACCATATCCAGTTTTGTTGTTTGTGAGATCTACATACCGAAAATCAATATAAAGAGGTCTAAAGCGTTGGGGAAAAGCACGCATATGAAATTAATTTGCTGAACAAATGAGACCGCAAAAGGGAGACCACACAAAAATATGTGAACAGAACATTTTGAGGTCTTAGATATTTAGCATCGACGACTACATTTTTCAAAGTTGCATAAATGGAACAAAACTCAACAGCAGGCAAATTTTTGAAGAGGAACCTTTGACCAGCACTCAACTGAATACAATAAATTTAAGATTTATACAGTTAATTTCCTTGATCCTGATTAGATCAATAACCTCACTATTCAAATTTTGAGGGAATATTGAAACATGCATCATGTAGAAATGCATTACTCATGTGCGTCAGGATACAGTGTTGGACTTTTGAGTCTTGTCAAATCATTCAAACCTGATAAATTTGGGAATACCTAACTACACACAGAGAACACAGAGAGTCCGCTAAACAACAAACCTTAATTTGTTTTTGCCCCCAAACCAGTCAGACCACTCTTGTTCTACATGCAGCTAAAAGAGGCGAGTAAGTGCGAGCAAGAACTGAGAGATGTTTAGGGACATCTAGTAATTTAGTATTAGAACCAAAACAAATAAAAATGTCTATCACAATGTCTAACTGGACTCATGGCAAACATAGCTGAACAACATCTCATTTACGTTGAGCATTTGAGTATTTCTTCTCTGCAACCACAAATAAACACAATGGTGCTCCGGTAGTTTTCACTTTCGTTTTAACACAGCGCATCAAAACAAAACCACACAAGCTTGTCCGCTGTCGAGGGACCGTAGTGTGTCATCTCTGCTGATCTAAAACCAGTAAGTAAGTAAGTACATGTCCAAATACAAATCTAATAGTTTTCTGGCTGTTTCTTTTTGCATGCACTTGAAAGCCTCCCCTAGTCTGCACGGTCATATGCGGCATCAATACCACTGACTTCTCCAGACGTGTTAGTCGGATGTTTGATGTTGTTTGATTCAAACACCTCAATTGTCATTCCTGTGTTTACATGCCTTTTAAAAAATCAGTCAAAGTTGGACCAGTCTCATCCAGTTTTCCTGGTGTGCATGTAGACGTAGAGAGTGTGTGCCTCAGGAGTACCAATAACAAGGTGCTGGTCAAAGGCACCGAACAGTGTGTCTTTTGTAGCCGGACAAGGACAACCAGCATCTCCTGTCTGCAGCCGCCTGTATCTGAGTCAGCCAGCCTGGGCCCAACCTGGAGAGGCCTGTCATCACCGCCACAGAAGCCCCTATTCATCCTCATAAAGACAAAGACAAAGTGTACAGCAGTCATCCATGGCATCCCAGGCATCCAGATATCCACCGGCGATATCATTTTAGGCTTTTGTGGTGCTGGGCTTTCTTTCACCCACCATCAGAGCTCCTCTCACAGCTTTCAGCCGTGCCGGGGATGTTTTGGTTGCAGGGACCTCAATGCGTTTGACCAGCCAGTAAATCATGTGGTATATAGTGGAAAACTGAAGCTTTGAAGAGTTATAATGGAAACAACGTATTGAGGATTCATACATTTAATGGGCAGCAGCAGTCGGCTAAGTAAACCGTTTCTCTTAGTTAATGCAAACTTTTATTATAATGTTAAATCTAGAATAAACAAGATATTCCAAAGTTAAGACTGTCTGATTGTTTTCATGTGAAGATTCTTTCATTTTATTATTTTAATTATTGGGTTTATTGTCATATGCCTCAACAGTAGAATTAGTGTCAGCATTGAGACACAAGTGTCCACAAGTGTCCACACCACAACTCACTGTTCACAACCTGATCTTATAGTATTTATTATTTTTAGACTGACTTAGCGAAAACCCAATAGATTAGTTAATTAATTAGTAAATTAATTAGACAGGAAGTAGTGAGTGTGTTGACAAAGTTAAATACATGCAACGAACTTGAAATAACTAATTGGAATGTACAACTGCTGAATGTAAAAAATATTTCATATACGTTTTCACATTCACTTCTGCTGCCCCGGGGTAGACGGACATGGCTGCCAATTTGTGATTACTCCCACACAAATATTACCAGTCACTCATTCACACCCTGCATTCATACATAGGCACGCTGGCTTAAGTGTCTTCCACAAGGACTAGAAAATGCAAATCTCATGTATATATTATCATATTCATTTGAGAGAATAACAGAATTGTAACAAAATCATACTTTTTCCCTTTAAAATGCCTTGACAAGCATATTCCAAAAAAGAAAAAAATAATAAATAAAAATTCCCTGCTCACCCTCCGCGGGTGGTCACATCCATCTCTGAGCTCGGGTCCTCTACCAGAGGCCAGGGAGCTTGAGGGTTCGGCGCAGTATCTTAGCTGTTCCTAGCACTGCGCTCTTCTGGACTGAGATGTCTGATGTTCCTCCAGGGATCTGTTGTAACCACTCCTCCAGTTTGGGGGTCACTGCCCCAAGTGCTCCGATCACCACGGGCACCACCTTGGCCTTCACCTTCCAGGCCTTCTCCAGCTCTTCTCTGAGCCCTTGGTATTTCTCCAGTATCCACAAAGATATTGTATTACCTCATGACGACTGGATATCACAATATTTTTTTTGTTATTGTTGCATCATTACCAACGACAAAATAAATAATAAATGACTATGTTTGCTCTTAATAACATTATATTATTTCAAGTATGCAAGTGTCAATCTCAAATTCTGAAGTCAAATCTCCAGCTGATAGCAAAGACTGGACAGTGTCACTTTCCTCTCCTCTCTGGGGCATGTGTGTCACCGCTGATAAAAGAAGAGCAGATAAGAGCAAACACAAGCTGTGATGAGGAACACATTTTTGTGAAGAGGCCATTGGCTTACTGCAACAGAACAAGAGAGGAGGCGAGAAAATACTATTGGACGACCCAGGATTAGTTAAACATATGTGCAAAGTTAAAGTTCCCAGCAATAACAGAGTGTCTGTAGGTGGGATTGCTACAACCAAGCTACTTTAATGATGTAGAATTGGCCAACGAACTTGCAAAATGAATCTGAATAAAACTGATCTAAGAAACAACCAAAACAACAAATGTTTTGCTGAATAAAATAATTATTGTCTGATAACTGATAAGAAAGTACAGTTGTCCTTCTTTTTCTGTTGAGCCCCTGGAAAACAAGAGTGAATGTAAATAAATCTGAGTTGTTGACATGGGCTGAGAGTGGAGGGGACAGGTGCCACAATGACACCAGCGACCTCAAGGGGATGTATGCATCCCATAGCGGTGTCCCCTTTCAAGATGGGACACTGCAGGGGACAAACCAGTTGGCCTGAGCCAGGGTGTGACATGGGCAGGTTAGCCAACAGATCAAGTATTGTTTAAGAGATGCTTAAGCGATTGAATATCTCTATATAATAATATAGAACTTGACTGGTATCACAATGTGCACAACAACATAAACTAACATTGGTCAATGCGTACAGAAAATATACCATACAAAAAAGTCAGTGACTAGACAAAACAATCCCATACAGACAAGAACTTCCTACAGTGTCTAACTTATTGTAAGCCATGCTAGATAAAAGCAGCGCTGGAATGCCTGAAATGTAATCTAATATAGTAGCTCAAAAGAATCTATTAGCCTATGTTTGACCAATAGGCCCTGCTCCTGGCTGGGCTTTTTCCTATTGGCCCGGAGTCAACGCAAAGTGTCTTGCTAATCCACCAGTTGTCTGGCTACACTGAAAGTCACCTTTGAGTCCAGCTCTAGCACTGGTGTCAGGAATCCACGAGCTCTTTGCATACCGAGCGGCCGGATATCCTCTAGTTAAAGAGGGCTCTCTAAGCCAGGGCCATGTGTTGGTCGGCTGGGGAGGGTGTCCAGGGGAGCAGCCTGCTTTTGGGGGTGGTGGCAATGATGTACAGGCAGTGCTTAAAAGGCCAGTAGAATGACATCAGCATCCCTTTGAACAGTCATAAAACTCAGAAGTGCAGAAGGGCCACTGCAGCCCCATGGAAACAGTTTTTCCACAGATCCTCAAAGCTGTGCACGCTGCCAGCTGAGAGAGCAGTTGCTCTGGCCCTGAGCACGCCAATGTCTGCATCTGTGAATGGCCTTTGTGCAGCTGCTGGGACAGAACAAAGTGAGTTCAAGTTACTGCACTCCTCCTGTTATTGGCCCACATTGTCTCTAATTATTCCAGAAAACATTGACACAGCATGTGTGGTCTCACATTTATACCCTCCCCTCTCTTTTCCCGAGCTTAGCTAGAGGAAAGCAGCAGAGAGGCACAGAAGAGTTACAGAAGTAAGCATGGAGGATCAGGAGACCTTGGGGATTTCCCTCACCTTGCCCCATGCCACAGCATCTTGTGAGTCAACAGTGCGCCATGCCAACACAAGCAATTCCAGAAACCCATGGAGAAGGATGCACTCCTTAAAGAAATGCAACCAGATAAAACTTTTAGGTTTAATCCCACACTTTGATTTGAATTCACAAGCTTTACTGCTGCCTGTGTGATTTCAACACCAGCTTTTGCAAAACAATGATTATGACAAATGCATGCAGCGTACCAAATCCTCTACCTATAAGCTTTAATGGAAGCAAGACTGCAGAGCAGCATGAAAATAATGTCTCTCAAAGTGTGGATAGACAGCTTCAAGTCTAGAATAGGAAATGTTTTCAAACGGAGTACAGCAAGGCAAGAAAATAAAAATGTACACTTCCGTCAGCTCAGTTAGTGTAATAGGATTAGAGGGTCTACTAAAATTGCCAAAATGTTTTCACAATATTTTTGAGGATATCTGACTGCTGGAGACATGCCACTTCAGGAGTGACAATTTGCCTGTGCCACATGCCTGTGGGATGCAGACAGGATAGGGCTGCATTGGCCCGTCTTTTTCTGTCATTCCCCTCAGCTTCCCCCATTTCTCAAAACAGCATTGTGAGAAACTGGATTCCTTGACATGTCCAAGGACAAGTTATCATTAGCAAGCCAAGTGTGTTGACAAACCGCCCACAGACTGCCAAGCAAAAGATAGTACACTTCTTGTCTGGCTACTTTTTATACATTGCTGTGAAGAGTAGTGATTTTACAGTAGATAAATAGAGCTTTAAGAGTGACAGAGAAAGAACATTGACTCTGACCATATATTCTTCTTGAAAAAGTAACTGCAATTTTATCAAAATGGTTGTGTGACCTGAGAAAGGAACACATCTTGAGAGATTTTTCCTTTGAAGAAAAATGAGAGGAGGTCGAGCAGATGGTCGGACACAGCTGGCCAGCAGTGACCTCCTCCAGTGCACCTTTACACCAGCAATCAGCAGGGACTCATTACCTTTAAGAATTTTAGCGCAATATAACCAACTATTAGCCCACTTGTTTCTTTAAAAGTCATGCCTAGACAGCTCTAATCCATCTTACATTCTCAACTGAGGCAAGAAATAATCTTAATATGGCTCTTTGATGTATTATAGCTGCAAGGCATGCTTTCAAAATGTCTGAATTTGAAAATATCACGTGTCACATTAACTAGATACATTTTCCCATGGTTAAGATTCTATTCTCAGATGAATGACAAGAGTCAATATTCCTTACACCTTATTGTCATGGTCACCCTGATCATATATATGTGTATGGCAAGGAAGGTATGGTTAGGGAGAATAGGAAAATGCATTCTCTGCATTTGACCCATCTCTCAGTGCCGCTGGGGCAAACCGTCAGAAGCCATAGACAGCTGCCATACAGCACTTGGAGACCCATCCGAATCAGGAGGACAACTTAGCTGGAGGATTTTACCGATTGTGTATATTTTGAGTTAATTGGGGAAACCGGAGTACCCAGCAGAAACCCACCCAGACACAACGAGAAACATGCAAACTCGACGTGACCTTTTAGCTGTGACCACAGCATGCAAAATATTTTCCCAGAGCCCATCTCAAACACTACAGCTCTATGTAATAATATCATTATTTTAATTTAAACATTAGTTGTATATTGAAATCCTTAATTATGCCTCACAAATATCCTAGTCTGCACCGCAACCTAAAAACAAGCAAAATTCAAAGTAATAACACAGTTAAATTGAGTGATAATTCTAGCTGTACCAAGAATTTGCAACGGATGGGGTTTCCCTTCTTTTATAGGTCCTGTGACAGTCAGTCTACTCAGAAAAAAACAAGGAAGGCCCTTTTAAAGCAATAACAAAGGCTTTGTTCTCAAGTCCGGACGTCTCATTTTGACCTGAGCGTGAACTCTAAATATATAAAAGTACAGCTGTTTACCACTGAATTATCATCAAAGCCACATACAATAAGGCAGCAACAAGGGCGAGGAGTGGAAACTTCAATCCAAGGCATGCAACTCTGAGTTATGGTTCTTGACAGGCAGCTCCTCATCCCGGTGTGTGGCTCCGAACTGTCATAGAGCTGTCACTGACTTCTCACACAGAGCATCGCAGAGAGAAGACACAGCGACAGAAGACAGGACTCTGTATAAACTTTATAAAGAACAGAGCCCGGTCTGTTCCACCTGTTGTGTACTTTAGGAACGCCTATTGGATTAACTTATCATCACAAATCAGATAAAAGCTGTTTCCTGTTCCAAGTCCTCCATCAGAAACATAAATAACTCTTTTTAAAACCGCACTTCACACGTTGGTTTTGTATCGGGAGGTGGCCTAACACTTTCAAACAAGTACCAACTAAATATGTCTTCTCACCATGCTTGTGCAAGGGAACACTTCACCTTTATGTGTATTGGAGCAGATTTAGCTTGAAGGCTTGCAATTACATCATCATTGAGTTTTACAGTGCTCCATATCAGGGCCGGCATTACTCAGAGAGGCCTTTGAAGAGTTTGGTCCTGCCCTGCTCCGTCTTCAGCCCTCCTCTTCCCTCCCGCCTCCTCCCCCCTCGGCAGTGCCTTTGAAGTCAGCGCGTGGAGCTGCACCGTGCGCCTCACCCGCCCGGCCTGATCCTATCTGCTCTGGCGGTGCATTTATGTGGTTTACACCCGCAGCAAGGCTCCTGGCTGCTATTCACCCCCCTGGCCCCTCCCACTCCGGGGTCTATGGCCCGAAGAAGGCCAGAACTCCTGGACTCTTCATGGGAGGTGAGGTTAAGGTAGAACTTATTCATATGTTTATGCAAAGAATCCATTGAAATATTATCCTGGAGTTTTTGACAGGGAAGAAAAGACAAAGATGAGCGCTTTAAGGGAACAAAAGTGACATACAGGTGATCTTCATGAATGAGGCCAAGCAACATTGAGTATAATAATAATTTGTAAAGTGAAAAATGAAATGTAGAAGGCAGTCAAAATGAAAGCATCCAAAGCAATCAGTTGTGAAAAAAGTCCTTTATTTTAGAAAAAAAATATATATATATATCTTGACAAAGACACGTCTATGTAAATTAAGGACTTTTAAATCTATTTCAGAGAGTGCCCGGAAGCTTTCATTTTGACTGCCTTTGATGTTTTATTTATTTATATATTTATATTATTTTATTCAATTTGCAAGTCATTTTTCCTGTGCTCAAGGATAGCATTTTTGTTGTTGTTAATGAAAAACGTTATTTCTTAAGAGTATGACAATACAAAATATGGTTAGCTTTTAATTGATTTGATAGTGCAGAGGGAAAGAATAGCTTCTGTCACTGCATCTGTTTAATTCCAAAGGCTCATTAGACTTTACAATAGTAAAATTTCAAACTCTTTTTTTTTTTGAAAAAGGCTAAATACTTAAAAAAAAAATAAAAACATATTTTTTTAGATAATAATTTTCATCTTTCAGATGTAGTTTCTACAAAATATGACCACGAGGTGTTGTTTGGATAAAGATCAAGAAGATCATTCTAAAACTATCCAGGAAAGGTCTACAGTGGGTGAGCCGTTTTGCAGTATCATTACTTCTTCAAATGAGTAGCTAATTTTTAATATATTCTATTTACAACCGAACTAAGCTGACGCTCCATATTGTCCATGCAGAGTCAGAAAGTGATTATTCTGGAGAACTGGTCAGACCACTCCACAGAGATAAGAGACGCTTTCATAAAAAAAAAAAAAAAAAAACTGGAGCTTGACTATTTAAAAAAAACACAGAGGATTGTCTATGATAAAATATTACATTTAAATGTAAGCATTTTAGCATGTACAGTGCATGGGGAATACAAAAGCCAAGGGTCCCACTGTCTGCAGTAAATTTATGATACAGAAAAAATAGGAGAAAACACAATTTGTCATCCTAAATATATGGCAAGCTTGCACGTGCTGGAGGAAATAGTAATGCATCTTCACAGCAGACCTAGCAGGGCATCCATGTAAGCCCTACAGCCATTATATAGAACCAGAAATAAGTTTGTTTTCATCCAACCAATCCATCACTGCCTGACCCCAATGTGTTAAGAGTCCACAGCATCCTCATTACTGCTATGTCTACCTGCTGCTGACAAACAACCACTGGCTCCAGCGCTGCAATGGGGGTCAGTGCACCACCAGATCCCAGTAATTGACCCTTTCCACAGTTTGGAACAAATCTATTACAGGAAGAAAAAAAAATAGAGGTGGTTTTGAGCCCAGAGTGGTCAGGTATATAAGCCATAATCAATTCCAGTGCAGGCGGCTGAGCACAGCACCTGTAATACTGGATTCTTGCATAAGTATAAAACTTGGCAAGAAGCTACAAAACTGAAAATTGTAGTATGTGAAGTGCTTTGCTAACGTCACACAGGCATTTATGAATGTGAGAAGCTCTAGACCTGCTTCCAAATTATTTCAAATTGCAAGACAATAGTTCAAATAAATATTTCAGCTAATGACATGTTATTTACTTGATATTATTGATGTTACCATACTAAAATTATACTTTAACTAGCTTTCAATACTAAACAAAAGGCTCAATACCATATACTGATTCTGATACCAAAGGGACAACAAAAATGTTAAAATATATATATTTTAAAGACAATAAACTGTAATTTTCAACACAAATTAATTGTTCTTTCTCAATTGTTCATATAAGTGCACATTTTGTCCTGATTATGTTCCTGTTATTGTAATGATTCTGATAATGATAATGGTTCAAAGTAGTATCTAGTTTAGATTCTAGTGTAGTATCTGTTTTTCGATACTTTTGACAATCCAAATTAAACTACAGAATACTTTCTGGCAGGTTTGACTATTCTAGTAAAAAATACATACACAAACAAATTTGCATTAATTAAATCCAGTTTAAATTTAAGTGATATTTCTTCACCTCTGTATTTTATTTTACTCTCTATTCACTTTGTGTTTACTTTTTGTTCACTCTCATTTACAGGTATGTTGTGGCACATTACTGATGGATTTCAGAAAATGTGATCTGATAATGATTATTATTATGTACTATGTAACTTTTCTGGTGGAGAGTCCGCCACCTGCTTGTCACCATGGAGATAGATAGGAGTGCTTTGGAAAGTGCAACACTATGGCCCTGATGGTCTGTGGAGAGATGACCCCAACCACAGTAAGAATGTACATTTTAAAAGGTATTTTTGAGCAATAATTAACAATAATAATAATAAATAACTGTTTTGAATACAAGCAAGAAAGATTAATTCATGCCATACTTTTTTTCCATAATGTTCAGCAATAACCTCTCTGGTAACAAATTGGCGGCGGACACTCCACCCCAAAAATTACATTGCATACTCACAAAAAAATACTGAAATATTCATTTTTTGCAATACCAACACCCCTGCAACTGCATATTATTGTTTTCTACTTGGCAGCCTTGTTTATATCTTCAGAGGAACAATGAATTCTCAGATAAACTTCAACACAATGAGGACTTATGGACCTGAGGCATACTGTATAATTATGTAATGATGTACACAAAAGGAAGCCCTTTGTACCTTGTGTTCTTGAACTTAGGTGAGCGGCATTGAGCTGTGATAAGACCTCTTTGTTCGTAAAAATAAATACAAGTTGTACATTGCCGGCATATGCAAGGCTCAATGACACTATCCTCCGCATCTAAAGAACTCCCCAGGCAGATACCTTTATAGTCTATTGGTCAAAGCGTTCAACAAAAGAGGAGGTTGGCGTTGTGGCCTTGCGCGGTCCGTCAGCACATTCCTGGTCCGTATAACAATGCCTGCCTTTGCCTGGACGAGCCGCGGAGAGTATTGTGGAGCTCATAACCCTCGACCCTTCAGCCTTTGTCCTGCAGAACCTCCGTTTCCCTGGATCAAAATGTGGACTGAGAGGATGGACTGGACCTTCAGCCTCTTGACAGATGCCATTTTGAAAGCAACATCCACCTTTGGCAGCTTTGTCAGCTTTTGTCTTTAATCAAGACGAGAACCAACTTCAAGACAATCAGTTTACTATGACCAAGTACTTAGTTGATCAATGAAGTTTGTTAATCAATTTTCATTACTAGCAGTACAGGCCAGTGTTTTATCTTAAATTCAACTTTGAAAAGTCATTGGGAAACTCCATGGATAAGTAATGCAGTGTAAAATCACAATGTCAACTTCTGGTTCAATATATGAAAGCTGGAAAAATAATTTTCGGAGCTCAACATTTATCGTGTGTAGTGATTCTTCACTTGTGGGTAACGTTCTCCATACTTTCTCCGCAGTGCAATGATTTGAGCTGTAGAATAAGTAAGTTCAATCACTCTTTTATGGACTCTTAACTAATCACTTGTGTGTTTTATTGTGCCATTTATTTATTGCATCTCATGTTTTCTTTGCGATATAGTTCTTGGAAAAGGGTTTACCTGGATTGTATGCTTTAAGGTCATTTGTGTCACTCATATAAAGCAGTTTCAATGGTATAGTTCATCATATAATAATCAGGGGTGAAAGTAAGCCGGTCCTGCCCAGTTCTGAGTATCCCTACAAGATCTGGTGGTGGTACATGTATACCGTACAGGTGCGCACAGAGACGATGAGCTCCTACGAAAAAGTAGTCCCACTGAAATAATTGCTTCTGCACTCAAACCATCGCATTACACACTCACTTAATACACGGTCAGGCTGTGCACTTGTTGAGGTTTAATCAGCACAACCCCAAACACTCAGGACTCACACTGACAAACTTGATCTGAGCTCATTCATTTTGCATCTGACTTGTCCCTGTCTCCGTGTGTCTTTACACGTCTGCGGCAGCACCATGAGAGCCGTGAGCAGCAACTTCAGGCTCCTCCGTCTTCAGCACCAGTGAAGAAGCAAGATCCGATCAGAGCGAACACCACAGCGCATCTACAAAGGTTAGCGCGCAGTTTTCGTGTGTATTGATATGCAAATTTGCAGCGTGCGAAAGTAACAAGGCGTTGAGTACTTTAAACACACAGAATCCCCTTACCAGCTTAACAGGCCAAGTGAATATTGGAAGAATGAAAAACAGAAAAATAATGGACACTGACAGAGAGTTTGTTTAGGCTCTCTTGCTGTGTCTCATAGCAGTAAAGTCTAATAAATTACATCTTTCGACAAGAGTTAACTGTAAATTCATTAGGCCTTATTTAAAACATTATGATCTAAACATGACAAGACAGGTTAACTTTGTCCGGAGGCTTCCATAGAAAATGTCAGCAGGTTACAGAATTACATTAATAGTTCACAGAAGTGTTGCTGGATGTGAGTCAGACTTAATGTTAAATGCATCAGAAAACTGCTGTTGACGCCCTTTGATTTGAACAGAATTTAATATCGTGTTGATATACATTTTTAATTATTATTATTTCTACCTAAACCAAATTATAGCTGATTTAGACTGCAAGCTATTATTATATCTGTTAACTGACAAAAATGTGATAGTACCAGCAAAACAATAAAACAATAACAATAATAAAATTGTGACAGGCCTTAAAGTGTCACTGATCTGATCGCTAGACAATAATAAAAAAAAAAAGTTTCAAAAGACAACAATTGTACCAACCAGTCATGTCCCATGCATCAAGCCAGAGAGCCCTAGATCTCTCTTTCTTAGTTAATAGCAGACAACAAACAAGACTGTGTCAAAAAAGATCTAACAAAACAGATTTTCAACATATTTTAAAGCACTGCTTGAAAGAAGTGCATACTATCAAAAGCAGTATAAAGGCAAGATAACACAAAACAACATGACCATTACCAGACAAATCATGGCTTTGAGGTTCAGCGGCAGTAATGCTACAGCTCCTCACTAAAGCTGAGCCTGTAGCAGAGCTGTTGTGCACCACTGGAGAGACAAGACAGATGGTCTTCGACACAACGTAGTCATACCAGAAAAAAGAAGAAAAAAATCAATGAAATATCAAAGGGTAAGGGACATGAGGGAATAATGTTCCCTTGGGAGATGTTTGAGAATCAAATTTCGAATCACTGCAAGGGTAAAAGATGAAAAAAAACAAAAATAAAAAGACATTACAACATAAGAAAAAAGTCCCAAGTGTAGCGATATTAACTTTAGATGTATGGTCTAACGGTTTAGAAATTAGAAGTGGTAACACTCAAGAATAGCTTACAATAAACATAAAGGTGTAGTGTAACTTTTTGAAGGATCTGCCACCAGCTTGTCTCCATGGAGATGTTATGGCTTTGTGGCGCACTCACATTAAGAACTAAAGTTTTTAAAAGATGTCTTAAGTTTAATAAAAGCATTTCTTATAGAATAAATAGATGACAAATAACAAATATATATATATATATATATATATATATATATATATATATATATTCTATGAACATAGCAAGAGTATGATTCAGAATATATGTACATTTAAATTATAATTACGTTTGCCTTCTAAGCCTGACTTTTATTCTTTAATAATAACAAGCATAAAAGTGCCTTGTAATGGGATCTACTGTGTATTTCTGTGGGGGGTGTCAAGACAGGAAAAGAGAAAAATAGTTTAGTCTGTTCTATTCTGAAAAGGGGAGAATTGCAGCCTCAAATTACTTTGGCTGGCACATGAAAGCAAAGCAGGGAGGCGGTTAAGAGACGATAGCACTTAAAATACAGCTGCAACCACCAAGCCAATAAATGGGAAAGAGTAGGGAGAAGCACTTAGAAACATTTTAAACCATGCTTGTGTACTGCTACTGTTGCTTCGGAGCTGGGAGTGGCCCGGGCCCTGGCACCTCCCGTCTGGGACCAGCCCATTATGGCCTCTTGGGGTTTTCAGCCTGTGGTGAGAAAGCGAGCTGGATGTTTGAAACCACTAACGCTCTCATTATAGTCTAAATGCAGCGCGACACAACTCATGCCAGCGCCAAAGGTAGGAGCGCCACTATACTGGCTCATCGTTGTCTTGGCTCAAAACCACCACTTTGTCTCTGTACATCCGAAAAAACGTTCTTAGAGTCCCTACAATCATCAAACTCAAAAATGCTTGACAGTCGATACCACTATGATGATAAAACACACTCTTTTTGACAACAGAATGTTGTTATCAAAACAAAATTATAGTAGTTTTTCAAGTAGTTCCATTTGATCCTCTACTAGCTCTGAATAGATTGAGGGCATTTTAAAACTATTCAGAAAAGGACCTGAATAGTTATTTAGAACAGATTTTTTAATGTAACCATGTCGTCTTAAACTGGTTAATAATATAGATCAGTAGAGATCAGGTCAAATTTTGAGAGATCATCATCATCATCATCATCAGATCATGAGATCATGATTTTGATTTTATCACGATTCGTGTTCACTTTGTATTTTTCTATTGCCTATAAAAGAGCTGCACAATTTAGGAAAAATGTCTAATTGTGATTTTTCTGACCAGTGCGTTTAAATTAGATTTGCAATTCATATTTTAATAATAGGATTCTGTTGAACTTCACATTTTAAACATTATTTTGTAGTTTTAAGTCACGTTTTTGTCACTTTCAGTTGTGTTTGTCATATTTAAACGCGTCTTTTTTACTTTTAAGTCGCGTTTTTGACGCTTTTAGTCACACTTTGGTGCATTGAGTCGCGTTTGTTGTTTGTAGGTGCGTTTTTGTTACTTTTGAACACATATTTATCGCTTTTGGTCATCCTTTTATTCAAATCAAAGAAAGACATTTTGTTGTTTGTGGTAGAAATTATAGCCCTTCAGAAATTGCAGCCTTTGCTATTTGCTAATTGCATCCATTAAAATTGCAATTTTGTGTTGATTTGGTTGAATTGTGCAGCCCTAGTCTACAAAAGGTACATAAAGTCATCTGCTCAGAGGCGTCAGAGGCTAAACAACAGGACAAAAAGTGTGTTTGAACAGCTGCATTATATTTGTTACGTATATGTTATATGTTGCACCTTACGCTGTTTGTAAATTTTGTTCACCGACAATGGCAAAAAACCGTTTCTGATTCTGATTAAAGGGAGAAAGCATGAATCACGATATGACGATTTCACAAAAGTAGCAGACTTTCACAGGGACAAGCTCATGATTCCTTTTTATCACCATATTGCCCAGCCCTAGTTCATGTTTGTTTACAACCCTAACTAAAGTTTGGTATCTTATATAAACTGATTCATTCGTTTAAAATACTGTCAAATTGAAATATCAAGTCTAAAAGTGGCATTATGAATGAACTAACAAAATGCATGGTTAATCTGAAATGCACTGCTTTGGTGCAATCAGTGGTGAGTTAAAAATCTACATTGACACTGATTCTTTGCAGTTCTAGTGCAGCCAACAAATAAACTTTTGGTCAACTTTGCGATATGACAATGAAAGTGAACACTGGCTCAATTTAGTCATTATATTTGGTAGCATAACATTACGTCAAGTTTACAGCCTTTGTTATTTGTCAATTGCAACCGCTGATTTTGATCTAAAGTCATTTATCTTACAGCTGTATTTAGCACCTTTGGTTTTTCTGCTGCAACACCTCCATCTGGTCCCGTATCTCCGTGCCTCTGCCACGTCCACTAGCTCGCACGCTTACGGCACAGGGCCTGGCTGAAATCACAGGCAGATGTGCATCGTTCATTCAGAGCACCGCCGCTCATCTCTCAACAGGAAGGACAATTTAGCATTGCAGAGACAGTCGAGGATGATGAGCAGCAGATGCCGTTTCCCCTCAAATCAATTGCATTCTGATCATGATAGCTGTGAGTGTTTCGTTATCAACAACAACAAATAGACAGTGCTCAAACGGACAACTAATGCAGTCTGTTTGGATGCGATGCGCTTTTTGACCATTCGCCAAGGTGACTACCACACCTGCTGTGCCGTGACCGAGCGGCTTAACAGGCTAAGCTGCTGTTGTGGAGTGAGTGACCTGACTTGGCAGCAGATGATGCCGAAGAGTCATGAATCATAGCGCGTGGGATAAATAATGTTGCTGTCAGATCCAATGGTGAAGTCTTCTGTAGTGTTAGATTATTAGTAAAAGTCATAAAGAGTGATTACAGAGCCACAACGAGGGAGCTGAGTGGAGTTGGCACATTCACTGATTCATATAATTTCAAGTGAATGTAGTTGTAGTTGGGGAAAAAAGATTAAAATGTACTGCACAAAATCTGATATTTGTAAGGACCAGATCACAAAAATGAGAAATACTAAATCTGAAGAAGCAGTGCAAGAAACTCAAATGTTCAAATCAGTTATTATTATCAAAATAAAGCCTTTGTCACTTACAGTAGACTTACAGTGTGCAGAGTAACCAAAACTTTTACACAGTGAAATATATTACTCAAGTAGTAAAAGTGTCATAAAACTACTCTGAGAAGTAGATTATAAAGGCTGTAAACAAATTTCAATACAATAAAGTTTTAACCTGTTAAGCCCGCCCATACCGATATCGGTATGGGTTCTGAGTGCGGCAGCGTTTTTGAATGTAAACAAGTCATAAAACGTAGCCAAGAGATTTTCTTTTAATTGCCCTTAATCCAATACATAACAATGTTGATAAAACTGCATTGTATTTGCCTGAAGTCACAAATGTGTCTGTTTTTAAGATATACAAGTATATTGTTATGAAGTTAATGAGTGACATTGATATCGGCAACACGCAAACCTCAACACCACAAAAAACCACCGCAGCGGTGTTTTTCACCACGCCCGACAAAATACGTGTCAAACAAAACTACAAAAACACAGCTTTCCAAAAATATATAACACAGCTGAGTCTGCTATCCCTCGAATAAATAAGTCCCAAAACAATCACCGGCGCCAATGTTTACATTTCACTCGCCTGCGGCGTGTCATTGCGTGTTCGTCACAGTTCGTCAGCAAATACAAAAACTTTTCTAGCGATCGTAAAAACCTTTGCTTTCTTACCTTACCATCCTCATAATCCGTTTATTCTCGCTCCACAAATGCTATCCTTTAGCTCGAGGCAGGTAAGCTAGTCCCGGGCAGTGGCGCTGTCCGCGGCGCTCGTTCATACAGCGTTATCCGCCGTCACGGGTCAAAATTAATTGGCACCCGGTCAAAAAGGAAAGTGTGTTTACATTCTACATCGCGTAGGATTCTTCCGGCATCTTGGACACTGCGTGTAGGCTCTTGCGTCGATTGCGTATCTTTGTGCGTAAAAGTGGCGAACAGCCTCACCTTTAGCGTGAGCAGCACTTTTCGCGCAAAAACATAACAATCCGCGTTTGTGACTTTTTTTTTTTTTTTTTTTTACTTATATTTGCATAAATATGCAATAAAATCCACCAAAAGTCTTTGTTTACAACTGTTTTGATTTTAAGTCTTTTGGCACAGTTGGTGCCAAAGTGTGCCAATCTGTGTCCGCCTAGTATTTTTCTTATAACAACCTTCATAAAAAGTGTATTCTTTGTTCTATTTGCATAATTTTTTGCACACATGTAGTCAAGTAGTTACTGAATGCTTGTAATAGTATGTTGGGCATTTATTGACAGCCAATATTATGGTTATCACAGTTAGAAAAAGAAAATAATAGGCGAGGATAAAGAAAATACAGTTTTTCTCCTGGGTTTTTCATCTTGTGTTCAAAAATAATAAGAGTCCCCATCTAACTGAGAATGGAAATGTGTTGATTCAGACCCTGGCTATCTATTGAGACCAAGATTATCTATATGAAGTTCATAAATTTTGGAGTAAGTCTGAATTTATTTTTGGTAGGTTGTTAAGGCTTATGCACCCTCTAAAAACCCATGGGCTTAACAGGTTAAAGGTGCACTATGTAAGTTTTCGGGCGGAGTACCCACTTAAGTCTGTCGCAGTAGCCGCAATATTAGGGTTGTTAAGTGATGATGCCATCACCCTTACTTCCAGGTCCAGCCCTGATCATTATAATGACATTTATGTGATTTTAAACTGCTCTAGGGTTAACGAAATTTAAACCTCTATAAATCATTTTAGACATAACTTATCAAATACTTTGTTTCTGTTAAAATCTGAGCCTAATAATATAAAAAAAGGAAAAAGCTGTATAAGGTTTTGCCCAACACTATAACCTGCTGCTGCCGTCCTATATGCAAGCGTCAGTCCAACATGAGTTTAGTGCAGCGGAGAAAAGCATTCTTGTGGACCTATGGGCTACACTGCAAACACCGCACACCGCGGTACCGAGGCACATGAAGTTACCGCAAGAGACATTGTTACTCTGTGATACCTCGCACCTGCTTGAGATGTTTATAGCTTTGCCTGGAATATTCCACAATATGGCATTAAACTTCTCTATCTTTGTGGAAACAAACAAGTTTACCAGACCCCAAGTCACAGGGCAGATGTGTAGAGAGGTGACCAGTCATTTGACCAAGTCATTTTAATCAATAAGAAAAAAATCAAGACAAGCGAGTTAAATACAGTAAGAGTGCCTTCCACTGGTCTGATCTACCTGTCTGATTGTAAGACAGAGCCAATGTCTTAATGACAGTATGAGATCATGAAAAGCGTCTATTTAAACCGTATTATAGCCAAATATTTGTCAATGATTGTCTACTGTGTGCTCAGAAACAATGTGAGCTGTATTAAAGTCTGCTTTCCATTGTCGCTCTGGCCTGCACTGCAGATGTGTTTGTTTTTCTGCCCTGGCCTTGCGAAAGCTCTGCGAGCATCCATAGTGATGACAAAATAACATTCAACAAATGCATGAAGAATACATTATTAAACCAATAAATAAGCTAACTAATCTCTATAAAACATAAAAAGAAAAACGTTGCTTCAGGAACTATAAGTTGAAAATGTCAACAGGTGAACTGTAAATCAATAAATAATATAAGACCACATTAGGTAAATATCCAATAATAAAATGTGCATCCATATTTCACATAATGTCAGGAAGCCTTGATTGCACAGCTATTGAGTTGTTAAACTGCCAAAAGCAGAGACCAGCTTGGGAAGCCTAAGGTTTTGCTCTGGTAATCCATCAGAGTCTCCATATTACCCCCTTACAGCAGAGTGCAAAGCAAATTAACTTAATTTATTATTTTTGGCCCAGCAGCGTGTGCCACTTTTCACACTCTTCTGGTAAAAGGGAGCGGTTGTTAGCTTTGGGGAATTAGCAAACGAGAGTTGGGAGTAGAACCGTGGTGAACATGTTAGAGTCTTTGCGGGTGAATGCTGTCAAGCCGCCCCTTTCCCCTGCATTTGAACCCATACCTGCTGAGGTCTGACCACTACTGTACACATGCGGTAATGCAAACCCCTTGAGGCCCTCTTCCAGCAGCTGAATAGAGGCTCTCCAAGCCCCATAAACGTTAGGCAAATCAAATCAAGCCGCCTTCTCACTGCACACGTGGAAACTCCTAAAACGTACACCAAAACGTCTGCAAAGGTCACCACGGACAACCGACTTGACAAGAACCTCAATATTTGTGTTGAACCTACTTCCAGTGTAATACTACCCTTATTACAACACCACAGCCATTTCACAACACATTACTGCAATGTTATTTCACAAGTATAGAATATGCAAGTGGGGAATTTGATAGCGGCTTCAAATTATACAGTGATCGGTGTATGGTTGTCACACATTGTCAGTTTCAGATTTCATAACTTTGGAAAAACAGGCGGCAGTGTTCCATGCTGGGATAAACTGGCAATGTTAGCAAAGAAAGCAAACTTAAATAGATGTGGCTTGCAACGTAAAGCTGAGGTCCGACATTTCTGTGTGGTTAGTGTGTGGCGCCAAATGGCCCTAACATAGTAGCTGAGTATCCCGTCTGTGATGCCCCTTTTTGTTCTAAGTGCACCACAACTTTTGAGTGGAAAAAAAGTGCCAACATGGAATGAAAAGAAGTTCCAGGACTCAGCCAAGAATTCCGTGAACTTTACTAGAAATGATGGCTCCATTGTAAGTGATAGATGTGTTTGGTTTAGCACTGTCACCTCACAGCAAGAAGGTCCTTGGTCTTGCTCATAAAAAAGTTACACGTTCTTCCCGTGTTTAGGTGGATTTCCCCCTCATCCACCCCAAAACATGGACAATGGGATAATCTTCCATCTGGTAATCCTGACCAAGATCTGGAGATGGATCCTGCTCCGAACAAGTTTTCCCGAGGCACTGGTTGATGGATGGGTCGTATGCAGAGAATGGTATATTATAGATTAGTTGTTTTGACACGGCTTAATGAGTAGACACTCAGTGCATTTGCAGATAAGTGTGGCCATCTTTGCATAACGAGTCCGGTTTTTCTGACAGTTTCTGAAATAATAACCTATCAAATATAGTCTTCCCTCCATTTCCTTGTGCACTGTTCTTTTTGTGTTAAAATGTCAAGTCAACTCTCAACAAAGCACACCACATATCAGATTCACTTGTCAGTTACTGTATATGGGAATATGGAATATGCCTGCTAGCAACCAAGTTTAAAATCACAGATTTTGCAGTGTAAATTAACATATTTACATTATACAACAGATTTTGCAGTGTAAATTAACACATTATATGAATACAACTGTAAGTTTCTTGTGAAGTCAATAACAAACCTGACTGAGAAATGTGCTACTAACATGCTGGTTTGGATAGACAAACTGATGCCTGAAAACTGGCCACTTCACTGCACACCCGTCAAATATTAAAGTTTTGTGCAATAGTTTACAGCTGATAAAAATGCAAAACCAAAGTCATATCTTTCACCACAGAAAGAAAAAATGTTAATCCGCTCTTTACGCATATCCATAAAGTGTTGTCCAAGCATTTTAGAAACACGCACCACAGGGGAAGGCAGGCGGCGGGACGTGTGGTTGGTTCACACGCTGCTCCGTTCAATAAAAGCCAACATTTGCGCATCTAATATCAAACTGATCTGTGATAGGTCTGGATGTCTCAACGGCACCAACAAACAGCATGTGGAAAAACTCCAGAGCGCACTGTATCACGTAGCATTACTATGAGCAACATGCTACGTCAAAGTTTACAAACTTTTTTGCAAGGGAAGCGGTCGAGTTTTTGCACAGGAATACTCAGCTAAATGCATGCGCGTAAAACACACTGGCGTAACACAATTGCAAAAGTTTAGGTCGAACATGCGTCAACTAAACAACCTGCAGGACCATGTTTCTCCAGTGAATGAATTCCACAAGATAGGAGCCATCTTGTGACCGCATATGCTCGAGCGGAGACCATCCTCACGCTTACACACCACCACGTAGACTACACAACTTCTGTCAGCCCCCAAAACGGGCAGGGGAAAAGTTTTACAAAGCTTAGCCGGGGTAAACTGCGCCAACGGAAAGCGCACTGGGACTTCAAACGAGCGCGTATTATTCCGCGGTGAGAAGAAAAGGTAGTTTCACGTACTTGAACGATCTCCCCCTCCGCGCTGATAGTGGCTCCAGCTCGGGAGAAGCGCCCTTGCAAGCCCGTCGTGTACGTTGTATAGTCTCCATTGGGACTGGACTCGAAAAGAACCACTTCAACGAAGGCGGTATCCTTGGAGAAAGCGCTACCGAGAGCGGAGGCGAGCACCAGGGACACCAGGAGCAGCGAGTCGGCTACACGATCCAAGCCTCTCCGTGGTAGAGTCATCATCTTGCCGGCTGGATCTGCGCCGAACGGGACATAATTTCACACGGATTAATGAAGCGGGCTGACGGTAATTGTGATCGCGTCTATGCGTCAAAAGCGTAATAACTGTGCAGTAAGCGCACAGCCCGGTCTGAAGCGTGTTTATTTCACCACTGCGCGAGCCTTGTCAATTACTTCGCTCGCAAACGCTGCTCTCTCTCGCTCGCTCGCTCGCTCGCTCGCTCTTCCTCCCTCCCTCCCTCGTTCTTTCTCACCCCCCTCCTCTGTCTCTACAAAGCGGATCTCCTTTGATCTGCAAACACGTGATTTTTTTTTTTTTTTAGTTTTTTTTTCTCTCCCTCTCCCAAAAGGGTTCTATCCCCACCCACCAATCTCTCTGACCCTATCCTCTGCACTCCCCTCTCTGAAGTACCAGCTCTCATTTAAGGAGGCACCGCGGACAGCACCGAGCAGCCACGAATAGATTTATTGGTGGGAAAAACACAAAGACTGAAGTTTGTTCACATTTGTGAAGTTGATGATCAACTGCAGTAGTCACATGACACTTGAGAGGCTCTTCCTTCGCTTCTACCTGCATGTAACTCCAATACCACCTTAAAACAAACACTACCCTCTTCAGGACACTCCACTATGTAGCCTAAAGCCCATAAGATGTTTTGAACTATTTGCTACAAAAGTTAAATTGATTTGATTTTATGTATTAGGCTTCATTAGGCATTCTAGCATTTGTTTTCAATGCACAGTGCTCCATACTGTCGTACTGATCAAGCTATTTTCATTAGGTCTATTAAAATTTTGATTCCCTGAACAACAGCTTTAGGCTATAACGTGTGCTTATTGTGACAATGAATAAATGCAACATACAAAACATGCTTAACAACAAGTACCGATGACACATTCACATTGCTTAAACATATACATTTAAATGCAAATCTCATAGCAATGCAACATGCTATTAGTGCAAGCACACACACACATTTTCACAGGTTGTACAGCCTACACACACCTGTAAACACCATAAAGGAGAATTGCAGTTGAATGCAGTTGGAAAGTATGAACATATTCATGTTTTGTTTTTGGTTTTTTGACCCAGTAAAAATGCAACCATGTGAAAAATGTGACATGCTGGTTAGATGATTATAGATAAAAAAAAAAAAAAGCACAATCTTTTAGACAGATCTCAATTCACTCTTTGATCTTCAAAGTAACTGCTTCATAGAAACCTGACAAGCTATCATAGCTCTTTTATGGTACCTCTCAACTACAAATGTTTAACATTTTTTAACTGCGCAGAGCGCCAAAAGAAATTGCTTTCAAACTTTTTAGCCCATCATTATGCATAATACAGATAGAACAGCAGTTACTTTTTGAGAGAAATAATTGTATTTGTTTTGTAAAAGAAACCCTGTGGGCAGTTCAGCCCATGCATCTTGCTGTCAGCTGTGTGGCAGTGTGATTATGAAAACCAACTCTGAATATTTTGTATTTCCAGAATGCAGAAGAATAGAAGAATGGTCCTCATGTGCTGAACTCATCCAGACACAAAAGCCTTCAGAAATCCTCGGCACCTCCAGCAGGACACTCTATTACTGATTACACATGAGCGTCACTCTGTTTTATGAAGGATCTGGCTTCTGTGACAACTTCCCTCAGGTTTGAAAACAGCACACTCTTTTTGCCATTTCATATGCACCACAACAACCAAAAACTACACTGTTATCAAGGCATTATGGTTTAGTACATGTTCTGTCTTGGCAAGCCTTAAAATGTAAGTTGCAATTAAACATAACTTTATTATTGAACTCAACTTGACACTGTTACATTATTTCCACATTCCCTTTATTTACTATTTTTATCTTTACTATTTACTATCTTCAGTTTTATCTGTATTTTATTTTATGTTCTTTATTGTTATGATTTTTTTTTTAATGGCAAGCACAAACATTTCCATCAGTAATGCATAATTTAAAGCATGCAATTGAGTGCGTGTTGTAATTTGCATACATAAAAAACATATATAAATTCCAAAAATCCTAGTCCTAAAAGGCTAGTCATATTCAACAATACTTGCCATGGCCATGGAGCAGAAAAGTTTGTGTTAACCCCTGATTCAAGCTAAATGATTAATCCTATTAAATAGAGCTTCAAACAGTTTTGAGATTAGACTGCCCTCTGCTGACAGCTGCTGTTTCAACACCACAGTTGAACCTCATATGGCTTAAAACGAACATGAGAAACTTTATACTTTTTGTGTGCTCTTCTTCCAGACCAGTTCTTCATTACTGGCCCTGTGCCTCATGTGGACAGCAGCTGTGGATCTTCTTGAAGCGCTTTAGCCTCCATGTTCTGAAGTCTAAACTGCTGTGGCTTTGACAAGACTCAGCTGCCACATGTGTGAGACTGATACAGGCATAAAATGGTCAAGCTTCTGTCACCGGCCTCATAGCAGAAATGCATAACAAGTCATGTTTTGGCCAAATTGAGTTTTTGTATAATTCTATTGTCCAGATATTGCTGCATATGTAGGTGTCTATGGTTCAGTCCTCGACCAATCAGATAGTTACGAATTTGTCTGGTAAAGTTATTTCAGATCACTTTAAACTTCTTTGCTCTAAAGATAGATTCAGTCTATTCATTTTCACTTTTTCATTCACTTTATTCATCATATCTCTAAGTTAAAGTATAGGGAACCAATGGATGGCATAAATGATGACTTTCAAGGTAAATTGAGACAATAGATATCCCTGTATTGTTAAAAGTGTTTTATAATCATCAGTATCCACCATCAGTTAATCTACACCCTAAAATGAATAATCATATGTGAATCATTTTAGATTAAACGTCAATTTAAACATATTTAAAGTTTTAAATACATACAACTTATTTTAATTGGTCTCAATAAAGGTTTAAAAATGTATTTGACAGCATCAATATATATAAAATACAAATATTTTAAGATTGTAGCTCAGTAATGGTGTAATAATGGTGACAATCAAAAAACACATATGTTAAATCCCCAATATTTATAAAATTGCCATTTTATTTGCTCCTCTTGACTCAAAATGGTGTAAACAGTCAGCAACAGGTCCTCAATAGTGAGACAACATTTTTTAAAATAAGTTGTTTATATTTAGACGTGAAATAAATTGTTTTAAAGATTTTATTTCACAATTTGAGCTGTACTACAAATGTTTGGTCTCCAATGAGGAACAGTAGAATTCGTGGTCATTGATGGTTCATGTCATTTTTTTTAAACTATACATACTTGTTCACAACTCTAATAGAACTCAGAATAACTGTAGAAACAAAACAAAACAAAAAATCTAACTGCTTAGTTAAAAAGTATTTTTTCCATTTTCCTGAAAGACCTGAAAAATGATGGCAATTATGTAATGAGGCTAGCAATATGTGTCATAGATTCTAATATGATTATTTAGAAACTGATGGGCTGTTTCTAGAGAGGTTTTATGTAGCACTTTCACTATGGCTTTATTACTATTTTCCATTCTTGGCTGTAATGGTAAAAAATATAAACTAAAGGTATAAATCAAGGGTGTCCAAACACACCTCAAATCCTCTGCTTGTAATTCATGCTGCAGACTGAACAAAAACTAAAATGACCTTTTAAACAGAAGACAATAAGTGCATGCATAACAAAGTATACAACAGTGAGTTTTATGGTCTCCAGATGTTCTAAATGGCTGCGTTATGATTATAAAAAATATCTAATTTGAATTATTTTGTATATTTTATAGACATGGATGTTTTTTTTTTTCAACAAGGACAGCCTATATTTTTTCAGATAAATTTACAGCTATTTTTTATTGAAGTACAATAGTTTTCAAACACCAAATGGATGTCTCTCTTGTTGCTATAGCGTACTTCTCTGCACAACTTACTGCCGCAGCTACACTTTCATTCCAACAATTTGTCCTTGATTGACTCAAAACTCACAAATTCGGAATTTCTAGTAGCTGTAGGTTGCTAATAATACCCAAAGTGATCATGGTATTTGAGTATGTTTGTTGAGAGTGGCACTACGTGTACCCAGTGGGCTGAAGAGTTTCTTTGTTGGCACTGTGCTGACGTTATGTTTTAATGAAGAAAGAGATGATGAGGAGGGGAGGGGTCGGGCCCGTTTACATTCAGAGCAGAGCGTTACTGTAGCATATGATTACATAAAGCAATTAGGGGCCCCTCGGTACCCCGGATTGTTGGAGATGCTTTCCCCATGATGACACAGTATGGGGCTACCCTGACTCCCAGGCTCCCAGCAGTATGTGTTGCATGTTTGGGATGATGTCATGGCTCAAGCTCCAGTCGGAAACTCTCATGAAAAAGCAAAAGAGAAATGCCAGGGAGGGATAGAAGTCAGGCTTTTAATAACAAAACATCAAACATCAAACGCCATCATATTACAAGACACTTCCGAATCACAACCAAAGACAGATGCCTTCTGTCTATCAATGGTTTTGTCAGTTATAAAGTGTGTCTATTGCGTGCATATTCTTCAGCAAAAATTAAGAATTATGTTCGTTCCTCAGTTGCCAGAGAGTGATTGTGGTTGCCTATTGCCCCTGATAGTGATGCGGTAATGTTATCTTTGCAAGATCAGCTTTTAAAGCCTGCTGTGAAACATTCCCAGAAATGTGCCCCTGCTTTAAGAGCAAACGCTGCAAAACACTGATGCATAAACAAACATGCCAGCGTATACACGGATTCTCAACTACACATGGTAACACAAAGGTTTATGTTCATGAATAGTTACCTGTACAGTCAGTGCCATAAAGTAAAACAAGAACATCTCCATGGAAACAAGCAGGTTACGCTCTATCTCCAGGCTTCAGTTCTCTGAAGAGGTTTTTCCAAGTTTTGTTTTGTTTTGTTTTTTAGTCAGGAAATGTCAAGAAATAAAGCTTGTATTTTTGTTTTTGGGTGAAAAGACTATTTGTTTATTTATTGATGAGGCAAACTACGTGACCAGTGACCTAACAATATAAAGACATGCACAGGCAGCTCTGTATTATGCTCAATCATAGATGCTGGTGGTATGTAAGAGAAATATGTGTTCTGCTGAGGTAAAGGTGACCTAATTTCTCCCATGTTCACTTCACAACTGAAGTGGAGCTACTAAAAGTCCAGGATTTGAAGAGGGTCTTCAGGGTCTGTGATATTTCATGCAACTTTTGATGAACGTCCTTCTGCAGTGCACAGTGTGGGTTGATTTGCTCTTGTTCTGCTGGATTTCGACATCTGTAGTTCAGATTTATGTTTGGACTTATGAACTCTATTGTTCATGCTTTGGTCTGTCCTGAGGTTTACCTAAACCCTGAAATCACTGGTGGTCTTGACTTTCAGCTGCAGGGGAGAGTGTGTACTTTGTATCTCATTCTTATGCAACATTGTTTTCTTCAACACATGCTTGTCTTCAGTGTCCTCAATAAAGATGAATATATTTTTTTTAAATTGGGAAACAATCCCATCTTGCTTTATTGATTTTGCAACAGATGTTAAGATATTTTTCCGTCTCTGAAGTTAGGGGGTGGTGATTGTTGGACAGCCCTCTCAGATGTGGCTGGAGGAGAGAAAGTTGACTTTGAAGTGCACCCCAGACCAGAGAGAGGTATTTGGTTCTGCACAGGTCTAGAGTTGCGGCCGCAAGCAACAGAGGGAAGAGGAGGGGCACAAGAAAAGGGGGAGTGAGAAGAGGAGACAGAAGTCTTTTGAAAGCAGGCACCTGTACGTCTGAGGCTTGAAACAACAGGGATTCCCAGGGGATAGGAAGCTCAGGATGGAGCGAGTCAAGAGACATAACTCTCAGTCTCATCTCTACATAATCTGTAACTGAAAATATCCAATGCTTTGAAGGCTTCATGGTCTCAAAGTCAGACAGATCCAAGAAAACATAAAACGAGATCAGATAAACACACATCCCTTAACTTCTCCCTTTGTACTGAAGATTTTATCCAATACAATATGATATACTGTACTGGAAGTTTGGAAATTAAGTAAGTCCAACTGTATTTGCTTTTTTTTAATATTTATGAACAGATGTCTCAAAACTTCCACCAATCAATAATGTTATATAACGTTAATACACCATAATATAATAATTATTACATAATATATATTTAAGCTGCATGAATATTAAAGGAGAAAAGTAGTACAGTGTAGTACAATATGTTCAACCAGAAGGATGTCAAGCTATTTTATAATTATTCATCTCTAAAAGTTTCCTAAAACTATGTGGACTTGTTATGAAGTGTATTCACCAACAACTGGCTGTAGGGGACTGATACGCACACTTCCCAGTTTCTTGTATCAGTTCATCAAAATTAACTGAAACAAGTCTCAACAATCTATTTAAAAATGAGTCAACAAACAGGAAAAAACAAATAAACAAAACACGTTAGTCACTTTATAACTTGGTTTCACAGACATTAAAATGGTTTTGGACTGTCATGTGTGGACAACTTACTCCCTCTACTGACCAGGATTTGTCACGACGTCTTTATCCACAAAGTTAGGCTTTGTCATTTTTAAATCACTACTGTGCTTCACCAAAATAATACATGTGTCTTTAAAGGAGTCCAAGCAGTTCTGTGATAAAAACAAAAAAAAAAAAAAAAAAAAAACACAAGAGAGAAGATGCTGATAGGCCACACTGCTCTGGTGTGATGGTGCTGGCTTTCAAACCACTAGGTAAAACCAATTATATCCTAAAAAACTATTGCCATTCACCAGAAATGTGCTAAAATATGCCTGTAAACGTCTTGGTTCAGGTTCTAGAACACGGCTTGTCTTCAATAAGCATTTTCATTAGCTAGGATTAGTGAGCATGTCATATTATCATTTCAAAGGGTTATAATTGAAGACAATAAGACAATTTGAATTCCTCCAGTACTTTATTCAAACCAACTTTTCCAACTTTGACTTTTACACAATACTCTTCTGCACAGACATCAGACTTTCAAGGTGACTTTTTGGTCTTTCCCCACAAATCATCATAAAGTACAGAAAGTATTCCAACTGTTGATATCTCCACACTTTTCCTTCAACTTTTGTCATACACTGGAGTTTTATTGTAGTATTTTGATCACTAAAAATGAGTGCAAACTGCTGTAAAAAGTTAAAAGCAACATTAAGGAATGCAATGACACAAATATGTGTGATATGATTTCAAAACAAAGTGTATTAATTCCATCTTTTGGTCTAAAATGTGTATATAGTTTTGACATTCTTTCACGTGTTTTGCTTTTTAAAAAGATTTTTTTATTGGTCATGTTCTTAGAAAAGTATCTCCGCTTCCCCCTTCCAAATTTCAGACAGACACCACTAGAGCGTAGTTTCTGCACCTGCCTTCATGGATGAAGAAGGAAGCAATATGGAAATTCTGAATCAGTGAACATGACAATAAGTTACACTTCTGAGAAAGGAGCAGAGGAACTCTGGATAGTACATTGTTTGTAGAACTTACGTGCAGTTTAGTATCATTATACAATCAGCCCTCTATCACCACTTGATTACAACCAGAGTTATGTTATTTTTGAATAGTCATTTTTCCAATCAAAGCATTTGAATGATGACTTTAGGGTTCTGTTTACAAATGGTTTTGGAACCATTTGTAAAGGGCCATTCTCCTTCACCTGTACTGTTGTTGTAAATGGATAATTATGATAACTAAATTGTGGAATTGAATATCCTAAATAATGACCATTTTATAGCTGCTTCATTGTAAAGTTATACCTTGCTTGAAGCTGTTGTTTATGAGTTCCTCCATCCTCTCTCAGAGTAATACTAGTTGGTAAAAGGAGCCACGGTGACCCACAGTGTTCAGAGCTGGTGTTAAAAAATAGCTTCACTTCGGAGCTAATTTACATGTGCTGTCATTCTCAGCTCTGCACATGTGCGGGTCAGGCTCAGGGGGCTGCTGGCTGTGGTCAGGCAGCAGGGGGCGCTCGTCACTGTCAGGTCTCGGTGACAGCGTTGAGCTCTCCGCCCGTCAGCCCGTGTCACTGTCAGGACGCCGGCAGGTCATCCCCACAGTGTCACAGGCCCACAGACTGCTTTTCGCCCCCTGGACCCGCCTCGCCAAACAGCCTCCGTCAGTGTCAACATCAGCTGGCTTTAGGAGCAGCCTGGTTGTCAGAGTCGGCTGTCCACTGTCAGCTGTGTTTGGACTTTCATTTGACTTTCTCTACTGCTCAGGGTTGGCGTATGACCTGAGGCTCCAGCGCTACCTGTGCCACCTGCTGCATCTGGCTAAGGTCAAAATCACTCTGACCCTGCTGGCTAGCTTGGTGCTGCTGGCCATGGTGTTGCTCGTGCCCGTCATGGCGGCCAAAGGCAGGAGGAGGGTTGTGGTGATGATGCCCGTGATGGCGCCCGTGATGCCCATGATGGTGCCCGTGATGGTGCCCATGGTGTCCTGGGTGTGGGTCTGCAGCTGGGGCAGCATCTGTGTCTGGCTGAGCCTCAGTTGGACTCTCCTTGCACTCCTCTGGGATGTCTGCACTCTGAGTCTGAAAATTAAGAGAAAAAAGACAAGACACATCGAGCTTAGCATTCATATTAGTGGAAATCTTTTAGAGTCCATTTTAACTATCATATACATTGTGCTTTCTAGTTCTTTAAAACAGCTATGTTGCTTTACCATGCTGATTTATCACACATATTATCCCTGTAACTATAAAAATATCAGTTATGAAAACATGCATGTGCAGTGTACAGTGCTTGTTGCAGTTAAGTTACCTCATGAGTGCAGTCTCCACAGATACGTGTGCAGTAGGTGTCACGAATAGCTTTCTCAACATGACCCTGTCCAATGATGGAATATGGAAGTGAAATGTGCTGGGTCAAGCGTCCACATCTGATGGAAGAAAGGTATTTTTAAAAATGTAATGGAAGTATCTGTTTTTTTTTTCCTTCTGCGCCAGACATCTAACCTGTCATAGATGAAGAAGTCATCCTTCTCTCCTTTTAGAATCTGCCACACATCAGGTTGATCCTCTGGCTGTTTGTACAATGTGATGTTTGCTGACAGTTTCTCTGCCAACAGGGTGTGAAGGCGCTGTGCTTGCGCCCCCTGGTGGTTGATGACCATGTACACTATATTCTGAAGCCCCTGCGTCTCCAGCTTCTGGCGCAGGCTGTCCATTCTAAAGGGAATCACAAATAAGAATTTTATGTTTGTTATTAACTATCAAGTATCAAAGGGAAAGGGCCCATATGTTCCACATTTCCCATAAAAGCTGCTATAGGACTGAGTTTCTCACTAAACTTGTACTAACATGCACTTGTAACTGCTCTTACTTGCCACACAACCAGTATTGACTTATCAAAGCAGAATAGTGTGTACCTGCCAGCCTGCACCAGACAGAAGAGTCAGCTGGCCTGGAACAGTGCCACCACAGTCACCTTGCCCATGGCTTCCTTCATGGGCTCCACTTCTCCGATCTTCCAGGTGGGGGGCGTCTGACAGCGTGGCCCACCTCCATCGCTCTCAGCCCCGCCCCCATGGAGCAGGCCGAGAGCGAGGAGCAGGCTTAGCCCCGCCCACATCCCCCGCTCTGCCTCTACACCCAATCTGAACCTGCTGACCAAGAAAAGGGAAGGAACATTTGGGGGAGTGAAAGAGGAGAAGATGGGAGGAGAGAAAAACAAGGGTTGGTCGCATGATGGTACAAAAGGTCAACAAAAGTTAACTAACTTTAAATGGTTGCATCTTAAAGTTTTTAACAAAAAATATCAAAACAAAGTTGCAAATTCCAATGACAATATGTGTCATGAAGTTTACTAGGATCACAATTAAACGACAAAATATACTTTAGTGTGTGCAAGCTAAGTAAAAACAAATAATGTTTATGCAACCATTCCTTATGCATTGTCTGGTGATTTAGAAATCCCACGCAAACTTCGTAAAATGTGACGTACGTAGTAAAATGTTTACTTTTCTTGGTAAAAAACAAAAACAAAACATTACTTCTAACAAGAAATTCTTATAAATGCACGTTTCTGTTTATCTTTTAACCAGAAAAGATATAAAGTTATCTGATTTTAAGAGTTATGCAAGGACTCACCCCTGAAAAAGATGTCTTCTCTCTTGTACGCTGCTGCAACCGCTCGAACAAAAACAAGTCTCTTCCTCAAGCGCTCCCCCTTTTTATAGCCCGCCCGGGTTGTTGTGCTGTCAGGAAGGAGGACAAAGTTCATTCAGGGCCAACTGCTGATGCCAACAGTTTACAACTTTTAAATATCAGAAAAAGGCAATAGACAAGTTACAATTCGGAAATAAAAAAGTTGCATTGAATTTAAATAGTGTCCATTAGACAACATTATTTTAATTATGTTGTTGAAATAGAATAATTCGTGGAGGGAAAAAAGCAAATGGCAATGCATGAGCTAAAATAACACAACAAAAACATGTATTAAGGTTTACATTCAAGGGAAATTTCCATTAACACGTGACCCAGTTTGCTGTGTGACCATGCAACAACTGGATGAAAGTTGACCTGACATGATCAGTGGGTTATTTTTGTTAACTCAGCAACTTTGTGGTGCATGCAATAGATCAGAGCTCGAGACACAATAAAGTTACATATTTACAACAGTTTTAATGGTGAGACCACGCTGACATAATTGATTATGACATATGTGGTAAGTTTTATAAATCATTGACTAAAATGTATTTGGTTTTGGAGTTCTTATAACATCGGTATAACTTTGAGTGGTACAATGTAGACCAGGACGTGAGAAAATGAGGAAATTGTCTTATTCTCGACAAAAACAAATGCAGGAACATTCACTGCAGTAGACCTCTAACCAATCAGTGCAAATAAACAAAACATAGGCCTATTACAGTTACAGTACAATTTGCATGACTAGGGTGACCACCTCAAATTGTAAGAAAAGAGTTGTTGTTGTTGAATGTGGTAGGACATAAAAGGATGGACTAACACAGTAAGATTTTTTATTTTTTATAAATCATGTCATGGAAAGAGACTGGAATGGCAGTAAGTTCCAACATTTTACTGTCCTAGATGCCAGTGCACCCAAAAGGTCTAGAATTCTTAAAAATAAATAAATAAAACTAGATGCTGTTGCAATAGCTGAAGCTATTGCGAGTGACTGCGCAATTGAATTCATGTGATGTTGGTATAGTCCGGGATTCGAACCCATGACCTCCTTAATGGGAGGCAGAAGCTCTAGCCGCTCTGACACCGTGCACCTGCCAGAAACAATTTAAACACCAAACTTTCCTGTAGAGGACCAACAGAAAGGCTCCCACTGTAAAAGATAGGGAAAAATTGCTCGGCAAATTATGAAAAAACTACAAAAGGTACATGTACCAAAAGTAATAGCAGACATTAGAAGGCTAGGAACTATTGAAAAATGCAAAAAAATGTAAAAGAATCTAAAAACTGTGGCCTGTGAAACGTGCCGAAAAACCGGAAAATACAAGAACAAATAGGCAGTCACTCAATAATGTTTTCCATGTGTCAGACATTCACTAAATAAGTGGGACGGGGGACAAGAGCCTAAAGCAAACAACAAATATCGTAGAACAAGTTTCACAGGTAGCCTAGTCATTGTTTTACAAATTTGTAAAACATTGCCCAAATACCAGTGAAAACACTGAATAAAGTAAAAAAAATTGGTTGTGAATTTCTTGTGGATTGTTAACCACAGGCTACTTGTAATTGAGTATAATTTTAACCACATAAATGCATTTAGTTACATTGCAGTTTAAAACAATTCTGCTTTAATTGATAGGGATTTTTAAATTGCTACTGATTGCAATTAGTAACTAGCCTACATTGAGTAGCATTTTCCATAGGTAGGCTATTTATAGATCTACTGCAAATTTGGCAGCCCTATACAACTGCACTAGTCCTACTTTGAGTAGCAAGCACTAAATGTTTGCCATGTGCCTACTGTAGGCCTCCTTTTACTTGAGTCTACCCAACATGTTAAGTACTCTAGTCCAGTGTTTTTCAACCTCTTTTGAGTTGTGGCACACTTTTTGGGTTAAAAAGCTACCACGGCACACCAACTACTACAAAAACATTACCAAATCAGACCATTTAGTTTAAAAAAATATGGTTTATAACAGGCCAGTTAATGTTTGTGCCACTGTCTGGTTCTTTAAATTTGGTAATAGTGATGGTTTTGGGTTTCTTTAGTGCAGAAGTAGCTCAGGACATTCCAAAAAGGTAAATTGGTCAATTACATCCACATTTGTCAATCTGTTAACTCAATTGGACATTTTTGCAAGGCACACCTGGCAAAACCTCAAGGAACACTAGTGTTCCCCGGCACACTGGTTGAAAATCAAGGCTCTAGTCTTCTCTTTCCACCACTACTCTTTTCACGGATTGGTCACCGATAATTTTGTTACATCTCAATAGATATGTCACAGTATTAATTTACGCACCTCGCTCCGAGGCGCACGTGGGTTTGGTAGTGCGAGACGTAAACACCTGTTACCAAGCAACGCTGCGCGGCGTCCATGGATTCGCAGGAGCTTCTGGGAAATTGAGGCCTAAAGTAGAACGACCGCCCTTTTTGGAGCTACTAGCAGAGAAGAGGAGAAGAGCGCTACACGCGTCGGTGAATTTGTGATCTCAAACTACTCTTTGCTAGTGCAGCAGTTGAACTTCAGGTGTGTGTATGTTTTGTTTCCAGTATTAATGACATCTCTGAGTGCTTATAATGAAGAAATACTCTTGGAAAATTAGTATTTTAATGCGCGGTTTGATGACGTAATGTTGATGGTCAAACACGAAATGGCGAGGAAGCTAAGAGGCCCGTTACCGACAGTTCAGTGGGCTGATCGTTGGCTTATTTCTTTGGTTTATTATTTCAAAAACTTTAACATTGCTTCATTGTCTGCGGGTAAGACTAACGTAGATGTTACAGACCACAAACACTGTTATCTTCTACTGCAACGTGAGCTAAAACCTTACTAGCGCTAATGCTACATTGAAGCTAACAGTAACACATGTGTCATAGGAAGTAACTACCTCAACGCTATATTTACTGTGTGAATAGTTTGCTCTAACAAACAAAACTGAAGGAAGTTAAAGCATCTAGTTTAAAGATGTGTGTGGTAAATACTAGTTGGTTGAGTCATCTGAAACTGAAGTAAAGTTAGCTGATGATGTTGTCTCTTATTCACATTTCCAGATCAAAATCCTGTGAATTATGGCGGAGGTGGAAGTGGAATTGGAATCGGATGACCCTAGCACCCTTTATCCAGATCATTACAAAGCCATGATGGATAAACTTAACGAACAGCGGCAGCTGGATCAGTTTACTGACATTACTTTGATTGTGGATGGTAAACAACGTCATTGACTCTGTGCACTATGTGGCAGTTGGCCTGTTTATTTTTTTAATGGCTAGCTCATTACTTCCTGTCTTAACAGTTAATTCATTTCTATGGGGTTTTTGTTCAGTCAGTCTAAAATGAATAATTCCTGACAGATTGTGCAGTGAACAGTGAATGAGTTGTGCTGGATATCTCCTATGAAACATGTTATAGACTTTACAAAATAAGTGAATACGTCACCAAAGGACACTTGTGTGTTTATAAAGGGACGTGTTTGTGTCACAATGCTAACGCTAATGCCTTACAGTTTAAACAACCCAACTGCCACCTTGTGCACGGAGTCAATTTTGCACTTGAAAGTGGTTGCATATATTGTTTTCTATAAGTAGTTAATTTCTGGTTTTGTTTTCATTTGTAGGACACCAATTCAGAGCCCATAAAGCTGTGTTGGCTGCCTGTAGTCAGTTCTTCCATAATTTCTTCCAAGATTTTACTCAGGAGCCACTGGTTGAGATTGAAGGTAATCTATGTTCAAACCCTCTGCTTTATTGTAAACTACTGTGTAACTGATCTAATTCAAGTCTAATCTAATATGGAAGTGAAAGTAAATTAACAAGTGTTATGTATACACAATTATTTCAGTTATATCAATTTTAATACCAGGATCCTCCAAAAAATACAAATCATTTTGTCAATGATCTACAGGAGTCAGTAATACAGCTTTTCGTCAGCTGATGGAGTTTACATACACTGCCACTTTAGCTGTAACTGGAGAAGAGGAAGCACATGATGTGTGGAAGGCAGCAGAGTATCTTCAGATGCAGGAAGCAATCAAAGCACTAGATGGCAGGTAATATTTCCAAACATGCTCAAATGTTTTTATAGAACATGCTAAGCACTTATGAGGAGAGTGAATCTAACTCTATCCTGTCAACTTTTTAGGACACATAACAATTCTCCTATAACAACAAAGAGAAAGGGTAAAAAGAGAAAAATAGCAGAGACTTCAAATGTGATCACTGAATCTCTTCCGACAGTAGAAGGGGAACAGGTCAGTTTTTCATCTTTTTATGTAGGTTATTTTAAACAACACTGACTATATATGATTTTGACTCAGCCATGGTTAACTAAAAATCTTTCAAAATATAAAATTAAATGAACAGTAATCCAAGCACTACTAGTTAAGACCCACATGCCATCATCAATGCCTGTGCCATGTTTTGAGAACCCTTGCACTATACATATTAGAACAAATTTCTTTCAACTTTGATACAATGCAGGTGAAAATTGAAGTGATTGGAGATGTTGCTATCGAAGAAGTGATAGATGCATCCAAGCTTTCTCAAGCTTCATCAGATGACTCTGCTTTGGCTCTCCTTGCTGACATCACCAGCAAGTACCAACAGGAGGAGCCAACAGTACACATTGTCAAAAAAGGAGAGCTCGAAGAGGTATGTATGCTTTTTGTGTTGCCATAAATATCTGTAGCTATGAGATGATTCATCTTTTTTTCATAATTTAAAGGAAATTGCATATCAGGAGGAAACCGTAACTGCCTCCAAATCCTTGGAGGTAGATGTGGTAGAAGTCCAGATTTCTCAAGTAGACAATGTTTTTCGGTGCAATAAGTGTAATCGTAGCTTTAAGTTGTACTACCACCTGAAGCAGCACATGAAGGCACACGTGGGTTTACTGGAGAAACCACATGTGTGTGGTCACTGCGGGAAAGCCTACACCAGAGAGGGCGCTCTGAAGCAGCATGTCAGCACGTTTCATTACGACGCAGAAGAACTGCCACTAAACCAAAGGCCATTGAAGAGAGTGCATGTTTGTGAATACTGTCAAAAAAACTTTGACCACTTTGGACACTTTAAGGAGCACCTACGAAAACACACAGGTATGTTTTAATATTTCGATGTTTTTCTTCTTCTGGATTGTACTAACAATTCTCATTTCAATCTTCATCTTTCCTAGGTGAAAAACCTTATGAATGTCCAGACTGTCATGAAAAATTTGCTAGGAACAGTACGCTAAAGTGTCATATGACTGCCTGTCAGAATGGAGTGGGAGCTAAGAAGGGACGCAAGAAAATCTATGAATGTCAGGTAATGCTATTTGCTAACTACAAAACATGTTTGCTTTACATCTGGGCTAATAGCAGATTGATGTTTACATATGTATATTGATATTCTTCGTCTAACAAAGACACCACTGACCTTAAATCATTTAATGCACAAATGGCTCGATACAAGGGTACTTTGCGTTCCATTATTTGCAAAATCAGTCTACATTACATTCTGTATAAGATTTTTATTCCTCCAAAATTGTACAAAACTGTACAGTTCGCCAATCTTTTGTCAATGTGCTGCGGTGTGACGTCAACTGTCACATTGCAGCACATGCTCAAAAAATTGCACTGAAAAATCTAATAAATAACCAAATATGTCCATATTGTTAGTGATAGCAAGAAAAAGTAAGAAATTAGTTGAACACAAAATTATGAAATGCTTGTTTTTTTTTGTTTTTTTGGAGTTTGCTACAAAGGTGTGATTTCATCAGTGAATTAAAAATATTCTATAATTTACCTCCACATAGGTTTGCGACAGTGTATTCAACGTCTGGGAGGATTTCAAGGACCACCTTGTTAGTCACACGGGAGACAAGCCCAACCACTGCACTGTATGTGACGTGTGGTTCACCCACCCCAGAGACCTCAAAGAGCACTTGAGGGACATCCACTCCATCGAGGACAAGTCCAGCGATGAGCTGGGGGTCCCAGACTCCGCTGCCACCGCTGCATTGACTATAGCTGCACAAAACATGGAAGCAGCTGAAAATGTTCTTTTGGAGGATGGTATTCAGATGGAGCACGTCACTGTGGAGCCTGTTCACGTGATGGAGATGGAGCAGACGACCACAGTGGTGGTGAACGAGGAGGGAGTGGCGGAGATGTGCGAGGAGGACGTAGAGAGACTGAAACAGGCCGGGGTGGAGATCCAGGTGGTGGAGGTGGAAGAGGACGTGGTCACTATGGAGGACGTGGAACGGGCAGTGGTCGTATGAGGACACTTAATTACTTTTTTAAGCATTTGTATGATACTTTTTGGTATTCTGGAGAAAGTGCTCCACTTGAACTCTGCATGTTATTAACAGCTTGCCCTCGGTCAACCCAAAAGACTTTCGCCAGGCTGGCTCTTGATTTAAACTCTTTTCTTGATGAAGAGCAGTGTTAATTCATCCCACAATTTCTACATGCTTATGTTTATACATCATTCCCTATTCATATTCTTGTTTAGGCTACTTGCCACGTGAATAAACATTACATGGATTCTGAAGCTCTGCAAGCCTTTTAGAGTTTTGGTTTTTTGATGAAAGATGAATTGTTGTAAAATTGATTTTTAAAAGACTTGTAAATAAATACATAAAAGTTAAATTAAATGAAGCTACTTTGAGATGAGTGTGTTTTCAGTGATTTAAAATTACATTTGTTGGACACTGTCTTTTGTAAAAGCACAGACCTGTAAAAGAAAATACAGATACAATAGGGCAGAATTTATAACCAAACGTGTTGGACATTTGATCCTAAAATGTATTTAGAAGTTGAAATGAGTGATATTACACAAATTATAAGCTGCATTTCAAAAGACCATAGCAACACAATGGAGCAAAAATAATATGATGTAGCGCTTCCTTTTTGGTTCAACAACTACTGCTTCCAATTCCACAAGTCTATTGTTAGAAATATTGGTGATAATTGACTGAATGAGAAAAAGTAACAATTTGCAGGTGTAAATGAGGAAGTAATATAAATGCTACTGAGTGGAAATACAAGCTCTGTAAGACTTCTAACTAAAACCTTGATATTTTTTATATTGTTCAGACACCATACATTTAGACCTACATGGATAACATGTTTCATGGTGTAACATTGGTCTTACAGTTATCCATTTGATAAATTCTCCTGTACCTTGTTTAATTAACCTGCTTTCAACTGTGGCCCAGAGTTGTGTCCTGTGTGGTTTTGGGCGCTAAGATAAAGCAAAGGTAAAATGAATTGAATTGAACTTTAGTATAAATTTGGTTCTTATCACTTAAGTCTATAAGTGACACATTTTTATGTTGACAGCATTAAATCACTTGAACATTTGTGTTTTGTCCTTCACCGCTCCCTCGGATTTTTCACATTTTTGTTGACTTTCCTTTGAAAATACCATATTTTGTTTATAATGTATTTATTATTTATGTTTTGTCCTTCAAATTACATTTCTTAGGCCTAAATCAGATGTTACATCGAGGCAGTTAGGCTATTCCTACAGGTACTTTTGAGGTAGTTTTTAGTTTCTCCAAATACGTTTTTCTCTTGAGTCATTTTCTGGACTACTATTTAAACGTAATTCTAAAGTCAGTTACCATTTGTGAAAAAAGCACAAAATATTTGTACTCTTTGCTGTGACTAAAATGTACTCAATTATAAATAGGCAACTGGTGCAAACTGCACTCAAGTAAAAGCAGACTGTACAAATGAAAAAAAAAAAGGTTTTAGTCTCATTTTTAATCAATCTCTTGTAAAAAAAAAAAACTTTATTAATTAAACCGTTAAAAGATAAATTAACTTGTTTTAATTTTAACATCTGCGTATTCTCAGAGCTAATCAGTACAGAGAGAGAGGAGCAGAAAAAATAGTGAGACAATTATACTTTGATTACAAATATATATTCAACAGTCTACTCTAAAAAGTACCTTACCCAGAATAATTACTCAATTACAGCACCGTGAGTATTTGTAACAGGTTGGGTTCACATAACATTGCAACATTCTAGAATGCCTAAAAATAAATATAAAAGTGAGCTGGACAGATCAGAATTCTATGGTTGATTTGGCTGTTTAACGGTCAGACTGCAGATTTATTGATCCAGTTTATGGTTCATATCTCTATAAGTTTATCTACCTGAAACAAAAACGGACACTAAGTTTACTGTCTTCTCTGTCAGTATAAATAAACCAAGGTGATTTTTTTTTTTTTTACAATAGCCTCAGAAAGTAATTAATTAACTACAAAGATGTGATTGTTGGCAGTTGAAAGCCGTAAGATTAATTAGGCACATTACCAATCCCTAACAAATAATGATATAGTTCAACGTTTGTGGATTTCTATTTTGGATATTTCAAGTTACAAAAGCTTCTGCCCACCATCTGAGATTATGACAAAAAAAAAAATATATAGAACGTAAATGCAACGTATAAACCACTTTCTCACCCCTGCAAGTTGCTCTGGCAAAGCTTATCAACTCATCAGCGTCACGTTCACCAGCCTGGTTTCCCCGAGAGTCCGGTGAACAGCTCCTGGTGCTGAAGCGTAATCATTTCCGCCCGCCCCTCTTTGTGTAATCCTCGCCTCTTATTGGTTGAACACGTCCTTGTCTTTGGTAGCCCCGTTCCTATTGGTCAATCCTCGCGCTATTTATGTTAATGTTCTTCTCCTCAGCTCAGACTTTACCGGGGAGCAGCTGCAGCAAGAACCAATGTCATCCCCAGCAACACGGAGAAGAGGACCCTGAACGATGGGCAACGCTCTGTTTTGGGGATTTGATGGGTATGTTCAGCCAAGACTTTGCATATGTTTGTCTTTTTTAGCCGTTTAGCATATGTGCATTTGTTGGAAATGTCAAGAATGGCGTGCTAAGGCGGAAGGATCACTGTGGACTGTCATTGATGCGGGTTCACAAATCAGATTTATGGTCACGCAGAACCATCAGGTGCATGGTGGATTTATAAATATGTAGTTACTGATTTATCATGGTAGGTATAGGCTTATCATTTGGTTTGGCCTTTTGGTTATACATTATAGAATTAACTTTAACCTGTAGCCTGCAAAAAGCTAATTTGTCAAACGAATGCTTTAATTTACTGTAGATATTTTCATCATATTTATCATTGGGCTATTTTGATCTAGTTATCAATCTGTATCACTGAAATGAGCTGGTACCAGGCCTATATTTAACCCCTATAGGCTACTTAAGGATATTACAAATACATGATACAAGCACTTGTTGCATTGCCTTAGTTAGTCTTAGTCTTAAAGTATGGATGACAGGTTTTTATGATTTTCAAATTTTGACTTTATTCAGTGTATTGATACCTGTTGTAAATATAAATTACAGTTTTACACCAATCAGGTTGCTGTTTGTGGAGAAAGGTTGAAAAATATGTTGAAAAGTACAGGAAGTAAACCATCTGATTACATCACACTAGGAAGACAAAAGTTATGCATAATTTACACAAAATAAACTACTTTTTTGACTCTTTAAACATTGATTTAACAAAATAAAGGTGTTCACATGTATTTTTATTTTTAAAAAGAAATCTGTGACATTAGAGGAGTTTTGGCACAGTGTACAGTGTAGTTGCTATGGTAATTTCCCAATGTGATGTCATCATTTACAATCAGGAAGTAAAATTAAAAACCTAAAAAAAAATTACTAAAGTGGGGTAACATTTTAAAGACATTAGCAGAATTTGAAATATATTTATCTTAACTGCATTTTGGTTAAATGAGTAGTCCAACCTGTCAGAGGCACTTTAATTATTAATGAAAGGGTTTAAAAAGTTCAATATTCAAATCAAATGGAACCCTTTCTAGTTGTTTTTCTTTGTTTTCTTTTATAAATTTTGGTGTAGTTAGTGGTAAGGCTGCAACAATTAATCGGAATTGTGACTAGTCGACTATTAAAATAATCATTGACTATTTTAATAATTGTTACTGTTATCTGGACTATACAGACTCTAAGGTGTCTCAACAAAAATAGTGGCAATAATAAATCAAATAAATAAATACCTTTTTAAAATTCATAAAATAAACAATTTGTCATTTTAATCAATAATACGCACCTAGTTTGTAAATATTCTAGATCTAGAAGGCGTTTATTTGAGTTAAAAATGCATTTATAAAACTCGCAGTAAGCAATAAAATTAATCACTTGACTTACTTGTCGACGATTGTTGAAAAAATAATCATTGACTATTTGACTACTAAACAATCGTTAGTTGCAGCCCTAGTTAATTTGTGTGAAATTCTTCTAAAACATGGCTTTATCTTGAATTTCAAGATAAGATTTGGATGACTCACCATTTCAATTTTGTGTCAGGAATTACATTCACCCGAGCATCCCCCAGACAGTATTCACATTTGTCCTCAACCATTTATTATGCATTGGAAAGCTGGACCAAACGCTGAAATTTACATACTTTTGAAGCATAAATAGTCCTGATTAGTCCTGTTTTTGATGCGTTTGATGCTCTCTCAGTCGGACATAATGAAACAGCCCCTTTGCGTTCTCTTCAATACAACACTTTGAAATCCAAATTAAAGATACATGCAACTTACGTTAATACTTAACACATACAGATGAACATATGTAGTAATCAGAAAAAGTATGTACAAAATGTGTCATTATCTATTTTGATTGGAACCCAGCTTTGCTAACATGTTTGTTCTGTGGCTCTTTTATCGCTAAGCACTCTGTTTTTGTCAATTGTCCATCGCAATGAATGCGCAGGGGACAGAGGAGTGTCTTAATGCATTGCTTTATATAGTAACTTGTACCTGTGGTATTGGATAGTGTTAATTTCTCTATCTCTGCGTCCCAGTAGAAAGAAAAACAAGGCCTTGAATGTGAGAACCGATGTAAACTTGGGTAAGTAAAGACTGAATTACAGTGAGAGGCAGTGAGTTATATTCCAGCATGTGAAGTTTGTGTATGTGGTTTGTTTAAAAGGTTAAGGCTTAAGCTGCAAAAATGAATATCAATCAACCATGTGCATGGGTTTCAGCTTTCTGTTTATAGATAAACTTTTCCCACTAACAAGAATTCTGATTTGAATAGTTACTGACTATTGCAAGGTTGCTATATTTTCATCACTCACACTGCACACTGCTTAATTTGTCATTGTCAGGTAAAAACAATGAAAAGCAGTATAGCATACATTACAGCCATAACAACCATCTATCTGAAAATATTTCTATAACTCCATTTGACATAAGCTATTTTATCGTAGTCATTCTAGATAAATATACCATGTTATCAATGGTCCACAGGTGCAGCGGACGGGGTACAGCTCTCATGTTTTCCGTTGTTGAGGCTGGTGAAGTGGCTGCTGATGCCAGGGCTGTGACAAACCCTCTCCATCTCTGTCTGTTGGGAGCCTCACACACGATTGACTGTTGGGTGAGTAAGGACTTAAATGATGGTTTGTGGAATTGATTTTGAATGATTTGCACTAAGTGGCAGCATTGGTTCTTTGGGTATGGTCAGGTTGGTTTGTTTCTTGAAAAGAGTAATGTGTGTGGTCTGACATCTCTAGTTTAGTCCATTGCAATTAAGACTTTTTTTTAATGAAAAATATTGGAACCACGTGGTAATGTTTTGTATGCAATAAAATGACACAATTGTGTAGCACAAAAATCCACTGCGCTGTGTACCTAGAATCTAATCATACAAACTATCTTGTTGAGTCTGTACTACATTTCTTCATTGTTAAAATTCTACATTACATACTTTCCTCGGGCCTGCACTGTACCTTTTATATCCCCAGTTCAACACCAATTAAATTGCGCACAGTTTAGAAAAGTGTGCCACATTATACACAGCGTTGGTAAAATGTAGCAGTAGTTATGGGGCATTCTAATAATTATTATTTAATAAAACATCTACTGATTTGTAATGAAAATCTTTTTAAATATATGAGCACACATATTTTAAAGTGTGTGTGGGAGGGGTCTTACTGAGTTAAATTACAATTTGTAATTAAATTACAATTTCAGTAACTCAGTAGTGAAAATACTTAATTAAGTTGCAGTTACTAATAAAATACTCTCTTAGTTACCTTCAGCACCAACAACAATGTTTAGGAAGAGAATGCAACCTTCTTCTGCAGGAAAGAGCCTGAAGAAGGAGCAGGTTGAATGTTCTCAAAGTGAAAAACCCATAGATATGACTTCTGCTGCTAGTCACACCTCAGAGGCAGAGTGATATGGATTTCTATCCAAAAAAATACCAGTAAAACAACGTATTTGTTGTTTTCCTCTGTTTAAATGTCATTAATAAAACGTGAACGCACATATTTGATTATTTTAAACAATATTGCAAATAAAGTAATCCCAAAGTAATGTAACTAAGTTACTTATTTGAGGCAGCAGCTAAGTAAGACAACTAATTACGTCAAAGAGTAATTAGTAATGTGTAACTAGTTATCTAAGTAACTCAGCCAACACTGCTGAGAGCTGTCCATATCATAACAGCAAAGAATTTTCGAGAGGAAGGGCAGACATTTTTAAACGTAATAACTGTAAAAGTGATGTGAATGTTATTGGATATTTTCTGAAACACCTAATGCTAATGAGCTTTCCAAAGCTTTTGGAGAGGCTAATGGCACCAAATCTTGTTGGTTAACTCAGTAAACGCTGACTCAGTGATTTGGTGACATCAATATCTTGACGCTCGAGATAAAAGCCCACAACGTAAACAAGTCAGAAACCCAACCCAACTCATTTTGAAAACCCAAATGAATGCACCAGTAGTAAATAATGCCAACATCTATTCATGATAAGAAACCGGTTGCTGGCATGTGATCCTAGGGGAAAACACAGTACTAGGTGTGCAGACTTAGCCACAAGAGAATTTCTTTCTCTGCTCTAGAGTTGTCCATAGACGTAGACGTAACACTAACTAGATAGGTTTAGGTTTATGTTGCTGATGAACATTTCCATAATGCCATGGAATCCATCAATTCTTTGTAGGCTGCAACAAATAATTTACTTAAGTATTTTGATAATTGTTTTCTGGACGATACATACATATACAGTATATACATGCAAAAATACCTTTTATAACAAAGACAGTGATATTCATTCAAAAGGTCAAAAGAATAAGCAATTTCTGATCAATACTTTTGTATGTGCACATATTCTCTATCAAAAAGCCTTGAGTTACCATATTTTGCCCTTTATTTGGTTGATAATGAAATCAAAAAGTCTCAACATACACTAGAAATAATGTAAATAATAACTGACTAGTGACTCATTGAAAAAATAATTTCTGACTAATCGACTTCTAAAATAATTGTTAACGGCAGGCCTAAATCTTAGTACAATTTGTCCTGCTTCCACAAATGTACAATTTGTTCTCCATTTCGAGTGAGCACATGATTCCTCTGTACTGGCCTCTTCTTGAGCCCAAGAGCCAGTTAATGCCTAATCCTCAGCTAGAAAAAAGACAAACAAACACACTTGGTCAGCATCCATCGCCAAGCAACCACTACTGCTGTTATCCATGAGGCACAACACAACGCTATGTGCTACCAGGATCAGATCTCCTCTGTGGGGATTCTGTACTGTATTACTGTATTATATCAGCTCAGTAAACTTCCTCTCCACATGACTTTTAATGGTAATTGATTATTGTACTAAGGCTGAATGAATTTGGGAAAAGAACGCATTAAGATTTTGAGATTGTGGTTAGGTTTGATGCACTTAGATACATTTCAAAATATACCCAGTTCAAAATAAACTATATCTGTCATTACCAAATCTCACAACAAAATGTATGTAACAAGCAACAAATGACTCTGTAGTTAGACCTAAATAAACATGTTCTTAAATGCAAGGGATACTTTAGTTTAGGAGTTTATTTTTAGGTCTTCTCTCAAATGTCTTATATGTAAACTTCCAACTGCAATAAAAAACAAAACATAATAGGAAATGTAATCACAATTGAAATGTTTACCAGAAAGCTAGCTGTTAAATATTTTTCAAGAATCTGTATCCCTTATGTGTTGGCTCAAACTAAATTAGGATCATTTTAGGAGCCCATGAAGACAGGATGATTTTGATGTTTGCAGCGGATTATACAACCTGAACGACTGCAGCCTTTACAACGTGCTAATGGCAACTATTCAACTGGCAATTTCAATTTGATTGCGATCAATCTGCCAGGTCTATAATACATTCATTTTATTTCTCCGTACATTTTTGCATAAGCATCTTTTGTACACCACGACTTAAAAGGATATCTAAACCGTGTTCAAACCTCTTCTGTCACTGTTCACTGTGCTTTTAGTTTCCCTTCATCAACGGTTATTCAGCCCAAAGGTGTTTGAAGACAGAGGTGGTCTCACAGATCTGAATCACTTTGATTTTTCCTTTGCAACACAGATTCATTCATCTTTAATACAGAGCTGAATGGGGGACGATTTGTGATGGGACCCAGCATATTTCTGCACTGGTTAGTTGTTCACCTGCAAGTCAGAAAGTAGTTTATTTATTTATTTTATTTTTTTAACATTGTACATTAATAAGACACAAAAGGTAAAAAGGAGTGGTATATTTGGCCAAATCTTCACAAGAGAATGATTTTCTTATCTATAGTGACTCAATAATGTGTTCAAGATTAATTAGGGCTGGGCAAAAATAAATGTAAACAAATTAAAATCTTCAAATTGATCACTTTTAATTTTGTATTACTGTTTCTATTCATAGGCTAAATCAGATGGCCTTCAGTATTGAGTTCACGGACATCAATAATGCAGACTTTTAATCTGTGAGATTTAACACAAAAATGTCAGATTTCTTCCTTCAAATTCTGAATTCTGTTCCAAACCACAAGCTTTTACTAACAGAGGGTTGCTTATGAACATCTTGAATAAAAAACACCCAATCATTAGACTAGTAGACTATTATAGCTACACGTTTAGAAAAGTTGGAAAATAAAAATGTGTAGTGAAGATGCATTTTCAGATGAAAATAAATAAAGATACTTTTACAGTGAAGGATAAGATTTAAGTGTACCACATCCCATGTGGTCTACTGTACATCGTAGTATATTTTGTATTAATTCCTTTCAAAGCTTTATCCCACAATTATAGAAATCAATTACAGCCAATTCCAATACCAACTCTGTTTTCCAGGAATTCCTCGTACACTAAAAGGTTCAGGAGTTATTACCAGCTAATTTGAACATTACTCACAGGACTGGTTGTATGCTTTTTCACTATGTTCTTTTGCCTGGGAATTGTGGTACAATTAATATAATTAGTTTATATGGTGGTCATGGAAACCATTGCCTATTTGCAGCTTGTTCAAGTACTGAATGAAGTACTATACAATTAGTCTGGGATTGGTGGGACAGGTGCAGCATCTTGTAGAGCTGTTCAGATTAAGCCTGAATGTCTAGTTCATTTCTCCACCGCAAGATCAGTAAAGTTTTTCAAATTTCTATTTATTTGTCTACATCACCTGTTTATATTTGTACAAGCAGGTCACCTTTAACTCCTCTTGAATGCGTTGTGTTCTTTGACAGGATCCTTTCCAGTACAGCCCCTGACAGGATCATCTGTTGTCCTCCAGCCCGCCTGCTCCTCAACCCGAGTGTCCTATTTATACACAGGAGACCCCCCGAGGCCACTAGGACTCTGTGAACCTCTGGAAGAGCACACTCAAGAGAGCATGCATCCTACTGCACCTGCCTCTGCACCTGCCACTGCACCTGCCACTGCTGAGGCCTGACAGACAGTGTAACAGAGATATAACGATCATGTAGGACAGTGTGGAGATTTGTTGCTTTGTAAATATACATCCCAAGGTGAGTTTAGTTTGAGTAAATCTTTGTTTGTTTGTTTTGCTTTGGTCAATTTTGATATTCTTTGTAGTCAATGAATAGCAATAAACAATGCTTTGGGTTATTTAAATCCATATACCAGAAAATTAACAAGGTTTGACAATGTTCCTTAAATCTAATTTTGGTTTCAACATGGAAAACGTCCTTCGTATGAACTAGCATCAGCCTTCCTCATTGTGTCTAAGCACCTTCTTAGAAACCACTCAATCTCTTGCATGCATTGACAAAGTCTTACTAAGTATAGATCTCGATCTCTTGCTCTAGTTTACTTCTAGTGGCAGCCATGAGTTAATCCTTCTGCAGCCTGGGCGTCCCCCGCAGGATGACCGCAGTCTGCCCTGTGGACAACAGCCCAGAGGAGGCTGAGACTGCCACCACCAAGGCCTCCAACGTCTCTAGGGAGTCCGGACCCACGGGGACAGGGGGGAGCAGCTCTGCCACAAGCCCGGACACTGCAGACTCTAATGGAGACTCAGTGGAGGGCTCAGGTACCGCAAGAGTGGGCACTGGTCACAGGTTCAGCCGCTGCAGCCGACAGGACAGCTCTGACATCAACACAGATGATGAGGGAGCTACGGTCCGCCGCCTCACGCCCCTGGAGAGACTCAACCTCGACATGTGCCAAGATGACAGGTTATTTATCGTTAAACCATACAGTTACTTATGTTGTTTCATGATACTTCAAAACTATAAAAAACTATGAGATAAACATATTTAGATTACAAAACATTGGTAAACAAAAATAATGTCATGTGTTGTCTTACAGAGTGGTCCGAGAGATGACAGTTGGAAGAAGAATTGGCTTCTATAAAATCAGAGGAGAAATTGGCTGTGGGAACTTCTCCCATGTGAAACTGGGAATTCATGCCCTGACGAAAGGTGGGATTTGTCATTGTCATATATAAGAATGTTCTTTTAAAATGATTGCATAACTAGTACGGAGGTTTTATAGAAGGACATTTTTACATGGCACTCTTAAGGCACTGTAAACATTAGAAGTGCACTCTCAATCTTCCTTTTTATTAAATTACAGAGATAAATTGGCTGATGTGTTGCTTTCATCATTGGGCTACAACACTAACAAGTGCGTTGTTATGTTGCAATCAACAAATGAGGATCTGTGGGCTTGGCCAGGGGCTGATTCAGCCACAATGAGACAGAATGTCTGCTGTCCTTGAACAGACGGATTGATTAGAGATCTCCAGTTTCCGTAGCGACGGCTAAAATTGCTGCACGCCTCATCAAAGGCAGAAGGGTGCAAGGGGAAAGATTGTATCTGTGTACGTGAGAGAAAGCTTGTTTATGTGATCTGTTCTGTGTTATTTTCTCTTTGCACACATATAGGCTAAGGTCTGTATCTATCCAAGTGGTTTCATTTGACCATCCAAAAATAATGTGAGCTACAGCTACGAGTTGCATTTTAAATGTAGCCATTGTAACCTATGTCAAGTGAAAGTGAGCCTAATGCCACTATGAATAATTCATACTGATGTACAATTAGATCTCCACACCATTTTATCACTTAAGAACTTTTTAGTATTTAGTTACATGGCATCCATTTTGATCCTATTGGCCATAAATCATTTAGATAATGCTGTTAAGGCAGTTCTCGTTACCCAACATTAACTTTGGCTGAACCGTTAAAGTTAAACAAACAAGCTATCTGAAATAATCTCTCACTCTCAGTGACGCTCTCTACATGGAAACTGTAGTGGTTTTGGACTACAGTTAATCCTCTATCAAGAACTAACTTGGCTTTTTGCAGTATTGTGATAAACTCAAATGACACATTTTTGTGTCAGGATATATAGAAATTTTGAAAACTTCCCAAGTCTTAAAAGTAACTTTCTAATTTATTTATTTATTTATTTTTAATTTCTAATTAATGAAAACTATTATATGCAATTTTTCCACAGACAAAGTGGCGATTAAGATCCTGGACAAAACCAAATTAGACCAGAAAACACAGAGGCTTCTGTCCAGAGAAATCTCAAGCATGGAGAAACTGCATCATCCCAACATCATTCGGCTCTATGAGGTTAGAGCCACACATAAGCTCTTTTATACGCACTCAAACAAGGCCAACCATCCCATGATCCATAAAGCCAAGTCTGCCATGTATGCTGCTGGTCCTCTCAAAGTAAAATCCAAAGTAAAAACTTCAGCCCTTTTGAAGCCCCTGATCCTTTGACCCTTACTGCTCCTGTCATTCTGTGACAGATTATGACACAAAAGCGCGGCTCAGTTGGCCTGCTCTGAGTGCCTCCATAATCATTAGAGGTGGGCGATATTGACAAGAATATATATGTATGCATATTTTTTGCATAATCTCCATAACAATATTCAGACGATTTTTTGAGAATGAATCAGGAATGTGCTAAAATGTCTTGGATGAGGTTCAAGTCTTGCACAAAAAGTGATTGGACCGTACAGTTAACCACAAAAGAGTAAACATTTTGTTATATTCTTGTTTCGAGGTTACAGCTTTATCCTTGTTCAGTACAGAAAACTTTATTTATTGTTGAGATGCCAATTAAAAAAAGACCAACCAAACACTACTGTTTACATGGGTCAGGTGCAAGTGCATCAGCATTTAAGTGCAAATGAGGCATGAAGTCCAAAGGCCAGAGATAATAGACAATCATGCAAAAACAACATAAAAAAAAAACTGACTGTCTTCTCACCGTCCTCATGCAGTGTTTAAAGCTGAATGGCAGAGGGAATAAATTAGTTAACAAATCGATTTGTTTTCCTGCTGAGGGCAAGGGAACCTTAAGAATATGATCCATGCCATTGATACATTTGGCCCTCTGGAGCACCTTCCAGCTCCATAAAGAGTTGGTAAAGGTCGGACAACATTACATCTATTATCATTGGGCAGGTCTTTACAATGTTGTTTAGAGTTTTTAATCTTTCTCGACTAGATGTTTCTGTTTCTTTTGTAGGTGATTTGTAATGGTTCACTTTACGATATGTACTTTATATTCTAGTTTTACATATCAAAACGATAAAACGACTGCATTATTTTACCCACCTCTAATGGTCACCTATTCTAACACTGTATGTGGATTTGAGGAGTGTGCAGTTTCTTTGATCTCATACCTTCCTCAGGTTGTAGAGACCTTGTCACGGTTGCACCTGGTGATGGAGTATGCAGGAGGCGGCGAGCTCTACACCAAGATTACCACAGAAGGAAAACTTTCGGACGCCAACAGCAAGATTGTCTTCGCTCAGATTCTCTCTGCTGTTAAACACATGGTCAGCACACAAACAGTGAAGCATATCCACAAGACAATTCCCTAGACAGTTGACTTTTTCCCACTCTTTGCATGTTGTCTTCCACAGCACGAGAACAACATCATCCACCGTGACCTGAAGGCAGAGAATGTTTTCTACACCAGCAGCTCTTGTGTCAAAGTGGGGGACTTTGGCTTCAGCACTCTGAGCCGGCGTGACGAGACCCTCAACACGTTCTGTGGCTCCCCTCCATACGCTGCCCCCGAGCTCTTCCGGGATGAGCACTATTTGGGCGCTTATGTGGACATCTGGGCCCTGGGAGTCATGTTGTTCTTCATGGTGACTGGCACCATGCCTTTTAGAGCGGACACTGTGGCCAAACTGAAGAGGTGCATCCTGGAGGGGGCATTCGTGCTGCCCCCCTGGGTGTCCGAGCCGTGCCAGAGGCTGATCAGAGGAATCCTGCAGCCCATCCCGAGTGACCGCTGCACAGTGGAGCAGATGATGGGCTGTGAGTGGTTGCTGCCCGTGGACTTTCCCAGAGCCATGGAGCCCTTCAAACTGGACCCTTTGTACTTGGCAGAGAGTGATGCCTCTGAACTGACAGATGAAGAGAGGAACGTTAAAGAATCATTAGAAACATTAGGCATCACATCAGAACACATCATAAATAACCAGGGCAAAGACTGTCGCAGCTCCATCACCGGGGTCTACAGGATACTGCTGCACCGCGCTCACAGGAAGAGGGCCGTGGACACTGTGCCTGTGGTCACACAAGTTGCGCCGAACACAACCGCCAATAAGAAAGAGAGACTAAAACTGTACCGCAGTTTACGACACACATCCAAACTCTGTGTAATTCTGTAGTTTCTTTGCTCGGACAAATAACTGAATAATCTAAGCAGCATGATGTTGAGTAGAAAATCAAGACGTTGCATAGCAGTCTAGGAGTAGGCTAAAAAAACATAAAGTTGAATTATTCTGTAGCTTCTGAAATCTGGGATTTCATAACTTTTTATAGTAATCTAACTAGTCTCTGTGAGAATGTTGATTATGGTCTGTCAATTTTGTCCCGTGACAAAAAGAGTATCCATATTACAAACACAAATATGTATTTATTTGCATTATTTATTAAGCCTTATACTTCATCAACATATTTTGACAAATCATCTGCAAGTTGCTTCATTAACGACAGTATATTCTCCTTCTGCAGTTATGAGATCAGTTTAAACACAGAATAACTCAAATATTGTGAGGTTTACATGTTTTTATTTACCTGCTCTCGTGCTCATACTCATCTATAATCAAATAAATTCATTCAAAAATATTAAAGACTAAATTGGCGGTGTGGCTTTCAAAATGCAATGCTGTTAAATGTCACCTGATGAAAACAATATAGGTTTGAGCAGTGTTTTTAACCTTTTTTTTTTTTTTGAGTGGTTGCACTTTTGTTTGGTTGAAAGAATATCACAGCACACAACCTTCTAAAACATTATCAGCTCAGACCATTTAGTAAAAATTGTCACTGTCAGGTTCTTGGCAGATTATATGGCAGTTGTGATTCTTTTGCTTTGGTACGTTCAGTAGTCTCCAAAAAAGGTAAATAATGATATTGCATCCAGTTTAGTTTTTATACCATCTTTGTGGCATCAGTGACTCTCTGCATAAGTGAGTTAAGGGACAGTGGCGGGGTCTGTGCATGTCAAAAGGGCCAGGTCTCACAAGTAATGCGAAGATAGGGAACGCTACGTTGGTTCTTCTTGTTGGACTACAACTCCCAGAAGCCCCGACGACAAGAGGAAGACAGCCCTGCCTCTTCCGCTTGTGAGACGTGACGCAATTTTTGCCTTGTTGGAAGGTGCTTTCTTCGGAGCGCAGTGGCAGTAGGCGGATCTGCGGACAAACGGCAAACAGACAACGTAAACGCCACGGGACCCACTCACTCGAATGCTATTTTGACTATTGGGGCTAAAACGGTAAGATTTTTCACATCCAGATTCTACTCGAGCGACGCCGAAAACGTGCTTAGCAGTGCCAATAAAGACCACACCCTCCCGGCGATTTAAGTCAGGATTATTAAAACTAACGCTATGGCAAATAGGTTAAATACACGATCACTTCGCGGTTTCTTGACACTACCGACTGTAAGTGCAGTTTGGTGTGTTTTTCTTGGATTTTCCTCCTTACTGGGTCACTGCATAAAATGTAGGTCACGTTTTTTTTTATTTGGTCGAGTGGTCTACTGTAGCCCACTGTCTCACTGTCTGCAAGTCTGCGTGGTGCAGGAGCAGGGCAATACTGTAACCATCCTTTTGCTACATTCTGCAATCTACGTTTGCATTTGTACTCTGTGTGCAGTGCAGATGAGCGATGTTTTAGACGCTTCAAAAGAGATTTCACACACATTTGTTGTGACATATTGGACATCTTGTGACAAAGGCATGCGGATGTGGGGGCGGGGCCGCAATAAAGATGAGGTCATGCAGAACCTCTGACCTGATGCAATATTGTGACTAATAATGCTGTTTACATAATACTTTAGTAGACGTGTTCTTAACCAACAAAACATTGTACCTGACAAAGAAAGAAATAAAAACAGAATTTAAGTTAATTTAGGTTATTCTATTGCTCATTTTATAATATCTACACATTAATTAACTTAATTAAAGCATGAACTAAGACTTATTTCATAGTAACAACAATGATTCAGGCTTAGTGACTACTTAATTAAGGGGTTAGGGTATTAATTAGGTAGTATACTTATTTAACTATTTGTTTATTATCAAGTCTTTTTCATGCTTTATCAAGATTATTAAAAGTGTAGTTTTTATAAAGTGCATCTTAGTCAATGTATTATTATTACACATCAAAGATTATTATATTATTAATACATGTAGTAAGAATAGAATACATGACAGAATAACAGGGTAATAAATTGCTCTATTGAAATTACTACAAATACAAATGTGAGCATGCATATAGAATAATCTTTCCTTACACCACTAAAATATGGAGAATAGGTTGTAAGTAACTGCAGCAATTATATATTTGTGTGCATACTTATTGGCTGAGATATTAAAACTAATAGGCTTGAACATTGTCACGAGTTTTAGGAACAGATGTTTTGTCTAAATTTCCCCCTTTCATAATTTCAAGAGGGTATTTAAAAATCTTTCTTTGTGAGCCTGTATAGAACATGTTACTTAGAGTATCATCTCTACACCTCAGCTGCAGTGGCCCCTATCGTCAGGAACTGGGATCTGAATCATTGCAATAACAGATGCCACGTGGAATAAGACATATTTCAGATGCAATGCATGCTTTTGTTGTTTGTAGATACAGAATTGTGCTGCAGATGTCGGTGACTGAAGAGCTCCCAGACATGGAGGGGACAGATCTGTTAGGACTGCTGTTCCAAGACAGTGCAGATGGATCCACAGAGCCTTTGTTTTCAGATGGGAATGATCTCATCGAATCCTGGCTGTCTGGACAAGACGTAAGCAAAATATTTGGACATAACATGATATCCTCTTCATTATTATAAAGCCATAGCTACATGTTATACTTAAGCCCACATTTATGTTTGTAAATGATAAACTTTTCCCCAGCTTATCCCAGCTGCTGGTCAAACACTTTTTTTGTTTTTTGTACTGGTATTGGTATCAAATGTCAGTACAGATCCAGATATGCTGAATCAGCGTATCTCTAGCTTTTTTATTTTTATTTTTTAAATTATTAATTTATTTATTTTTCAATGAAGGTTTGTACGTATGGCAGCCTGAATAAAAAGAATACTCTTTGAAAGTTTAGTATTGAATTTGACATAAAATAAAAAGTCATATCACTTTTTTCTTTGAAATCTCCTACTAATTGTAGCCATAGACTATTAGACTGGAAAAGGATTGAGAACCATTGCGTTTTTGGAGTTAGCTGAACGTTTAGCAGTGAATCATGAGTTTAATCTACCTATTATAGAGACATTATTTACTATTACTTTCCTGTGTGAATAGTTGTTTTTACATGGACCCTCGTGCGGTTGTCTTTTATGTGCAGTTTGGGTCAGATACATTCCAAGAATTTCTTTAGTCAACTACACCCGTAAATAGCTTACATTATATTTGTAATATACATATATCCGTTTTTTCTGCAGATGCTGCCTGACCTGGACACTGAAGACTTCCTGTCCAGCCTGTTGGACGAGGACATGGATGCAGTGTGTCCCTCTCACTCTCCTCTGGGCAGTGACAGTGGCATCTCGGACGACAGCAGCGGAGGAGGGCACCACAACAGCCCCCACAGCAGCGACATGGTGCCCAGTCCGAGCTACTCCCAGCCCAGCCCGGTGCACTCGGAGCCCAGCCCTCTGACCCCAGGAGAGTCCCACATGGAGAGCCCTGAGGCGCTGATGGTCCAGGCCGATCACAGCTACTCTCTGCTGCAGGGCCCAGACCGGGACACAGACGAGCTGCAGAGTGTCCGGGCGGAGAAACTGGACACAGACGTCTTCATTGATTTTGGTGTGTACAATTTAAACATAAGATAAGAGAACCTTTAGTTGTCCCACAATGAGGACATTCTAGTGCTGCAACTCAAAGTTCAAGAACAGCTGGAGAATAGAAACATGCAATAAAAAATTATGATAACTATTGAAAAAATAGACTTAAATCCAACCAGTAAAACTCGATTACTAGAAATGTTTTATTTATTACACTTTTTTCCCCCAACAATAAATAGACTGGTTATTGAATGTATATGTATTTTGTTTATATATGTATGCTGTGAGGTTCATTAGTGCCCCGGTACAGAAAAGTATATCTAATAATCAAACCCAGTATTAGTTGTATTAATATAAAGGTGTTAATCAAAAAGTTCAGAGTTGTTAAAGTAGTTGTTTTGGTCCCCTCAGATGACCTGGTTGGTGAGGACATGGAGGGAGAGGACGACGTCAACAGTGAGCCTCCTTGCACTCTTGACGTGGAAGACATGGCCGATGATACAACCCAGCTCAAACAAGCGGAACAGGTTTGGCTTGTTTTTCCTCCACTCTGCTCTCATCTGGGCTGTGCCAACCAAGCAACAATCTGTTAAATGCTCAACACATTCAAACCTACATCATGCTCTAATCCCATTGCATTAGGTTTAAAGGTAAACTATGTCACTTTTCCGGTTATAGCTGATCTAAACTTGTTTCTTTCTATTGAGACAAGCAAGTGGCAGACCTCCCCCGCAGAAAAGTTTCATAGCGCACCTTTAATTAGCACTACCATACTTAATACTATGCACTATTGGGCTTGATCAATATATTTTTAGTATTTCTAAATTTATCCAATAAGTGATCAAAAATAAATTAAATATAAAATCAAATGAAAACAAAGATTAAATCAATATCCTAAAAGGCCAACCTTATTGTGATAATTTTGCAGTATATTTAGCAAACCAAATGCACTACTATGATGTTTATAGAAAATTTGAATTGGAATTTCTTTTCTAGTTTCAGTTCAAAGAGATTGTGCTCACAGAGGAGGAGAAGCGTCTTCTGGCCAAAGAGGGCGCCACTATACCAACTCACATGCCCCTCACAAAGGTAACTTGGATAAAATTAAATAAATATGTTATTCGGTTGCAGTGATTTAGTTATTTTCAAATGAGTTTCAAGCTGATACTGTGACTTTGTTTCTTTTACCAGGATAACTGTATTTGTGTGGTTAAGGCTGTGAGCAGGTACAGTTTGGTTGTGAATAGGCACTCTTTGTGTAACAGGCCGAGGAGAGGACACTGAAGAGGGTCAGGAGGAAGATCCGGAACAAGCAGTCCGCCCAGGAGAGCCGTAAGAAGAAGAAGGTCTATGTGGACGGACTGGAAAACAGGTGAGAAATGGTCTTCATGGTGCAGATAATGTACATACTGGATGTCTCACGTAGAGCATAGTATGTAAAAAAAAAAAACGCGCTAAAACTGTAGCATTAAATTCTGTTGACCAATTCTAGAGAAACGAAAATAATTTAGATAAAAGGAAAATCCCAAAAAGTCCTGATTTTTTTTTTTTTTTTCATTAGTTTTGTACCTAACTTGGTGTGATAGCGGCAGATTTAATACAAAACTTTCTTTGTTTTTCAAGGGTTGCCATCTGCACAGCACACAACCTGGAGCTGCAGAAGAAAGTCCAGATGCTGCAGAAACAGAACATGTAAGAGCTATGTCTGCTTTATATTAACAGAAAATTGTGGAGGGGTTGAAAAAAAACTTATTCATAGTTATTCATAATATAAATTTAGCTTCCCCTCAGTTATTTTTAACAGTTTGAAGGATGTTAATTTGGCACACGGACTATCAATCCATGTTGTAATGCTTGGGGAATGGTATTATTATTTTTTTTTTTGTATTGTCTTATTTGGGAAATTCTGATATTCATCCAAATCCAATTATAAACACATAACTTTCAAAATGGCTTTTAATTCAATGGAAATCAAATAACTTTGTAATGCATGGTTGACAAGGTTCACACTCCTTAAATTAAATGGTTATCCGATTGTAATTTGTGTCGTGTTTTCCCGCTCAGATCGCTGGTAGAACAGTTGAAGAAGCTCCAGTCCATGGTAAAGATGTCCACATTGAAAGCCAGCACCACCAGTACATGTGTTATGGTAAGAGCAGCAGAACACACAGGGCCATTGTTTGGTTGCTTCAGTGCATTGTGGGTAAGCTGATACTGTGCCGTTGCTAACTTTGTATCTGGGACTTTCCTTTCAGGTGTTCCTGTTGTCTTTCTGCCTCATCATCTTTCCTTCTGTCAATCCCTTTGGCAGCAAACCAGAGCAAAAAGAGCTGTACACCCCATCCTCCGGTAAGACCACTGTTTGGAAATGTGCCCCAAATCTAAGGGTTAAACAATGATTTACTACAGATCAACAATAAAGTGAGGGGTTTCAATTTTTGTTTTAATCCACTTTCAAAATTACATGATTTATGTGGACAAAATGGATTAAAAGAGCATCTGACTCCAATTTAGATGTATTAACTTTGGAAAATGATAATAAAATGATAAAAACGAAACATGAGCACTACTCTTAACTAACAAAAAAATGTTTTCACCATGTTTAAAAAGGAAATTCAGTGCATAGAAAATTTATTTTTTTTTAAAGGATTTTCAAATGTTTGTGTGTCACTTTCAGTTAGATATCTTTTTATTTTGGCTAGGAAGATGTTTGAAAATTTAAAGTTGTAGTGCTTAGCAGTGAGGACACGTGAGAAGTATTGATCTATGGCATCTAACTCAAACACATCCCGACATTTATACATTCTATGGCATTTTTCCTTTTATATCAGACACGCAGCAGATATATTCACTACAACCTTTAGTTTACATTTATTCATAAAGTTACAATATTTAGCTTTTCAAATAATCCTAACATTAAAACTATATTTTAGCCACTGTCTTCAATATTTTTAAGTCTTATATTTTCTTGTTTTTCTCTTATTCCAGTCATCTCCAGGACCTTGCGCTCCCTGCCTGCAGACAGCGATTCGATTCCATACTTCGAGCCTGAAGACGAGGAAACACTCGTCTTAGTGCCCCAGGAAGTAGAAAACATAAAGGCTTTATTCGCCGGCGGTCAGAAAAACCACACTCCAGACTATCAGCATGTAGAGCAGCCCGACTCCGAAACAAGCGTCAACAGCAACTCATCTGCGGACTTCCCCAATCCCGGCCAGGCTTTGGACATCAAACCCGGCCAGGCAGGTGGCGGGGATACGATACAGGAAGGCCCTGTAGATAAGGTGGCTGCCTCTGCTGTGGCTTATGAGATTCAAAGCTCCAAAGAGAACTGGATAGAGAGAAATCCCCCATCTGTCATATTACAGCAGCACCGTTCAGATGAGATGTAGTTGACAAGCTGCACCAGCAGAGGGAGCCATAACATTTTAGCTAGGGAAGTTTGTAAAAAGATGGAAGGGAACTTTATGGTATGTGTCTAGAATCATGTTTCTATCTTTGCTTCCCCCTTTCAATCGACTCTTGATATACTACTGTTACTCCATTTGCACTTTGGTCTACCTTCTATGGTGAGGCAGGAAAACTAGTTTCAGTACTGTGTAGACTACCTAAAATATGACTCTATTTAAGTGTGAACATCACCAAAAAAAAGAAAGCAAATGTGTCTTAGAGTTTATTGAATGAAGTATCAGCAATCATTACCATGCCATACAATTCCAGGGATAACTTTGTTAGACTTGAAGTGGTAACTAGGGCTGCACAGTAGAAAAACATGCAGTACTGTGTATTCGAAATAATGCAATTTAGCGTTTTAGGGTTAAAATGGCAAACAGATCGATTTAGTTTCTGTAAAGTAAAACACCAACTTGCACTAAACTAGAACTAAAAACAACTTTAACAAGTCACTTCAGATGATTATTCTAACCTCTGCCATTTATTGGGCACAAAGCCTACAACTAAATGTTTTCTAAACAAGCACTTTTCAGTTGAACATTTTTTTATTGTTTTTGACTTTTTCAGGGAAATAATTATTCTGTTACAGCTACATCTTTGCGATATGGATGTTGCTGTAACGTGATCTAGTATGTGCAGCCCTGGTGGTATCCAGCCCTCACACCATTAAACGTAGAAGAATGCTGCTTTAACCTCATGATGCTTGACCTAGTGGTTGTTGGACCACTGTGATGCTTCAGCCATTGCAGGACATTTGGCCATGTAGAAGACTTGTAAAGGTGTTAGTATTTCCCTTGTAACAAGGGTGTCATGCTTCTTTCATTTTTGGAATGTTTCTTTGTTTAAGCTTTTTATTTTATTTTTGATGTTGTACAGTGAAGCAATGAGTAATGCAAACTCTAGTTTAAGCAGACGCCAAACCATTGACCATGCAGTAGTTGTCAGACCCTTAACTCTTTTTCCAGTATATGGGACACCTCTTGTACTGTCTATGCTGTACACCTTGATACTTGGCACTTGGAAAAAGGGATTTGATACATAAAGTGTCCGTAAAGTGTCGCAGTAAAGTATATCCAAAAATGTAATGACCTGTTTTTGTCAGTGAGGCATTTTAAAATTTGTTTTTATTAATATTTTCTATGTTATTACTGGTATTAAACATAATCTAAATGTTTTTGGAACTGACCTGTTCTAATCAGTACCAATGAGATTTTACATGTGGATCAAGCACTGGCGTTTGAAAATTGTGTAAATAAGCTTCTATGATTGTAACTTGGCTGTACATTTGAATTGTTTATGTATAAGACATGTCTGGACGTCTATAATAAACTTTTTATACATCAACAACTGCAGTGTTTCTTTTTCATTTACCAGGTAAACAAGGTGAGCATGTAATTCAACGTAGAGGGCTGGGTGTTATAGCGATGACGATGGTATACTTACTGCCACAGCTGCTGAAGGCCCCGGTTTACATTGGTTATGTCCAAATTGCAGTCTCATTTAAAAGAATAATATATGACACCTTATGGAAGAGTATTTTCTTTGCACCCCTTTGACACTTGAAGGGACACCCAGTCAGTTTGGTTTGGACCCACTCCAGAATCGACGCTGCCTAACTCATCACTCACACCACATTCACAAAGTCAAGGTGGGTGAAGTGTCTTGCCCATGGTCACAATGGCATTATATCTGAGCAGGGATTGAACTGCTAAACTTTAGGTTTGTGGGCAAACACCGCCTCTGAGCAACTGTGACCACTAAACAGGTGCATATTTAGATGTAAGGTAGGTATAGCTGTATTAAACAAACGATACATGCAAAATACCCAAATGTATTTAACGTATTATTAATATTAACATATTTATTTCCCATTTACAGCGTGTTATTGTTTTGTCTATCTGTTGAGATGCTCGTACATTCATGAGGATCTTTTCACACTTCCTCAAAGTGACTGGACAGAACAGAATTGTGGCAAACGTTTCATTTGGGTTTTACTGATCGCTGTGGAAAACCCGTGCTTTCCTCTTCGCTTGTTGTTTGCAATCACATTCTCTTTAGAAAGACAAGGAAGTTTTTTTTTTAATTCCAGCAAAAATTCTGATCACATTAACAAAATGCACGTTGAATAACCGTTTATATAATCCAGAAATTAATTTGCCGTGCTTTTGTTTTCGTCCCAGATTTACTTTTTGAGCAAACATATTAGGGGGAACACACTCAGGGAAAAACAGGATGAATCACCATTAGGCCCTCTTAACCATGAGTCATCACGCAGTATAAGCCTTACCAGCAGCATGTCTGGGCTTGTTATATAGGCCAAAGGTCGAGCCCCTCAGCCACCACCAGATGGCGCACTCTGCTCAAAAAACGCGCACACGTCTCTCTTGGCTCAATTGTGGAGGAGGAAGAAGAGGTGAAAAGGTCTTTGTAAATGTCAGAAATCACCAACATTTGTATCGAAACGTCAGCGTGGTTTGGCATTTGAAAATTGATAACAACTTTGACCCTGTTTACGGGAAATTCAGATGGAGAAATAAGTCCTATGTTATTAATGTTATTTATTTAATTTGGTTCATTTGTTGGTGGCATAAAGGTAGGCCACTGCAAGGATTATCTTTTATATATACTAACATATTATAGTGGCGTACCCCCATTATTGAAAATTGGACCTGCCCCTCCACCTGCAGATTGTTGTGTTTAAAATGTAAGCATATTTTCACAGATATATGCCTGGCACACGATTGAGTTTCGGAGATCATTGGCAGTGTTGATCCAGTTTGTCGTGCAATGGTCCCGGTTTCTTTTAAATGAAATAGTTACACGGAAGTCTTTGAGTAATTCCTGCTAATAACACATGACATTTCATTTCATCAGCTCTTCCTTATGATTGTGCAACTCAGAAATGCCAGTGCCTTCTCCTGCTTATTTTGATTTGTTGCTGTTCACATGACCCAGTCTCAGTCTGTACTTTCTGTCTGGGTATTTCGTTTTTGGTTATTTGTTTTGCCTTTTAGTCAGTCTTTGTAAAAAAAAAGAAAACAAAAAAAATCTTGTGACAAAATTGTGACCTGAGCTGAGTGGATTAATGAAGCAATAACCACAGCATTTTAGCAACACGATAACTGGATGTTTTTAGATTCTACAATGTGATGTTGTCGCACTTTGAAAAGGCAATCTTTGTGCTTTTTTTATTATTATAACAACATATCTCTGAAACTTGACTAAACAAATCAAACAAAGCAATTAGTTACTTTAGAGCATGATGTCACTGACAATACACGAACAAACAAAACCAATATGCATATTAGTTTTACCTGCCCCCATCAGGCTAATTGAACATTATGGACCAGCAGAAGTTGATGTAAACAACATTTTGATGGCCAGCTGTAGTTGTAGTGTGTATCAGCGTTTCCCAACCAGGGATGCAGGTACGCAAGCCAAGAAAAGGGTCTGTTTCATTTTGTAAAAGAAGGTGAAATTGAGGAAAAAATGCAAGGATGTTTTGGAGAGGGACATCCATACTAAAATAAGAATATCATTGTAATAAAAAGCTAGCAATACTACTATAATAAATCTGTTTGTCTAGAAGGATTATGGGCTAACCAGAGCGTGAGACTAAGCTTAGGGAGTACTCAAGACAAAAAAAGTTGGGACTCACATGCACATTTTATTATTACCAGATTTTGGAGTTGAAAAGTAATTTAATGATATGCAAACAAGAAGATTTGACGCAAGTAAAACACATTTCTTTCTGATCATGGTTTCTCTGATTTTGCAGTTTGCATCCCATTTAAATAATTTTAAAGGTCCAGACGTCAGATAATAATAACATTTTGGTGTGAATGTGAACAGAGCCACTGATGTAAGAAGCCTAACTCTCTGCATTAATGATACACTAATTGCTTATAACGCCTTTGTAATTTTGGGTACTCCTTTGTTGACGTTGGTCTATTTTGGATAATCTCCGTTGACAGTTTTGACAACCGAAATCCCACCTGAATGCATTAAGTTCAAACACTTTGCATGCACGAGTGTTTACCTCCAACACTCTACTGGGATAGCACTGAAAATTGATAAGTGACCGGCACGTGTCAATACGGGGAGGGGGAGGAAAGAAGGGTCTCCGTGCGCATCTGTCGAGCATCTGCCAGGAGCCACTAAAGCCGCTGGAGTGTGCCGCCTTCAAAGACCCCCAGGGGCCTGTAAGAAGGACCCGGAGCAGGTGGGCGCCTATTGTTATCACCATGGCACAAAGTCGTCTTTTTATCCCGACACGCGCCAAGTCAAGACAGAGCCGGGCCAATTAAGTGCGCCCCTTCCACACAAAGGCGAAGAGTGGCGTGTGCCGAGGCAACAAGCTGCTGCTCACTGATGCTTCCAGAACGGCCTCTGCACCTCCCTGTGCCACTGGGGTCATCACCAGTACACACACACTTGGATTACACACAGCAAAAAAGGAAGATGTTTACCGTCTGCAGGTGCTGGTTGAGACGCTCTAAAAATAGCGCGCTTGCTGGCTGCTTGGGAAGTTCCAGATAAGTCTGTGTTATGGAACATGCTTTCTATCCCCTGTAGTGCAGTGTTTCCCCTGTAGTTGCCCACATATTAACCAAACCACATGTTTTTCAGCTTTAGCTGACATGCAACATTTCAAGATTGCGTTAACTACCACCTCTAGCTCTAGATTTGGTGCGTAATTGTAGTATAAAACGTTAATTGTAAGGTGTAAACAAAGACAGCAAACTCAAGCCACCACTTGTGTTCCATACAATTAAACAATAAGCTTACAGATATATAAAATAGGGAGTGTAGTGTACGTAAAGCATGCAACACGGTGTCACAGTGCTTAAGGTCACATTTTGTGTAGTAATTTCTTACAAAGCAGTGATGTTGACTATACAGGACAAGGAGTTTGTTAGTGGACGGTTTAAGCCGGGGGGATTTCTTGAAAATGCGTAATCCTCGCCCCCACGTGGGGCTGTCAACAAGCCGGGAGTGAACCTTGTGCTGGGACTTTTGCTTTCCTCACCCAAACTGTGCGCTCTGAGCCAATGGCAGCGGCGCGCGGGGGAAAGCACCACCCCTTGCCGAGAAACCACGCTGACGCACTATAAGAAGAAGCACAGCCTGCTCACAGCTCAGAATAACGACAGACACGACACAAGAACAACTACCAGCAAACGAGACTTAACACTATCCGCTGTTCGCTGCTCGGACTCTTTACGCTTGTGGATTATAACTATGACTCTGGAAGAGATGCAAGGACAAGAGACAACCATGGATAACACTGACAGGTAAATACGCACACAATCTTACTATGGCAAAGCGTTTTTAGTGCTTTATCCAGTGATGTTTCGTACCCTTCAGTGTTCTTACGGTGCTGTGTTGTCTTGTCAGGGTGCAAAGTGCAGGCGCAGCGCTGGAGGAGCTCCTCCTCGCCGCTAAAAAGGAAGACTACCTGACAGTCGGAGTTTACGAGTCTGCAAAAGTAATGAATGTGTAAGTATCTAAGTATTCACTGAAACTCTTGGTACTTTTGGACCTTTTATTAAATGTAGAGATCGCAACTTTTCCCAGATTGTAACCTCTTTGTCTCCCTCTCTACCTGCAGTGACCCAGACAGCGTGGCTTTCTGCGTGTTGGCCACAGACGAGGAGTACGAGTGCGACATCGCGCTGCAGATTCACTTCACGCTCATCCAAGCTTTCTGCTTCGACAACGACATCAACGTGGTGCGGGTGAACGATATCGACCGCCTCGCAGACCTCGTGGGCGCCGATGAGAGTGGGGAGCCCAAGGACGTGCACTGCATTCTTGTCACGGTACGAAACAGCACCCACGTTTGGTTTCATGTCTGATAGTGGGGACAGCTCATAGTGAATCATGCGTAGTCTCAGCACGCTGTTCTAATGAATGCTTTGTCTTGTTCCTTGCAGAGCCCCAGTGCCAGCCCATGGAAGCACTCCTCTTTGGATAATCTGGGGATGTTTTGTGAAGAAAGACGCAGCGTTTACGACTGGGTACCGGCCATCACTCTGCCTGAACGCTGAACTGCACGCTACCTTGATGTTGTTGAAGAAATTCCAAGAGCTTGAGGTGTAGATCTTGTTCCGCCTCTTCTCCTGTACGGATTAACGAGGTTTTGCCGCGAATGTCTGCGCAGCAGCAGCAGCCTCCTGTCCCGGTGCATCCAGGGACAAGTGACAGGCGCCTGGGGTCCAAGCTGAGGTCGTGTGAGGACCAGATGGAAGATAATGGACACTGAGCAGGCGAAAAAGTGGTGGATTGGTGTCCTGAAGGGACCAATAGAAGCAAAGAGGACATTGCAATAGAAGTTGAACTTTGAAAGGAATATGGACATATTGAGAAAATGTGGACATTTATGTTTCTTTTTTGCAAATCAGCCATCAGTACAAGGCTACGTGGATGGAGTAAGCAGAGACTGATCCTGATACAAGCTGTATACATGGACTATATTTTTTTACTTGCAAATGAAAAATCAATGCAAAAATATTTTCTTGATTGTAACATTTGAATTGCTTTCTTAATAAATACTCAAAACAAAGTTATCTTGTCAGACATTTCTTTTCCACTTTGCTCTCCCCTCACTTTGCATAGATCAGGAAGTCTAGTGCAGAGAGAGAGAGGTGCAGAGAAATGATGTGGGTGGTAGATGAGAAGATCAAACGTAACGGCACAAAGAGGAAAACACCCAGAGAGCGTAGTAGTACGTGATAACAACAGTAGTTTGTGGTGGTAGTAGAAACAGTAGTAGAATTGGTTCAGTAGTGGTAGTAGTAATAGTAATAGTAGGCTATAGTAGCACAAACAACCTGCTGACATATGCACTTTACTAAGTCTAGAGGCAGTAGTGTAGCAGTGGTGCTGTGGGGGAAGAGTTGTTCTTTGTTCAGTGAGGTGACTGATGTCTCTGTGCCACTGTTAATTGAGCTTTTTAAACCAAACTGAAAATGTGCCTATAAAATGCACAATAATATAATGAGACCAAAGGAGGTCTCAGAAGAGGGCTTTTCAAATTATAGACCTATGCACAAAGACATTTCCATAGTAGCATGTAAGCGCTAAGACTAGCCAACATTTGAAACAAAAGCAAAATGTGCATATTTACTGTCGACTGAATGATTGACTGCATACAATTATAAGAACAAATGAAAAAACACACTGACTGGAGCTTCATTGATGTTGTGCAGAGTGACACAAAGCATAGCATCCTAAGCTTACAAATTTGCTCAAAATGGCACATGGTATGGTTTGAAAATATGTAAAAATAAATATTAAACTAACATATGTAGCTAAACTTAAAATACAATAACCATCCAATCAGCACTGGGTTTTATTCTTGAGTTAAACAGACTTTAATGAATGCTTAAGTGCAAAATGAATGCAACGATCTTTCATGTGTTGCACCCAAGTCTGCATCAGTGCATTGTACTAACTAATGATAATAAAACATGTATGAAGTATGCATTATTTTCTATATTGCACTGAAAAGGTTGTAAGTTTAGTTGGAAGCCGATCCACTTTCTTCTGCATATTGCTAATGAGTCCCCAGACCAATCAACGGGTCCAGTTCTGCATCATTTTAATATTTTAAAAATACAATATACCATCTACCATGATGGCAAATAGAAAAGAAAATAAGAGAAACATATTGACATTATCTTAAAATAGCCTATTGCAGTAGTTCCCAACCTTTTTTGTTTCGAGTACCCCCTAAGTTTCGTCTGACATTCTAGAGTACCCTTTAACTTGAGTTTCAGGCAAATAAATGGGTTTAAAAGTCACATTTTGTCAATTATTACTATTATATTTTTGTTTTGATAATATTTATAGTCCAAGATACTCCAAAAAGATACTAAATTTACAACAAATAACACATTTTTTAATCCAGATATGAGTAAATTTCAATCTGAAATCATTCCAAGTACCCCCTGGTGATCGCTCACGTACCCCTTGGGGTCCCCGTACCCCTGGTTGGGAAACACTGGCCTATTGCACAACTCATTTCTCCTCTACTGACTGTATTGCATTGTATTCCCCACAAAAGTGCACAAATATTGCAGAAATGACCTGGTTTATTTCATGCAAAAATTCTGAACTGGAAACACAATAGACTCGCAAGATATCGGTCAGTGTAGTGCACCAGGAAACTATAGCGGAGGTTTGTGGTCGAGGCTGACAGTAAACACATCAGACCACTTCAAAGACCCATGCGGCTTCACCTGAAGTCAATCTACAATTCCAAGCAACACCTCCAACCCCTGTTTGTCCAGAGTGCACGTGGCGATATAAATGTGAAATGGAAGTAATAGTTACAAACTGCGCATGCTCTCAGTTCTTAGAAGAAAGGAAGCTGCACTCATACTGAACATCATTCTGGGGAGAATGAGTGTGTCCTTTATGTGAAAAGTGACCAAATCATATCTAAACTCTAGTGATTGTAGTGAAATCATAAAGTGAATGACGACTGATTCATTGGGTAAATCCAGGCGGTTGCCATTTTCACTTTGAAGCTGTGAAAGCAGTGACCCGAAACACCATGAGTAGCAAGGAAATATTTATTAAGGAAGTTTGCGTTGAGAGGGCGGGCAGCCCCCACCGACCTGGGGACCTTTCTTTATCAAATGTCCATCAGTGAAATCAGAAAGACAAATTTTCTGTTATGCACATTTCTAATTAATCAAGCAATCAGTCAACGTTTATTCATAAAGCCCCTTGCAACACTCAAGGTGACCAAAGTGCTTTCTAGTAAAATGCAAATAAAAATGTAAATAACTGTTTGGTGGTCATTCCCTATTCATACTACCATACAGAGCGGTACGGGTGGAGTGGTGCGGTTGTGTGCTGTTTCCGCTGCATAAAGTGATCTGTACCTCCCTCAGGTGTAAACAAAAGCGGATAGAACTTGACTGTAATAAACCGCCGTATTTCGGGTGATGATAACTTTATTTTTTGAGCCGACAAATTTAGCAAAACAAAGCTGGCGTACGTTAACATCAGCTGTTTTTTGTTTATGGTTGCAAGACTTAAAATATTGTATTTCCGGTGCATAATATGTCTAATTCTATCCAAATCGAATGCTTTATATAAAGAGACATCAAAACACGTTGTAGAAGCCCTTATAATTACAAGTACAGGTAAAAGGTATGATTTAGATTTGAATTATGAACAAAACGTGCAATGTTTGGGTGACGTCAGCTCTCATAGCAGACCCCTGCGAGCCTGGACCTGCACACAGACACTCAGTCATTATTTGTTTGATGGCATCTCCAACTCCATCAGACTAACCCTGGACAGCAATCATATTCCTCAAGTGAATAACTGTAAAGTGTAAGTATGGGCAATGCTATATATTCCCCAGCACCCATCCCCCTTCTCCTGCACATGTGTGAAGACAGCTACTCTGGAGACAACACAAGAATTTGCCTTATAGCCTCACCATTGTCCTGTAATTGCAGTAAAACATGCAAGAACTAAGCATGCATTGTCTTCTTCAACAAAACGAAATCACACACTTGAAACCATTTAATGATATTTCTTCACGGCACAAATCAAACACACTATGTTTGTCTCTCCAACCAAATTGCAATATAAAGCACAGCATATAGTGAATGTACAATGAAACAATGCAGTCGCCCTTGACCCAGTTGAGATAAATGTTACGCTGACAGTAATAGATAGCCTCTGTTTTCCCCCTAAACCAACCACTATCTGCCCCTCTGTCTGTGTAGCAACAGCTGATGCAAGCCTGCAGTAGCTTGTTTTTCATGCGCTACTGCTGAACGCACAACAAAGCTCCACTTCTGCTATTGAGCCGATCTGTGCTATTTATGTCGAGCTAACAAAATATCTAGTGTATGTGCCAGCGCCTGCAGCCACAGCCCGGTCTGTCTGTCTGCACACAGTCTGAGCCAGAGATCTGAAGCCCCGATAGACTAGACTCATGTAGGCTATCTAACCCAGAAAGCGACGCATGTCATTAACTCTGGCTTATAAACTCTAAACATCAGTCTGGTCCTAGCCGCTTATGTAAAACCAACAAGAGCCAAGTGTGATAAAAAGCCAGACTTTATAGGCAATAAATGTGCTAATTTGTGTTGAAATCTGTTCCAGGGAGGTGTCAGATCTTGGAGGTGGTTGCGTCCTGAAGCTGCATGTCTCTTTCTTCCATTGCACTTACGTTTTTTTTTCTCAAGAAATGACGGCAGTGTAAAAGTATTGACTGTTGTTGCACCTTTCATTGAAGTTTTTTTTTTTCTCAAGAAATTATGAAACTAGAAACTGGTGACTGTTGTTGCATCGAGCTGCCCAATAACACGCTACGCTAAGCTTCCTGTTCCAATCTATATGTTCTTTTCTTGCACCTTACAGTCACTTCTCACTCCATTTCAAGCTAATAAGGCAAGTGAATTCTAGGAAAGCATGGACACATAGTGAACATTTAGGTGTATATTTGCGGAACTTGATATGCTCTCAGCACTGCCTCCGACTTTGTTTTAAACTCAGACCTCCGCCTTTCCATTCAGCAGTTCGGCATGCAGCCCTCCTCCACCCCAGCACCATTTTTTATTTTCACCACCACAATGTCTACTATCTAGGCACATCCTGCTCTACACCTCCTGTGCATAGTTCATCAATCCCTGCACAAGAGAGCCAAATCTATTTATACAGTATATATCTATTTGTATAATTATAAATATCATTCTTATTGTATTTTATTCATTATCCTCCAAAGCATATCGTCTTCATTTGAGTCTGTCCAAGTTGAAACACTGCTAGGCTATTGTCTAACGTCTTGAAATTCATCTTTTTAAATACTTTTTGCTAAATGTCTTACTTATCACTCCATATCAGGCATAAAAGTTTTTTTTTCTGACATAATGTGTGTTAATAGTACCACCTTCTGTTTGTTTTATCCATGTCATAGCTAGCTCGAAATAAAGATGATTGTATTGTAAACAAAAGGTGAAGATTACAATGTTGGTCATAAGCTCAAAATTACTGGACCATGCCTCGATGTTATTGTTACAGAAGACCTATTATAGTCTAGTCTATGACACACGTTGATCAGTATGTTTTTTTTTTTTTACATTTTAAATAGCAATATTCATCCACTTAATTAACAAATAATTATGCTTACTTTTGGGCTGAAAACCGTACCGCCAGCCCCTTTACCTTTCATCTTTGGAGAGCTGCTGTTCCCGTTAGCGCTATAAGACGAATTTACATTTGTGACGCTGCCGAATCCTACAAGTTTCACAGTTTAAGAGAATAAAATTGCAAATAAAGAGCAGTGGTAGTGTAGTAGATTGGAATCTGATGAGCCGTTAAACCTGGACTGAAGGAGCAATGGCGTCTTGTCTGCAGGAGAATAAAGATTACTCAAATATGTGTGAATCGTTTTACAACTTTGAGTAGTTTAATCACAAAGGGGAACAACTATGTCATGGTTAAAAGCTGCTAAAAGTCGATTTTGCATAATAGGTCTCCTTTAAAACACATCATAATGTTACACAGTGTTACATTTATCGCTGAATACCATAAATGCCTGACATGTCTGCTTTGTCAGATGAAAATGCATTGTTTACATTCTACCTCTTTAACCTCTTTGCGCTTTATGAATGTGCGATGATCAGCATTGCAGATTGTATTTATTTATTTTATGTAACTACTGCCTCGTGCACACTTTGTTGACTATATGCAAAACATATCGACCAGGAGTTTTGAAAGGAAGAGCATTTCAAGTCATGTTAACCGACAATGTATTTTCGTAAGTACATCATTACCAGTTATTGTCTGCTTTCTGCCTATACTGCAGCGGTTACAGTTATTCTCTCCCATGTCGGGATCTCCTCCGATTCCCACACTCATCACCGGACTGTAAGTGGTGACTGCTTCCCAGGCCGATCGTACTGAGTGATACAAACTCCACCCATCTTCCCAGAGCCATTTACGCCCGCACCGGCGCTGAGCAGTGGCCTTCTCCTCTTCTGGCTTACAGTAACCACAATGGGGATGACATTACAAGATGAGCTGGCAGGCAGGCATCGTCCTCACTTGCCCCACCCTGCTCCACCTCCCTCTCGCTCTCTCATGGTACAGATCGGTTCTATGAGGTCATGGCCCAGCTGGCTGAGGCTGGCTGCACACAGGGAGAGACAAAGATGGATGCATGGTGACATGGTGTAGGGTGACTCCAGTCTAAGTACTGCACTTTCGGAGTACAATGTGCATCTTTTATGAGTTCTTCAGTTGGCAGCGCGAGGAATTCTCATGGCGGCTGCAGTGGCCAAGGTCACTTAATCAGCATGTGTGATAAGATACATAATATATTGACACACTGAGATAAGAAAAGCAGAGGAAATTAATACATATAAAACATTAGAAAGTTCAAATGCTGCAAAGGTAAAACACATTATGATACTGTGTGCCTGAGAGAAAGATTTCCTGTTGGATCATTCATTATTTAAATGAGCTGCAATCAATGCACATCAAATAGCATCACGTGTCACGTATCAAGTGTCACACAAGTATTATTATTTGAGATGATGAGCATTTGTCTATTGTTATAGAAGATATTATTAAAATAGAATAGTGTTAAAATATAACATAATATATATATATATTTGTTTATATTTATACATAAAAGTATGTAAGCTCCACCTCTTCACAGTGGCATTTCACTATAGCAAATTGCAGATTTGTATTTTCTTTTTTGTGTACGGGACATATGCTTTACCCAAAGTCTGAATTTTTGGAATAATTGCAAGTAAGTACAGATCAGTGGGCAGATAGGGGGTAGGTGAAAACATATATTTTCCAGTCACACCTGAAATAAAAGACAATCCATGATTACTTAAACATGCATGAATCAATTGAAATAGAACTTTGAGCATAGGTGTCTAGTCAGGGTACACACTTAAACATGGCTTAAAGCTCATAAATGTTTATTTTATATGTCACATATGTTAATATGTTCGGCCTCATAGTATAACTATGTCACTTTTGAGTTTTTGTGTGTGTTTGTTTTTGTTTTTTGGCCACAACCTCAGCCAATCGATTTTTTTTAACAGCTATTTTCCTGAAAATCTTGAAAAATTACACAGACAAGTATACAATGAGGCTAATGAAATTGTATAAGGTTCAACATTTTAGTATTTCTCTTTAAAGCAAATAAACAGTGTTGTCAGCTACATGATTGCATTGTCAGAGTGTCTCTAAGACTGTTTGCAGAAACCAAGAAGAGTCATCAAGACCTGTTGTTAGAGTAGCCACACAACAAACACCTCAGTGGTTGGTTACATCTCTTGTCTCAGTAAAAGCCCTATCAAATAGTCAGTGTGACCCGACCTGCTCTGCTCTGCTCTGCTATGCTGCGCTGCCTGTGGTTGCCGGAGCGACATACTACTATCACTGTCAAAGCAAAGAAGGCATTCCTCCGCCTAATGAACAGCACACCTGGATTTAAGGGAGCTACCTCACTCACAGAAGCGCTGACCTCATCACACACTTGTTTGTGCTAAGTATACAGTCATGACTCCAACACCACTGACCTGCACAAGGCAGAGTGTCCCGGAGGCTAGAGTGACATACAAACACCAGGTCGTTGAAGGTGAGGTCATCAGATGCTTTTAGCTGCTGTTAAAGGGTTGTAATGGATAAAAATAGCCGATGATATTTAGCTGCTGGGATTGAACTGTGTGAAAGGCTGTGAATAGAAGGCTGTAGAATTAGCCACCCATACTGAAATAGATATTCAGTAAATTAAATCTAATAAAACACGAGATGGAACGTCAAAAAAAATGGCTGTTACCATGGAAATCAATAAAAAAAAAAACAATTTAAATAAAGTAAACAAACCCTATAAGTGTACATTAATCAATCTATTGTGTCAGAATAAAGCTGATGTTCACAAATAAATAAATAAATAAATCTAGAAAATTACATAAATTGAGGCGACGTTGGTTGTTCTCTCATAACAGGAATTCATAAAAAAAAAAAACAATTTAAATAAAGTAAACAAACCCTACAAGTGGTAAATACATTAATCAATCTATTGTGTCAGAATAAACCCGATGTTCACAAATAAATGAATAAATAAATCTAGAAAATGACATAAATTGAGGTGACATTGGTTGTTCTCTCATGACAGGAATCTAGTGCTAGCCTGTTTACACTATTGTTGTGTCCTTGAGCAAGAGACTTCACCCAAAAACTGTGGCTGAAGAAGTATTCTACTATTCTATTCTGTTCCCTTATTTTTGTATAAATAACAGGGAAAAAACAACATAAGATGATTATTTGATGAAGAATATCTCAACTACAAGCTCATGGACAACTTTTTATTTTGGATTTCTTTTTCTGAATAGATCCTGAAAATGAAACTAAGCAGACAGATTTGGGAAACTACCATCCGAAAATATCCCCCATGTCTGGTGAAGGTTTGTTTTTCTAAATGTTCACAAATTGCCCAGGGATTGCATCAGGCTGTTTATTTGACAGCACCCAAAAGCACTGAACCTAAATATATCCCCCGACATGTCTACATTTGTACTTATTTTGTATCTCAATGACAACAAAACCTTGACTACGAATATTGGATTTCACACACGATCTAATAATATTAACTTGACACCGCGAAAACACAGATCGCACATGCGGTTAAAATGTCCGGCTGGGATCGGAGATAGTGTCAAATGTGTGAGAAATGATACGATGAAGCCCTATGGCGATCACATGAGGCGCGCAGGACTAGCCTCTTTACATAAGCCAAGATCTGTTGAAATGGCAAAGGTTATTTCAGGACACCTATAGAGAGCGAGAGTCTTTGAGTGTCGCCTGGATTATTCTAGTCGAGTGGCAGGGGAGGACAGCAGCCGTGGGTGGAAAGAGAAAGTACAAATGCAGAAAATAGATGCAAGTATTATTAGTAGCCAGTCTCTGTGTTATAGATGTAGGCTATATTGTTGCAGAGCATTTCTGTAGCATGCTTTGCGCGCATGTGTAGACAAAAAAACACTATTGTTCACTGGGTCATTGTGTCAGCGTTAAAGTATAATATGAACCATTTGAGCTCACTCTAGGATTAGCTGTATTTGCCTGTTGTACCCAGTGTTAAGATGTTACGTAAAAACTAAATTCAAATGACAGCTGTACCAGTTTTTCCCATGCGTGATCCCTGCTGCAGTGCATAGAATTTGAGCCACTGATCCTCCGGTTAATAGTTGAAACCTTCTTACCCAATACACCACTGCTTTAAAGGAGCTAGGTAATGGCAATAGATACAGTCAACAACGTGTGGTAATAGTCAGCGTGGTCTGTTGGAAACACTACTTTCACCTCTTTTAAGACATTTCCTGGTGAATTATGTGTATTTTAAGCACATCTAATTCAAGTCAAGTGCTGTAATCAAGGTTGTTGCCATGGTGTTACCTCGTGAAAAGTAAATGACTGGTTCTGTAGATGTTAAAATACAGTAGGTGGTGATTGCATTTATTTCGTACCATTAGCATTCATAGATATTTATACAATTTGGGGCTGTTGGACCACTTTTTTTCTTCTTCATGTCTTCACGTTTGTATTTGGCACAGTATAGCTCCAAAAGACCACATTTGTTCTTGTAGTTGTTGAATAGTTCATGATAAAGCAGCTCTTCTACGTTAATATACTCCACCTTCTGTTGTGCGGAGCTGGTGTTACTTGGTATGTACTGTCCACACCTAACGCACACCCGGTGAACACCTAGAACATAATAATTATAAGAAAGAACCTTCGCAATCAGTTACACTCTGTGACCAATTCACAGTCACACCCTCCATAATAGTTTCATGGCTACTTTTTGGAATGAAGCAGAACGTAACCAAGACGGTCTACTGACATGAATTCAAATGAGTAAACCAACCTGCTGAGTCATGATAGTTTGTTTTATGCAAATCAGTAGAATTTCTAGAATATTTTTGGTTTTGAATGTTGCACAAGAATTCATGTTTCGCCGGCAATGCTAAATATTGACAGAGCTCACACATTGCAATCATTGAGTATCTTCGGGTGACATTTTCTGAACAATTGCGGTATGTAATGAATGCATGAATGGTTTCTGTTTTTCGGCCCACTCTTTTGTTCGGCAGGCATCAGCATTCTCTTCATATCTTTGCACTTTACACTGAATACCAAACTCGGGGTGGACCGCTGGAATTGCTTGCAGACTTGCCAAATATGGAGGACGGTCTGTAATCTCAAGCTCGGGCTGTGACATTACTAACATACCTCCACTTATCCCTTCTGAAACACATGTACTGGAAGCCATGCCAGGCATCTCCAAGCCGGCAACAGGAAGCGGTATGACCATATACGCACGGGCAGCTCAATGATATGCAACACACACTCGGAGAAACAAACGGCTGGAAAGTTGCGTGCTATTTTGACTGTCTGAGCTGATCAAAGACACCGCCACTAGACCACCAGACTGCAGAGAGAGAGAGAGGAGGAGGGAGAGAGTCAAGGAGAGCGTAAACAGGACAGACAGTGCCGCGCCGGTGTAGACTCCGGATTCCACAGCGATGAGGCGATGGTGCTGTTTTAGGCCACACAAAATAGTACAGGACATACCACCATTCATTCCTTTCCTAATACGGATCAGACGACAATGTAGGAAAAGATATACTGTACATGCACTGTATGAGCTGGAAAAACAAGTCCAGAAATGCAAACGAGGTGAAGGATTGTTTGAATTCTTTGTGGGCCTGTTTACAATAGAGTCCAGGAGTGACCAGGATCTGATTCATTTTTGTTTTGAAGAAGGATGTAAATGAAAGACTTAAATGCAACACAGCAAGATAAAGCTGCAAGATGAAAGAAAATAGTAAAATGATAGAACAGAATTACACAATAATAACAGAACTCAGGATCGAATGACAAAAGGCAAACGTTATAGCCACAATATTTTTTCTGGCAACAGTGCAAAATGTCCATTCAGATGCAAAAAAATAAACAAAAGTCTGCTACTACTGGTTAATACATTTGTCCCACTATTCACCTTATTCAACCTTGGCAACTTTTCCCTCTTTTTTGCCAAAGATCTGCACTTCACACGTAAAGGCACTTCCGATTTGGCTTGAGCTCTGTTCACGCAAATGGCCAACGAGGGAAAAGTGTCACCGCTAAAAAGTTACGTGACGTAGATTGATTTGTGCAAAATGTTCAACGTACACGTGCAACAACAGTTCAGCAATGCACCGATTTCCTGGGCAGCCTGAAAATAGCTTTGTAGTGAGTGTAGAACTTACTTTCTATTGCGCTCACCTGTACCATGTAAACTGATACGACGTAAAAAAGATGGCGACGCCCATGGCAAGTTTCGGAATAAGGTGATTAGTGTCAGAATACTTTTGAGTGAGAGCCAAGTTACGCAAAACTGAACTGACCTTTCCACTTTCAAGATCATAAATGCGGAGAACTGCTTTTAGTCTTTTAATATATGCGTGAGTGCCCTGAAAAGCACTTTATAAATAAAAGCTATTTATATTATCCCTTACCCTTTTATAATTTCCTTTGGTTTAACTGAAAATTCAATGATGTGAGATGAGACGGTCCTAATCTCTACTGAAATTCAATAATATCGGAATGTTCAAATTATGCTCAAAGACACTTTCTGACCTATTTGAACTTGTGATTGATGACTTCATTTACTTTGGCGATGCACAATTACTTCTTTGTATGTTCAGTCATCTTTAAGGATTTTTTTGACTTACAGCAACTATGCAATGTCTCTTTGCATTACATTTTAACTTGCATTAAAGTCGTATGCCAGATTGCCTTCTTGACACTCTGGCGTCGATTGTTTGTTTGCTCGTTATTAGTCCACTGGGCAAGAATTCCTGGACATGTCCGGACCATCTGCTGCAAAGGCTTCGTATGCATATTAACTATCTGGATAAAAAACCTGACTATAATGGCATGTCCTTTCAAATGGTGTCAAGGCAAAGAAGTCTGTGCAGTTTTCAGCAAAAAGAAGATGTCTGGCTGGAGCGGCAGTACATAGCACAAGTGCCAGACAGCTTCTCTTGTTACACTTCACATACTAATTGGGATCCTTGAGAGGAGGCTGAGCGGCCAGGGACATTGCATGCCAGGACACGGTGAGAACGAACAGTCGAGGAGAGAAAAACGGAGAGAGAGGGCGGGAGGAGCACGGGACAGCACATGAAGCTAACAAGACACTCTATGCAGATGACCTTGTTTGCTTGCAGACGGGTCAGATTTTTTGGACCGACGATGCTATAGGAATTTCAGGCATAAAGAAAAAGCAAGACGTCGCGTGGAAGGGGGGAAAATTTGAACTCTGCAACAACATGTGTACGCCATATCCTTCCTGCAGTCTTGTGATAGTGCAAGTTGGTTAAAGATTAAAGGACCACAACATGTTTACCGTAATTCGTCTGCATAAATTTTGTGGCTCAAAACGTCTGACCTGAAATGGGCAAGTGTTGCGTAATATTGTCATATGTGAACTGTCTTATCAGCTGACCTCTTTAGCTTCGACAACAACCCGCAGCATGTGGAGATAAACAAGTAGCAGTATTGTGTTTACTCAGAAGACATCATCAGTGTTCTCCCCAAGAAAACTGCAAGAATACTTATACTAATAATGACGGTTAGCAATACTTGTTTTTTGAGTAAGCACTTATTTACAGCAAGTTTAAAACTGCAAGCACCCATAGCACTTTATACCGTGGAACTATTGACTTTTTGACACTTAAAATTGCAAGACAGGAGCGCACATACACGCAAATATTTTATACAGATCGATGTCAGTCTGATAACCATGTTTATCTCCATAAATTCCAAAGGTGTAATTGACAGCTGGATTAGCCAATCAGGGACACACATGATCAGTCTGTATCAAAACAACTATGGCTGCTTATGGCAACAAATATCCCATGGGGCTGAAAAACATGGCGGATTTCTGTAGAATCAAAGAGCGAAGTCTGAGGTGAGAGAAGTTTGATTTTGTCCTAAATGAAAGATGACCCTTTGTTTCTTGCGCGTCACTGAAATAAACAAAGCTGAAATTGCACAGTTCTGTTTGAGTTTGATTCGCGACGCGACGGAAGGAGTGGTGATGAGATTCGCTCTGTAAAATCTTGAAGAAGTTTGTATTCTGGATCCCAGGCAAATATGGACAAGCCACAGAAAAGTATTGAAGGATTGGCAGTTCTGGCAGTTAAATGCACAATAAAAATGCCGTCCAAGATGCAAATGTAAAGTAGATAAACACCAGAAAACAAAAGTATGTGCAACAATACTTAATCCACACAACCAGCTTTAAAGTGATGCTAAATGTCTAAAGGTGGACAATGTATAGTTGTCGTGATTGCTTGTTTAAACTGTGAACTTGCCATATAATCTAATACACCTAAATTTTGGCCTGATCTGTTGTAACCAGATGTTATGTTAGGTGTACTTTTAAATGTGTGAAGTTTCAAAGTCCTTGTAAGTGTTGGTCAAGCTGACCTCCACTACATTGCCACTGAAAGCTTGTTTGTGCTGTCACTGTTAACAGGCTGCTTATGAAACGGATTTGTAAACAAAAAACAAGACAATAAAGAAAACTGCACTTGCTGAAATTGAAAGTTTCTTCATGCATAGCTAAACGGAGGTGAACTTGCTGACTTTAAATTTGCAATTCCTGTCAGCAGAGGATAAGAAGGGCAAAACATTTTCTGCACAGGGTGTGTAAAGGAGAGACCTGTTTTCGAAGGACTTTTCAAGGGGGTGATGCAATTGCCACTCTTCCTTGCTCATCTTTTTTCATAGCAACATACCACAGTTAACCCAGTAACACAGTGAGGGCGCATGGCAACAGTGGACAGCTTCATCCCGCCTCCTCCTCTGCACATTGCTGTATTTGTTTCTCTGAGACATGCCACCCTGCTGCACCTACACATTTACTGTTTATACATCAGCTCTGCCATTGATGAAAAACAAAAATAAGCTCTTTTTGTTTTGCCAGTGTTACTTAATCTCCCGGCACATGCAGAAGAGAAAAGGAGAAGGGGGGCAGTGGGTATTTCTGAGAACCCCGACATACAGCCAATCAGAGTGCAGGATTACCCAGAGGCAGGCACAAACACACGCTGTTGCTGTTGGTAACAGAAATGTGATTGGCTGCTGGGGGATGTTGCTCAACATGATAGGTGTCTCAGTGTGAGGGTATTTTGATCAGTGTTATGAATGTTTATGTGCTGTTATGCTCTTTATTAACCTTGTTATTCTTCACACAAATGTTCTGAAAACTGTGCCATACAAACACTAGGCAGGGCCAGTACAAAGCCCCGTGCTAAATCTCCTGAACTTTGGTTACCTCCGGCACAGCAGTAAACAAGCACGCTGTACAATGGGCAGGCACTTTGGAAATTTGTGTGGAGGGCGAGTGACGCTGGAGCACAGGTCAGCAACCCCGATACACCTGCACAGCTGACGTAACACTGTTGTTGATTTGGCATTTCATATGATTTGGTAGGCTATCACCTTTTACTAATTGTACTTTTCTGTCATTTATAAACTACTACTATGTCAGTGCAGAGTTATGACAGGGTACATAAAGTACTCACAGGCTACCTTAAGAAAACAGTTATTGTGCAGATTTCTTCAGTGTTGCAGTACTTTGTTTACTATTGATGAACTGTTAGCCATTTACATTACTATTTTGCTAAAAATATTTTCAAATATATCAACCAGAACATTGCATTTCATTGCATCATTTATATGTGGCAATCATAACTAGCTTTTATTTTTTTGTGCCAACGCAACACTCAACCATTTATTATTATTTGTTTGTGTAAAATACATGTTGCAGTCTCTTTTATTATACGTTTCCCTGCATGCCTCTTGACCGTGTGAAGACAGAAGTCACACGGGAACCCAAACAGAAAACATCCCGTTGCTGTGAGGCAAGAGAGCAAAGATCAGCTCAAAACATTTCTCTGTTTTCCGCCTGAGCTCAGCGCTGCACATGCTGTCTTTGTTTACATGCTGCTCCTTCCTGAAAGGGGAGGAGCCTCCAGCAGGCATGCCTGAGTTGCTTTGGAGACAGTGCTTGTACAGTAGCCAATGGGAAGAAGGGGGATTATGACATATGTGTTTGTGTACAAAATAATCAAATACTGCTATCTGGAAGTGTGTTAACTGGAGGAGATATTTAATCAGCTCTGTACAGAATATTTAGTATATAGTTACATTTGAATTCAAGTTTTCCTTTTTTTAATTTGAAGTTAGATTTCACAGACATATTTAAACCTTTTTTATTATTATTCTGTTGTATTCATTGGATAAAATAAACAACACACTAATCAGAACCTTTGAAAAGTCTTTATTGCGATGCAGCAGATGTTTTGGTGGATTGTTTTTGTAGTGGTCCCATGGAAGCTGTTTGCATAAGTAGTTATCGCACCATGTTTCCCCCAAAGTCAGCCGCACCTGTGTACATGCAGGCTGGAGTTTACAGCTGCTATTGTTATGACACATAGAGACTGGTCCCCCTGGCACCTGGCCTGGCTTCATTTACTGTCAGGCACACGGGCTTCCAGTTAGCTAACCGCTTTATTATGAGTAACACGGGACACTTTATACAACATGCACACACAGGTAAACAGAAAAGTGAGGAAATGAATGAAGAGCATTATTATTCTTCATCATTTGTCTTTTTTTACAACAGTCCCATCATCATATTTACTTACGGTTTATGGTATTTGCTTAAAGGTGCACTGTGCAGTTTTTTTTTGGTGCCTGCTTGTCTCCTGGGATATGTTTCTGTGTCCACATTGCATTTCATCAATTGCAAGTGTTTTTATAGCTCAAAAATCCCTGAAAAATCATGCATCTTATCTGTGATAGGGTCGACTTTCCACAGATCTGACCTGTAACTTGACCTGGTGGTGTCCTCTGCTTGTCTTTAAGAACATAGATCAGGTTTAATGCCATTCTGTGTAACAGTCCAGGCAAAGCAACAACATGTCCTGGGACCCCTGGTGAGGCGGCTGTGGGGTCAGGTCATCAAGTAATAATGTGTGCAATTGAAATCATAAAAATCCAACACAAATGATTGGAAATTGTTTGAGATAAATGCTGTTAGTAATATTTTATCATGTGTTGCATTTGTCAAGGCCATTTTGGAAGTCTCCAGTACATGCATGAGGGGCTTCAAGGAAAAAACTTTGGCAACCATTGAAGACGCTTCAAAATGTACAGGTGGCTTTTTGAACAATAAAAATGTGTTGTAATCATTTATTTAACACATTTTTGCTTTTTACCCTTGTTTTGCACTTTATGTCCAGGTAATATCCCAAGTGGATCAACCAGCTTTGTGAAAATTTTATACATTGTAAAATGAATGCATTCTGAATCTTAATACACATTCATTGTCACATCGTTCACATAATGCATAATGTGAGTACAAAACATGACTCATTCTCAGTCATTTGGCAGCCTGTAAAACAAGACACTTTATCCACTTGTTTGCACATTGATCTTTCAATCTGTTCATCTGCTCATTTGCCAGTATTAACATTGACAAAGCAGCTCTTGTCAATACTGGCAGATAAACAGTTTTGCGCCAATTATAACTACTCTTATCAAGCTCGGTCGTTACTTTCATTTGTGTGACATACTTTTACCTTTAACATACGTTCTTCATCTAACAGTCACATTATTTTGCACAGAAGCTACGACTTTAGAAATCCCACCATTTGAACATTGTGTTGAGTTCCAGTCTAAAGATCGCAAAACAAGCACAACTTTTTAGTCAACTTTTTAATATTCTTGAAATAACAACTTTCTTGCGTACAATTTTAGACTGTTGGCATGCATTCTGATAGCTTCTATCCTTATATAACCCAGTGCTCCAGTATCAAAAGAGCTAAACCTTGAGCTACTTGCAAATGTTGTCTACCAAGGCACAGACTCTCATGACACATTCTTCTAGTTTTGGGAGTTTTTAGAGTAGTTTGCTTCTTATAAAATATCTTGGTCTTCCACATTCCACGCACCGCAACACAGGTACTGCCTAAATAACAATAAAAATATCACTCATATGCAATTACAACACTTGAAAAGCCATTATCTCCAAGGTAGCAGGTCTGTGTTTGTGTAGACATGCTTGACTGCAGCAGATCTACAGTAGAAACCATATGTTGCTTCTTGAACAGGATGCAGCTGCAGCAAATAAACACAAGATCTAGGAGCACGCTCTTCTCCATCTGTGTGCGCACTCCAATAAAAGTGCATTCGGGGGCTTCCTTTGAGTGGATGTCATCCTCTTTTCAACTAATCCACAAGCCCCTCTTCGTTTGAACGTGGTCTAAGGATAGGACAGCGCTAATCTAATCACTAATCCACTTTTTCGCTCCTCTTTATGCTACCTCTACAATCGTGTTTGGATCAATCACTCTAAAACAGCTTGAAATGGAGAGTTGTCATAAAAGCATAAAAAAAAAACGCTAGGACGGTTATTCTGGAATATCATTATTTTCTGGTCTCAACAGGAAATAAGGGACAACGCAAGGCTAAGAGCAGTGGATTTTGCCTTAGACAACCTCAGTTAGGCGACAGTCAGGACGTGAAAGTGAATCAGTAGTGTGAGTGCATTTCAGGTTAGCAGGCAGCTATGTAAAATAGCATTCTGTTTAAAGTGTTTACAAACCCAAAGAGAATATTGCAGTTACTTAAGGGCTCAGCTTGTTGCATACAAAACAACTTCCCATGTGGTTTGCTGCTGTTCGAATCAAATCTGGTCGGAATCAATTATGCAGAACCACAAGACATCATTATATGAGTAATATTATACAAAGAACTAAGGTGAGAAAAACGTATATAACACATTTTTACACCATGGGAAATATTTAAAAACAATTATTGTAAACGTGCAAACACACTAGATCCTGTAAAACTAGTCCACACACTGACTTAGCAGGTTGTCTATTTGATTCCACTCACAGTTATCCATCCTTGAGCAAGACATTGAACCCAGTGACCTCCAATGTCTTAGTACACTGGTGTATAATGTGTGTCAGAACGGAGTAGGTGATTCTTCATGATAAATACACATCTTTTTCACAGGCCTTTAAAGGGTCTGTTCCTGTTTTGTTTTTGTTCATGTAATAAAGTAAAAACTGTATTTGAAAGTATGTCCATTGTGCGCTGTACACATCTAATTATAGAGAGTTTTATTCTTAGCATGCTAATGTTTGTTAGCTTTACAGTTGTGAAAAGCGCTTATCAACTCCTCTCGGTGAATGCTGGGAATGCATTAGGTAAGTAAACTATATCTGGACCAGTGCAGTTTAAAATTAACTAGTTCTGTTTTTCACATTTTTCACCATACAGTAAAAAACAGGTAGGACCCCTTTAATAGTGAGATATTTTTTTTGATTTTGTTTTGCTTTTACCCAGATTTAACTTATTAGCTTGATTGAATGGTGTCTTTGTTTCATTGTTTTTAAAATGTGCATTTTGATTGCTCATTATATGTTTTGTGTACAGCACTTTAGTTAGCCGTAAAGTTTTTGAAGTGCTTTATAAATAAAATTGGTATGGTTTGATATTATTGATACTGTAACTGTTAAAATGTTCCGAACAAGATCAAGTTTGAATGCAAACAATGATGTTGTTTGGAATGAATAGAACATTAACGCATTCAAGTTAGAATGGCACGTCACTTCCACAATCGGGGGAGGACTGTAATTCATTTCTCGGTTAATTACAGTTTCAGTAAGATCTGCAATTAATTAGTGAAACATGAGAGGAATCACTCTATCAGCTCAGCCTTCATTCTATTAGTCCTAAGATTAAGATTACAACACGAGCAAAACCAATATGCAGCACGTTTGTGTTTGTTCCTTTGTCAACAAAGAAACAAAGAAAAGCAACCCGACCAACCACGTCACCCGGAGCGACTCCTCCAACTCTACCCGGCAACCACCGCATCCAGAGAGCCGGTAAAAACAAACACAGACATGCATGCGTGCTCTTCACACCAGAAACCTGAAACGCCGGTGCAAAAGTTCCTGCTTGCCTCCGCTGCTTTGCATAAATACCTGAAAGGAATATGCTGCTGTTTCCGTGATGAATGTGGAAGTTTTGCATTTTTGTTATCGTGAAATGCACATTTACATAAACTGGGGGAGTGTGTGGGCCCGGTTTTCTCTACAAGCCGAGAGCAAGGAGATCTCATTGACGTCCGTCCCAGAACTGGACAGTGCATGACTTTGTTGGCATTTGTGGACGACTGCATGAATGAAACTGCCTTTGAGTGTTTTTGATTGCGTATGTTTCTTCTCTAGAGTTCATATCATCATAAATTCTTGAGGCACTTGTATACGTCATCTCGGACGCACTGTACATGAGCAACAAACCCACACTGCAAAAATATATGTGTCAACAAGATAAATGGTTTGGATTGTGAATTTTGTTTTGTTTTGACTTCATTTAGTTGGTGGATGCACATTTCTCTTTAGTTGACTTGAGCAAGGGCAATGGGCTCTGTGCATTCTGTTTTTCTTGTATTAAAACGTAAAATATACAGAGATACAACCAACCTTTTTTTTCATTTGTTGTTTTATTTTTATTAAGTATTATGCCTCAAAATTAGCATTAGCATTAGCACTGACCCGCAAACACCTCCCTTTCCAAACACAGAAGTGTCCACAAGGGAAGTTTTTGCCTCATTTGTAAAGTCTTTGACATGTTACTAGTGCTATCTTTGAGTCCATTTGATCCCATCTAGATTTTTTATTTTATTTTTTATTTCTTCACTATGAAACGTTCATGGGTGGTCCAAAACACCTAACATACGATTTATGCAAATGTTAAATAAAATAAGTATTTTTTTCCTGATATGAATGTATATTACATTTGACCAAATGTGCATTGCTCAAAACAAAGAGAGCACAGATAAACAACTCACTGTCCAGTGTGTAATCTTTATGTAACCATTAAAGAACAAGGAGCCATGCATTAAAACTGTTGAATGCATGGCTCCTTATTGTTTAATGCAGAGTCTTGTCTTAACCCTAATCCTTACCCTTACCATATCCTAATTGTGGACCAACATATTGTGAAAAAATATACATTTGCTTTGAAAATGTGAAAAAATGACATCACTAAGCTTCTCACTGACCATCATTTTAGCATGACTCAGCAAAAACCCCAGAGACACTGGACAGGAAGTAGTGACGCTAGCACTGAGCTTGCCCTGCGCCCAGTGGTGTGATACTTTTCTGGAGAGTTCCACCACCTGCTTGTCTCCATGGAGATGTTTATGCTTTGCCTGGAATGTACCGCAGTGTTGCATTAAACTGTCTCCATGAGCAAGCATCGCACCAACAGGTCAGTGTTACAGGTCAGATCTCAGTTCAGTTCACGTCCAAAATCACAACAATAGCTGCCTCGATGGATGATCTGTGAAGAGGAGACGCCCCTAACAGTAAGAAGATATTTGTGATGAAAACATGCGCAACTAAACAAAGAGAAAGATAGAAAACAGATAGAAAAGTTACACTATTGTACTGTGAAACATTCCAGACAAAGCAATAACTTCATGAAAAAAGTTACAAAAACATATTGGAACTCGTCTGAATACCTTGAAAGAAGTCAGATATTGTCAATCTGCGATAAATCTAAAGTTGTCAAAACTACTCAGAACAGGACAAATATTTGAAATTGTGACTGATGCATTTGCTTTGTGCAGTGCCTGGTCCTCCTCCTGTCAATCACACACACGCCAGGCGGAGGAGTGTGCCATATGGAGAACCTTTGAAACCTACAACTTTTCTCTTCTCCTGCGACTCCTCGTTCCCCAGAGGCACGCTGCCTTTTGAAGTTGTCGTCTCACTCACTCTCGCACGGTGTGGCAGGTGTGCGGCAACCTTCAAGTCTCGCTGCGTGTCACCTGCCATATGCCCTCCTTTGTCTTTAACGCACCTGATCGCTCTCTGTACACAGATCCACAAATTGTAGCAAATAACTCATTCATCTTTTCATTCTCTCTCTTGACAAAGCAGCTGCAGACTGTGTTTACAAACCGGTCCAAGCGCAAAGCAAGGGCAAATCACAGCAATCGCCATGCGGACGCCCCACCAATCACGGGCCATGCTCAACAGCCATCAGCCAATCAGGGTTCAGAGACCTGCTGTCACCCAATAGCAACAGGAGTCAGACGCGGAGCAGTTAGAGATTGTTTAAACCAATCCAGAGGAAAGCTTTGAAGTGTTGTTTTTGAAATTCTTTTCTTTTATACCCAAGGAGCTTTGATTCTAAAGCATGTTGTAATCCTAACTTTAGAGCTGTTAATGCAAGGTCGATACAAGGGGCAAGCCAGCTCTACCCCGGATCAGCCTGTTGAGGAAAAAACGCCCATGTTTTTGTCGAGGTTTTGAACAAAGTGAGAGGAGCAGGCTGCACATGCTGCAGGATGATGAAATTACAGCCAAAAATGGCAATAGTTTTCAATGTTTTTGAGCAATACCCGTTCAACCACCCATTTACTCCTGCCTCTTTGTTTGCATTTACAGAAGCTTCATCACCATGGAGTGTGTAACAAATCTACTATATACTGCTACAGTTTGCTAAAATATTATTTGTATTTTATGGATAATGAGAAACCATCAAGATGCAATTGACATTAGATTCACCAGCACTTACCTTTGACTTTAATATATATAAAACACAGAACAAAATGTTTGCGCTTGTGAATGTGTAATGGAACAAAGCATAATTGTGAAAGTGAGAGTTAATTGATGAAATAATCTTGACAATCAAATCAAGGAATCAAGAACAATATGGCAATGAAGAAATTCTTAAAAACTACCATATTATGAAAAGTTGTTGCACATAAAAGAGTGAATATTTGTTTGCAACAAAAAATAGTTTAAAAAAGAAGTAAATACTGAGTAAGGAATATGCATGCATGTGAAAGAATTTTTAAAAAACGTGACTAATTACTAAATGTGTTGAAAGTTTAACTGTAAAAACTGGGCAGATAACATAACATTGTTTTGTTTTTTTGTGCTCCTTTTCATTAGTTTTTACTTTTTGTTTAACTTTATGACACTGTTGTTGAAAAAAATCACCAATAAAGAAAAAGAAACGGTTTGCATAGAAGTAACGAAAAAAAGCATGTCCTAAATCAATAAATAAAATAAAAAACACAAAATTATTACAACTTAATTTAAAAAAGAAACCAGTTAGACAGTGCATTATAACTCCAATGCACCTGCGATCTAACCAACCACAGGAACTAAAACCGTCGTGTTCAGTGCATGATTTAGAGCGCGTACAGTGAAAGGTACAGCGCCGTTCTCTGAGGACACATCCACTGCCTTTAAGCACAATAAAAGCCAGAGGCGTGTCATTGGCGCGCGTGCTGCCAACTGTTGCGGAGACACAAAGCCTCCATAAAAGCCACTTGAGCGCCCCCTCCTCACCACCGCGGCACACTTCGGATCACGGGCCCGTACACCCTATCCCCGCTCCTTTGTCCCCCATGAATGAACGAGAGGAGGGGAGTGTTTGTGTGCGGGACAGCTGGCTCTCCGGCTCCATCAGTAGCAGCTGCCCCAGTCACGGGCCCTCGGGGTGAAGCAGGGCAGATTAGAGGCTGCTGCAGGGCCAGAGCTGGGTCTCCTCAGTCTATGTGTGTGTGTGTGTGTGTGTGTGTGTGTGTGTGTCTGTGTCTGTGTATTGAATGTGGAGTACTAGACACGTCTTTGTTCTGCGTGCCACTTTCTTTCTTCTTATAGTGCATTCTCCTTCAGAACAAAAGATGCACTGTACTGTCCTATCTTCAGGATGTTGAAGACAGAACAAGGTGTATCTTTTTCTTTTTGAAGTCAAGTTTTGCACTCAAAATTTGACTAAGTCCAGATTTTAAAGTTGTAAGATTATTAAAATGACATGTAAACAGCCAAATCTGATGCGAGTCAACTACTATCTTTACGATCATTGTCTCTGAGTCGGATCCAATTTTGGATCAGCGTTTGCCATCCCTTTTTGAGTCACGGCACACTTTTTTTGGTTGAAAATATTCTGCAGCACATCACCAGCTAAAAAAATACCAAATCAAACCATTTAGGGAAATAAAGTGGTTGAAATTGTTGTCTATGCCATTGTTGTTCTTTAAACTTGGCAATGGTGGTGGTTTACCTTTCATTTTTTGTGAAGAAGCTGCACAGAACACTCTAAAATGGTAAATCATTCGTCTAAATCTACGAATCTTGGCAAAACATCAAGGCACACTAGTGTTCTCCGGCCCACTGGTAGAAAATCAAGCGTTGAAATAATCGTAAAAGTCCAGAAATCAGATAATATTGTGCGTGTAAATGTATGTGCATATAAACATGGCCACTGTGCACAAGCCTTTTACTTTTGTCTTTCTGTCTCACTTGTTAAGATTATAGTCACCGTGTTAATGCATCATTATAATGAGCTGTATCCACACTGACATGCTTGCATACATTCACAAAAGGTTGTGCATTTCAATTAGGGACATTCACATTAGTCGGTGGTTGACTTGGCTTGACATGTCTCCTGTTGCAAAATGCCTATTGCAGCTGTTTGATTAATGCATTAGAAAAGGATAAGAAAATACTAAATCCTTTTCAGCTCTAGGTTTAGGTTTGCAAACAGAAAGATTAAAAAAAAAAGATGCAAGAAAATGGTTCATCCTGGTTTGCACGATGCCCAAAACGGCAAAAAAACCAACAAACAAACTGTATTACAACCAAAAGCGCATCTTTGTACTGGTATACGTGCATGCCCCAGTCCAATCGCCGGCTGTGGATGAAGATGGAGCCAGTGAAAGTCAATGGGACCGTAGACAGCAGGTTGGAGTCGGGCGACCAGAAGTTTAAATCCCCACAGACGCTGGTGTATGGGCTGCCAGTAACTGTGACAGCTGCTGCTCCTGCCTGTATACGACATTTGAGCCACTACCTTTCAAAAAAGACAAGCTGCTGATGAAGAACGATGGGGGTCAACTTGTGTAGAAAAGACAAAAAAAAAAAAAAACGGCTTTGAAAAGATGTGTGAAGATAAGAGTGGCACGCTTCTGGGAGGGTGAGGAGAGGAAGCGACTTATTGTGCAGTTTAGGGACCGTGGCATGAACAAACACAGCTTATAAAAGAGAGGACGCTTTGCACTTCCGTCCACAGTTCTTAGGCAGGTGTGTACAAAAGTTAAAACAGTACAAAACGCTCTACAGTGGAAGCACTTGTTGGAGAACAGTTACATTCTCCTACAAGATATTGATATGGTTACTTTGGTGAATAAAATACTGGTTACTTTGGTAAATAAAATAAATAAATATTAATCTCATCTCATAAAAGTATGCAAAAACACATTATATTCTCACAGTATAAAACTGAGCATGAATTGCAAGGATGTAAGACAACATCAACCAGTACTGTACTTCATCTTGGACATGTAAAATTGTACGCTTAGGGATATATTAGATTGGGGAATATTATGAGTTGTTTTGTAAAAATTCATAAATACTTTGTTTCGACTTGATAGCTTGGCTTGGAAATATATTGTGTAATAGGAATTATCATGATTTTTTGTTTTTGTAACACTGTATCTTAGTGTATACTTGGATTGTTAACAGTTTGATGTAAAAATGTATGTAAATATTAAAATATTTATCATATAAATTATAAGACAGGTGGGATTCAATAAGTATTACTTCATCCCACTTCTTTTCGATAATGAAGATAATGAAGAAAATCTTGAGGTATTCAAGTATTTATTTGGTCATTTAAAACACATTTTCTTTTTTTTTCTTCTTCTTATGTCTAATGAATATTTTTACATCTCAAGAAATCTATTGATTCATTGCTCGAAATAAAGAAAATCCTCAAAGTATGATAATACTTCTGCACTTGTAGATGTACTATGACTTTTTTGGTGGGAGGGCTGTTTCTTTACCTGGAATGCTCCGCAGTATGGCATTAAAAGTAATTATCTTGCATTTATTCAAGCATTACGTGGGCCCACTTTTCAACGTATGTCACCTGCTTGTCATGGATGCATTTCATGTTATACTGGGGAACATTCTGGGCAAATCAAATACGTCTCCACGGAAACAAGCAAATGGTGGGTCCTCCATCAGAAAAGTTACATTGTACACCTTTAATTTGTTTGTGTAATTTTAAAGTTCATTTACTTTTTGTGTGATTCTGGAACTGTGACCGACACATTAGTTCATTAGTACATTTAGATTGCAAATGTATGACGTAATAAAATGGGCTCACCATTAGCTAACAATAAGCTAACCATTCCTCACAGATATGCTACCTACATGAAAATGTAAAGTAAAGACTACCTGACTGTATTTATATATGGATTTATCTTTTTTTTGTTTGAAAATTAGCATTAGCTTTAGCATGTCCACTAACTGTCCGCTGGGAAAGTATTCATCTCTTTGTCTACATTTGTAAAGTCTTTAACACGATATCAGTGACATCCACCTGCAGCTCACTGTTATTCATTTTTTTGTGTGACTCTGCAAAACCTCAGAGATAGAACTGGACATGAAGTACTCAGTAGTACAATGAGCTAGCCATTTAAAATAAATAGCCAACTGAAAACCCATGCGCAAAGCCTATTGTATTCATTGTATCTGCAGAAATAAAAGATATATTTTTGTCTATATTGCCCACCCTTTAGCATTTGTCAGCTGGAAGCCGGCCTCCCTTGCAGTGCCGTTTACTGCCCTGTTTTCCGACTGTAAGGCGGATGCAGTTAAACACAATGCTCCACGCCAGACGCACTTTATTGACACAGAGGAGTCACTGGGAGCTCGACAACAATGTGATATTTACACAGCAGCGAGGGGCCCATGCGAATTGAAGTGCTTGTTAATAAAATCACCCATTCTGCAGCGATTCTATGACTTAAAATGATAAACCGGGACGACACAAAAGGAGGTTAAAAGCTCGGGTAATGGAGGCAAATGGAAAAAAAGTGAAAAGATGTCAAGACTTTAGTTGCTATTGAAATGTCAGTGATGAGAATACAAAGTTATAGACGGCCATCGCAGAGCATTTGGCTGATTCCGCTGTTCAGGTTACATTTATGACTTGCACAGCTTTCTTTATAATGTCAAGAGTGCAATCAATTGGTTAGGTCTGTAATGAATATTGCAAATGTCAGAAGATCAAATTTGGGTTGAGTAGTAAAATAAAAATGAAATGGCATCTCCGATCTTAAAGGTGCCATACCGTGGAACAAAGATGAAGCAATCACATCTTCACCTTTAAATAAATAGATAGGCCTACATAACCTTAATAATAAAGAAGATAGAATAAAATATGTCAACCGTATATACCCTTCCAGGAGTGACACGAATACCAGGACGCACACGCAGCATGGTACTTGTGTTTACATTCTAGTCATTCATTTAAATGGGACAGCTAATAAAAAACTGTAATTTTGTCGTTTGTAGACAGCACAGACACATGGTTGTTTGCTAAAGTGCGTATATTTTATTATTTTAAAATTTTGACTTTATTTTGTGTATTAATACCTGTTGTAAATATGAATTATACTTTTACACCAATCAGGTAGCTGTTTGTGTTGAAAAAAAAAACAAATCTGAAAATTACAAGAAGCAAACACATTGATGACGTCACAATAGGGAGACAAAAGTTATGCATAATTTTCACAAAAGAAACAACTTTTTCTTTTTTACCCTTTAAACATTAATTCCCCATAATAAAGGTGTTCACATATATTTTTCTTTGTTAAATAAAAAAAAAATCTTTGAAATTAGATGACTTTTGGCTCATTGTACAGGATGATTGCTTGGTAATTTCCTAGTATGACGTCATCATTTACAACCAGTAAGTAAAATTAAATTCTAAAGAAAACTGATATAACATTTTAAAAGAATTTTTGCAGCATCTGAAATATATTCACCTTAACTGCATTTTAGTTAAATGAGCAGTCCAACCTGTCAAGGACACTTTAATTTATGCTCATTACATTTCCTAACAAGTGATAACTGTCAGTATCTAACTTCACACTCTCTAAAGTTCACTTGCTAACTGTGAGATTTGTGGCACTTGGTGATACAAACAAACATTTAACTGGCATAATCGTCTAGAATAATGGTAGATTTAAGAAATCAGGCGCTTCAATTTTTTTTACTAACCCACTTTTGCCATACATCCACTTTGCATGTTCTTTAATACAATATATTTTTTTCACAATTAGGATATGGTTATGGTTAGGGTTAGGTTTAGAAACAGATCATTTGGTTTAGGGCTTTGGGGCAGGCTTTTGGTAACTGTGTTGTCGAAAAAATTGGTTGTAATGGTTACCCAGATTATTTTGTCATTTATAACAATAATAATAATTTAAAATGATCCCGAAGACTTTATTTGATAGAACAGTCAAATAAAGATTTAGTGTTATTAAATGTATTTATTTGGATACCCATTAGCAACAGCAAAGCGGTTGCTATTTCTATAGTTGTTGCAGGAAATGAGGATAAAGAGGGTAGAGATATTTGGTAAACGATCGAGTCTGGGAAGTGAACCTGCAACCCGCCAGTGATAAGAACCACAAATGAGCAATGAGTCATTCTAAAATATAAAAAAGTACAAGAATAAGAAAATAAGAGAATTGAGTTTGAATTGCGCATTTGTTGTAAACAGACAATGAATAGATGCCATTCTTTTGAGGGGGCTTGTAACTATCCATCCTGCACCGTTCATTTTGATAATACCGCTGAAGTACTGCATCAATTTCCTCCATTCAATCATTGCTGTGTGTCGTGCAGAGTTCAGTGCAACCTTTTGTCCCGTCTTTGTCGGTATCAAATGCTAATGCTAATCCCAGTTGTTCCTCGGATCTCCACAACGCGCCCTCCTCCAGTCGTTGTGACACATCCCCACTGGCACCGCAAACCCGCTGACCCTCCCATCGCCACGGCAACGTCAGTCAGTCTGATCCAGTGAGACCGCTTCATTCAGGCCGCCATTGTCTCCCACGGCGACCAACGAGCATCCTTAATTAGGCCGAGGGATGCCCCAGTAATTAAAGTGACGGTTGATTCCATTGCTGCGCCTTTGTCCGCCCTCTTTTGTTTACAGCACCCGTTTCTATTGTCTGAAAACATAACTCCGCACTCAAAGCAAACATAGGACAATAGAGAGTTTTGGAATTGTGAAAAGTTAAATAAGGTCAAGGAGGACAAAGGAAGAATTTAAATGTATTTGAATGGGTTAATTTAACTGTCAGTAGTACATTAATCTGGGAATGTTAAACTTGAAATAGCCCAAAAACTTAAATTGTTAGTCTGCAAATGTTTCAAAAGAGTAAATGATGGTCAACTATCACAAATGTACCAGCAATATCTCTAAAATCATATTAAATTAGAAGATGGAGGACACTGCATTGTCTATGTATTGCCATTCGCCAATTCTTCAACAAGGAACTGGGTCAGGATTTGCCTGAAAAATCTAGAATGATATTTCTCTATATTTTTTATACAAATCGATATCAATATGGTCGCGTTCATGGAAGGGCAGGATTAACAGGTAGGTTAGCCAGTCAGGTACATGCATGGTCCGTCTGTATCAAAACAAAGAAAGGAAAGAAGAACGGCAAAAATAATACAGCCGACTGAAAAACATCATGTATTTCTGTGGACTCAATAAATGAAGCACAAAACTCTGCTTATCTGAGGTGAAAAAAGTTTGATTTTGTTCTAAGTGACCAATGGGCTCATTTGTTTCACACGTGTCACTGATATAAACAGATCTAATTGCACAGTTCTGTGTGAGTTTGGCTCAAAGATGAAAAAGTGTGTATTCTGGATTCCCAGCAAAGGACGGAGAATTTTGCTGGGGATTAATGTGCATTTTGATCTTTGGATACAGCCTTTTTGCTAAAGTCATTTTTCCTGTTGAGTTTGGAATGAATAACTGTTACTTAATTCCGTCCAACCAGGTGACGCTGCCTTATTATTGCCACAGCTGGGAAATTACAAATATCCAACACATAGTACACTTTATTTATGCCAAATGTTGCTAATCCCAATAAACACTTAAGCAAAGGTCATGTTAACCTGTTTAGGAAGCTTCAAGGTGCGCTCAGTTTGCATTTGGGAGTCGCTATCGGAAACTATTAGCGGTTAATTGTTAAGCAAATACGTATCAAGTATACATCTTATTTAATGCACTCAGCTGTATTTGACCAGAAGGGTGGAAGATGTGGGTGTCAGGGCAAGAGGTCATAAGAGCAGGCCAAAGGGGAGGAAAAGTGAGATGCAGATGTAGAAAGACGCGATTTTATTCAAGACTATAACTGAAGGCGACCTGTGTTCTTTGGAGACTTGTCCAGACACTTGACCCCCATCTTATCTGAATGTATGTGATATGCTGGTTGCTATTTTTTGCATACTCATACTGCGCCAGTGGCATTATTATGAAAGACGCATTACCCAATTTTCAAAGTGCAAAAGAAGGAGGAATATGTATTTTCATAACTAGTTCCCATCTTTCACAAACCCTTATTGCTAATATCCAAATTCATGAATTTTTGAGTATGGGTGAACATCTTTAACACCTTTTTTCATACGGCGAAGAGAGTCCATCGTAGCGCCGCTTATGACTCTCACTTCTTTTTACAATAGATAAAAGACTTACTCTACTATTATCAGATGCACATAGCATACAGCGATCTAATTTTGTCACAGAGTGCTGCTCAATGGGGGAAAAAATACTTAATTACTTATTATTATTTACAAGAATATATAGTCAGGTCAGCTTTATGTTTCGAGATGTTAAAAACAAAGTAATTTGTTTTAAATTCTTTATAGCAGGCCACACTCGCTCACTTACCTAATTGCCATAATGCTAACAGTGCACTTCCTGCTTTTCGTAGAATAAAACGCCCCGTAAATACATTCAGAGAAAGCGATGCAGTGTCATTTTACTGAACCGATACTTTTACAATATATCTCCTCAGGGGCAAAACAATTGGGTTTAAGTTTCAAAACAGGTAATGTAATGTAATGTAAGAGCAGATTTACAATTTAATTTCATATTATAGATCATGCTACAACACAAAAGACACAAAATGCTTAGAAGTGCATCAGAGAAAACAGAAAAAAACTGAATGTGTAAAAAAAAAAAAAAAAAAACTAAACATGTTTATTTGACATTGCTTGAGTTAAATAGTTGAAAACAAGTCATATGCTCGAGGGCACGTTCCACACTAGGGCACCACAATATTTTGCTTTCAGAAAGGGGCTCTTTGTGGTCTTTTAAAGCTTTGTATAAACACAAATGTCGTCTGGTCAGCTGATAGTGTAGACCTTTTCCACAAACAAATACACACTCTTGTTTTCACTCTCATCTCCACTATCTGATCTGCTGACGAAAAAAGAGAAAAAAGTGTATATGTACCTAAGCTCACAATGACCTGGACCAAGCACTTGCGCATATGGTTACGAAGGGTAAACGCTAGCTCGTGTGTACTTTTACTACAATCAATATGAGTGATTCAGCGCCCCTATCTGCCCCACTGTTTGTATGGACAACACCACACGCGACCGGGGAGCTGATAACAATCTGTCGAGCACACTTTTATCTGCTTCTCAGCGAAATCTATTACCAGTTTGACAATTTTCAAGTCTCCACCTCGGGAAAGGAAGACTGAGCTGAACGAAAACATGTTGTGTGCATGTGAAAATAGCTGTCGAGCATGGAACCTGTCAGTCTTGTATGTCACAGCGCGATACTGAAAACATGCCGATCAAATCACACTGACCCCGTTTTTGGCTTTCTGTATGAAGAGTTTCAAAAGTGCGTTGACGGTTGTGCAGTTAAGCATTTGCACGCCAATGTAGACTATCACCGATGCAAACCTTATCCAATTGCATGCCTTCTCTTGTGGTTAAATTTTCACCAACATCGCCAACTCCAGCAAAAAACGATACGAACGATACGATTAAAGATTGTTAATGAAACAATAATGGCAATAACAGGATGTTTTACTGCCATTGTCAGTGAACAAAATCCACAAACTAGGAATTTGTTTTGGCAGTATGGTGCAACAAAACACCATGAATCATTTTTAATAGTAAAAAACAAACAGCAAATGCCAGAATAGCTTTTATATGATAACGGACAAACTGATCATCCAATTAGCATATTGTACAGAACAACATGTCTTGTATAGTCACTTGAAGCGTACAAATGCATGATTAATGGCAGTATTCATAGCACAGCCCAGACGATTTGTCATGGTTTAACTACTGCGTTTCAATAATCTGCTGTAAATGGGGTTGTCTACACTATACAAGGCTGGCGATTGTCCTGGATGCACCCTTTCTCACCGCACATAAACTATGTGTGCACATGTTTCTATGTGATTATAGACATTCAGTTTGCACCACCCTAATGCCTGTTGTGCACAAGAAGGAACAAACAAACATCTATGTACCTAACTTCTGGCATCTCTTTAAATGGTATCAACGTTTTTACTCTTTGCATTTTGCATCATTTTGCTTTTCTCGCTGTAGTTCTTGCCGAGTTCTTTCGAGGTCAGGTCTGCAGAGTGTGCGTGAAGCTTGTTTTCTCAAAATGGCCCGAGGCAGCACCATCTCGGTCTCGTCATCGAGATAGTGTTTATCATGTCATTAGTGCAAAGACAGGTGGATATTTATGTGTGTGTGTGCGATGGGCATGTTCTAGTCTAGTGCGAACATTGGAGGACAGTACCAGCTGTGCATGGACCGACGTGAACTCAATGCAAATTTACAAAGGTGGGAGGAGATTGCATTCACTTCACGCACAAATAGCTAAGTGAATGTCAACATGCACTTCGAAGTCAGGACAGAAATCATTAGATAAAGTAATTATTATCACGGCAGGCAGGGATGTTCAGTTTTGAAGCATGTGCCGAGAAGTGCTTTGAGGGCATGGTGCTTTGTTCTCTTTGCTCCAAGATAATATTCACTTTACAACACAGCAGCTCATATAACATGCATCAATACAACAATGGTAAAAGAGAAAAATACAAGAATCTATTATCAAACCGTACACGGGCGAGCTCTGCAGACTCCATTGTCCTGAAATGACCAAACAACACACACCGCTTGCCTCATTTGCATACAATTGCAGACATTATTCATAATTGATGCAACAGTAAAACTATCCATCCAACAAAGCTAATAAAATGTTATGTAAATATGGAAAAACAAAGGGCATCAAGGTTAAAACAGGCATGGTTGAATATGCAATGTTGCAAGTTTCTGCAGGCTTGTTGCTGGATGAACAAAACTTACTTCCTGTGACCTCATGTGCAGGTGAAGAGAATTTATGATCTTTTTTGCAATAGGAGAGACTTCTGTTTGTCAAAGGCTTTACAGAGTCTGAGCTGGTCTAGACTGGATGATGAATCAATACAGAAGTAAATAACAAGTAAGCTCACATTCTTGTTTGTTTCTAAGTTCCATTTGCCATTTTTAGTGGTCTTAAATATTATTCAATGTTATTTTAGAATGTTTCAGGACTACTGTATGTATTTGGGAATCAAAACTCCTCCTTTGGAGCATACTTTTGGCAGCAGGAAAGAAGGTTGTTAGGGGAAAATGATAGCACAAACTGCATAAACAATCAAGGACTGGAAAAAAAAAAAAAAAAAAACACATTCAAAAAGCCAAAAAAAAACCAAACAAAAAAGAAACATTCTGAATTTATTTGAAAACGCATAGATTTAATAGACTTTGGACTACATGCCATGGAATGCTTTGGATATCAGCACATTCTGTTAACAAAATCCAATTTCAGAGCTGATTCATAAAACTACTGTGAATTTAAGAACAAAACAAAAAAAAAGAAGACTTCCTGTTTGTTTGAACCATTGACCCATGTGTCTTACAGCAAAAGCAAGTATCTCCCTTCCTTCCTCTAAGTCTGGTTTCATCAATTTAGTCCAGATGATCAGTTGCAGGCTCAGTTCCTGGAACCCAACCCCATAGCTTCTGGGGAATATCTGAAGAAACCGTATTAAAAGAGGAAGGAAATCAAAACAACAACAGTTTCATTCACAGAGTAGAGTATTTTGACTACTTTTCTTGTTGATTCAGAAAAGGCAGAACTGCTGTGATACGTTGCTTTACGGTGTGCTGGGAATATCATTTGCTTTAAAGGGGACATATCATGCAAAATCTACTTTTTTGGCCCTTAGATACCTTTTATTGTGTACTGTGGGTGTCTGGTAGTGGCTAAAAGTTGAAATTAATCACTTAAGTAGCTGCAGAGATATATTTATATAAATTTTGCAACATATTTCTCAGTTCGTTCGAATATCCGCATTATCTGTTACGTATTTTTATCTATCACGTCACAGCGGAACTACTAAACAAGGTCAAGAGCTTCCGGCAGAGACCGCCATCTTTATTTTCCTCGTAGCGATTTTGTAGTCCAAGCGCAAAGATGTCAAAGGTGCGAGTGGACAAGTTAAAATGCTCTGTTCTTGGTTGTGTTACCAGCACAACTCATTACACCGACCGCCTGCATCCGAACAACTGAGATCGGCATGGTTACGTTTTATTTTTCGTGGTAATGTACCACCGACAGTGGGGAAAGTTCCGTTTGTGTGCGCTAAGCACTTCAAAGAGGAGTGCTTCAGTAACCTCCGCCAGTACAACGAGGGATTTGCTCAAAGATTGCATTTGATCGAAGGGTCCAGTTCCTTCGGTCTATGGAGATGACGATATAGCGGAGCGGTAAGTCAAGAAATGCTGAAACACTGTTTATTAGACCTATTTTTTATCCAGTCATTCTTTACCTGTGTGCTGGCCATTTGTGAGGGATTAGCATTACACCTGGAGCTGCGCATCTTTTACTCGGCTGTTTTCCAGCTGCTTAGGGCACATGTCTTTATATATACATATAATACATTTATTTTTGATGTTTTCATAAGGCAGAACTCACATCAGACTGATCGTAGCTGACGTTAGCATGTCGCTAGCATTAGCGCGCAGCAAGCGTAGCCCGCAGCACCATAACTACGCTGACTGACTTGACAGTAGCCTTTTTCCCCGGACTGTTGTTGTAGTAAGATGGTAAAGTGAGGGTCCATTAGACAACCTGTTAACATCTTTCACACACAGTTAAGCTAACGGAGCGCGTAGCGAATTACATAGTAGTAAACAAACCATTGAGATGCAGCCATTTGAAGTCTTTGCTGCGGAGGATCGTCGTCTTCGATTTCCTCTTGGTCTGTGTCAGATTCTGGCTCGTACATGTAAGGCTGGATGTTGATGTCTTCGCTTGTTTCAATTTTTCGATTGTCATTACGTTTTTTTCTAACTTTGGAGAAGTTTTGGATCCGACAGACGGACTGTGTTTGGGACTACAACAATGGCTGAGCAGGCGGAGCATTGCATGCAATGCGCATGGGAGGGGGTGGGGTGCGAACTAACTCATTTGCATTTAAAGAGACAGTGCCAAAACAAGGCGCTCAAAAGCGCTCCTTACAAAAGGGGTAAAAGAGAGGCATGTAGAAAGAAAATTAGGAGGAATTCAGACTGTAGATTGCAGGTATAGTTTATTTAGACCCCAGGTAAATGTTTTAAATGTTCAAAAGGTGAAAATAAAAGCATGATATGTCCACTTTAACTTTGTGGCACCACATTTGGATAAAAACTACTAAAATAATTATAGTTTTGCAATCAAATGTGACAGGAATCCAATGAATCCAATCAAATAATTCAAATTTGAGTCTCGGTTTTACATGCAGTTTAGAAATTCTGTTATAACTGAGCTAGTAACAGGACCTACCACACAAAAGCACCATAGTAACACAACCGATGCAGCCTTATCTGTATCGGTTAAAAAGGCACATTATGTGTAATACTAAATGTCCTTGGTCAATGCATTCAACACATTCCCTTCAACCGCAAGAGCTGACGACCTGCAGATTCCAATCGCTGTTTTGTTTACTTTGCCATATCTAAGAAACGGTCACTATTTCTCAAATGAGTTTCAAGCTAAGGTGCGAAACTGGACTCCGCATTGGCACACTCTCGCACCTAGGTAACTGTACACTCAACATGCATGCTATAGTCCAAAAGTACCAAGGAACAGAGCCAGAGAGGAGGGGAAAGGTGAAAGATTAGGCTCGCACTGTGCTGTGACATGAGGTTGTGCGGGAGGCGTCTTAATCCTCGGTCAGGGCGGGGTGGCGGAGGTCCTTTGAGTTTAGACGCGGTGAATGTCCTCGGCTTCAGGGAAACGGTGGCGCTCAGAGGTGAGAGGGTAAGGTGTTAAATAGCTCTGTGAGATGTGCTCTTTCGCAGAAATGAGTGAAAAACAAAGGTTTGGTGAATGTATATCATTCCATCTAGCAAGTCCTTGAATAATCTATACAAAGTGCAAAGTGGGTCATGGACGATTTAATTGCACAATCCACATTTTCACAACATATTACAACGCAACTAAATTGGCACACACTGTAAAGTAAAACAAGCAAATAAAAACAAATCATAGCATTAAACTAATACAGTTTTAAATAAATATGAATGATCGATTTTAATTGAGGGAGAAATTGCTGATCCATGTTTCTTGCCCCCGAATTGAAATAATGAAAGAACAGGGCTGCAGGGTTAGGAGCTAAAGTAAGTTGAAAAATTTCAGAATATTGCCATTAGAGGAGTAAAAGCTCATCTATTGTTTTGTAAGGCATATCAGCTTTAATGCTCAATAAAAGTTTTGCATTTTTGCACAGAAAAACATTTGAATCTTGGTTTCCAGAGCATTTGCTTGTGTGAACTGACACCATTTTCCCCCATGCTTAGCTTACACAGGGCAAATTTGCTGCTACTCCAGTGTAATTGGAGGAGAACTTCTGTTGAATGACTTTACCTTTAAGCCTTTAGACATGATGTCAGATTATGATTCATGAAGGAACTGGAACCACTATGTGCTGAACTTTCAGTACATGTGAAAAATTACTTCAACGCATCTCCAGGTTCCAAGCTTTAAAACTCTTAGTTGGGCAATATGATGTCATTGTCTGCTTGCAGACTCTATATTTCTTAACAGACATTGCAGTAGAAACATGGGCCTCCTCAGGGTTTGCTCTAAGTACAAACATGCCTCGAGTTACCAGGAAAGAGGCAGGTACAAGAGAGATCAGAGAGAGAGGAGCTGGAAAGTCCATGCTGACTCACCATGTTGTCACCTGCTTCAAGTGTGGCAGGCGGGAAAGACTTTTTTTTCTTTTCTTTTACAACCATGTGTTCTCATGTTTGCTGCCAGTTTTCAGCATGCGTTTTCCTTTTTTGTTAAGCAGAAAAGCGTAAGATGTTTCAGGGCTTTGAAGTCGGCTAGAGTGAGAGAGAGAGAGAAAAGGATCTTAAGATGTCTTTGATCATATGTCGGGGACTTTTGGCCTTTGTCAGAGAGATGAGTGAGGGAGAATAACTGCACTGATTTCATGTCAGCTGAGTGCACACCGGCAACGTACAGTGTCTTTGTCTAAGCGCGCCTCCCTCTGTGAGTCACTCCTGCACAAAGCAGCTCGCACGAAGCAATGAAAAGCAGAAAGTAATCTTTATTTTTCACTGCACTTAATAAAAACAATAAAGCCTTGGATTTATGCAGCGCCTTTCAAGATATTCAAAATGCTTTACATTGCATTATTCATCACTTATCACTCACAAGAACACAACAATTCACAGCCGCCAACCATCTGAGCTACCGTTCGCATCGTATGTAGCACATCTTATTTACCTTTTATAGTACTGCACATCACTTTCCTTTGTCCTAATTCATGCTGGAATGGACACGTAAGCTGTTTTATGTACAACAAGATGTGTTTGCAATGAAAAGTTAGCATGTTGGTGAATGCCATACACTGTTCCAATGTTTGTAACAGAACGCCTTCATTCTAAAAGCTGGTACCTTTCCATACGTCACCGACAATGCATTTTCAATGGGAGAGTAGGCATTAGTCTCCAAACATTGCTAAACACAGTATGAAAAACCAGGGCAGTTTTTGGGACTGACACTTGACCATATGTGGATAACACCAGAGCCTTGGAAACATCACTACGTATGGCACTGTGTTGCATAGATTGTTAAAGGTGATTGTTTTAGTGAAATAAAGTCAAATCTATTTTGCCTGTTGTAAAAGCATATCATAGGGTGAAAATTAGTCCATTGTGCGTTGTCTGCATTTAATTGTAGTGTTTTTTTCCTCAGAGCAGGAAGTGCGTTGTTAGCATGTTCATGTTTGTTCGCTCTGGCCTTTAGGATACTCAGAATGCATTGCCTTTAAGAAGGTAAAAATTAGGTACAGCACTTTTGACGTTAGCAATTATTGTACATGCTAACAACCTGGTAATAAACATTTCTTCAATTGAACGTTGGACTATAATACACCAAAGACATTTTAGTTTTATTTCATCAGGCACCACAAATTCAACATGAATTGTGTAGAAAATGGAGCTGGAACTTAGATATTGACTAGTATTACTCATTGATAAGTGCAGTGAACATGTAAACAACTAGCATCTGCACAGTGTACAAAGTATTCCAGCAGCTTTCTCAAATACAAAGAAATTCAGTTCCTGGCAGCGCGTGTAGTCAGCACACTTTTTCTCCCTCTCTTCCCTCGCTTTGATGAGAAATAGTGCGAATACAAACACATGAATGCCCATAAATATTTTTAGTTTGGTAATGATCCATCCATCACTAATGATGAAAAAATGTTCGATTTGTTGGGGAAAATAATTATCCTGCAGGAAATAGTGCGAATACAAACACATGAATGCCCGACCCCTCACTGAAGTGGCTTTTTAATAGTCTGTTCAGCAGTAGAGCACACACTGAACTTAGATGAACTATAATACGGACCAGACTTTTTTTTTTTTCTTCACCTGCTTTGCCCCACTACCCAGAAGCCACCACTGCCCGTCTACCACTCTCTGAAGTGACCTTACAGCAAACCACTCGAGGGAAAGTTAGGTTCAGCTCAGTGCATGGAGTGAGTAGTAGACAGAGAGCAGGAAGAAGAATCGGAAATGAACAGTACAGTAATAATATGGGTGTAACCAGACGAAACTGCCCAAGGACATACCTTTGTTTCCAGAAGTACACAGTGATCCAATCCTGATGACAGGGAACGCTAAATTCAGATTTATAGACACATACGAAATACTAAGTGTGATGAATTCTGATGCCAAGTAGCAAGCATCCAAATATTGATGCGATATGATACCAAGGAGTTTTGTATTAAGACAAAACAGCATTTTTATAAGAGATTAAGAAGAAGTTGTACCCATTTTTTTTATGTACTAAAGTAAAATCTGTTTTGCCGCAGTACAGATATTTTGTTAAAGCATCTACGTTTGTGAAAAGTAGTCCATTGTGCACTGTCTGCATCTAATTATAGAGTGTTTTATTCTCCACAAAGCAGGAAGTGAGATGTTAGCATGCATAAAAAGTGCTTAAAATATGACTGAGGTGAATGTTCAAGATGCTCAGAATGCATTAGGTGAGCGATACATGTGGCTGTTGCAAAGAGTTTAAAATTAACTTATTCTCTTTTCACTGATTTAAGATAAAAATCTGGTACTGCGTATTTAAGTATTGAAATTGTTTGCATTAGAATCAATATTTTTGAATATAATGTCAGTATCATAAATATTTTTAGTTTGGTAATGATCCATCCATCACTAATGATGAAAAAATGTTCGATTTGTTGGGGAAAATAATTATCCTGCAGGACTTTCATAGTGGTGATGGTGAAAAGGCTGAAGTTGAAAGATTGAGACAGAGATGGGAATTTGCCAGTGCTGGAATAAGCATAGTCAAAAACCTTATTATTGCAGAGTCTTTAGACAACAGAGTTGAAATAAAGCCTTATTAATTATTGTTTATGCACTTTAAATTCTTGTCAGACCAGTTGCATTGGACATGCTTTTGCAAACAGAGCAATAATTTGCACTTGCATTCGTGAATGCATTTTGTATTGTACAAAATGTCCTGTCCCACTGACGTGTACAAAATATGACAGTAGACACTATGTACTTACAAAGAATTAAACAGAATGAAGCTATGTAAGAGTGTTACTACTTTTAAGACAGAGCTGTGTGGAGCTTCTTGAAACACACTTGGTGTCACACAGTCTCTGGTTCAAGATACAGTTTCACTTTCCACGTAGGAAGAGTGCACGTCTCTTGCTTTCCAAGTAAATTCCTGTGCCTGTTTCTCTCCAAAGCATTTTGGAAACAACTTGCACAGACTCACACTGAAGTAATCTTGGTGCAACAGAAATATTACTTGCATTCCTGGAAACTAATGAAGCAGGGTGCAACAGCAATGAAAGTACAATCAACTACATGTCATAACAGGGTGGAATAATAATGAAAGTACATTTCAAACGTACCAGGGACACCAGTGATTTTGATGTGACTGTTCTCAGAGTTATTTCTCAGTACCTGCTGCATCTTTCACAGAATCAGAGTATTTCTCTGCCCTCCCTGCCCCGTACTGTTTAAGGACTCACTACAACATGCCCGTGCTAAGGTTTCATAAACACAGACACACATGGGCTGACACATTTTCACTAGAGCCAATCTGTTCTGTTTCAGACATGTGCAGACACATGTGGCTAATCACCCAACTGCAGCACATCCACTGTATGAATGGAATCAGCCTGAATTTTGTTACTTAAGTGGTTACTTCAGCTGGCTCCTCTCCCTCTTATGTTATGAGTCTCACAAACCACAGCAGCTGCCCCACGCGCATAAAATCTTTAAATCCACGCTGGACAGGTAGTGGCACATGTGTGGACTTAAAGGCCCCTCTCAGAGCCCGGTTTCGGGTTATCAGCTGCACGCGACAGCTGCCTGAAAAAGGATCAGCTTTCTGCTGCTTTTTGTACAGTTGCTGATGGATCTGCAGGAAAAAGCAGGAATTGTTCACCCCCTCCCCAGGCCCTCTGCACTGGAGCTTTGACTGTCAGGAACAGCAGGCCATTATACCACCTCCATGAACTAGTACATGCAAGCTGCAATAATCCATCTTGCATAAGAATTTAGAACACAATAAAGGTCTAACTCTATGATAAACAATGAAATTCTTGTATTTACAGACACTGAAATGCTTTGCCTGTGTTTGTGCAAATGCATACACTGAGGTCCTGAATCTCACCCAGGCCATACAAGGACAGAGAAAAGACTACACATACCCAGCGCTTCTCTTCACTCCATTTGCACAAAGATATACTTTGAAATACAGCTCAAGTCTGATGTTTCCACTGAGCTCTATATCTGATACAGTTTAATCTAGTGACGCCATGTCTGCACAGTTTGTGAGTCTACTGCTACTTCAACAACAACGGGGCACAGAGACGTACAAAGAATAGCCTCTTATCTGAGAACTGCATGGTGGCCAGAAGAGAATGACTTATTCATATGTGGACGTGGAGGACAGTGGTGTGTGGAGCTCTACAGGACTGCACAGTGAGTCTCCATGTCAGCACACTCACTCTTACAGATAACGTCTTAACATGATGTCACTTATGAGAGGGATAGTAGTGTATTGTTCTCCGTAAGGAAAGAGATACAAGTAGGATAACACAACAGTATTCATATTGTATCACACACAGGCATTAAATAAACTGAACTCAAAAGGTATTTAAGAAGATTAAGCGATTTGCCATCAAACTGACACAGGAATCTGAGGTTATAGAGACAAAACAACAAGCTAAGTGACTTGTACCTTTACCTCATAACTGTTGCTCCAATCTTGTGGTTTCTTCAGGGTAAAACAACTATAAAATACTCTTTGTTTATGACGAGCTGTGGTTTGTTCTGCTGCTGTTTTCCACATTAAGTGCCACTGCAGTAAACATGGTAAAAGGTGTAATGCTGAAGCTGCAACCTTAAACGATGCGTATTTGAGGCTGTTGTTGAGGATGTAATAAATAAACCATGATTGCTGGAAATGAGAGGTCATACAACGTTAGGCCTGTGCGTACTCTGTAAGGATTACAATTTTACATTGCAATGATCAAGTACAATACACAGTTCTTGTACTTTAATTGAGTTTTTTGGTTGACAAGATGGCACTGTAATAAAACATTACCACATCAGACCCTTTAGTAAAAATGTGGTAGATATCAAATAATGTTTTGCTTTCTTTTTCAGTACAGAAGTATGTTCAGGTCACAAAATTATAAATTGCTTAATTAAATGCATCTCTGAATCTAAATTGGACTTTTTTTAAGGCACATCTGGCAACACCTCAAAGCACAGTGTTCCTCGGCACACTGTTGCTTTCTTCACCTGCTCGAACTAATTCCGTCTGGTGGGATTAATAAAGTTGTCCGATTCTGAATCTGAATCATACTAGTTGACAATGAAGGCAATATCGCGATGGAATCAAAATTCAAGTGTCTCAGTTGCCAGTTTGTAAAGGCTGCAATTATTTAGTGAATCAAATGTCCCTGTTACAAAAACCAAACCAAAACCAAACAAAAAACATGAATTTACTGATTTACTGTTAAGACCTCTACACACACTGAAATGCAAAGGACTCTAACTAGTACTTAACACTGGTACAGTAACAAGTACATCTACATGACTTACTCCACTCCACACATGATGGGATTACTAATTGCTCACCCGTCCACTTCCATATTTTCATTAGCCTGAGACATGTGCTTGAGCTGGTGCATGTGCGGGGCTTTTACATAAAGAGCAGTGGAGCATTACACGGAGGCGTCCCTTACATAACATTATGATCAGTTTCCCACGGCTTATCAAGCTGCGACAGTATGAAGCAGTACTATTGATTATGGCCCGCGTGCTGTGGACAGCTGTCAAAAGAATCATTCATTTTTGTTTTTGTTGTTACTATATTTAGACCTCTGAGTGGTTCTTAGAAGATGTGACAATATAATTTTACTAGGATCCTACACAGTTAACTGTGTGTACTGAAGCTAGTATTTCCAAATGAGAATTTAGAAAAAAATCAGTTTCGGGAAAAAAAAAGGTATGGACTTTGGTCAGTCCATGCTGTTTTGTTCCTTCTAAAGGGTTCAGACTTTTCTCCTGCTCCAAAAAACTCTTAATAGAATTGAAAGACCTGATACAATATATATGCAGCCCTTCTCTTGACAAGTATCTAATTTGTGGGCTCAAATTACTATTTAGTTCACAAATAAGCCAAATGAAGCACACAAAAAAATGCATATATGGTAAACAAGGCCAGAAAGTTACAATCTGGGCAGAGATTGCAGCTGAAAACATGGACTGTTTATGCTGATATGTTATATATGTTTTAAATTGGCTAATTACCTTGAATATATAGAAAGACACCGTTCAACTATACCAAATATCTTAATGACGTAATGATTTTGCTAATTTGTGTGAACATATCTGCTCATTTGTTTGAACGAGTTGGCTAAATGTGTGGGTACATACACTATTTTGAGGGAATGGAATACAAATTCGGATACAAATTTGACTTTTTCTTACCCACGTCATCAGACAGGCTCTGTAGATATAAACTTCTAATAAGATTATTTTCTTTCATTTTAATTAACATGTGAATCTGATTAAAAGTAAGCACCAATGATAAGCAGTCAATTCATCTCATGTTTCTCTATTTATTCTGACATTGTTGTATACTTATCATCTTACATTGCCAGCCTGTTGCCTCTCGCAGTGTTGTGTAACTTCATGGGAGCACGGGGGCCCTTCACGCTGCTCGTTTGGCCGAGTGCTGTCTCCTGGAGGAAACACGAGCCGTCCGTCACATGGGCAGCACTGCTCCATTGTTGCATGTAACACGTACCCCGGTGTGGACACTTTCAGGTCAAGTGGACAAAACACGTCCACCACATAACAAACATAAAGCACAGGATGCATGCAGATACAGGCAACGCACTCAGCCAGCATCAGCAGTTATGTGGGTGTGAAGAAATAAGTCACATGACACAAAAGAGCACCAAAACTGACATTTCACAGAAGGATCATTATGCAAAACTGACTTATAAGAGCTTTTAAACATGCTATAATGGTTTTCTGTTCACATTTAGACACTCAAAAGTTGTATTTAGAGCGATTCATGCATGTTGGAGTAATCTTTATTCTCCTGCATTCGTCGTCGCTGCCCCTGAAATTTTCTACACGCCCACTGCTCTTTACTCGCTTCGTTATCCAATTATCTTTTCCTGAACAGTGATACAAGCACAGGGTTCAGCAGAAATGAAAAAAATCCACAGCTCGCGACTGTAAGCGCAAGTATTTCACCAGCACCGCAGTTTTTGAAAATAAGCAGACTTGTTTCTTTTATGTTTGATTGTTTTAGATCAATATTGTGATTCAAAATATCCTAAATATATTCAAAAATGAAAATAAGAGAGCAAATATTCTTATGTTTCAACACTAGATTCAAGATTCAGCACTATTTACAACAGCAAAAGCACAAAATGAATTGCAAATTGTTTTGGGAGAGACGCTAAAAGAGGTTCTAAACTTAATAAATCATAAGGTATTGAACACATGCTTGTAGGTTCGAATCGCAGCATATATCTAAACCATGAACTGATTTTGAGAATTTAAGGAGCTCAAATAAAAAATGTAAATGAGGCCAAACTTCTAGGCTTTGTAGCAGATCATAAATAAAATATGAAAGTGTATGAAAGTTATTTACCGAAAGCCCAACCAGAGACGGGAGTTGAAAAGTAGCACTTGCTATAAACTCTATATGCATCACAAATAACTACAAGCTTTGTTTTGTAACCATGTATGACTGCATTGTCCCTGCCAAATAAATAAATAAAATAAATGAGATTAGTGCCAGACGGTATGGATAAATGCCAATAGTTCTGCTCCAAAAAAATGACACATTGCACAAAACAGGACAGAGCAAATGGTATTGGGCTGTGAGTATGGAACCAGCTCCAAGGTCAGACTAGGATGGTTATCATATTCACTGCTATCATTTCAAAACATATATTGTAGAATCTAAGTGTCCACAAAACTTTTTCATTCAGTATAACTCTGGGCATGCCTCTGCAAGAGTTGATGCATACAATATACAAAAAAACCAAGTCTCACTTAATATTTTTTTCAGTTTGTTCAGTCTATAAAAAAGTACTTTTAAATAATATATAGAATTCACTTGATTGACAGATTGTGTAACAGGAAATGATCTGTATTTTAATGAGCTTATTGTCATGACTGCGCTAATGAGGACACAACAAACACAATCAACGTATATAATGGACAAAAGCATGATACGTCTTTTTCAAAAACAGAGAGTGAGAGTGAGCTTTAGGGAGCGTATTCCAGAGGTGAGCAGTCACTGAAAAAAGCGACAAAAACACACAAAAAACAAACAAACAGATACATAAATGATTCAATAATTAATCCCAAAGCTTAGTCTTCAGTCTTGTGGTCTAAGTTGCAACACAACACTTCGTCGTGAGATCGATTTCCCAGCTAAATGTACTCCCTGCTCTTCACCCCATATTTTCAGCAGTGGCGGACCTAGTAATTTGGCGGCCCAAAGTAAAATTAAGTCCGGGCCCCTCTTCATCAAGTGCAATTTTCAGTAACTTTTTAGACGTGTCTCTTGAATAAGGAGTGTTTGTTTTGTTGGGGACAGGTTCTTAAATTTGGGGTGTTAAGTTAAAAAAGCAGAATGTTTAAGAAATCAGACCATATTTCCCGTTTGTTGGTGCATTTTAACACATGTTCCAGCTGATTTAAATACATGATTCATTTGTAACTTTATAATGCTATATATTCTTTACTATTTATCTTTATTGGGGGGTTGGAGGTTTCTTGGGAAGAATGAATACATTTAACAATCCAAGACCATTTTTTTTCTTGTTTAAATGTACACTGCGCTTCTTTACTTTACATTATATTGAGAGAATTGCAACTGTTTCAGAACATTGCTTCTATGATGATTGCATCTTAATGGGGCCCCTTCAAGTTGGGGGCCCAGGGCAATTGTGGCCTGTTGCCTAATGGTAAGTCAGCCAAAACTAAGAACATAACTGCCTATAAACAGCACCAGAACACCAAAAACTCCTCATTCTCCAAACAACAATCTGGTGTGTGTTGCGTTACGTAACAGGTACAACAAGAACATTCTGCTCCGAATTTGAGCGTGAACAAATCCAGAAAGTGAGAAAAAATTCTGCTGTTTCTTCCACAGCCTGTTACACAGCAATCATCTGTTCTCGCTGCTATTTTTATCTGCGCTGGTCATGATGTTCTTGGTGCCTCTGATCAAGTCACTGCGCCTTTATCGCAACAGTTTACAGGACAATATGTTTCTCCTTATCGAACACATGCGTGGATGAAGAAATGGAAGCTCTCAAAACAGTAACGTGACCCCATTTAACACAATGCATGAAGAAGAACTGAACGTGTGACTCATCTTGACTCGATTTTATCTGATTTTGAGGCAACTTTGTGCAACTTTATCTGTCGAGTTGTAAGTCCATTTGGTCAACTTTCACCCGTAAAACTAGTTATTGCAGAAGTCTTGCATTATCGCTGCTGTGACATAATCCAATTGTGGATGTTTATGTGGCCAGTGATAATGACGCTGGAGTAGTCAAAAGTATTGAAAATCACATAATAATTGAGACTAAAACTAGAACTGAAACTAGATACTCATTTGAGCAAATATTAATACTGAAATGAATCACATAAACTAAACAAAATGTGACCTTTCCTGAACTGTTTGAAAATAATCAGAAGTAGTATAAGACCACAAGGAAACATAAAGTGCTGTTGTTTAGTTTGTAAAATGTCAGGCTGTTGTCTAAAACCTTGACCTAAAAAAGAGCACCGTAGTATCGAAATTGGTATCGAGAATCAAGCCTAATCGAGTTTGAAAGTTTAGTATTTTGACAACCCTAAATGACATTTGACGATCAAGGACTTCTTTTAAGATAAGATAAGAGAACCTTTATTTTTCCCACAATGGGGAAATAACAGCAGGAAAAGAAAGAAACTTGCAATAAAAAACAAGATAAATAGCTTTTAAAAACACAAACAAAGAGCTTGCATGTACAATAAGTAGCTTGCGTATACCTCTTAAAACAAAGGAAGGGACATATATGTTGGGCATATGTTATTTTTATTTTATTGTATTTAGTTTATTTGTCTACATCTTGGGTGTCCAGACTTTTTCATTGAGCGCTGCATATTGAAACAAAAACTAAGCAGAGAGCCACAATGTTGGGAATCATTCAAAAAAGTTGCATTGATCTGAGGTTTTAAAGGTCTACCACTCCTTTATTCAATCCTGGAACTGTAATGTCAGGTTTTAATTCTATTTCACGTTGTATTTCAGTTTAAACCAGTCTTATAAACTTATAGATGGTCCAAAATGCAACGACACGGCTGCTTTCTGGAGCTATTTTAAAAACATTCTTGGTTGGTTCTTCTTTATAAATGAGTAAAAAGGAGACAGAGCATTCCACATCCCGAACTGTGGAATTCTTTTCTTCTTAGCATCAGAAGGGCCACTTCCTTTGAGCGTTTCAAATCTCTTTAAAACACGCACTTTTTTGCATTGGCGTTTTAACTCACAATGAGCTGAACATTTGAACCATTCAGCCCATTGTTTCATTTATTTTACCCATATATTTTGTCATTATTGTGCCATGCTTTGTCTTTGCACTTTGGGGCACTGAGGGCTGTTTGTAAATGTGCTTTCTGTATAAACTTGAGCTTGACATCCGGCCCCTGAGCCATAGTTTGGACGCCCTTGTTCTGCATGTTTGAAGCCCTCCTCCTGCTGCATCTGGATGTCCTGGAAAACTCTATCCACTTTGTCCTTATAGGTTTGATCTCTCCTGTCATGTGGAGGTCTGAGGTGTTTTCTGTTTTTCCACAGCTGTTGTTTTCAAGACTGCTCTAAAGACAGAGGACCCTGGGGTGGTCTTTTTGCTCGTTGAATCATAATATTCTTGGTTTGTTTCAGATTTGTCTGTGAAACTTACTGTTCAACTTTAAATACAGTTTCACAACTATCTTCATCTTGCTGTTAAAAGTGCATTATGTAACTATTTTTGTTTTGCCTAGAATGTTCTACAGTAAACTTATTTACCTCCATAGAGAAAAACAGATGATGCCAGAGCATGTTACAGGTCAGATCTGTGGAGGGTCAAGTCCAGTCACTTCAAGAATACAAGTTTTTAGAAGTATTTCTTTAGCAATAAGAATATGTTTGGTTGAACAAAAGCTAAATTGAAGTTTATTCCATACTGTGGAACACTTCATCCATTGAAATCTCCATGGCTTAACTCAAAACACAAAAGTTACAAAGTGCATCTTTAATGAGAGTCAGTTTTGAGGGCTCCAAACTGGAATGAATACACATGTACTTATTTATCTAATTTTTTGATTGAAACCAAAATAAATCATGTGACGCAGCATTTAGTCGGCCAAATTGGTAAACGCACTGAATTAAAGACAAGCTCTGAACATTATGCAAATTGTATAATGCAGCATTAACACTGCATAAAATAACTCCCAAACTTGGGAGTTAAAACGCTGCACATCACAAGCTCTTGTTGTTGGCAGGTCAGAGTATGTTTAGTTTGTTTATAAAATTGCTGTTTATAAAATAGCTGTTTGCGGCTTGTCAAAAAATTGAATGTGGGGCAAAACAATCTGTTTTAAAAGATCCAGGCCACCAACTGTCAGCATATTATATAAACCAAATAAAAGGTACCGGCCTGACCTGTATTTTTACATCTTTGTTGCAGGAAGTTTTATTTGCATATTATTTCCATATTGGCTTCAATTAACAACGTAAGGAAGGAAGGAAAGACAGTAAGTAAATAAGTAAGGAGGGAAGGAAGGAAGAAGTAAGCAAGGAAGGAAGAAGGTAAGTAAGAGAAATTAAGACATCTAAGCATAACGAAAATGTACTGAAAATATAGAATACTTGAAAACAAACTAAGCTCCAAACAGTTCCCCCCTTCACATGGTTTGGCCCATGACCTCACCAGAGAATCTAAAAATGGCCGACTTGAGGCCCGCCCCCTCCTTGTCCAGACCGTATTGTGAACCAGGTAAGAACTGAGATTGTATTAAAACAAGTTGTAACAAATAAAGCATGTTAAAATGAACTGTGTTTGGTGAAAATTTGACTTGAATAACAAATCAGAACCAGGTTTAAGTTTAGCTGTATGATTGAATATGGCAAATGACAATACATTAACAAATACATGAAATTAAAGTTGAATTATGGGACAAATAAAACCCACTTGGTCATATTCAACATTTTTTTTAATCACAGCAAACTTTTTTGACTGGATATGACCGCACACCAGCCACCAAAACCTTATCACACACCAATGATTAAAAAGAGTTCTAACTAATCATGTCATTTGCAAATATCTCTCAAGGCGCATTAATGTTCCCCGGTGCACTGGTTATTACTGCACAAAGTTCTGCATTGAATGTGGTTAATCGAATTTGAGTTATTCAGCTTAATATGTAGAATTATTTTCTTTTTTGGGGAGCTTATAAGGGAGTTGTTGTAGGTTGGAGGCCTTTGCTATAGTGACTCAGACATTGACTTTACATGCTCTCTCTTGAGGTTGGTGCAGAGGTCGTCGCACAAGGAGACGAAAGCATGGAGGATCGTCATCTTCTTTTGATCCAGTTGCTCTGAGATTTGACATTTTGTGCAGCTGAACGAAGACGCGTCATGCTTTTGTCTGCGATCACGACAAAGTCCCGCTCTCGAACGAAGTAAGTGCAGAGCAGCGGCTGTGTGTCGACGGTCAGGAGAAAACGGAACATTTCAAAACAACAGCGTCTTAATTGCAGGAGACTAAAGATTACTAGTACACAATCATGCATGAATCGCTTTGAATGGGTAAATGAGACGGGAAAACAATTACCATGGTAAAAAGCTCTTGCAAGTCAATTCAGCATAATATGTCCCATTTAAAGAAAGTTATTTACAAGCCGTTTAGTCTTAATGGTTGCTAAAATTGGCCCGTGACTCATTACATTTATGTAAGAGTGTTGCCAATAATATCCTGACTCACAGACGCATGCTGACTTCTCTCAACACAGTCACTTTCATTACGCAACGTGTATTGTTGTTTCCACGCTGCTAAAACTGCACAGTATGTAAAAGTAGACCCAGTCCCATTGTGCAGTAAAATGGCAAATCTCTGCTCTTTCAAAGCTATTGAGAAGTCAAATGAGTGATTACAAGGCACAAAGAAGAAGAAATGAATGCATGCAGCAGGTGAAATGTCAATGACTCATCACCAACATGTTGAATTTGAGGCTATGAAAAGTCCTTTGTGCGTCTTAATCAGTGTGTAGTTATTGCAGAAGTATTGCGCTATCACAGCTGGGAGATATTCCAATAGTCGCTGCTCATGTGGGGGGTGATTCTGAGCTCCAGGAAACATTGGACTATCCAGGAGTGCTGTTTATACTGACTTCTCTGACTTCTTTTAACAGAAGAAAAGCACATAAAGTCTTGTTGTATTAGGCACTGTAGCACCTCACAGTACCAAGATCTAAGTCCCTAATCTTCCAGTCCCTATTTATTCAGAGGAACCATCCAGTCCCCCTTGCTCACGTTCACACAGCGGCAGTGGCAGGAAGTTGGTCTAACTGGCTTTAACATGAGCACGTACTGAATATAGTGTGGAACATTTAATTATTTAATTAAAAGGTTTTTCTTCAAACTCCTTTTGAACTGTGACACACCAAACTCGAAAAAAGTTAAATAAACAAAACAAAATAAAGTTACAATTACAGAATTTGACTTACTAATAGTTGAGGGGCTGTTACCTGATTTTCTCATAGAAATGTTTAAGGCTTCCAGATTCAAGGTTTTTATTGTCATTGTCAAAGAAAACAACACAGTTTTGTTTAGCGCATCAAACACAGCATAGTTTTGACGTAAAGTGCAACAAAAGGTGCAAGATCCAATCCAGTAAACCCCCATAAGTATGATATAAACTCTGCTCTTTTTCATTTATGCAGTTAAAGGAGGTTTTATTGCACCAAAACTTTGCTGTTTGCTGCTTGTTTCCAGGAGATTGCTTGTTTTTGTTCCATCTCCCGGAGAGTTTAATGTTTCATCCACCATTAAACTACATACTGCCACTTTAAGAATGTTACTTTTTGAGCTACGGTTTCCATAAAATTTCTCTTGTGTATCAGTAAAGTTTGTCTAAGGGTGTAAACATAGACCACATGAAAATTGGGATAAACTGGAGTTGACAGGGACTAAACTAGGACTAAACAAGACCAAACCAAGTCTACACCTGGACTAACCTGGGCTCAAACCATTACCCAACAAGGATAGGTGAGAACGTAACCAGTGTGTCAGAATGAACGAGAAATATTTCCCAACAATGGCAGAGTTGTACATGTACTTTTCTTGGTCTAACTGGAAAGTACCTGCCCCTGAGCATTGCTGAAAAAGTCCCTAAATGGTCCATAGTGCCTACTCTGTGTGAACGTGCATCAAATGTGGCTTGGAACTTGAAAAAAGGATCAGGAACCAAGAGTGAACCCCCTTTCAGTTGTAAATGCGGTCAACTTTGCTTCTCAAACAATGCCCTCTCCCTCTCATCTTCATATCGAGCTACAATTCTTCTCCAACTCATCTTCACCAAAGCAGCAGAACCATCAGCCACTTCGGCCTCTCCTTCTCCACCTCCTCTCTGTGTCCAGGCCGTAAAGATAGCCATTTAAAGGAGATACTGTATATTATGCCAGATCAACAGTAAGGAACTTTTAACATCACCAGCTTACTCAGTTGTATTTGATTGATTTGACGTGTAGCTTTGAGCAATCTTGTGTTCTGTTGAATTTGAGGCCGTTCCAGTACACAGCCTATCCTTACCGGGAATTCTTTGAAAAATCAGGACTCCAGGCAGTACTCGTAGGGTTCAAAAATGAGTAACACATTATGTAGTAAAGCATGAACAACTTTATAAAGAAGGGGTTGGGCTTATGATTCAGGCTTAGAGTATTCATATTTATTGCTTAATTAATAACTTAACCCTAACTCCCAACACTACACAACACATTAAAGTGTTTGCAAACAAAATGCTGCGTTCCATTAGCCCTCTACCATTCCATGAGTTAGCATTATTGCATTTTTCTATGGAGGAGATAGCATTAGTCTTAAAACATAACCAACAGTAAAAATCCAGGCCTGTTTTTGAGCCTTTTTAGAAAGCGTTACCACGTCTAGCACTGTTGTGTGTAGATTGATACCGTTAGTGCCAAACTTAGCCTACATGCTAACATAACATAACATAATAAACATTTCTTAAATCTGACGTCATTCTGGACCATAATGCACCAGTTGTCACAACAGTTTGACAATGAAATGTGTGTTTTGTTCCATCAAGCGCCACAAATCCTACGCTAATAACTTAATAATAATTTTTGAAAATAAAGGTTGAAGTTGGATAGTAATAGTTATTACTTGTTGGCAAATTAACATTTTTTGTGTGGGCTGTCCCATTAAAATGAATGTGATAGAGTATTCAGGTACCAGTCTGCATGCTCAGCTGTTCTAAACACATCACTCCTGGAAGGGTCTATTAGTTTATTATGAATTACGTCTTTGTTTAGGTTTTATTAACACTAATTCAAGTTTAAAGAGTATAAAATAACACCATCAAAAACAAAAACGCTGTAAATGAAACTCCGCTGCTCGCTACGGGGAAATGAATGCCACTTTGAAGAGGATGGTCCAGAGAATTAGTCCTGCAGTTTTAGATTAACAACACAGTTTACAATGAATACAACGTAAAATGGTGATATAAAATGTGATAGCTTAACACTATGAGCAAGAAAATTCACAATGTCTTTCCCTTCACTGTTGATTTCTCCACTCGTCCAGGTCCAGTTGCCTGTTTAAACCTCTCCTCTTACAACATTTACTGGTAAAGCGAGCGCACATTGACAGTACATGTGAAGTGATTTTGAAATACAGTGCGCCTTCTGTTGTTTTCTTGTGGGGGGTAATGAGCAGAATCTGATTCACTCTTACCCCCCACACACCACTCGACAGCACACACGGCCTCCTCTGCTGCGAAAGCCTTGTAACGAGTCCAATGTGTGTCTTCTCTGACGTAGGAAAGGGTTGCGTCCAGGCAAAGTTTGCGCCGGTGCACCGCTGAGCCCGGCCTTCAGCGGACAAAGCCACCCCTATGCTCTGCTGGGGCCAGGGACGCACGGGTCCAGGGTCCAGCTGATACAGAGGAGTCCAGCACACAAAAAGCCACCACTGTAACGATATACAGTTATGCCACATGGCTTCGGAAACAATGTATACTATTGATTTACAGCCTGCAACTTTTACTATAGATTTAAAGGAGACGTATGAGGCTTTTTCAGGTACTTACTTTTACATAACTAAAACGTGAGTAGATCATTATTTTGTCCGTTAAACCGCAATATTGAGCTAAACCGGCTTAGCGATGGAAACAGGTCCATTGATTTCCTGTTCAAAACTGCAGAACTGATAAGCAGCGCCTCATTATAGTGACATTTTAGATCCATACATATATCACACTGGACCATTCAGACATGCATGACCCAATCAAGATGCAACTTTGAGTAAAATAATGATGACAATTATTTAGCACATTCTGTCCCCTTTAAACAATGATATTACTGGATGACACAGGGCTGACAGTGCAGTTTGTGTAAGCCTTGGTCCAAAGGGTTTCTGGTTCATATTCCGCCTAAAGTGGATGCTTTGGTTGTGGCCCCATAAAGATGCAAACTGAACCACAAAGGTGCAGTTGGGACCGCAGGGATTCTAACTTAGAAATCTGCCTCTGTGGCACCAGACAAAAAGAAGAAATGGAATGAGGAAACATAACAACAAAGCAAATAAATATGCTATAAACACACCTTTGCTTCCTCAATAAAGCAAATGTAGTACAAGGATGCATTCACACCTGTTGTTTGGTTCTAAATCAAACCAATTTTATTACTGATGTGGATGGATAGTTGTTTAGACCTGTGCACTTTTAGGTTTAGTTCTGGTTTAGTCCCAAATTTGATGTGAATGTGGGAGTGTGAACACACCCTGTTGCACTTGACAGGTCAGACCACTACTTTCACAAAAGTGTTTTAACATAACTAGAGCTAAAAAATCTTATAGTTTTCCTTTGTTTGAAATCCTGGACAACAGATGTGGCATAAGTAGTGGCTATTCCACTGTTACCTAGCGACCACACTGTAAACAAGGTCCAAGGCCTGTCTAATTTACACAAAAGTCATTATCTGAAAAATAAAAACATCTGTCAACCTCTTTATTTAGCTAAATACGTGTTTAAGATGTCAGCAAAACATGTACTCTGCGTGGAAATTGTCCCTGGAACTCTGAGCCTTGAGGACATACTTTTTTTCCTATTATTCCTTACACACTGCCACTGACTGATGTAAAACTTTGATAAATATTTACCGCAGGCAATCCAGTCCAATGCTGAACAATAAAAGCTGAAGTTGAACAGCTTCAAATTAGCAGCATTTTCTATTTTTAAATCCTTTCATAAAACAGAAGTATTTATTTTTAGTGGCACTCTAAACCCATCCAGTGATATAATTATCCTCACTCATATGGACTGAGGGAGGGTTGCCTTGGAGCTGTGTTGGTGGGGGTATCCTAGTGCAGATGTTTGATGTCCTCTGTTGCCTTTTGTTGCATCAGCACAAGGCAGTCTTTGTGCACGTTGTGGAGCAGAGCTAGCTCGGTCTGTGCGGAGAGCGGAGATGTAGGCCAGGCTGATCTGGGTCACACAAGGGGATTGGGTTAGGTGAGAGCAAGACCGGGCCACGCACCGAGAGTCTTTGCGGTAAGACGTGTGAAGGGCTGGGCACAAAGGAGACGTGTTTACAAACTGGTTACCAACAGGCCTTACTACTGTACGTGTTCACTGTTATTTACCAGGCGTTGTGTACTAGAGGTATTGTTTGGAATTATTGATCACTAGAGCGGCACCATTTGAAAGTTTGTTTTAATTAAGGGGTTTCTGTTCAAAGGTCACATTTTAAACACAACCGGGAACTAACAAAACTAATAAAAGAATCACACTTTTTGTCACCTTTTTGTCAAGTTTTTTTTTCATTTTTAGTATCGTTTTTTTTCTTCGTTTTTAGTATCATTTGTCACTTTTAGTCTTTTTTTTTTTTTTCATTTTTAGTATCGTTTATTCATTTTTAGCATGGTTTTTGTCATTTTTAGCATTTTTTGTTGTTTTTTATACTTTTAGTGTTTGTCAGTTTTGGTGTTATTCTGACACTTGTAGTCATGTTTTTGTCACTATTAGTATTGTTTTTGTTGTCACCTTTAGCGTTGTTTTTGTCACACTTTAGACATTTTCAGTCCCTTTTTTGTTGGTTTCAGTCTCATTTTTGTCACTACACACATTTTTTGTCGCTTTTAGACACATTTTTGTTGTTTTGTTGTTGTTTGAACAAATCTAAACTGTAGGGTTAGGAGTTTTGATGCAGATTTTTTCTATTTGCCAATTGGATCGATTCAAATTGTGATTTTGATTCAATATCGATCAATTGTGCAGCCCTATTAATCACACTATTAAGGAAATTTCTTGCAAATTTACCGACTGCTGGCCCCAAATGGTGAATAGTATAGTTTAAAACCCACAAAACACCTTACACACTCTGTACATTCTATACAGATCTCAGTCTGGTCACCACCTCCTCTGTTGCATCTCAAGCCAAACTCAGACAGAGCCATGCAATCAGGTTTGTTTATTTCAATGATGCATGAAACAAAGGAGCTCCGTGGTTATTTATCACAAAGAACAAAATCTAATTTATCTCAATTTATCTCTGAAATACTCAATGTTTTCAGTCCCTTGTCTTTCATTTATCCTCTTGTCAGTTCTCTGTCAATCATGTCCAACTGAACTCATGGAAACGAAACCCGGGAACAAATGCACATCTTCGTAAAACATTAGAGAAGTGCGTATACTTGCTGACCACCTGCAATGTTAAATTTAGGGCTGCAACAAGTTAATCGCAACTTAATCGATAATAGGAATGGTTGGGATGTCATGAAAAGGCTTCACTTCAGCTTTATTTGACTAAAATTGAATAAAAATCTCATGTTCACGGGCCTTTCGAGTTCTAAACAACTAATCGATTAATTGAAATAATAGTCCCTAGTCTAACCAATTACCAAAATAATCGTTAGTTGCAGCCCTAGTTAAATTAGCTCTTGAATACATCTGTATCCGATGCAAGAACACTGTCAGGGCAGGGAAAACTCAAAAAACAAGGAAACGTTCACTTTTCTATTAGTATTTTATGTTCAAGGGACTTATTGTAAATCATCGTAAAATCTACATTATTGGATCAGCATGTAATATTTATATGAAAAAAGTGAAGTAATGATCAACAATGTAATTAGTTGTAACCATAGCACCAATGGGTCATGGTTTAGTTTTGATTCAATATTCAGTTTATTAATATAATTCCCCCAACACCAATGTAGACTGACGCCGAGTTGGCACACAGTTCTTTAAACACCACACCGGGCTGTAATTCTTCTGTATATTCATCAACCATTGAGACTGCTGAGAGTAACAGTACAATCCCACAAACAGAGCAATGCATCCGGCACACATGTTTACATATTGTTAGTGACAGAGGATCAGTGTGTGTCAAATCCCCTGGGTGTTTTTCACATCAGCCGAAAAGACCCACGGCTTAACCACAAAGGGAACAGTGGACACAGAGTTCTTTTGAGTAATGTCTTCAAAACAGGCAAAAGAAGTGAACAAACTGAATTCTTCCTTGGCCCATACGAACACTTTTGGGAATTGTGGTGTGGAGAGGTTCATAAAGTCTCCGATTTTCTTCTTGGATGTGATGAAAATACAATCAGACTGAAGAATATAAAGGTATTAACCAATATTAGAAGGTTTCATGTTTGTGTTAAGCCAAAAACATTCAGAATAGTCCTCCAGCGATAGGTAGTTTTTTAGGATTCGGAAGGACGGGTCAAATGTAAACATTCAATTTTCTTCGGCAATACCTTTCCATTTATTCCTAATGTTTCAGCTTAAGCATCACAAGAACATTTTAGCAGCAATAACTACAGAGAAATCAATGTATACTACTTTTACATCAGAACAAAGACATACTATTTTCTATTCATCCACTCAAACTTAAACAACACAGTTTCTGATATATCAGATGGCACTGCTTATTTTATTTGGCCATATTATACGTATTTTAAAGCATTTTATTTTCCATTAATCCCTGCTTTTGTTTTCAGGAATATGGAAACAATAATTCCGGGCGATTTTAAGACGTAATCGGACAAAGAGGGATTACCACTTTGTAAATAACCATATGGAAGCCACGGATCATGCCAACACAAAATGAAAAAACAGTAGAATTATCAGCTTTTGTTTTGTTTTAGCGTTTATCGGCACATTTTTAAAGACTTGAAGATGCACCTACAGGATCTTTAATGTGCATATAAGAAGTTAGATTTACATAGTTACATTTTCCCATAACGTCGTTACTTAACAAAACAATCTTGCATAGTTTTCCCTATAAATGTTGGATTGGATTATGACAATACTTTTATGTTTCAAATTGTGCCCCATTTATAAATTGTTGCTGCATTTTGGATTCCATTTTGAAGCGCTCTTTCCTAATTTTTCTTTGCAAACTGCCCACTTGACCGGTGTAAAGCTATGATAAATATTTACCACAGTCACTTTAAATGCCATGGTCCTCCCTGTGAATCCATGTTTTGTCTTAGTGGGAAGTTGAAGAGGATGAGCTGTTATGCCGGCTGAAGAAACCCATTGTTTTCGAGTTGTAATCCGTGGCCCAAACCAAAGCAGAGCGAATAATGAATGTGTGGAGATTAACACGTGGCAGATTACTCGACTAAACAATGCCTTCCTATAGACGCAGACCTGCAGGCGCGTGTGGGGCTAAGGTGGACCCTTGTTGTAGTAATAATGGATCACCTAAGCACATAAGCTTGATGGGTTGGGAACTTAAAAGGTCAAATTGGTCATGCTTGAGTCAATTTTCACTGATTTGAATGCTACGTGTTGGATAAGTTCAACATATGACTTCAACAAGACATGGATTCATTGAGCTAGTCTCTCATTTGTTGGATATATGGACAAAAAATGTAGAAGTCTGCGTTTGGGTCTCAAAACACCTTCCATGGGCCCAATAAATGGATACCATCGGAGCATATTACCATCACAAGGCCATCACAAAGAAAGGGATGACACAAACTTAACCAGTGATCAAGGATAACATACGAAAAATGGGAAAAAATTACATTTGGACTTCATTTGAAAATATAACTTTTTTGACAAACTTTGGACCAATGGGACTTATACGTCGATCAAGATGGGCCTTAGTTTCGTTGGATGTTTGTGTTGCTTGTGTTTGTCTAATGATATTTTTGCAACTCTTCAATACACTTTTTTTTTTTTGACACTGTGATTTCTTTTAGTCACTTTAAAGTTGCACTATGTAACTTTTCTGGTGGACACAACAACTGCTTGTCTCAGTGTTCTGGTCCATGATGTTCATTGCTTTGCCTTGGATGTTTCGCTGTATGGCAATAAACTTCTCCATCTCCACGAAGACGAGCAAGCCATACCACCAGACCAAGTTACAGGTCAGATCTGTGGAGAGGCGAGCCCACTCACAGTGAGAATGCATGTTTACGTAGCAGTAAAAAGACATGGAAATTAGTAAATGAGCGATAAAAAGTTTTATGTTGTTACAGGGAAAGCAATAACATCTCCATGGAGACAGACAGGTGGTCGACACTCCACCTGTAAAGTTACATGGTGAACCTTTAAAACCAAAATCTTTACAACAACTTTGGATTAACATTAAACTGTAAAACAAGGAAAGCTCTGGTGGATTATTGCGTTAAACAAAATCAAAATCAGATTATTTTACGATTCTTTAGCAAGCATGGTTTATACATTATATACACACAAACGCACACAACTGGAGCAGCTTTCATGCCTAAGCCTACTTCAAAACAAGTATTACAATAACGCACAGATGCCAGGAGAGGTTCACCGGGAGTGCATGCCACCTCGGAAGATGCTGATTCGCAATGCAGTCTGGGTGGCTTGATGTCCGGCGGCAGGTTCGGCCCATTACACACACTTGTGCCGGCAGCTGTTGTGGTTGAGCACTCGGAGGAGAAGGCCCCACCAGGGATTCCCTCAGCCGGCTCTGCGCGCTGCCCAGAAAGAATGGAATCAATGGTATGTGTCCTCGGCTCGAAAGCCAGACTGGAGTTTAGCACAACATTCCAGAGGAGACTCTCGAATCCGAAGAGTCTGTGGGGAGAAAGCATAGATAGATAGATAGATAGATAGATAGATAGATAGATAGATAGATAGATAGATAGATAGATAGATAGATAGATAGATAGATAGATAGATAGATAGATAGATAATAAAACAAGCAAACATACTCAAATTAACCTTATTTAAATATTATGCAATGACATTTTCAACACAAGATTTCAACTAATGCACATTTTAGGTGTTACAGAGCGCTTACAAGAGAATAATGAGTATTTTTTATATCTTTTACTTATCAAAAACATTACTTACGGCAATGACGCGTCTACTGTACATTATTGAGGAAAATACACTTAACAAGTCCACAAACGCAAGAAGTCCAAAAAAATACTCACGTTACAGGAGGGTTGAGTCAATTTTTAGGGTAATTGTACTTTCTTGTGTTGATTTTTAAAAGTGTTTTTCTGGAGTTTGATTGTAGTTCATTTTAAAATAGGAGACCTAATTGTCTGATGCACAGCTGTCTCACTGTCTGCTCCTGTCGGTATTTGCAAACATCGCCTGCATTTGACCGGACCTCAGAATACACGGGTTGATGATTAAACTTCACTCAAAAACTTGATATAAATGCTACTCGAATTGTATTGAAAAGTGATTATACTTTGAGCAGTATGCGTACTTTCACTTATGCACTTAATGGGACAGTTCTGGATGGAGTTAAGTTTTCAAAGCATTTTTTTTTAGATCTATAAAAGGTTTGCTTGCTTTTATTGTTGCAAATAGTAATGTATGTGTGTTTGTTTGGAAAGTTATTTTCTACATTTCATGCAGCCGTTTCTATATATCTAGTAAATACTTTTCTATCACTTCTAGTTCCCTTTTCTGATGCATTTTACTTCCCAAATAACTTCAATTTACAGTCACCTTATTGGAGTTGCTGCAAATCATCCAAATCCTTGTTCCTGTAAATCTACTTAGCACTAAGTCAACAGTTTTTTTGATCTACATGCCTGCCCTCACAGTGTGCCCGTGCTCTCCATGGGGTCCCTGTACTCCTTTATTGGCAGTAATGAGCTTGATCTGCATTAAACATGAGTGAGTGTTGGAGTGGGCCCTCGGGGGTTCTTCAGGACGTCCCGTTTGAATAACATTGACCGAGCAATTAATCCCCGAATTAAGCATCTGATAAGGAGCTCATTATCGGCGCTAACACACACCCTCCAGGGTAAATGTGGGGAACAGAGGTGTGTGGGCAGAGCGACGGACTTTGCAGAGTGGATTCACACCCTGCACAAACGGAAAGATCAAGACCAAATGTATTCACTTTGGTTTAAAGGTGACGTATTACTCAAAATCAACTTTAATGAGCTTTCGGACTTGTTATAGCAGTGTTTCTTCAGCAATAGTTTCCTCAAAGTTACACATTTTTATTGATCCCTGTTCATGTTTGAGAAATCTTGTATTGTCCTGCAACTGAGGCTCGAGTGCTTAGAAATGTTTTGTTTTCACCTATCCCCTTTCCCCGCCCACATCCCTGTAGTTAATTGTGATTATTTGAACTTATTAAGGCCTCGAGTGATACATGTAGGATTCTAAAATGTCACATAGTCAGTTTTCAACAATCAAAACATGTGAATGACATGACAATCCGCTTGTTACTATGAAATGTCACTATGAGGAGGCGGGGCTTATCAGTTCTGCAGTTTTGAACAGGAAGTGAGTGAACCCATTTTTATTACAATGTCGTTTGGATTAGTATTGTAGTTTACAATGAAAATGTAAAATGATGATCTACTTAAGTTATGGTTCAATACTAAGTACCTGAAAAAACACAATATGTCTCCTTTAATACTTGGTTAATACTATTACAAATGTATTCATTCACAAAATCTCACAACTAATTTACAAACAAAAACCTAAATCATCTTTGACTTACAAATCAAATCAGCACTTTGTCGACTGATGCATTAAAATATGACTGTCAAACAATGTATAAATATATTTTTGTTCAATTAATTATTTTTACAGGCATTAAATGACATTAGTTACATTAAATGGGAATGGAAGCAACGCAAAATCATTCTGTTAAATATAAATATGCACTGTGTAAGCTTACGAGGTGTGGCATTAAGCTTCTATTTTGTACTTATTCAAATACACATGGTTTTATTGCTAAAGTACTACGAAAATATGCTATCTTACTTAGATCTAACACGGATCTGACCTGTAATCTGGCCTGGTAGCGTCACCTGTTTTTGTCTATGCTGCCAGAAAAAGAAAACATAAATGAACACTGTCAAGTCATTGCCAAATAAGATAAAATTAACAATTAACACTTTACTTTTTTATCCTAAATCTAAATGTATAAACAGAAGATTACAATAAAATGTGTTTGACTTTTATTGCTGTAATCTCTCCTGACTGCTCCTGCCCTCTGTCTATGGTACGTTGAGTTTAATTCCACTTGTCGTGTAGTGTAAACAGCCCTTTCTTTTCTGAGAGCGCATGCCTTCTAGGAAAGACTCTTGTTGTTGTTGTTGAAGCCCCCAATCTTCTTGTTAACACCTCCTTCCTGTGTTTATCCGGGTGGGTCCGGTCCGGGGTCAGCGCTGGTGTCAGACTTGCAGGGTGGGGCCAACGAGGTGAACGTACTCATTAAAGCAAAACTAATACGTGTGTCTTCCTACTGAGAGGAGCTAACGGGGCTTTGATAAAACTTAATGCTAATCATTCAGTAAATATAAGAAGGGAGAGGTCTGTGGGTCACCAGTGCTCTGTTTGACCCGCCTTCATTAGCCAGTGCAGTGACAGACTTTTGAATTTCCATATGCAAACACGTCTTATAAGTATCTAGTATAGGGACCTTGTCTGCTCCTGTTTCCTGGCTGATTGAAATAACTAGATGTCAGTTCCTAATAGTTCAGCTGGTGTGGATGCATGCAGTTAAAAGCAGTCAATTAGTTAAAAAAAAAATGAAGACGACGAAGAAAAGGGCAATAGAAGACATCCAATGAAATTAAGGCATGTATCATCCGACATAAGGGTCCCAGTCTGTCAAAATTTTTGTATGTGTATTTTTTTTTCTTTCAAATGTCAGATAAAATATCAATTTGTTTCTTGGTTGAGTTTGTGTCATCTTCTTTTTTTTTTTTTTTTTTTATGGCCTTCTTCCCTTGCGCGTGAAGTATGCTCCAATGGCAGTAGTGAGCACTTTTAGCAATTGTAAAAGAGCCTTTATCACCCAGATGGGAAACTGGATTCCTTAAACATGTCAAATTCCATTAATTAATGTACTATTAATTAATGATTAAGTCCACAAAAGACCACAAAACATACTTAACCCAATCTTGATTCTTGATTCTTTAATCCCAAATGAAGACACCAAAATCACTTCCAAAGACTTCTGAAGTGATGTGTTTTTTAAATTTTTTTTACTGCTAACAAATTATTTTAATGTAAAGCATGTAACTAGTTCCTCCAGTTATTCTTCTTCACTGCCTGCATTGTGCTGATGCATATCTTATGCCTTCATGACGTCACACAAGTTCCACTTCTGACGCACCACACACCTACTCACCCCTCGCTGTAGAATCACACCAGGGTTCCCCGTCAACAACCCACCAACGGCTTTGTCCTTCACGTCACTAACTACTGGGGCCAAAGTTCGAGTTTCAACCATGACCTTCAATATGTTTTTAACCAGATAACATCCATCTTAGTTAACCCAAGACATCTGCTTGTTTTGCCGCAAAACAAAGGAACCCTCTCAAGCGCTCCTTAGTATCAGAGTCCACCCGCAGTCAGATATGGACCCAGGCTTCAGCAGCTGGTTATCTCCCATGTTTTGACCTGGTTCCTCTGTGTCCAGCTGTGGTTGGTCCTGCAGTCTGAGAGTGGACCATCAATCAGGGTGAATGGGGAAGTGCAGCGAGCCGGGCCTCACTTATCAGCCAACTCTGGCTGTTGTGGAGTATAACTGTGTTTAAAGTTCTTAAGTACTTTGTTCCTTAATTTAACGGATAATGGATACTTTTGCCTTACTTATACTTGCCATGTTTTAGATTAGGACAGACATTTTGTACCACCACTTGTCTTTGATACATTTTAAAAGATTTGTGTACAGACTTAAAGCACTGTGTTCACTGGGTAGGTCTAAAGTTATTGAATGCTACATTATAATAACACAAGGGACATTCTGTAAAGTCTGAGACGAGAACATCGGTTAATTGTTCTGTAATGAAATGTCGCTTTATTTTGACTCTTGAGCAAACACTGAGAAATGTGCAATTTGCAGAATTAAGCAATTCAGACAAATACCCTTCCACAGGCCTTTTTCATTAGTGTCAGGACAGTTTCCAAATAATGTCCAAACCTTTAATAGTTTTCTACCTGAATTTTTGTGTTTTGAAATGAGACAAACGGAACTATTCTAAACTTCATTTGCCTGATTTTTCCCCCCCAGTAAAGTCTGTGTTCTATTCCCATCTATTTGGGTTAAAATGACACCATAGTGCTTTTTCTGCATCTACTGTATTGCAGAGCGTTTTATTCTAAGCAGGAAGTGCGCCGTTAGCATGCTAATATTTGTTAGCTTTACCCACAGCAAAAATATTTAGGATGCTGGGACTGCATTAGGGAAGTGAAAGATACACGTGGACTGCTGTAAAGACCAAAAGACTTTAATAAAGACTAAAATAAACTAGTTTTGTTTTTCCCGTTTCAGAACAGTAAAAATCAGGTGCAGCACCTTTAAGTTGACACACAAAGTTTTGAAGATGACAACTATTACAACTTATTCACTTTATAACTTGGGAAATGCATTTAAACATTAATGTATTTTTATTTGAAGAATGCATTTTAATAATTTCAGACTGTGGTCATAAAGTGTTTGTCGTCCATGCATGTTCCTCAAACTATAGCACCATTTTGATGAACACATAATAATGATGAATAGTGTGATAGTGATAATAATTTCACATTTCAGAATGTTCCATCAAGCCAGACACTCAGAATCAAACATGAATGTAAGACTGTGAGTGCAACCAGGTCATGGCAGTGAAGTGTTTTATTAAATCCAGTGATATGCGTCCCATATGTTAGTCCAGTATGTGCGATGAGCAGCTGTGCACGCGGGGCCCCTCCCTCGGCTCGCCCTCTCAGCTGTGACAGATGTAAACACACTCGGGCAGCTGGGCCTCACCTGTTGGCCTGAGTTAATGAGACGTGAGATGTCACCGGGCGTCCAGCGAAGACAGGGGGCCTTTTGAGGAGGGAAGAGGGGCCTTTCTGACCGCACAAAGACGCAGCACATGACTTGGTGACACACTGACCTGCTTTCTGATGTATTCAATATTCTGCCTCCAGCACTAATCCTGCGGCTTTCGGAGGTTTTAAGACTCCTAATGATACAGTGTAGGGTCACCTGTGTTGTTCAAGACAAAGGAGTAATTGAGATCACAATATTTTCAATGGAAACGATCAAAACTATTTTTTACGATAGATCCCCTCATAGGGTTAAAAAAAATAGAATGAACCTTTAAATTTATAAACCATTCGCACCTATCGGGTTTTAATTGATGCCATGGAAACCAGACCTGATAGCTTTTACCCATGCACAGCTTCATGGACTGGAATGGGAGAGAGACATTTTCATTGTTAATTTATGAAATATTTTGATTTATGTTGTAAATGTACCTTAAAACAGATCACACATAACAGAATTTTCAGTTATCTCAAAGTTAATTCAATGTAGATTTTAAGATAACAAATACTAAACTTAGCGTTCATTCAAAAGTATTCCAAGACCATGTATTGAGAAATGTATTTACCAGAAGCGACCCAGCATTTTATCAGGTTCTTCCATGGAATTTTTTGTTAACTTTTTTACATTGTTTTTGCTAATGTAAGTTTAGCACACCAACAGAAAATATGGCGGATTTCCATGGTAACAACCTGTTCCCGAGCTCTATAGGCAGCAGGATGGAACATCATGAGCACGTTTTGTTGAGCCAACAAGGAGAGGATGAAGGGCCCATAGCAAAAAGGAGAGGTCGTTTGACAAGAGGCCATGTTAGCTGACAAACAAATATAATAATAGTCATCGCAGGGTTAAATAAAACATACAAAGGCAAATGCATGTGGCAGTTTGTAACATGACCAGCTCAGCCACAACAAACAATTAGCTTTGTTAGCTCTATACAGCCGATTAAGCAGTTAGAATGAATGAAAACCACCAAAACAGCCACTCACCGATAGTTTGTGAATTAAAGAGTCACCGGAGTTTGACGCAAAGGGAACGATGAAAGGGCACTACTCCTCAAATACACAGCGGGTAAGTGATGTCAGAGGAAAGAGGTCAACAGAAGAAGGAGGGCGCTTTATATAATAAGAAAAAAGAAAGTTAAGTCACACTGCATGCTGTTGATCTCTTATTATCATGGTAGTGAAAGTTGCCCCAACAAGCTACGTTCAAAGTGTCCTTTTAGCCAAGAATGATGGCGAAAGTGTACAGTAAACATGGAGAAGCACATCCTGCATTACCACTCAGTGATGTCACAAGGTGAAACTGTGCTTTGGAGATAGTGAAAGTCTACTCAAGCAGGATTTTGTAAGATTTTGTCAAGAAAACAACTGAAAAGCCGGATGTATTGTACTATTGTGCTGTTTACCAAACCAAAAAGACCAGTGATTATGTAATGCAATTATTTTTTTCAAATGTTTTTTTTCAAATTGAGGTCATGTCTCAGCGTCTTATATTATTTTCAAGTTGTGAATGACTTGCTAACCAGGTCTGTTTACTGTCAGTGATGCTTTCAGTCCAAACTCTTATCATTGTTTATGCTTGGACTAGATTTTCTCCTGTGAGCACAAACAGTCATTGTGGTGCAGCTACCAGTAACAAAGCGCTTAATGACAACCTTTATTCTTCAAAACAAGCCTCCGCTGCCTGACTCCCTATCCCTGGCCCTTTTCAAAACTCCGTGTTTGGAGTGCGCACAGGTTCACGCCCTTGAGCTGCGTGGCGGTGCATGTGAGGCTGAGGTGCCAAACTGCAAAGGAGATAAGGAAAAGAAAGGGATGAAAAGAGGAAGTGTGCAGGCTCTGTGCGCTCCGAGCTGTTCAAAAGGACGCGGAAAGATGAAAACCATGGAAAAGCCACGAGGAGACAGAACGGAGGCAGCCGAGGACACCGTTTGATGTGGTTTTGACTGCACTACTGACGCCGCTGCACCGGGTGAACTCCAGCTAGGCTTAATGCTAAGGCTGTCACACATGGCATTATATAAAGAATAGGCCACTTTCTTTTCTAACTCACAAATGGATTGAATTTTGACGGCTTGAAGTGGCAGTTATCGGCACGTTTAGTGTAGTGCATTATCAGACCTTCACCACATCCGATTTGACAAAGTAAACCACAGCGCAGAAGCACATCCTTTCTTAGCAGTGATACCAAAAATTTGAATGTGTGACATCAAATAACCCCCAGTACTTAGAGCCTTTATCCAAACGATGATGATCATGGACTACTCGATCAGTTGGGCTGCGAAATGAATCGTAATTAAGCTGAAATTGCAATTTGACGCAATTAGCAAATCGCAAAGACTACTGTTTTTGAAGTGCCATAATTGACACTACAAAAAACGAAATAACCTGTATAAAAACATGTTAACCCTGGTGTTTTAGATCCGTGCAAACATCCTGAAATGCACGTGATTCATTAGTTTGTCCGTTCAAATAGGGTCATTTCAGTCTTTTGTTAATCCTGCATGGAGACGTAAACTTTGAACAGAATCCTATTAGTAAAACGTAATTGCAAAACTTACCAGAAAAATGGCAATCAGATATTTTTCACAAATTGTGCAGCAGTATCAGTTCAGTATTTCTGAATCTTTAATTAGCCTCCAGACTAAAACGACTCAGCATTTTTCTGTGTAATAGCAGACCCAAATTCATGCATTTTAACCTAAATTAACCTTTATTTATAAACCCAACATTAGCTTTTCAAAAAACAGGGCAGAAAGTAAGGGCCTATTTCTTTCATTTGATGCATAATTGCAATTATCCAATTCACTTTATTTATATCGCACATTTTACAAACAGTTTCCAAAGTGCTGTACAGAACCAGACTGACAACCATAAACAATAAACTAGCAAAAACTAAACACATAAATAAAAGCAATAAAGTAATAATATAAGTATAATAATAAGTAATAATAAAGTAAAACACAGAGGACCACACAACTCACGCTAAAAGCCACAGAATAAAAATGTGTCTTAAGACGCGACTTAAAACACTCCACTGTGGGAGCCAGCAATACCGTCTTAACAATTTTATATTCGACACCTCAAAGTCATATCAAGCCAAGGATGATTAAACATTTTAAGCTAACTGTCTTAAATTAGCAGGTGGATAGTTATATTTACTCATATCGTATGTGTTGCAGCAGTTTTCGGACTACAAACATTTTGGTTGAAATACTAGGTTTTGGTTCCTCATTCCACTGAACAAGTCTACGAGAGACAAAAGCTTTGTGTTGAGAATATTTAAAGATTTGAGCATTTTTGTGTTTCGTGCACCACTCCTTCAGATATGATATAGTTTTTCAAATTTCAAAACTAGCCTTTGAAAATGCCAAATTTTGACCATTAATATTATATTTTTTAGTCCTTAAAATTACATGAACTAAAAATTATAAATCAAATGTATGTATAATGTCATTCAAGCTGGTAATAAATGCACCCTTGACCTTAAAGTCCTGTTATGTTTAGGTGATTCCCTGTTTGTTCATATAAGCCTGTAATGTTAAGATTAGTTTCCTCACATCACCATAAAACTCAAGAGTTAGTTCATTTTGTTGGCCATAAAAAGCAGCTTGTACCGTTTATTACCACATTTTAACACAGCCTGTGTACCTTTGTTCGGATCCGCCTACTATCACGCACTAATACAAGCGCATTCCAAAGCATAAGGTTGTTTTGTCCGAGGCCCGAAAGACAATGTCTGCAACATCTGGAACCGACCACTAATCACTTTGCCACCCCTGAAATCCCACTGGACACTACGCAGAAATCCCCTCACAAATATGCTTTAATGAGCAATAATACTGTTACAATAGCTCTGCGTTTTAATCCCAACTGTGCGTGTTTTTAATGCATGTGTGTGGACCCGTATGCTGGCTCCCTTGAACTCATTAGTCAAGGATTGGCCTAGGAGAGAAAAATGCATAAAAACATATAGGATTGTGGAGGATTATACCAATGCGGTTGTTAAAAGGTATTAATTTAGTAGCTCTTGGAAAGATCGGATTTGATATGGTCACAGAGTTAAGGCTTAAGCGGCAAACAAAGGCTTTATAACAGATGAATGTGTGTATTATTTATAGTGGAATAGTAATATATAAGTTTACATGTGGGAAAGAGTACTGTGTGCAGGTCTGTAGATAGAAATTTGGGGGCCCGGTGCAAGGAGACTCACATTGGCCCCTTTGTAATATACACAATTCTGTATACACACCCTAAGATCTTGAAGCCCTACAACAGACCCCTTTGTCCCTCACTGTTACTGCCCTGATTGTGTGGCAAAATGAAGAAAGTAATCATGGTTTACGACTTAGAATTTGTGCAGGGGAACACTAGTCTGTCTTAAGTTCAAGTTGTGTGTCCTGAACATGCCTCTGTACTGAAAAAAACAATCACCATCGCAAAATTTTAAGAATCAAACAGGCACAGTGATTATTTGTGACATTATTTTAAAAAGTTTCAACAAAATGGTCTGATTCATTCATGTTTAAGTTGACGGTGTGGCGCAGAATTGTTTCGACCAAAAAAGTGTGCAGAGACTTAAAAAGGTTGAAAAACTTTAGAAACTGTGTGTGAAAATGAAACGACAATCAGCTGAGCATTTGCATAGTTTCGGTGCAGACAGAGAAATATAATCATGGAACAGCGATGATTTAACGTACACGAAACTGAAGTGAATTCCAGATGGCGCAAACGCTGAAGGCTTCCAAAAACACCAATAATATCCAATAATATGTACTTCTCAATTAAAAAGTTTATGTACTCACTTTGGTAACCATTGGTCCTGGAATCAGTTCCCTGGCTCTTATAATTGACAGTCCTTTGTTTACACTTGTTGTCCTGTCAAATACATTCCAGAGGCATAAAAAAATAGATGCCACTAATAATAGCACAAGCTGCAGATTAAGTATAATCACTTGTCTACGTCAAACTTGCAAAATGCAGGTCATATTGTTTACAAAAGAGCAGGTCCTTTAAGACAACACTACAGATAAGATCTTTTTTTTTGTCAGTTTGCTCTCTCAAACTTTATCTGGCAAGAATAAAAATATCCAACCTGCGCCAAAATACGTTTTAACATTTATTTTAATCAACGTCATAAATGCATGTGGGACATTGTAACTTCTAACTGTAACTAAGTGCATTTTGCTCACATAAAGATCAGCCCTTTAAGCAGCAACTACACACCAAACTTCAAACAATGAGTCAGACTTTATTTGTTTAGCGCTTTACAACAGAAACAACAGAATCCATTGATATTTAATTCTAAGCCTTATTTAGTTTTAACTCCAAACAAATGAGGCAGAATTTGTATGCCTTTTTTTTGTTAGTTTTCTCAAATACTAAATCAAATATGACGAGTTTAACAGAGTAAAACAGATAAGTGCCATTTGAAAAAACAAAACAAAAAACAGTCTGAGGCTCGCTTTACTCTATGAATGCAACAGTGTTTTCAAAAGCCACAACACTTTTATTGCAATGAAACTATTATACCATCGCCCTCAAGCAAATCCTCTGAAAAAGATCTGTAAAAGATTCTAATAAAGTTTCAAAACAGCGATGTCTATTTTTGAGAATAAACTCTTTAAATCTAAAAACCCCTTCGGTCATTTGTTTTGCAACCCTTCTACTGTATAAAAAGTACAGTTAAATCCTAGACAGTACACGTTCCGCCAAGAATATGTTCTGTGGCCTGGTCTGACTATATTTAGCAGAAGCCTGGTCCAAATATAGAAGTGGTCTCCCCCTGTTTAAAAACCTTAGCCCTCATTTGTGGCTGGATTCCCTGCTCAGCCGACGCTCGAGTGCGCATTTTTCCGAGTCTTTTTCTTTCTGCGCCGTCACCGTGACAGAAAAACGCACGTCACCAACAATACAACCTCAGTCTACCCTGGCTCCTGACACCCGTAATTCTATTGAGCTCCGCAATGAGCCGTCTTGCCCTATTGTTTACAGTTCAAGGACTATTTATGGATGTTCTTATTTTAGCCCCGGTGACTCAAATAGCTTCAAGAGGTTTGGCTGTTTTAGCATAACACCATTGATGTCACGGGTGAGGCGGAGAAGCGGAGAGAGTGCGTAAACAAACCGGTTTGTAGTTTCAGTCGTATTTTTGAAAAGGGCAATCCTGTAAGCTGGTATTTAGTCTTAAGGCTGTTGGTTTAGCCGTGGGAGAAACATAACAATCGCTCAAGACCTTAAGAAATGTCAGCCGCGATGAGGGCTTTTGACAATCATCTTACTTCAAAAATATTCAAATTGTTGCAAACTCGTAAAGCCTGTGAAAAGAATCAGGCGCATAGACTTTTCATGCTCTAAATAGTGTAATTTGTAAGATGGTGTTTAATTACATGGTCTAAATATGTCATTATTTGTTTCTGTAGTTTCAAATTCTTCTTCAAATACGCCTCAGTTATTCTGAAAATGTGGATATTGAGAAACTGAGCTCAACAGTCCAGTAGACTCAGAAGCCTGCTGCGGTTCCAAGAAGTAAATTTCCCATTTAATTTTCCCATCAGCAACCGACGGTCCAACCACAGTCGCTAATTTATCAGTAATCACTTGTTTGCCAAATGCGAGAGACATTATGATTTGAATAACCTCGTAACATTCATGACAAAATATATAACTTATTTTACCTCCGATGTTCGCTGAAATTCACGCCGATTCTCAATCCTCTATTTTTGTTTTTTCCTTGTTACATGTTTGTTTAGACACAAATGGGCTGCCTAATTTTTTTCCCCCCAACTGACTTATTCTGACCGCCACTATGTATTGGTGGCAAAAGTTTATTTTTTACGATATATTTGTTCACATTTAGGCTTAGGTTAGGGTTGGGAACAGATAATTTGATACAGTGAAGTGCTTTGGGGCAGGTGGGGGGGAAAAAAATGACGCGAACAGGTCAAGCATTTCTGATTGGTCAATGGTTAATGAATCCATCTGTCAATCACTCATTTGAAATCAGAGAGACAGGGTTCGATTCCAGCCCAAAACGTCTTTGTAAAGTATTGTCAAAGCATGTGGTCTTCGTTGGTCAGACAAATAACTATGTCCCTGATAAACTTGTTTTTAGTCAAAAAAACAAACAAAAAAACCACACACCCACACATTTTAAACATCAGTTTTTCCATGTCTTTATTTGATCATCGTTTAGATTTGACTATTATTCATTGTTTTAGTTTAATGCAGTTTGTTGTTTTGTCACAGAAGCAAAATCCTTGTTTGTGAATTTTGCTCACAAACAGAAAAAGAGTTGCAATACAACTCTTTTCTGACTTCCAAATTGTTTTTGTTTTTATGAAAGTAAAAAAAATTAAGCTTTATGAGCTTGCATAAGATCAGTGGTAGAAGTAGTAGTCAACTGTGTTAAGTAAAAGCACAGGCAAATATGCAAAACAATTACTCAAATGCTTGTACTTAAAGAATAAAAAGAAAAAGTATTGTTACTGTTAAAGCTATTAAAAGTAGTGATTTTGACAAAGAATTGTGCTGGTCTTTCAGGAGCAATTCAAATCAAGTTCTTGACTCATTTTCTGTATCTATTTTTGTTTCCTCAAAGCTAGGACTTGAACTCACAACCTTTAGTCTGAATCAATGTACTAAAATTAACCCCTCAAAGCTTATGAAAAGTACTTTCTACTTCTCAGTGCAATTATGTAGTGGAGTAGAAATTACAGGTTCCTACTTTACTCTCATAAGTAAAAGTAAAACGTGTCCATTGTAAAAAAGTTTACAAGAGTACAATACATTTACATTTGTACTTCGTTACTTTCCATCACTGCACACTACTTAGCTACTGAGACCTTAGAACTTTTTCATTTTCCAAGCAGCTTTTATCAATAACTTTGCATGTGGAATCCTAAAGTAGACTCATCCCGTTCATCATCATGGCACTGATATATCCACACACCGACGCCCTCTTTCTTCCTCTTATCTGTTTCCAAGTTCACACCACATGAAAAGAAGTCAGCCCTTTATTCCACCACAATCACTAATTACATTACAGTTGTGTATATGAACGAGGCCGGCTCACTCACTACATCGGATCGTCGAGGTCTCTACACAGGCAACACAAGCCCACTTTTACTGCTTCTGATACACGGAACGACGCGCACATTCTTTTCCCTCCGCTAACCCACAAAAACAGAAAGCTGATTTGTCATTGCGAAAGTTTCACTGCTCGGAGGGGGAATTTATGGAGAGCTTCTCAGGTTCGGTGTGAAACTGTGGCACTTGCAAATCCAACTGGTTCCTTTAAGCCCGAAGTGCACTTTCTGGTGCATCGTCAACACGAAAAGAAACCACGAATAATGAGAGTAGCAAAAGTAAAGTGTGGGAGCAGCACATTGTTTATGAAAATGTGAAAGAAGCTCGAGCAGTAGTTTCATCTTCTCGTGGACATGTTTAGATTATTCAGGTTAGTTGGTCTGGAAATTTTGGGATAGTTTCAAGATGTTGCGAATGTGTTTTTTTAACCTATTAATCTAAGTAGAGTATTCAAAGTGTTTTTATATGTCAAAAATGCACTTGAGAGACGTAACATTGCATTATATATGTTATTACAAGAAAAAAACAAGTACATTCTATATCTAACTTAATCTAAATACAACACATATGTATTTTGTTGTTGTTGTTGTTGTCTGTCCTGTGTACGGACCCTGAGTATGAAATAAATAAATGATAAATGAAACTCGTTAAAACTTCTCAAATCATAGATATTCTGAACTTAAAGTGCATATGACAGGTTGGACAACTCATGTAACAAAAATACAGGTAAGATACTTATATTTAAAGTTTTGCTAAAAATAATTATACATTTTATCATTTTTATCATTTTTTTTTAGTTTTGTAATATCACTTCCTGGTTGTAAATTATGACATCACAGTAGGAAATTACTTTGCGCACCGGGCTAAAACTCGGCTAATATCACAGATTTGTTCAATCTGACAAATCAAAATGCTTGTGAACACTCTATTTTGGTGAATTAATGTTTAATGGGGAAAAAAAAGGTTTATTTTGGGTAAATTATGTGTAACCTTTGGATGGAATGAGTCTCCCCAGTGTGATGTCATCAGTTTTTTACTTCCTGTAATTTTAAACAGATTTTTAAACTTTTCTCCACCAACTACTACTTGATTGGTGTTTTTATGTACAATATGTATTAATACACCCAACTAAATCAAAATTAGAAAATAGATCAAGCCTGTCATATGCACTTTAAAGGTGCATGTAACCTGCTTATCAGTGAGATGTTATTGCTTTGTCTGAATGTTCCACAGTATGTTATTAAACCTTTCTATCATGCTTTTGTTTTTTTTAAGACAAAATAGGTTGTTTTTACCGTAACATGTTCGGTGATCAGCTATGGTCTTACACAAAGCTGCATCCCACTGTCTGATGTCAACAAGTATTAAAAAAAAGACTGTCGTGAATGGCTTTTATTGTGCATTTAACCAGTTGCAGATGTTTTAATTGCTTTTGCCCAAAAACGTTTTATTGAAAAAAAAACCAAGCAACATATCAAGTAGAACAAACATACAAGAAATAGCCAACTTAAACAACCCTCAACCCAATTCTTTCTCACCCAACATAAACAATAAAAAGCTTCTGCACAGATCCGACCTGCAACTTTGCCATTTGTCGTCACCCGCTGTTCTCGGTAAGTTTAATGCAACACAGTGGAACATTATAGGTAAAACAATGACATCCTCCACCAGAAAAGTTTCCCAGTGCACCTTTAAATCATTGTATTTATCACAGAGTTCCAGTTTACCCAGTGTTCACGAGACTCTATAATGTTGATTTGTTTTAATTCAGGTGAGTGTTCTTGAACCATTAACACCTTCCTTCAAATAAAAACAAGATCCGCAGCTTTTGAATCAAGGAATGGCAGCGTAACTGGCACCGATGATTTACTCAGCCTCTGTGTTAACTTACATGACTTTGAAGTGCACTTCAGAGTGGCAATTCCTTTAATGTATTGTGTGCGGACTTGAATGGCAATAGTAACTCGTTCAATGGAATAGCTGTTGGCACTCACATCATAAATGAAAGGGAAATTGCTCCAAAGTATAACATGACGATCTTTAATCATCCTTGGTCATCATTTTTATTATGTGTGAAATTGTTAAGGTGAATGCAGACTTTGATGTCCTTGTAGAAAAAGTTGTACTCCGCATTTAACACAAACTTCAATTCCTCTGGAGAAGTTTGTGAGAATCATTGATGTTTAACGACAAAAATAAAAACTACGCAAAGAAAAGCCACACTGAATATGTTACTCAACCTTGGAATCTTGTTGATGCGAGTCTGAAGTAGAAACCTCCTTCAAAAGTAGTCGTTTTAAGACTATTCAACTCATTTATTGGCGCGCGATTACTTTTACCAACGCAAGTTCCATTGAATCTTTCTATTCCTGCTTTGAAAGGTTTCCCTGTGGGTTGAAAAGTATATTGTATTCAAAGAGACCGGAGTATTTTTGGAAGAGACAATGGGAATGCCTTGAAAAGCTTGCCATTATGACCCACCCTGTCCATGGCGTATCACTTCAATGAGCCACAATTGTCCAATTCGTAGACGGTAGATTACAGGCCTGAGAAAACACAGGCCAACAAGCAAAGACATGTTATTCTTTCCATCTTTCACTTGACCCACATTTAGCTTTTGAAAGGCCACTGGGTGCATGACATGGTGGAGCAGTGTTTAAGGCTTTTTACCACGAGACGTTCGATACTGGGGCGATACTTACTTTCGTGGCCAAGTGAAAAGTCATAGCGACTCAAGACTGAATCCAATCCTTTCAAACTAAATCAATGCAAGACTTTTCGGACAAATTAAACGCTTACATTGTGAAGAAAAGGTTCTGTGCGTGATTTCTTATGAACTGTAGCTTTATGCTGTATTTAAAACTGTAAAAATGAATGGTTTCCCTTAAAGATGCAAGCTCCATCTCCTGTGCATGCATTTTTCATGACATTTCTGCAGCCCATGCCCTTTCTCCTCCATCTGACTCGCCTTTCAAGTCAGCTAACTCCCCATAGACTCCACGCGTACAGTAACTTGAACACATGAAAGCTTGCAGGCCATTCGAGCTCAGTGCAGCTGCAGCCCGTTGGCTTTGAACTCCCTCAGAAGACAATTCAATGTCCAAAAAGCAAGTGTTCTCTCTAATTACCCGGCCTCTGTATTACAGGGCGGTCCCAGTCAAGTCAACTGCGCCTGTCGCTTTGAAAGGTCGAATGAAAAAGATCTGGGTTTAATTACTCCACTACAGACGCAGCTAAGACGGCCTTTTAGGGCGGTTGACTAACAAGAAATGGAGACAAAGGAGAATGATGATCAAGAAGTTAGGGGACAGCTTTAGATGTGCTGCACTGGAAGTATATTTACACTACAACTGGAGGGTTCTGGTCAGGGCAGCATGCTTTGACCTAGCATCTGACTCGAATAAAAAGTATAAACTAATATTGCACGGAATGTTCCACAACTTATCGATTTGATTTGATTGCATTGATTCAGACACAGATGTTTCATGGTAACAAGCGTGTAAAGTGCACATTATTCACACAGAAATACTAGTTGTTGGAGGAAATGTGGCTGTCAAGTGGCTCATCATTGTCGTGTGTTTTGGGACTGTCCCAAAGTTCAGAAATATGAGATTAATGATGCACTGCAGACTGTCTTCAACACAGAAATTCCATTTGACTTTAAAATATTGAATTTAACTTCTTGGACGTAAAACTCAACAGTGGAAACAATAGATGGCTTCCTATACAATGGACTTATGGACAATGGACAGTTAAAAAACAGAAAAAAAAGCAATGACAAGAAAAAGACTGGACTGAAAAAACGTCAGTAACAACCTTGCCCTGAATTTGAAAATGGAAAAATTTGCCGGACACTGGGACAGTTGCAAAAGTGGACGTATGCCAGACTGGCTTTTTGAGAACTACTTTTTCATTTTTCTTCTGTTGTTCTTCATTTTGGTTAGAAAGAAATTAAAAAAGAAATTAAAATAAAATAAATATGAAAAACATGCATTCCCACTGTGCAGTAACTTGGCCCAGTGTCGCTGCCTGCTTGTTCCCATATAGATAATGCAATAACGTACAAAATTCCAGGCAGAGCAATAACATCTCCATAGTCCAGCTTTAGTAAACTATTATTCCCACATTTACACCATATGCCAAGTGAAAAACTACAGTTCAACCTGACACCTAATACGGCAGCATGCATTGTTAAGAATCTTTTGACAAAAGCTTGGTCGACGTCCCAGTCTACAGTGACATGGACCAAGATATGGGTTAAGATATCTGGGCCAAAACACATAACAGATCATCTGACCTGCTTCCAAGTTCAATACTGCACCGGCGGCTGTGTTTGACCTACATCCAGAGGGACGACGGTGTACGTGAGTCACCAAAATAAAGACGGATGAATGGAATAGAATGGGCACTTTGCAGAAATTGCCGGTAGCTTATAAATCCCGATGTTCATTCACTGTAAGTGTGTCCAGTCCACCGGCGAGACCCTGTATGAATGTTATTGTGTTGGTGCGATTGTGGCAGCCATGTTATCATCAGTCTGTCCCATGGCAAGTGTGGCTGTAGGAGTATAGCTTCCCATTTCTGCGTCAAGCTGTACAGTTTTCCCATAAACCTACACGTACATCTTCAATAAGGTTAAAAAGTGACTGAAAAAAGTAGTATTTATCTTGATTTGAATAGATTTTGATTGACTAAAATAAAACTCGCCAATAGAACACGTTAGTTTTGTATTATTATTAAGTGCAGTTGCATTTTTTAGGGTTAGAAAATGCTTTTCTCTATATTATTTTAAGTGAAACAATATAGTTTATGCATGTTCCATTGGCAATCTTACTCTCAGATAGTCAAGATACTCAAAACACGATAAATTTGCCAATAGAACAAGTTAGTTTTATTATAATTTCAAGTGCAGTTGCATTTTTTCTCTTGACAAGATAGAAAATGCTTGTCTTTTTGTTATTTTAAGTAAAACAAGGTATTGTATGCTTGTTCCATTGACAAACTTACTTTAAGATAGTCAAAATATATTCAAAGCAAGATAAATACAACTTATTTTATGCACTTAATAACTTATTTTAGATGGTTATTTTTTGCAAGCACGCACAACAAGCTAATCCCCCAGCTCTTATCTTGGCTTGACATATCAGAATGATCCCACTACGTTTGCTCACTGTTTCTGAGAGCTGAATCGATGGATCAAACCGTTTCCCCATGACACAACAACGCCTATAGCCCACAATTTATTAACTAGCTTTCCAAATAAACAGATGCTAGAGTAGATCGGCTTCCGAAGAACCCGCGCCCCTTAGAGTGAGAGCGAGAGTGAGTCATTGCACCACAATCTAATAGATCTCCTTTGAGAATTGAGAGTGCTCATCATTCAAATGGCATCACGAGAGATGCGGTTAGTCATACATTAGCTCATGGATGGCAGGATCATCTTTGGCCTGAAGAAATGGACCGGGCTGTGCAAACGTGGACTCTGGATCCCACAGTGTATCACATGGTCCACTCTACTGTGACAAATCATCCTGACTGCAGCGCACTTCGAGGTGTGAGGGCACGGTGCCTCGCAAGGGTTTATCAACAGGAAACCAGAGGCGGAGCAACAATGACGAGCTTACTTTTTGTGCACGACTGATATATTTGGTCTGTTTGTGTTGCAGGCATCTAACCACGTGGCTTTGAAAGGACTTTGAAATCAAATTTGACATTTAGCTGATTCATCATATTCAACTACAACTACTAAAGATGATTTTATGCTGCTGAAGCACTGGATGTGAATGATGTTGCAGAACTTTTATGATGGTCAGGTCATTGTGCCATTTTCCTGGAATACTTTATGAACTGCCCAGGGACTACAGGTGTCAACTTGCACTTGTGCTTCAACCTGGTACAATGAATCTCTCTCTTCTGTTAGACTGTACATTTCACTAAAGCATAATTATATGATTATATTCAAGAGTTTAATTACATTTTTGCCCCCAGTTTTACGATTTTGGGGTAGTTTATAATGTTACTTCGTGGTTGGACATGAGCAGCAGGTAATTCTACAACTGTTACCAGGCAACTCGGTGTTTCAATTAACAGGGGAGACTACGGTAGCCCCACATAGTCTAATTTTATCTTCCATAGTCTAAAAACAAGCTAAACATTAAGCTGATACGACATAATACATTTTGTCTCATGTATTATCGTAGAAACATACAAAAAGAAACAAAAAACTGAAAAGAAGTGACATTTAAACGCCAACAATAGAAATGGGATCACATGTGCCACTATAGTCTCTGCAGAATCTATGGGAAACACTGCAACCATAATGTAAGCAAGGGCCAATATCAGTGTAAATTATGCTATAGTTGTGATTTGACAAATAACACTGTCAGAAAAATGTGTTGCTTTTTTTTTTTTTTTTGAAGGAATTTTGAATATTGGTTACATCACAGAGGGATTCTGATTAGAACCCAACACTTCTTACGGTAATTTTCAACATCCTCTTTTCAAATTTTCCTCACAAAGTGCAATTTGCCTGATGTAAAACTATTATAAATAATTACCACATGTACTGCACCACTGAACCAAGTCATAGTTATAAAGAACCTGTCATATGCACTTAAATATATATTGTGCACTGTCCCTGTCCCATTAATTGTATGACATAAACTAAAATATACCAAAGTGAACACTGAAATGGAATTAACGTATATGTTTTTTGAAAATATCCAGCAAAAACGGCACAAGCGCAGAAACTAAAATAAAGTGAACACACTGTTAATCGAGTGCTAAATGTGTGTGCTTTGTGTTAGCGCTGAGTGATTTAATATTACAAGCTGGCTCCTCGATGTGTTTCAAATGTACAGTTGATGAAATAAAACATTACAAATCGAATCCCAGTCATTGTTCTCACATTGTCCAGCTCTGGTGTGCGGCGTCACACTGATGAACAGCTCTGGGAAGGGAAGGGGAAGTGCAGGAGAGGGAAGTAGATTAACAGCAGGATGCCACAGAGACGCGCTCGTTGGCCTGACTGCACCTCAACAATACAACATGCGTATGACAGACACATGCTAAACATACAGAAGTGCACACAGGCCGAGGAAGTGACGAGAGGGCCGAAACCGTCCTGTGCACACGGCTGAGTCATGCTGTATGATGACATGCATGTACAATTACATAACTACAAACTATTAGTATTTTTGGTTTGCCGTAAGATTTTAATGATTAGTGAATAGTAAATGAATACCCTAACTATTTACACCTAAAAAATATTCTTTATAAATGATTTGTTCATTATGAACTAAGGCTAAATAAGGTGCAATTCTAATTTTAAGTTAGTTTAACCAATTATAATATGGACAAATGGATCAAATAATTTTGTGTGGTGCAGTAAATGTACAGAGGTTATGCAGAGACATGCTTCTCAACATTTTGACTCGACTTTTGACTTTATATTTTTTATCCATGGAGAATTTGTTTTGCTCAAATCAACTTTATGCGGTAAAATGTTTCTCGTTTTTTCTCCTACTGTGCAGAGCTTATGTATAGCTTGTTTGCTAATGGCAGTTGGAGATTTAAGACATCTTATTTAAGAAGAGAAAGGTCATGAGTTCAACTGTGTGTGATCCTAATGTCTGTATCAGTGATACATGTGAGTGTAGACTGCAGTGTTCCTGTTTGTCTGGTTTTCTACAACTGTACTTACTTGAGTTTCCGTTTCTTTTTTTTAGAATCAGCTACAGCTAACTAAATATTTTGAATATTTTGCAGAGCTGTAGATTTTTGTATTTCTTCTCAAACTTGATTTTACAAGAGCAAATGTCATTATTCTTGATTGACTTGTGCATTTTTGCCACTCACTGCTAAAGTGAATTAATTGATTACAATTATAATTGTGCATCTTTGTTATATAACTAACATAACTAACAACTATAACCATGTTTTGAACATAAACATATAAACTTTAAATGCATTCAGTCACAACTAAGCGTGTTATAAAAAAAAAAGTCTATACATTTTACCAAATGACTGCTTTGTCACATGTTCTGTAACTGCCTTGTATTTGTGTTCCTCACTTGTCGACCATAAATATAGATGAATTGGAAATAGAAAACACTGAACTATTATTTTGCATATTTCATAAGTCTCTGTAGCACTAGCTCAAAAGGATGTTCAGGCGGTCAGAAAAGATCATTTGTCTGTTTCTTCGATAGGCTTGAGTTGACTGCATGCATTCTAAACACTGCATTCTAAACACAGAGGGCCGTGCTATTGATAACATTCTAGCAGCAACAGGTTTGGAATGCTCTGTACCTCTTTTAATAGCCTTAACCAGAGAGAACCAGAGCGTTTAGCATGTAGAAGTCTCACCTCTTACCGGCCGATTAACACTGTGTCCCGCCAGGACTGAACCGGCAATGTAGGACACCTATACAGGGAATTGGTGCTAGATTTAAGTGGATAAGACTGCTGCAAATAGCCTCTAAGATGTCTCTGCAAGATATTTTGATTCTTGACTTGTACTTATTTGTTCTCAGTAAGGACTATTTATAGAACGCCGCTTACTTTTTTAAGCAGTAAATTCTATTTTGGGTAACTAACAACTTGTGGTTTCCATCTGTGGATATCAGAGTTGCTAAAACAGTCCTGGATATTCTCAGTATAATAGGATATGTACCACAGGAGAGTGATCTCATGTGATAGTGGTAACGGCAGAAGTCATGCTCTAAGACGTGACTCGGAATAGTTAAGATCATTAGATAAGTTACACAAGCTGATCTAAAACATGTTCATGAGAATTTTATCATAATAAAGGGGGAAAAAAACTATAAATGCAGGCTGCAAACTTATTTAAAGTGCACAAAATGTTCTGATTTAAGGCCCGTCATTTGCTTGTTATCAATAGGATGTCATTGCTTTGCCAGGAATGTTTCACAGTTTGGCATTAAAGGAGAAGGAGGCACTTAGTATTGAACTTTAACATAAGTAGTTCATCATTCTTACATTTTAAAAGAATCTATAATTGTTAATAAAAGATTGACAACCTGTTCAAAACTTCAGAACTGGAAAACTCTTCCTACTGAGATTTAACTGTAAAGCAGCAGATTATCATTTACATTTTTTATTTTTGAAAAGTGGCTATCTGACATTTTTGAACCCTACATTTAGCTCTTGATTTTCAAATAACCAAAATAAAGACACAGGAAGGTGGGCAGACATAGGAGGTAGGTGAAAACTGTAATTTTCTGAGCACTTATGTTGATTGTTGCATAATATCTCCATGGAGACAAGCAGGTGACCAGGGCCTACTTTTTTGGGGCATTTTGCAAGTCTTTTTGAGTAATAAAAACACCTGTAATTGAATATATGCATGATATATAAGTGTAAAACAATAATGTAGAGCCAAGCAGGTGATAGGCCCCCGATCAAGAAAGTTGCATTGTGCACCTTTAAAGTAAAACATCAGAACATGTTCGTGCACAGTGAAACAATTATGTAAAATAACTGGGTAGCTTTTACATCAATCATAAAAACCCGCAGTGGTATCATTTATGGAAACGTTAAAGGGGCTGCATCCAGTTGCTTTACATTTCATAAAGTAAAATCTGTTTTGCTACAATGCAAATATATTGAAAAAGGCTTCTGTTCAGGTGAAAATGAGTGAACTGTGCGCCGTCTGCATCTGAGTATAGAGCACTTTATTCTTCACGAAGCAGGAAGTGCACTGTTAGCATGCTAGTTGATATTAGCTGTACTTTGATGGAAAAACTCACTCTGGCCTCAGGGAGTTGTGAAAAGTGCTTAAAAACTCACCGTGGTGAACAGTAGGATGCTCGGAAGACATTTGGTAAGTGATCGATATGTGGAATGCTGCAGAGTTTAAAATTAAACTTTTTTTTTTTTTTTTTACATTTTTAGACAGGTCAGGTACAGCACCTTAAGTTTGATGTTATTTTCATCTATATTCTGGAAATTTGTCCTCTGCATTTAACCAATCCTCCAACAGTCACACAGGGCACTGTTAGAAGTAAGCAACTGGGGACATTTTGGTAAAAAAACTTAGTCAGGAGTACCTAACGGGAGCATTACTGTGCATTGTACGCTGTCCAAATGTTTACGTACCTTATGCTTATTCAGGTACAATCTAACTGTAAAACAAAGACCAAACAAAGCTCAACTTACTGCCTTAAATGCAAATGCAAATAGTGCCTGAAATACTCCTGAATGTATAACATGCTCTTCCTTAATTGAAACAGCCATGCAGCCAGCAGCATATGGAGGTAATTGTGTAAAAGTCAGCCTGGCACACTGCAGCCTGCTAAATCACAGGCTTGTGGATGTGGCAGTTACTACCTACTTAACTATCAAAGTGTCTGTCTGCCTCTCTTCCCAACAGCACTCTTAGTTTTTCTCAGTTTTTATCAGCCCTTAATGCCTTCGCCTTGTCATTTTCAACTATCTCTATGAGTGTTAATAGCCCGTTGAGTCAGTGTCTGCAGTCTGCTGAGGCTCGGTTTCAGTTAAGACTATGGGTAAAAGCCAAGAGACAGGGTGTGTAGTCAGCGACTGGGAGGAGGACAAACGAGCGCATACGTGAATAAGATGCATGCATACAGTGGGCGTGTTGCTAGCCATCTGTCTGCGGGTGCGTCGCGCTGACAGTTACGACGCGATGTGCGAGACACCTGTAAATAGGCCCTGGCTGGAGCATCAGACCAGACAATGTTTCGAGACACCATCGGCTCGAACAAAAAACAACCGGAATAAGGTGGTTTTATGCACGGATCCCAGGGATATTTTGACAGTTCTGATGTGATAGAAGCAAATCCTTATCGCCGTGTGTTTCCACTGCAAGGTGTGAAGGCAAGATGATGTTACCGACGTCAACAGTGTGTGACGTACAGTGTCAACATACCACACTGGCATATGGAGAAACTGAATGGAATACATTAGACAAAAGGGCAGCATTCCAGGGTGGATGAAAAGCCTGTTGTGTGTGAAAGCAACAGTTGACGAATGCATTGCAATGTGAGTTCCAAGCAAAAAGAAGAAAAGTGTACATTTGTCTTCCAGGGGACAAAGTCACTTGCATTTATTGTTCTATACACACATCAAAGGCAGACAGAGTGTGCATGAAAGGCAAGTCAAAGCTAGAATAGATAGGTTTCACAACTCAGATTGTGGCTTTTACAATAGTGATATGTTAACCAGGGGGAAAAAAGAAAGAAAAAATGTACATACTGCACCTTTTTAAAGTGAAAACAATAATCAAGTTTAACACTGAACATATAAGAAATAGATTGGTCCATGCATGCATGAATAAATAAATGCACTTGCTTCATGGATCTGCGGATTGTAATTAAATAATTGCAAGTTTTTATTTGGACCTCAAAACTCCTGCTATGCACACAATAAATTAATAACTTTAGAATGTACTATTCTGGCAGCAGGGAAGATGGCCATAACAAAGAAATGGATGACACAAACCAAACCAACTATCAAATACTGGACCAACATTCTGACTGACATTCGAAAAAATTCATAATAAATACATTTGAAGACTGGACCAAATGGGATGTTTGCATTAAATAATATATGCTAACTTCTTTGGATGTCTTGCTGCCTTTTTTGTCCTCTCTCTGGGTGTGTTCTGTTCTGTTTTATATATTTAAAAACGGACAGAGAAAAACAAGCTATACTGTCAAACTGCTGGACCCCTCACTCGAAACGTTACATATCGCACCTTTAAAAGAATGCGTTTGAGACACCCAGCTGCAAATGTGTCTGAGTAAAAATGCATATACACACACATTTTTATCCTACACCGACACATTTTCCCCTTGACATGCGTAAGCCTAGCATGTAAACACATCCATAACGGGGCCATGCATGCAGACACAGCACATGGCAATCATAAAGAGTGGGTTTCCAAAAGATGCTATGTCAACAAGACAGTTAAACTCCTGCCGCCGCACATGCGAGCACGCTGGAAAACATCACGGAGAGGAGTTATGGACACGCCTGACTACAAAGCACGGTGCCCTCAGCTGCCCTCACTTACCCTGGCTTTCCCTTTAAGAGCTGGAGTCCTGCAGCAGCTTCTTAATACACGGAGGCAGAGCTTATGCAACCCCGGCCCGCTCACAGCTCGAGACGGTGCCGGCTGGAAGACTGCGGAGAAGACTACATGAAGAATCAACCCTTTGTGCAGCCGTTATACAATCAGTGAAAGCACATGAAGATGGTCAGTCTGGCCCGCGTTGTATAGAATTACAGCGCATTTACATAACTTGACATTTGTGGAGTAAAAATTGAAGTTTGCATGTCTAAAATAAAGAGTAGGCACACATTTACAATTTCAACAACACTTGTCTTGCAACTGTAGTACATGTGGACTGCTATTTGCTTGTACTGATTTATTTACTGGATTATTTTTTTGCTTTTTGTTTCTTCTCTAGCATGCATTCTGCACGCTTGTCCCACACTTTACAAAGACGTGTCTGGACACTGTTTTTATCTGCCTAAATTCAGATGAGTGCGATTGGCAGGTGGATTAGCCAATCAGGGAAAGTAATGTTTGTATCAACTCAAACATAGACAATTGTTGTGGTTTTCTGTGAGATCTGGGAGTGAAGCACTAAGTGCTGTTTGTGTTTTAAATGATAGATAATTAATGAGAACATATGTCACTACGAAACACACAAACTAGATTGCATAGCTCTATCAGAGTTTGGCCTGAGACGCAGAGGAGGTGACCAGTGATTTTGTGTAGAGAACGTATGAAAAGAACCAATCTAGATTCCAGGGCAAATGGTGACATTTAAGACTTTTTTTTTTTATGTTGAGAGCGGGATTTGAACCTTCAGATCAGAAGAAGTCTGCTCTTCCAAGATGCTATGCCCATTGATAATCTAGAGTACATTAGACACCATAGTATTACCTAAGTTAAATTCTTGTTTTCATCATACATCAGACATTATTGATGCAAAACAGCATAGGAACAGAAGTGAAACAGACTTGTACAAAAATGAAACTCTAATATTTACTAATAGATTATTGAAATAATTGTCAGCTCATTTAGTCATTGAATAATCGTTAAACTGGTGTATACATATAGGGTCCAAACATGCCAGGAGCTGAGAAATTAATAAAAATTAAGTTTAATGACTCAAATTGAGCTACAGCTGTATGAAAAGGATGCAGAAAATGTGTGCATGTGATAAAAACGCTCCAGGAGGCTCAAACGGCTTCACTTCAGCTTCATCTGGGTCAAATTTATTACAAATCTTTTAATCACGGGACTTCTGAATTCTAAAGGCAAGGCAAGGCAAGTTTATTTGTAGAGCACAATTCGTACACAGGGCAATTCAAAGTGCTTTACATAAACAGGAAAAGTTGCATTAAAATCACAAAACACAAAAAGACACACAGAATCATTTTAAAATCATTTTAAAATAAAGTACTTTAAAAGAGAAGAGTGCAGATAGATCTTTCAGTCGTATGCACGTCTAAAGAGAACTGTTTTTAGCCTGGATTTAAACATTGTCAGAGTGGAGGCCTGTCTCACATCTTCAGGGAGACTGTTCCAGATTTTAGCTGCAAAAAACTGAAATGCTGATTCCCCATGTTTAGTCCTGACTCTAGGCACCTGCAGGAGGCCGGTCCCTGAGGTCCTCAGAGTGCGAGATGATTCATATGGCACTAACATGTCAGAGATGTACTTTGGTGCTTGGCCGTGGAGAGACTTGAACACAAGCAGAGCTGCTTTAAAGTCAATTCTCTGAGCCACAGGAAGCCAGTGCAGAGACCTGAGCACAGGACTAATGTGATCGTACTTCCTGGTTCTTGTCAGGACCCGAGCAGTAGCATTCTGGATGTACTGCAGCTGTTTTACAGCTCGTTTGGAGAGGCCAGTGAACAGGCCGTTGCAGTAGTCTAACCTACTGGAGACAAATGCATGGATAAGTCTCTCCAAGTCTGGTTTAGACACTATACCTTTAATTTTGGCAATGTTAAACAACTTATCAAGTGATTGGAAGAATAATCGCCAGACAAATGGATTAGCAAAAGCACAGTGTAACAGTTAAAATATAATACAAGTTGATTTTGCATAGTTTGTCTCCTTTAACCCACTGCACCATTTGTTTACAAAATGACTATTTGTAGACTTGAGTCCAAAGAAGACAGATTACTGGCAGGACGTCATCCTTTGTGATCCCAAACAGACGCGTGCAGTAGTTGGTGCAGTTGAAACAGTAGAATAGTGGACACAGTGACACTTGTTCCCTTCAGACCCCGGGTCACATTCAGTCCTGGATGAAGAGATGAAGAACTCGTGTTAATGGGATTAGTCTGCCCTCCACCTGCCACTGCATTATGGGCAAAAAGCAGTGTGTCTTTTAAGTCAGCAGATCCCCTTGTGCGGTTTTAAAAGTCCATTTCATTAGATTAGAGCAGCGGCGGACAAAGAGGCAGCAGACGGACACATCAGTGATAGCAAGATTAGCAAAGATCCAAAGACGTTTTATTGGACTTGTAAACAAACTGTCCTAATTGGCTAAATCAGTGAGGTCCAGGGTTAGTAACAAAAACAAATTAGACACTTGTATTCAGTGCATGTGTAAACAAACGGAAATCTGTTGTTTATTTTAACATATGTTTTTTCAGCAAAATTGTCTCAGAAATAAAGAATTTAGTTGTCCAAAAATAAATATGGTTGTACAATTATCAGTAAAGAAATGATTTTGTTATATTTTGTGCAGGCTGAAAGAGATGGGAGCTCTGGGCCACTTAATGTCTTCCTCATTTGGTTGTATAAAGTATAATAAATACAAGTTACATTTACGATCTGCATAACCCTGACTCTCCCCGGACACACATGGCATATCCGCATTTTCCACCAACATAAATCTGACACCACGGAATCCTGAGTGACCCATGCGTCAGTCTGATATGTAAGGCCCATTGTAGGTGAACCTCACATTTGCATGTACTAATAGTGTCGAAGACAGGGATGCAAACCGCTCCGCCATTGTCGTGCTGTAATGGACAGGATGGAAACCCCGAGAATCCCCTGATTTCCCTATCTGTCCTTCTAAACATCAGAGACAATAATATGAAAATGTTGTGTAGGTGGAAACACACTGATGCTCAAAGGAAACCCTGGCGTGCATGGGGAACTCCCTGTCATTTGCCTGTTGTCTGACAACTTTGCAAAGGCCACATTCAAGCTGATATCTCACTACTTCCTGGACACTTCTCTCCAACTAAATGTGGCCCATATTTGAATGTGTTTTATACATTTTTACAATTAAACGTATTTAAATGTAATCCTGCGTATCACTTTCAATTGATGTCATGATGTCATTAAGGAATTGTCACCACCAAAAATCTGTTTTTGTTATTTGTTAAATCATAATGTTTCATTATTTAATTATTATTATTTATTGAATTGGTCATACCTGCTTGGTTAGCCTCCATGTTTGTCTCCCAGGTCTTTCTGTGCACAGTTTGAATGTTTCTCCCTGTATCTGAGGGTCATCTGCAGGCGCTGCACTGTGGCACCCAGTGCTCCTGACAGGTTCCCCTTTTATTGTCAATAAAATGTACCTTAACCAAGACAAGACACTTTACCCATCTTGCCCAGTAGAATGTGGTGTTTGAGTGAGTGTTGGTGGTGGCCGATGGTGCAGACTGGCAGCCTCACTTTTGTCAGCCTGCCCCTTGGCTTTGGTTCATCTGCAGTTCTCCACTCAGTAAAAAAATCATGAAAATAAATAATTTGACTATATTTGTGAACTGTCATTGATGCTGCTGTACATGTTACAATAAAATAATGCAACAAAAGTCAATATAAGACCCTGCTTTCAAAGCTTTTCTGTGGGAACATATGTTGCCTATTGTAAGCCAACTGCCCTTTACATTTTCATACTTTACCCTTGACTATTTCATCCAAGGGTTTCAAGTGAGGATCTTTGTCATGGCATGTTTTGACAAACAAAAGTTGTTAATACACACACTTTTTTTCTCCCAACCACTGCTTGAATAAATATATGAAATAGGTCGGTGGAGTGCAGACCCCATGGAAGGAGCGTGCCAACCTGACTGAGTGAGAAGTAGGGCAAGCTTATGACACATCGCCCCAGACAGAGCTCTCCCCTCAGCCACAAACACATGCGTGCCCTCCGGTCTGCTGGTCTGGTCTGTAAGCTCCACAATTACCACACGTAAACACGTGAGGCTGCTGTCTGCATCTGCTGCTTCAAGACTCTTTACGGTGGCCACTGGCGCAGCACCTGTACAGACTTCAAGAGAAGAATGAAACCTGGAAAGCACAGAACAGTACCTGTGGTTTTTAGTTGGAAGTTTGTCCACACAAGCAGAAGTGAAATGTCTCTAGTAAATTGTAACTTTGCTTTGTCTGGCTTTGAACTTACTGTATTTCAGATTAATGCAATTATACTGTTTATGTTTTATTGCTCAAAAATCTCTAGGAAAAGCATGCATTGTCACTGTGATCACACAGGTCCACAGATTTGAAACCGAAGAAAGGTTTGAGTAAACACTATACATTTTGGTTTTTGCCTTTTCAGTTTGACTTAACTTTAAAAAACAAAACAACAACAACAGCCAGAAAAGTCAGTCTTGATGTGTATTTGTGAAATAAATAAAAATGTCAGTTCAATTACATTCATTCATTCATTCATTCATTCATTTTTTACCGCTTATTCCTGTTAGGGGTCGCGGGTGACTGGAGCCTATCCCAGTGACTTTGGGCCTTAGGCGGGGTACACCCTGGACAGTGGCCAACTCGTCGCAGGGCTGACACAGAGAGACAGAGACAAGGACAGACAACCATTCACTCTCACATTCATTCACTAGGGACAATTTAGAGTTGTCAATTAACCTACACAGTCATGTCTTTGGACGGTGGGAGGAAGCCGGAGAACCCGGAGAGAACCCACGGTAACACGGGGAGGACATGCAGACTCCACTCAGAGAGATCGTGTGATGTTAGGGTGGTTCGGAATTCGAAACCACGATGTTGGGGTGGTCTGGGATTCGAACCCACGATCTCCTTATTGGGAGGCAGAAGCTCTAACCGCTCTGCCACCGTGCACCCAGTTCAATTACAATCTTTTCCTATTACTAAATTGTGATGATTCAGGTTGACTGTAAAGATATATCAACCCCAGATAGAGTGGTGCCCTTTTCTCTGACGTGTGCACAGTTTTCTATTGCGAGTTAAAGATCAGATTAGAATTTCCTCTTTTTTTGTCATGAGTAAGCATACAGAGAAAATACGAATGTGCCGATATGGATTTCAGCCAATATCGAACTTCAGCATTGAATTACAATTGATACATATTTAATTAACTGTAGGAAGGCGAACAAATCTATTTTAAAGGTGCTGTGCCTGATTTTTACTGTCTTTACAATAATAACAGAAAAAAATGCTCTGTAAACAGATGCAGAGAAAGATCTGTGGTCTAATTTTCACCCAAATATATGCTTTTAAAATATATCTGTGCTGGGGCAAAACAGATTTTACTATTAAATGCAAAAAAAAAGTACATTTACTGGTTTTGTTTTTCACATTTTAAAACGGTAAACATCAGGTACAGCACCTTAAGTTAAAGTTCACAAGTTCACTTTTCACTCAAATACATGATGACAAATAACAAAAATAGTAACAGCATGTATTATTTATGTAGAAAATGTGTTACTTTATTTAATTTGAGTTAAATGCATTTATTTTTTACTCATTAGTCAGTCAAAAACAAAACAAAACAAACACATTTCACTACAGTAGGCTCCCTGTTTGACTGATGCGTGAAAATACCATTCTTCAGTGCAAAGTGAAACTGAAAATGATGATCCGTACCTGCAGTTTTTCTTTGACTTTTGACAATTTGAAAGTTTGATCGCACCAAAACTTATACTCTACAATATTTATTCCCCAAGACAATTCATGCACATTTTTCCTTTGTGGTTTCAGTAGACCGATTAGAAACCTGATCACAGACGGCCTTTTCCCGTGTAGGCCTGCACCCGAGCGTCACTTTCCCCTGCTTTGGTAGAGGTGTCGTCTGCTGAAAAAGCCGTGGTGAAAGCTCTGGCAGTGGAGCCCTCCTACGTCATCTCCTTTGCAGGCAGCTCGATAAACCCTGAGACAAAACGTTTCCTGTGCGCTAGCTAAGCAACGCTCTCCTCCACTTCCTCGCGCTGATCCGGGCCCGGCGCTTTTTCTCTCTCGCTAATCTGGGCACGAGGCGAGGGCCGGCCGCAGTTCAAAGGTCATGACGCTTCGTTAGAGGGGTCGGCAACAAACGCACAATGAAATGTCTGCGCTTGACTGAGTGTGCAGGTGATAGGAGTTCCTGTTCCTACCTTGTTGGGATTTTAAAATGTTCAAAATGTGATAGTAAAAGTCCCTTTGGAAAATCCTGAGAAGTTTCTGCCCGGGTTAGTGTGGAAAATGAAACTGAAGCTGTTGCTGACTGAGAATTGACCTTAAAATTCCAATGCATTATTACCTTTATTATTACCTTGTGTGATAAATGCATGTAAACAGACATCAGAAGAGTTGAAAAATTGCGTCCACTTTATGCATTTCTTTCAGTATCAGTTATTTGGGTAATTATTTTTGACAACAATATGATAAGGGGCACTTTCTGGATTAAACGAACATAAATCTATACATTTATAGCTTAACAGTGTAATCTTGAATGTGCAGCGTCGTGAAAGTGCCGTCGCTGTAGTATGGAAATCGCACTGTGGTCAACTTTGTGATACCGCAACTGCTGGTGCCCTACAATGGTGTCAAATGTTTGTGATGGTGTCATGAGAAATGTGTATCGGGCAGAGTGTGATGAGAGAGAGAGAGAGAGAGAGAGAGAGAGACAGTGTAAGGTTGAAGAACTTTGAAGTGAAAGCAGCCGCTGCACTGGGGCATTCCTACGCTTCAGGAAACTCCGCTCTGTGCACAGCAGCATCACGGGGACGGCAGCTGCGGACACTTTCGTTTCTCTGCTACTCTCCACTCCACTAACCTAGACAAACAATGTATGAAACCGTGATCTGAAAGGAGATTTGAGCTGTTAAAGTGCCTATGACAGGTTGAAATACACATTTAACTAAAATGCAGTTAATATAAATATATTCAAATTTCTACAAAAATCTTCACAAATTTAACCCCAGTTTAGCTATATTTTAGGTTTTAAATGTTACTTCCTGGTTGTAAAGTATGACATCACACTAGGAAATGACCATAGCAACCACACTGTACACCGGCCAAAACTCATCTAATGTCACAGATTTTGTTCATTTCACAAAGAAAAACAAATGTGAAACCCTTTATTTTGTTGAATCAAAGTTTAAAGGGTCAAAAAAGTGTATTTTGTGTAAATTATGCATGTCTTTTGTCTCCACAGTGTGATGTCATCAGTTTGTTTACTTCCTGTAATTGTCGACAGATTTTTCAACTTTTCCTGACCTGATTGGTGTAAAACTCTAATTTGTTTTTACACTAAGTATTAATACACTGAATAAAGTCAAAATTAGAAAATCATAAAAAGCCGTCATACGCACTTTAATATGTTCTTTTCTCATCAAAACATACTTAAATTCGCTGTACTTGATTTTTACTGTTTTGAAACATGAAAAACAGAACACATTTTTGCATGTAATAAAGCAAAACCAGTTTTTCCTCAGTATAGATATTTTGTAAAAGCATCTATTTGGGTAAAAATGAGACCACAGCGCTTTCTCTGCATCTGTTTATAAAGCGTTTTATTCTACGAGAAGCAGGAAGTTGTGATTGTTAGCATAATAATGTTTGTTAGCCTTATGGTGAGACCCATGAATAGTGCTTATATCGAGGTTAATATTTAGGATGCTGGGACATGTGGACTATTGTAAAGAGATTCTGCTGCACTGACCTCCTCCCCGCTCCGAGTGTCAAACATACTTCCTGCTGAACTTCCTGGATTTTCGTATGTATTTTCGGCTCATCTATGTCACTTATCCGACAATGTTCCACTGTTTTAAGTCCTTAAATCATTCTGAGCATTTCTCCTGTTTAAACACGATAAGTGCTGCAGCAAATCCGTATAATAACGTCTTTTCAGCTTTTTAAAAAAACTTTTTTTGTTTTAAAACATGAGATGGCAAATTTAAGGTACTCAAGAGCATGTTTAAAGGCTAATAACAACATGAAAAATGCAGATTGTTTTTCCTTTTAAACAAACTAGTTGTGTTTTTCATGTTTCAAAATAGTAAAAATCAGTTAGATCAACAGTAATGCTGCTGCTCTTAACCTTATTCAAACTGTTTTACAATCCCTGCTGTGTTTTTTCTCCGCACGTTGTCCATTTAATTAACGATAAAATGTTAAATGTCAAAGTGAACAAATTTTAAAATTAAAAAGTGGGGTTTCTGCCACCTGTTTGTCTTCGTGGATATTTTAATGCTTTGCCTAGAAAGTTGCACAGTATGAAATCAAATGTATCCATTGTACATGTTTCATTGCTCAAAAATACCTTGAAAAACATGTTTACTTGTCTATCTAAATAGTTCTCATTAGTTGAAATCATACAATCAAACATGAAAATACAGTAATATCATACATTGCGTAAAAGGAATGATTTTCACATTTTCTTTGAGTCCAGTGATCAAAAATACACATACATTTTTTCTTGAAACTTGTACAATGCACATTCACAGGCCATTATGTTTTTAAATGATTGCTTATTTGCATTATTACTCTGAGCGGGGTTGCCTCTCCATGGATCTGACCTGCAACTTGGCCTGCTTGTCTCCATGGAAACTGTTTAACGCCATTACGTGAATACTCAAGCGATAAGAAGCAGGCGTTACATACAGTGCATCTGTGTAGTACTGCTTCAGCTCCATATCATAAAAAACAAATACTGAATGACTTGTTATGACTCCTTGTGCTTTGTGTGTCGAGGCGAGTGGTGTTTGCGGGTGTAGAATAGATGCTGCCACACACATTGCAAGGCCCACATACACACTCCTACCCACCACCCGCGCTGAGAGAGAGGGTGCGTAGTGACTCACATGTCTCACTGGTGCGCTCTCTTTCTCTCCGCTCTCGTCTCTTTTCTTCACCACGTGGGGCAGCCTTTGCTTAAGACGCACCACTTTACACCCACTGACTCACACCGTCTTCAGAAAGGTCAGACACACATCAGAGCAGAACACGTTACAAAGACCTTTTTCAAAAACTCCGTGCACTTTCATCTCCAAAAGGACAAGTAGATAATCAAATGTTGTCCAAATTCATGTGGCAAAGGGTGCAGAGTGCTCAGTGAAATAGGTCAGTTATTTCCCGATGTGAAGTACAGCTCTGAGTAGTGTTTGGAGCTTCCATAGATAAACTGTATGGTCATGTAAAGTGCTGGAGTAGTCAAGTTTTATCTTTGCATTTAACATACAAAAGATTTACTTTAAAGTCAGCATCTGTGACAAAGTAGGAAAGTTATCCTGTGGAAATTATATGCCATAAGAACTTATCCTTGTGTAACTTAGACAACAGTTTATAGTTCAATGTTCAGAAATATTTATACAAGATTAAGTGTTTGCTTGTCTTTGTCTTTAGCCAGATCTGTTTCTGTTTTTAATACATAATGTAGTACACACTATTGTATTTCACAAATACTTCAGGTTGAGGGTGGTGAAATTTGTCATTTAAATCAAATTATAGAATCAAATCTACTATAGATCCAACTAGGGTTTAAACAAAACACTGCATTGGATTAGCCGGTACCATTTAATGAGTTAGCACTAATGCATTTTCAATGAGTAACAAACATTTCTTAAATCTGATGTGATTCTAGATAATAATCCACCTAAAGCATAGCGGACCAGAACAGTTTGACAGGAAAACGTGTTTCGTTTCACCAGACACCACAAATCCTTCAGTTGTGAACTTTAAAAACTACAAGTTAAAGTTAGATATTTTTTTTTTGTGACTTGATGAAAAATGTAATGAACATATCAACAACAGCCATGTGTCTGTGCACTCTACAATCATAAGAATTACAGTTTTTATTTGCTGCTCCATTAAAATGGGATAGAATGTAAGCACAAGTACCAGGCTGTGTGCACAGCTGTTCTTGTGTTCTCTGTGCATGCACTGAAAAAAAAAAAGGAAAAAAGAAAATGACAATCCATTACACTGGAAAAAGCAAAATGTATACTGTACATTTCAGTGCCATCAACAGGAGGAAACAGCCACATAAGTGTTGAGATGGTCTGACAAATGTAATGTACCACAAAATTGCATTCAACTTTGGCAATAAAACATGTGGAATTGAATAAATGAAATATAGGAGATTATACCATATATATAACCATTACACTGTGGAACATTCCAGGCAAAGACAATGTATGCATTGCACAAGTGCAGCTTGTGCAGCCATAGCAACACTCTACACCAGAATTTGTGTTAATGCAACCCAAAACCACCCGCATCCACCTGTCTTCTCTTCAAGCACACTGTTAAAATCTGATTGTCACCGTCCTGTCCATTGAAAAGCCGCTTGGAACAGTTGCCGTGGTGACTCAGACTCCTCATTATACATCTGCTGCCTCTTCACATGCACCCCCCGGGCCGGCCTTCTGCTCACCGCCCGAACCCTCTGCACCCATGTCCAGTTCGCCCTCTTCTTCTGTCCTCACCCCTGACTCACACGGAGCAGCGGCACCCCAGGGAGACGAGGAGGGGAGCGCGGGGGCGGGGGTAAGACCGTGATTCACCCGTCGGGAGCGTGCGGTGCAGTGGGTGCCGGGCTGATTCACTTGTGTGGGCTGTGAAACCTGAGCAGTGGGATGAGAGAAAGCACCGGCACACAGGCAGTAAAAAGGGCATGGTCCCGACTCCCCTTTGTGCCTCAGGGGCGAAGACAACAGCTGCGGCTAAATACACACGCCGCTCCTTTAAAAGTCAAAAACACATTTAGGGTGAAATATGCTCTTGACTTTTGAACGATGCAGTGACTAATGACTGCGTGTGTCATTGTGCTGCGGGATTGGGTTGCATGTTTTGTGTGAATGAATACAGAAAGGCTTATTGAGTGTCACTGATAATGCTGTGGCAGTTTTCATGAATCACAAGATTTAGCGAGTTTGAAAGGCTTGTGTGTTAGTTGCATACAGCCGTTGTGCTTCAGGAGGTGCAGATACATCTTTAGTGTTATTCATTATTTGTTGGTTTTGGTTGAGACACTTGGAATGAAACAAAACAAACATTCTGGGGATACAAATTTATATAGTTTATTCCTATTAGTTATATGCACTAACAAAAAATGTGCATTTTTAGTCCAGATCACAAAAAGGCTGGGATTGAATGAGAACCTATGGATTAATGTGCAATTATTCTTTGACTGATTCACTATCTTCCTTCAAATCAAAACACATGTAAGATCTGTCTGAAATGAAACATTTTAGCTTTAATTTTGTGGAATTACTTTTTTCTTGGGTTAAAACACAAGAGACTTACTTACATTTTATTGTAAAATAGCTTCTCAGCATCACGAATTTGCACGAACTTAAAAATGCTGTAAAATGCTCAGACTAAAGAATGCTTAATCATGTGTAACAGACAAGATATGACTTGGACTCACTTTCACAATGACTCAGAATGATTGCATAAAAGTTCAAAACATGAACAAAACACAGTGAAGGGTTCTAACCTAGAATGGAATGATCATGACATTAATATTAATTCTTGCGCAGGCCCAAGCAGATACTAAAGAATTCCAAAAATGCCATTACTATTGGTTCTTTGCACAAACAAATTATCCCACATAAAAACCCACATACTGGTAATTATTCTTTTCATGATAATGACATTCCCTGGAATATAATCCATGGAACTACTTATTTGATGATATGCCAGGGTAAACAAATAAAAAAAAACATATCATCCATGCACTGTAAAAAGTGACTATGTATAGTGTATGTATTTAAAAACACAAAACATGTTTCAAGAGGCGTTTATTTGTTCAATTTTTTTAAACAAAGTATCATCCATTATTTAATTTTTGACTTTATACCCTTTATACCCTTGATTTTCAACCAGTGTGCCGGGGAACATAGTGTGCCTTAAGATTTGCCAGGTGTACATTGAAAATGTCATATTCATGGATTTAAATGAATAATTGACAATTTTAGTGTGTTTTGAGCAACGTCTTCACAAAAAAAACAAAAGGTAAACAGCCACCATTGCCAAATTTAAAGAACTAGACGCAATGACATACTGTGTACAATATTTGCAATGTAGATAACACTATGTTTTAGTGTGCCATAACTCAAAAAAGTTTGAAAAACATTGCTTTAAACAATGCACATAGGTTTTTGGTACTATGAAAATCCAAATAATTACGTAATGGCTTTATTTAGTCAATATTTTGGCTGAAATCTTACATGATGGGCTTAAAGTACATGCAACAACGTGAAATAATGTGTAACCTTCTCTGTCTAACCCTAACCCTAACCCTATCTTGCAATTATGTGTACTGTGTAAGTGCTGTAGAAACCTATTTTAACACATAACAGAGCCTGATTTTTGACAATTTTTTAACTTCAAAACCAGGCAAGTTTTGTCTGTTGCCTGTTTTACCCATAGCCCCTTGTTTTCCAACCTTTACTCGGGAACAGGCCCAGGTTGCAGTCAGCCAGAGCATGGTTAATGTGCCTTTATGCAACGGGGCAGCTGTCCAGTCCCTCTTTACACAACCCAAGGGACGAGGCACACTTACAATACAGAGACCCGCCCACGACCCCGCGACCCCTGGTGCTTGCAACCGCCTGACCTTTCACCTCTTGTTGACGGGTCAGTGTTTGTCAAATGAGGCTGAAGCTTCGTGACTTTAAAATGGCTTCTGTTGTCTTGATCAATGTAGTGGTGAGTTAGTCAATATCTGCAGCTTCCTGGTGACATTTTGAGCTGTTTCCACATTCAAAACACATCTTTTTTTTGTTTTTAAATGCTAACTGTCATGCCAGAGGTCCTAATTTTCCATCACTCTGAATGTGTGACCATCCAAGTGTATTATCTATCCATTTACAAGTATTAGAGTTGGCTGCTGGTTTTTCAAAATATAAGAAAAGCTCATGACCTTTGACCTCTGCCATAGTCCCTCATCTGTCTTTGGCCAGAGTTTATTGATGTTTTACCCTTGAGCAACACTTTCAATAAAATACAGAGTAAAATACAGATTAAAAATAGTATATTTTGAAGGACAAAGTAGGAGGGGTGAGTTGTCCATCCAGGCAGTGGCGTATGTTCTCCGGATTTTCCACCTAAAAGTACACTTTGCCCCGTTGGTCAACGGTGGCTACAGTTGTGTGGGAATACACTTCAGAACATCCAGTGCACTCAGCAGCATTTACTGTTGATATTGTGAAATTAGGCTTATAGTGTTCGGGAAGAGGAGATATTTGCTCTTTTGACCATTTAACAGAGAAAAGTCCACCAACGTGCAACAGCACGTGCACAAAGGACGGTAAATAAATAAGTCAAGTCAGTACTTTTCAAAATGTTGATTAACAGTCGACAAAAGTGATGCAGCAGTGTGGTAATCTGATCATCTGTTCAGATTTACCGTGATATCATTGTCTTGAGTAAAAAAAAAAAAAGCTATAAATGTAAAAAAAAAAAAAACATGAACATGAATGAATAGTACTTTATCACATATTTTTTATCTCGCATGTTTGTCACAATAAAAAAAAGGGCAATAATGAGTTGACATGTAATACTTTTCACAGCTCGAAAACAATTTATTTTATGTAAGATATAATTTACTTACAGGTGCACTGTGTAACTTTTTTTCCCAAGTAGATAATAATATTACTTTGGAATGTTCCATAATAGGGCATGAAACATCCTCCAGAAAAAGTTACATAGTGCACCTTCAATAATAGTATAGAGAGGGTAAAGATACCATCTTGTAGTGGAAGCAATGGTAATTTTAGAAAGCAATTTACAACACTAAATACTGTCCTGCATGTAAAAATATTTTTGCTCATGCCAACTTCTATTAAAATCTTTATTACCCAAAGTCCCGTATATCAAGTGCACATATCCAAAGGACAGTGCAGTGTGCGCTGCTGGTAACATTCAGCAGTTACAGTAACAGCCGCAGAGCAGAAGAAATGGCTTTGCACTTTTCCTGAAACAAATGACGGCCTGCACTTTGCAGGAGTGAGAAACTCAAGCTCGCATCTGCCTTCTAATAAATATTGATCCTGCAGCGCTAACATCGAGCTGTCAGCCTTTTCCAAGTAGCATTATACGTCCTGTATTAAGACAAGTCAACGATAAATCAAGCCTCGACTACTTAGTTCTGTTTCAAAGGCTTCAATTGTCTTTTCATGTTACCATAATATTCAAATTATACTACAACTTCTGACTGCCGATCACATGAAACCAAAACTGTCTTCTCTGTCAGCATAAATAAACAGATACCCACAATAACTTCAGAAAGCGGTGCCTTCATTTAACCTCGAAGACTTCATTGATGAACGGACATTAAAGCAAGGGGCACCTGATTTTCACCCCACAAAATCAGAATTAGGTTTTCAAATCTCGTTCTTAGCTTTCACAAACCCTTTGGCACATTTATTTGGTGAATATTCACATGCATTTTTTCAAACAGTGAAGTGTAACTGGGGTGAACAACCCAAGCACGGCCAATCAGAGCACTGCTTTCGGCTCTTGACGAGACATAAAATACTCAATGTACAGCGGTCTCATTTTTGTCACAAAGTGCTGCTTTTATGCGATACTCTGGAGTAAAAACACAAAAACTGAACTCATTTACTGAAAAAGTCACATACCCCAGCTTTAAGCCATTTTGGATTTATAAATATAAGAGGCCACATGTGGATTTTAATACAGTAAATATCCTGCACAGTTAAAGTGCATATGACAGGATGGACTACTCATTTAACTAAAATGCAGTTAAGATGAATATATTTCGAATATCCTAAAATCCTCACAAATTCTCCCCCAGTTTAGCTATTTTGTTAGGGTTTTAATTTTACTTCCTGGTTGTAAATGATGACATCACACTAGGAAATGACCAAGAAACCATTCTGCACATTCATTCATTCATTCATTTTCTACCGCTTATTCCCGTTAGGGGTCGCGGGTGACTGGAGCCTATCCCAGTGACTTTGGGCCTTAGGCGGGGTACACCCTGGACAGTGGCCAACTCGTCGCAGGGCTAACACAGAGACACAGACAAGGACAGACAACCATTCACTCTCACATTCATTCACTAGGGACAGTTTAGAGTTGTCAATTAACCTACACAGTCATGTCTTTGGACGGTGGGAGGAAGCCGGAGAACCCGGAGAGAACCCACGGTAACACGGGGAGGACATGCAGACTCCACTCAGAGAGATCGTGTGATGTTAGGGTGGTTCGGAATTCGAAACCACGATGTTGGGGTGGTCTGGGATTCGAACCCACAATCTCCTTATTGAGAGGCAGAAGCTCTAGCCACTCTGCCACCGTGCACCCCATTCTGCACAGTGCACCAAAACTCATCTAATGTCACAGATGTTTTTATTTGACAAAGCAACACCTTTATTTTTTGGTTGAATCAATGTTTAAGGGGTCATAATGTTTCTTTTGTGCTGCATAACCTCTGTCTCCCTAGTGTAATGCGTGATCAACTTGTTTACTTCCTGTAATTTTCAATTTTCAAAATTTTTAAACTTTTCTCCACAAATAGCTACCTGATTGTTGTAAAACTATCATTTATATTTACAAAAGGTATTAATACACTGAATAGAGTCAAAATTAAAATAATAAAAACCCGTCATACGCACTTTAAAGGCCCTTGCCTGTAGGTCAGTTTCTAGGCTAACCCGTGCATGGTTTATGTTGTTGAGGTAAACCAGAGCACGTCGAGATCCACCCATAAACAAGGAGAACATGTAAACTGCTCCTGAACCCCGATCTTCTTACTGTGAGGCAAGAGCACTGGCACCTGATGTCATGTTAACTGTTAATATCTTGCACCTCTTTGATTTATCCCCCTTCACTCGCTGTCATGTCACCCAATACTGAGAGCACAGCGCCTCTAAGTACACGATGTGAACGCTTATTTTAAAGGGGTGAAAGTCACAGCACGGCACGTGAAACTGCGATATTGTGTCATGCGCTTTGGAACACAGAGTAAAAGACTGTGAGATAAGACGCTTCCACAAGAACAACATCGAAGCCAATAAGTTGTGTAAGAATATCGACATTTGAAACTCCACTGTTCAACACCGGAGTGCGTTGTGTTATCTATTTAGCACGGATTTGAAAGAGCTTGACATTTGATACTTGATTCTTGTGCTTTTGTAACTTCGAGTCCCCTGTGACCTAGTGTGGGAGCGGTTTACGGTAAGAAAAAAGAGAAAAAAAAAACGGTTTACAGTCTGACGCTGCGCTTCTGTTAGTGCAACTGTTTGTGTGTCCCTGGAGCATAGAGCGCTGGTGCGGTGTCAGAAACCCCCTGTACCCTCCACCGAGCTGTCACCTCCTCCAGCCCCGAACAGAGAGACGGAGTAGGCTGTGTGTGCACCGTGAGTCAGCGCGGCATGGCCTTCTCTCCCCGTCTGTTTGATCAGAGCAAACTCCACACAAACACCTGTTGAGGACAAATTGTGTTTCAACCAGGAAAACTTGCATGAAAATATATACATACATAGAGCCGGTGTTAATTAAAGAAGACAAATTCCACTTTTATGAGGTTTTTTACCAATAGTTTTCCCTCACCGCTAACTTAATCCTGGTGCACACTATAGAATAATTTGCCCGATTTATGCCCCGACTTTATGAAATTCTCATGAGCGATTGTACACCTCATGCGACTCTGAACCGCTCTGTTATATCACCGCTACCGCAGCAGCCAACAAGGCGGAGCGTCAGGGGCAGATGGAATGACGGACACAGAGGCGCGGTATGTGCAAACGTGGTGAAGCGTTTACATCCATTTCTTTGCAAATTCGTGACAACCAACGCACGCACAAAAAAAATCACGATCAATCCAGCTTGAGGCATTCTTTAAAAATGACCGTACGTGAGAAAAAGGCTAAATTAGATCCGCTTTTCAATGCACGCTGCAAGGACTGGTGAAGCCGTGCAGACTGTAGTAAACATGGGATTGCTTCTTGTGTAGTCTATCATATCCGCTTTATGCACAAAATATTTTTCCTATCCATGTTTTACTAAATAATAACAACACCTTCAAACCAATTATTGTTCGTCTTCCTGCTGAATTGGTCTATATTATTCCAAGAAGTATCTGTTACTACAAGTTTAAAATCCTCTGCCATTACAATAAATAATAATAATGATGTGAGACAGACCACATACTAAAGTTCAGAAACAGATGTAATTGATAAACCCCAGATTTTTTTTTTTTCTTCCAATATTGACCACCGATCTTTGGCACTGCACTTTGTCTGTTTTAATATGCGACTTTGGATGAAAAAAGTGTTTACAGTAGAGTGTCAAAGCGGGTCGCTTTAGACAGGAAACAGCTGCAGCTTGGTGTGCCAGATTTTTCGGCACACAACTTTTGGCTCTTCAGTCTTTGCGTTCAGAGGATCATAAGATTCAAATTTTTGGTCTGTATCTTTTGTCTCATGGTTAAAAAAACGCTCTAAAGATCAGTGGTTCCCAAAGTGCTGAGCTGGGGGTCGCGAGATGATTCCAAGATCTAATTTTAATAAATATCTAACTGTATTTGGTCTATTTTTTTATTTAAAGCTGTATATTTTATTGAAATAGGGTCCAATAAGACTATAAACTATTCAGATAACCAACATTAAACCGGATTTAACTCACTGTGACACTTTAAATTATTGATATTGTCATTTTCATTTCGCTTTGGGGGTCCCGAGTTGGTTGCATGGCTGTTCTGGGGGTCCCGCCAGAAAAGTTTAGGAACCCCTGCTCTAAATCCCAGTGTGTACCGGCCTTGGAGTTGTATCTGACAAATTTGTGTATTGTATTATCATTTATTGTCATTCATTGTCATTTATTATTTATCATTATCATGTATTGTCATGCATTTTGAGGCTTGAGTGTTCAGAAAATATCCCCGCCCACATTTCTATTGTTACTTGCAATTATTCAAAACTGTCAGACTTCAGTAAGATTTGGTTACATAAAGCTCTGACAAAGGCTTTATATTGCCAGGATTATTTAAACATTTGTGAGTTTTTTATTTAAACACCAAATTCCATGCGAGTGTTTTGTCCTTGCAATTAAATCAAGTTGAAATTATAAATCAGATGTTTTGTCCTGTTGCAGCCGAGCGTATTTACTTCCATTTCATAACTTTTAACAACAGAAATAAACCCAATAGCATGAATATTGGTTACAAATCCTGTATAAAAGTTGCAGCCATACTTCCTGGTGATTCAGTTTATTACCGTAGATCGCAGAAACGGGGCCACAACCTTTAGCCCAGTGCAGCTCTGCTCTTCTGTCTGCTCTTGTCCTTTCTCTGTGTCAGAAGTGCGTGGTGCATTCCAAAGTGCAGCACATGACAGTGAGGCTGAGGCTGTTCTGTGCTGCTGCTGCGGGGAGCACACTGTCTGGGTGCAAAGTTCTTGGTGACATTTACTGGACGTTATAACCCAGGCTTTGTGCAAACAGTCCTATCGTGTTTCCTCGTTGGTATAATATCCAGAAGCAATTGTAATACTTCCTGAAAGATGAGTTTACCGAGCAACAGTGTTGAGTTACACCTTAACCAAAAGGACAAATATTATGCAAAATTCACTTTGAGTGTTCTAACAATGTTCCGTCAAAAACAAACCTGGAGTTGCGTTTTGCTTCGTTCACGCTAGTTTGATGAATCCTGGTTTTAAAGTCCTTTTCTCTCCAACGGTCAAAAACACTCCTCCATGTGTGACTTTTTTTCGACAAGTGACATTCTGAGCTTTTCTGCCGTCTTATCACGATCAATACAACTGCGGGACTGCTCAGCGCGGCTAGCACAAGCAAGGTGTATTTTTAAAATGTGTAATTCCATCCGCAGCCAGTAGATGGAGGCAAAGCTAAGTTACTCTGGCGTCTCCCAAGGCTGATAAAGTTATATTGTTCTTTGTAAAAAACTTTTATTTTTAGTTCTAACACGAGACGCTTAAGTAAAAACACTCAAAAGCATGTAAAGAATACAAATAGTGCAAAATATTATCCCTTCAAGTCAAGATCAAAGCATATCACATCTCTACAATGTCATTATATGCATTAATCAACTTTTTTTTTTTTTTACAACTTAAATTGTTGAAACTTTGCAAGGAACGCTCATACTATTTTGTTGCTCTGCACAGGTGGGTAGTAATCAGTAACATTTACTCTGCAGTTTGTTTACTTGAGTAACCTTTTGAAGAGTTTTTGAACATCATACTGTAACTTCTACTGGAGGAATATTTTGTTAAAACATACACTACTTTTAGAGGTTTTGGTTTCTCTTTGAACATTTGCATTACTTGCACGGCTCTTTCAGATATGAGTCATTTTTGTAGTTGTAGTTGAGTATTGTAGTCAGTATATCATCAGAAAGTACCAGATTTAGACCAGTATTTGTTGTTTCTACTATGCTTGATTGTACTTAGACATAATTTTCCCCAATTTTTTTTTACTTATGCTTATTATTTTGACTTTTTTTTTTTTTTTACATTACTCTTACTTGGCCACTTTACCCTCCTCTGTTGTTCTGTGCTTTTTCACATCAATACTTTTTTGTAAGCCACCAGTTTTTACTATAACCTTTCCGCTTGAATTGTTTTTTTAATATATATTTCTAATCGGACTGTAAAATACTGTTGTCTATCGCTGCTTTGCAAAGTGTAAAAACCAAACAATCATACACAACTTTTAAAATCAAACAACAAAGAAACCATGCATTTTGTCACGAAGTCTTGACCCGAGAGACAAACTTGAGGAAATCTGTAGAAGGCTTTGCGCGGGACACTGTGTACAGGCGCTGCCCTTCTGATGAGAGGTGATATTGCCCACCGGTGAAAACAGCTTACATGACCCATTATGTAAGACTCTGCTTTGGGCTGGGGCTGCACCCAAGGGAGCATACGACTTCACTAGGAAATCACTGAGAAATCACTAGGATTCTGCGTGATTATAATCTAACTCTCATTGCTTCCTTAGAAGGGTGTGCAGCGTTGGCTCTGGTCTGATAGTGTGATGTCATGGCAAAGCTGCCCCACACCACATGATACAGAGGACACGGGACTCGCAGTTCTATTTAGTGTGCGTGGCCTTTGGTCAGGTGACACCATGTGCAGAGACAATCCACTGCTCATGTGCTTCTCTCCAAAGCTTTGTCTGCACTGAGGTCGGCTAATGGAAACGTGGCTAACGATCTGTGCTAGCAGCTGCTCCAGCCCTGACTACTTTACTCACACACTACTGTGCAATCTGTCCTGCAACATGGTGTCTTGTTCAAGGACACAACAACACTCTGGACTGGCATGAAATTACACTTACATGAAATCTACTTCAAGTGCCAACTCATTTTACTGAAAGACAGTTAAAATCGTTATATTTAAGATTTTGCAAAAAAAAAAGTTTGCCCATTTTTAAGTTTAAAATTTTACTTCCTGGTTGTAAAGCAACACAGCAAGACATTCTGTAACTTTGTGCACTGGGCCAAAACTCATCTTATGTCACAGAAATTATTATTTGATAAATAAAAACATATAAAACTGTCTTTTTGTTGAAACAATGTTAAAATGTTAAGAAATGTGCTGGCCCCTGTCCAGGATGTACCCCGCCTAAGGCCCAAAATCACAAGGCTCCAGTCACCCACGACCCACTAACGCGAACAAGCAGTAGAAAATAAATTATGAAAAATGTTTCTTGTGTGTAAATTGTCCCAAACATTTGGGTGGAGTCTCCCAATGTGATGTCATCATGTTTTGAAATTCTGGATGTTCCTCAATTTTTCTTCACAAATTGACTTTTGATTGGTGTGAAACTACTATTTATATTTGCAACAGGTTATATTCCACCAAGTCAAAACTAGAAAATTATAAACCCTGTCATACACACTTTAACAAAAAAAAAAAAAAAAATATTAGATTGAATTTACTAATTAAAACCAGTATTAAAGGAGCTGTACCTGATTTTTTATTTTACTGTATAAAACCGATTGCGTCTCAAAATGTACAGATATATTGTTAGGTATGTATGCTGTAAGTGAATAATACTAATAATAATGTGAATTTATGCGCCGTTTAAAGGGAACTAGTTATGTTTTTCACATTTTTGAAAAGAAAAATCTAATTTTGAAACAGAACTAATTAGTTTTAACGCCTTTGCAGCAGTCACGTGTCACTCACTTACCTAATGCAGTCCCAGCCTAAATATTGACCGTAATGAGTTTATAAGCACTTCAATGGTTTCTGAGCCCCGTAAAGCTATTAACATGCTAACGGCACACTTCCTGCTTCTCGTAGAATAAAACGCTGTATAAATCAGAATCAGAAAGCGGTTTATTGCCATTGTAAGTGAAATTCACAAACATAGGAATTTGCTTCGGCGTAGGTGCAACATAAAGCAATGGATACAATAAAAAATATATAAAAAGGCATGCATAAAATAAAATTAGAATAAAATAGGCTAATATAGACTATATACAGAATGTACAGTTGGCAGATAGTGCAATGTGCAAATGAGTAGTGCAAATAGATTGTTCTTATATAATATATTGTTAAAGTGTCAGGTGTTCTAAAGTGTTCATGAGTCCAACGGCAGAGGGAAAGAAACTGTTCTTGTGGCGGGAGGTTCTGGTTTGGATGGACCGTAGCCTCCTGCCCGAGGGGAGATGCAGAGAAAGCACTATGGTCTCATTTTCACCCGAATAGATGTTTTTACAATATATCTGACAGATTTTACTTGTAAAAGAATTGGATACATGAACTAGTTATGTTTTTCTCGTTTTAAAACTGTAAAAATCTGGTACAGCCCCTTTAAGACCACAGCCTGTACTGGGTCAGGGTCATTATTTTATGTTTACATGTAAGAGATAAAAACATTACATATTCTTTTGAGTGTAAATGATTGTCGGGGACCCATGTGATCTTCATGTTGATGCTGCATATCTCCATCTCCAAAAGTTACATGGTGCACTTTTAACTATGGCGAGGCGAGTTTATTTGTAGAGCACAATTCGTACACAAGGCAATTCAAAGTGCTTCACATAACAGGAAAAGTTGCATTGAATTAAACTATGCAACACTCTCTTGTAATATTAGCACAAATGGGTCATGTTTTGATGCTGGGACAATGAATGGGCCCCCACTCCACTGTAAACATGATGAAAACATATTTGTGAGAGGCCGGAGCAAGTTGAGTAACAGTGACATATTAGCGGTGGGGCTATAAGTATCCCACTTCTATGGAGGACACAAAATAGTTTCCCCTTTTTTATTGTTAGCCACAAAAACTATTTGATTTATTTTTGATCAGTTAACTTTGAAGTCAATATCAAATGGCCCGTTAGATCTATATAATGTACTTTATTTATTGTCAATTAATATGCTCGTGCTTGTTATAGGATATAAATAAAATATACTATCATGACCATTTTAATTATTTGGAGTGTGTTAAAATAACTATAGCAGGCCTGTCGACAGAAATTTGGGGGCCTGGGGCAAGAAAGCTCACATGGGCCCCATCTAATATAAATTAATAGGAAGAGGGTCAAATTCTGGGCCCCTAAGATCCTGAGGCCCTTTGTCCCCTTTGTCCCCCCCGTATACTCCCCTGCTTGTGAAACCTTTCTCTTTTACTTTCTGTGCTACCAACAGTCCCCAAAACTGTTGAGCAAAAAGGTCAGTTTCATATCACTACAAGAAAAGGGAAGCTACTTTGTATGTAATTTCATGTTCTGGAGCGTTGTCTTCATTTTAACAGAAAGTCTGTGCCGCCCTCTAGTGGACAAACAACGGTACCTCAACACAACTCCACCATCGCTGTATGTTTTTTACTTAATCATCCTGTATTTTTTTTATCATAGAAACGAGATTGGGTTCAAGACAAGACAAGTTTATATATATATATATATCATTTATAACAAATAAAGTTTGCAATTCAGTTCACAATTTTGGCCTCGCCATGTTTTATTTAATATATTAGTCATTTTATCATTGCTTTTTGGACAGTTTCTCAAAAGGCACACATGGATGCAAGATTTGTAGTAAATAGTTCTTACACAATACATTTGTGTTACATATATTTGGTTTAATTGTGGTTAATAAAATAGTAGAAAAGCAGTTTCACTTTGTTATCAATGCAAATTTCTCCATGTAAGTAATCCATGCAAATACCCCAAAATTACATACAAATATTACAATACAATACAAACAAAAGTGTACAAGTAACCCATTAGAAATGTTACAAATAAATAGCTCCTATCTTAACATAATGGTGAAGCATGCTAATGTACTGAAAATGGTTGGAATGTGGATCACACTTTTCAATATGAAGACCCATGCACTTTTCTTTAAGTAAATCAAAATGAGAAGATTGTAAAAATGGCATTGCTCACACCCCTATGGTCCCTCACCCCTGGCTGAGAAACACTGGTGTCAATCAGGAAAAGTGGATGCTGCAAATCTCTTCCTGGAAGCACCATTATTACTATCAGGAAATTCTATCGGAAAAGAAGATGAGAAGAAGAAACTGGAGTGATTGTATAAGATGTTTTGCAGCCTGACTGCTGTGACTCTGTTTCCCAGAATCCAACTCTCAAAGTGTTGGGCTAAAGCGCTCTTCCGACTCTCCGCGAGCCAATCACAGCCCGCCTCAGCATCATTCCTCTTCTCGGCTGATGTCTCGTGGCTCACCTCCGCCCCATCGCTTTATTGGAAAGACGACACTCAGATTTGATCATGAAGTAGATGAGTCACTCTAAGGTTGAAAAACAAAAGTGCTTTCGAAAAAAAAAAGGAGTGGTAAAATCCCTGCGCAGTTCTAGGTCAGCTTTCCCACACAATGTAATGGGAGCCAGCATCTGCTCCCAGTTTATTTTTAGCCCGGGACTGTACATGCAGGACAACAACGCACGCTAATGGCTGTCCATATGCTGTTTGACATTCAAGGTTTACCTCTGTGACCACCGACCCGGGAATGTACAGAGGGAGGCTGTGAAAAGTCCCCAGCAGCATCAGCATCAAACTCACTGTCTGGGAATGTTTCTGCATCTTTTTTTTTTCATCTTTTTGGTTTTTCTTTGACCATATAATGTTCGAACCTCGATCATTTCACATAAATGCGGTGTGGCCACCTCCTCCACAGTAATTCTCACTTTCAAATGTTCATGGTTCCTGTTTATAGGTGATGCTTGAGGTTTGATTTGAGGTGATTGTTAATTGCTGTGGGTGCTAGGTTTTCATCACTCTGAAACCCACGGATATAGTGTTTTACCAGTGCACCGTCACTAGGAATTCTCTATTTTTTTGTGAAGTTGACAACAGCCATGACGCAAAATGTGAAGACAGCAGGATCCCAATCCAAAGGGTCTCTGTGAAATCAAACTGGAAAGTAAAAAAAAGCGTACTATTTGAAGTCGGGGTACCTGATTTTCAACCCTCTGTATTCAAGCAATCATTTTCAGGCGAGTGCACAGCTTTAGATCAACTTTTTTATACAGTGAAGACCCACTCAAGAGCAGCCAATCAGAGCACTGCTTTCGTCTCTTACTTCCAAGAAATAAAATACTTCATATATCATAAGCTGACAGCACACAGTGGTCTCATTTAGTCACAAAGTGTTTTTACAAAAGACTATTTGGGGGAAACACTAAATTTACAACAAAAAAGTCCCATACCCCCAGCTTAAGTTCTGTTATATTCATTCACTGCTCTTAAATAAACCAGGAAAGCCCCACTGAGAGTCAGAATCTCATGGGCATAGTCCGGGTTCCAATTGGAAACCTAAGCTGACACTGAAATAACATGCAAACTCTAGAAAGCACCTACATGCCGTTTATGAGTGCTGACCACATAACAGTTTCAAATGAACTGCACTTCGAGTTGTTATAGTCACCGTTTTAGTCCTTTTTTACAAGAACACATGAACACCATCATATACACCAGTGCTTCCAACATTTTTGTCTCGAGTAGCCGTTAAACCTTGTCTTACACTCAGAGCACCCCTTAACTTGAGTTTCAGGCAAATAAACAGGTTTAGTAGTCATATATTTTCAAGTATTACTACAAAATTTTATTTTTAATCATAGTTATGGTCCACGATACTGCAAAAAGATGCTAAATGTACAACTAATAACACTTTTTAATGCAGATAAAAGTGGATTTCGTCTTCATTTAAAACCTGAAACCATTCTAAGTACCCCCTGGTAATTCCTCACGTACCCCTAGGGGTCCCTGTACCCCTGGTTGGGAAACACTGATATACATGGATACATTTGAATCTGGATTTACTGTGGACAAATTCATTCCCAGTCTGCCTTTAACATTCAGAGAGCAGTCAGGAGGCTCAGTAACAGCTGGACTTATTTGGCTGTGGGCCATAATAAATGTTTGTATTTTAGTTCTTGATTTTGACAGTGACATCTGGTGGACGAGAGATGAAACTACAAATTTAGGCCTGAATGATTGTGAGAAATATTTATACATTTCTTTTGTCAGCATTATATTTTTAAAACAAAAAATCACAACATCTCTGTCTGTCTTTTCTTTGTGACTTCGAACTAATTCATTTGACTGCATTCATTGTGCGGATTATACAGTTAAGTCAATATTTGTGCAAGACTGCCCTCTGCTGGATACGTTTCATCTTTCAGGGTGTTCCATTCTGGGTTTGTTTGAAGAGGCAAATGCAGTTTAGAGCATTTACTCTATCAAAAATAGAGTACTGGAAAGTATCTAAATGGATGTGAATTAAATACTTATTCAGAACACACTTTTCTAAAATCAGTGGAATTCACTGTGGACCTTGGTCATGAAAGTTAGGGGTCAAACTGCACGGTGCATTAGTGAGAAAAAGAGTAAACACGCTCCTGTAGTGAGTGCAAGTGCGACTTTACTTCATTTTCAAAGTATTCTTCCTATCGTTGCTAAAGTATCAAAGATTTTCACCCATCGCAGTAAGGCATTTTTGTTTTCCTGTATTTGATTCGCGTGTTAAATTGTCTTCCCTGCTGTTATGCTCGACTTTCTTCCCTCCTCACGGCAGATTTGCAGAATGTTTTGAAATCGTAAAAGCGTATTTCTGAAAGCTTCAACCCTCTTACCTGAGTTATTATGGGCTGTTTTCTGTGAAGGTCAGATGAAGTCTCCAGATTTTGAATGGGCAATTTTTGGGCCGTTTCATACTTGTGCTTTAAGTGGTTAAGTGAAAGTTGGGCCGCTGAAATTTGCCCTCTAAAACAATTGAGGTTGTTTTGGTGAAAAAACATACAAGCTGTTGCAGAAGGTTAGCAATTTTCAAATAACAGACAGAAAAATCTAAAAATCTTACATTGGTGATTTTGGTCACAGGTGGCCACTCTGAAGTTTGAGGTGTGAAGCGTTTTTAAAGGTGCACTATGTCATGTTTGAACTTTACTTGTCTCTATGGAGATATGCTTTGCCTGGAATGTTCTGTATGGCATTAAACATAGCTTTAGTTACAGATCTGAGGAGTGATGACCCAAAATGCAAAACTGCTAAAATAATACTTTAACAAAATGTCAAAAATAATCCTGGGATAAAATGCAAAACTAAAACAAATTTACAAGCAACAGAGCAAAAGATCAACAAAGGACGAGGAGAAACATGTGGCTTAAACACATCACAACAGGTCAGACACATCAGGGCAATCAACAGACAGGAAGTAAACTAGACCTGAACAAAAACACATCAATACAGAAAGCAAGGAAACAAAACAGGACCAATAACAGTGTCCCGGTGTTTTCAAAGTGTTTGTGAGATACTGTGAGACAAACAGGCCGTTTGTTGCCTTTCTCGGGTTTGGTGTGAGGTCAGGTGACCCTTTTTGCTTAGCAACATCTGTCACCATTTTTACTGAATTGGAAAGGAATGAGCAACATCACTGTAGTCATTAAATTCTCCAGAATTAAGGCCACAAATGAGGCCAAAAAGCACACAATAGAATAAACACAAGGAGCCACAACAAAGCTGAAGACGACTCACCTGGCCATGGCACAGGTCCATATTCTATTCTCCTGAAGTCTTTTGGTTGGATCATGTGGTCAGATTATTTTTCTCTCTAAAGTGCCCACGCTTGTTGGATGTAGGAAGTCCATTCACAATAAGCGTCATGAGGATTCAGGTTTTAGACTTTAGCTCCTGTCGCGGCTAATTTGTCACTGTTTAGTTTCCTATAGATGCCGGTGGACTAAACAGTCCCAAAGTGAAGAAAATCCCACTGACAGTGCTTAAAACTGACTGCTATGATACAGAAGAACTAACCAAAGCATTTGCAGTCATTTGTGACTTGCAGGAATATACAAAGCTACTTTGAGCTAAAGAGCCTATTTTCTCACTTTGGTGGCTCTTTTGTCACGCATTGGCATGAAGTATAACTTCAAATAGGGTCAAGGTGCCTTTCTGTTTACACTCCATCACACAGTGTTTGTTTTACAAACTCCTTCTTTCAGTATTAGAGCATCTTCTCCAGTCACGATCCCCTGTGGACTGCGTCTGATGTTTTCCCCTTTGCCTGTGGTTGCCAAGCCAAGGAAAGCGTCATGCGACTTCAGATGTCCGAAGTAACCAACTCAACTCAGTAACATTAACTTTAGCACTTTTAAGCATAATTTGCACGTAAATAAATTGACACAAATGGACACAATTGTGTGTTTTGTTTTGTTTTTCTTCGTTTTTATGTATTAAATTGTTCTTCCTTTTACCTCTTTTGGATCCTGAGGCATGGTACTTTCATTGGTAGCTGCTGGTCCCTGGAGGAAAAAGAGAACAAAAAGTATTCTACTAATAACAAAAGATTGTGTAATATTGGGGCAATATCTGTTAATGAATGCTTTTAAGGTTTTAAGTGTGTTAGAGTATTTTATTGTTCTAGTGAATATGTTTAAGCATGGTACTTTCCCACTGTTCTTGTGTCCAGGTGACAAAGTGGTCCCCATGGCAACTAGTTCCTGTTATAGGGTTCCAGGCTGGGCCATGATGTACGTAAAGGTTGAGCGGGACGGATTTTTAAAATAGTTTATGGGTTTTAATGCTACTTGGTGTTTGGTTTTAGGGTTTTTATGTACATAGTTTTATTCATGCTAATGTTACATTGTCCTCACTGTTTTAACCATTTTAGTTTTACCCAGTAAGTCATACCAGATAAAAGGCATCTGACAACACCAGTCTGTGTTCTGCTGCTGGAGAAGAAGCTACCTCCTAATTATTGCACTGTGCAATTGGGCACTGGCACTTTTTTAACCGTTTTCACTGCACTCCAAACCACTCATGGCTACTCTACATGCTGCAATAGTGGAACAACAAAGAACTTGATGAACTTGTAAGAATGGATTTTTTTTTTTTTTGTTCTTGTATTTTCCTGTTCTTGTATTTTCCTGTTTTTCGGCACGTTTCACAGGCCACAGTTTTTTAATTCTTTTAATTTTTTTTTTTTTCATTTTTCAATAGTTCCTAGTCTTCTGATGTCTGCTATTAATTTTGGTACATGTACCTTTTGTAGTTTTTTCATAATTTGCCGAGCAGTTTTCCCTATCTTTTACAGTGGGAGCCTTTCTGTTGGTCCTCTACAGGAAAGTTTGCTGTTTAAACTGTTTTGGGCAGGTGCACGGTGTCAGAGCGGCTAGAGCTTCTGCCTCCCAATAAGGAGAACGTGGGTTCGAATCCCGGACCATACCAACATCACACAAATTCAACCTTGTAACCTTTGCATAGTTGTGTCGTCGGGCAAGACATTTCACCTACCTTAAGACCATTCTCAACTGTCGTCACCATTTGGATAACTTGCATGTAATTGACGTTTGCGGGTGGCACAGAGTGCACTGTGACAACAGCGTCTCCTCAACTGCAAAAGGTCGCTTTTTCGCCTGAAACTCAACTTGTCTGCGTCTGTCGAGTGCGGCGCATGTAAGCAAAACAGAAAGTCGTGGCGCCTGCCGTGATACAGTATTAACTCTCTCAGGATTTACTCAAATTCACTATAAAGTTCACCTACAGAGGTGAAGCAGTTGGATATATTTCATTTGAATTTTACCAGAAGAAACCTGTGTCATTTGGAGCTGTGTCCAAACAGATGAGGACGTCAGACACCAGAGGAAAGCCGAGGAGTGAATAACAGAGTGAGTGCCATGATTTATATTTGATGCGCTTCAGCTTTGGTTGTACGCGTGTGATTGCATTTTTGCATTATAGATTTGATGTTTGGGCAGAAATATCATTAAGTGTCACACTGTTGTCTTTATTTGTGCATTTCTCTATCTGAAAAGTTGAACATAGAAAGTTTTAGCTCAGCTTGTTTTCATTGGCCGCTGGTGTCAGTGTCAGTAAACAGTGAATTGTACTGGCGCATGGCCAAATCGGCTTTATACTTCAAACATGTTTGAATGACTGCTACTGGGATCTGGTCGTGTCTTTTGGTGGTACACATTGTGATTCAGATGCAAGTCCAGTACTAACAGCACCACATTACAAGACTGAAGCAGCTGTGACTGACATGACGGGCCTGACCAGGCACAACTGAAAATCAGAAGAAAATTGGGTTAAAAGTGTGGCTTCAGTGCTGAATGAGAGAAACTACTGTTTTGTTTGCCACCTTTTCAGTCACAAACACAAAGAATATAACGTCACTGAGATTGGTCTATGGTTGAATGTGATTGGTCGGCGTGGCCAGTCTCTCTTGTCTACATCAAATATGTCTCAGTGCTTTGAGTGTCCAAAAGCACTAGTCACCTTATTCCAGAAGTTTTACCGTGGGCGCCACCATCTTTTTTCTATTGTAGTTTACATGGGGCAGACGAGCTCAACAGAAAATAAGTTCTACACGGACCACAAAGCTGTTTTCAGGCCGCCCAAGAAGACGACTTGTTTTTGCATGTGGACATTAAACATTTTATACAAATCAATCTACTTAATATAATGTTTTAGCGGCGAGACTTCCCCTCTTTTGTTTGAGTGAACAGAATTCTTGTTAAACAGGAAGTGCCTTTACTACAGCAGCACAGATCTGCGGTAAAAAGATGCAAAAGTGGGCGGGGTGGAATAAGGGGAATATAAGTGCAATATATTGGTATTATTAAATGCAGTTCTGCTGGTAAATGGAAACTATATCATGCCACTGTAGCTGGGCACGGATCTTGCATAAAAGTGGCAAATAGTTTGTTGATAAGTTGTATTTGTTGAGACAAAACCACTAATAGTGATTTGTGTTAAAAAGTCAAGAAAGTAAAAAGTTATGAGCCAAGTCGCGTAAAAAGCAAGATTTATTTTTTAACCGTTGTAGCACTATCCTTGATTATTCATGGGTTTCCGCTTCCTGATATTGGCAACATTTCAAGTACTCCTCCCCGTTCAAAAGATATATTTTGTTATAAATTGTTGATTTGTTACAGTCCTAATTTTTACTCTTCAGCGCAAAATATAGAGCCATTCTAGACAACCATTATGTCCAAATAAAAGCTTCATTTGTTGTCTGTCAGCAGCAGGTGGGCCGGAGCATGACCCAACTCCACGATCACGTCAACATTGCTTTAATAACATACATGGACACACATATAATGACTGCACAGAGACGCACAGCGCACTGATTCAGCACATGCTTTGTCTCCCGGACCACCCAGAGAGGCGCCACAAGCTCATGCACATGCAATAAATCAACAAACATGTCTTTCTCTGTCACACAAGATGAAGATTCAGTGACTGGAGAAGCTAGCAGACCGATAGACTGAACTACAGTATGACCCTCTGCATGAATTCACAGTCATGTCAGATTCACACAAGCAACTATGTGTTAGAGGGCATTGCTCAGCCCCAAACCTGAGAATTTATGTCTTCAGCTATTACATGCAGGCATTTCTGCAAGCCGCAAATGCAAAAATGTGCTCACGAGAAAGCATTGATTTATTGCCCTCATACTCAGCTGCAGAGCATTCACAGCAGCACAGGCAAAGTTTGCTTGTCAGTCTGTCTGAGATTCAACCAACAACTGAGAACACAGGGGATTAGCGCAGGATTACCCAAACTTTTCAGCGTGCCAAAATAAATGTGTGAACAAAATGAAAAAGACGCACATTTCTCGCATCAAAACATTTAAAAACTGCTCTAATTACTTTTATTTGAGTGGTTTATGGTGCGTTTTTTCCCACAGTTTTAAATGTATATTATCAGTGTTGATATTTAATTTTAAAAGCTGCAAGATAATAAAACATTAATAAATCAACAGTAATACAATCAATACATTAGTCTAAGGTAAATAGATGCATATGATTAGATGCCTTGTATGTATACTCATTTCAAGCAAATTTACAAACTAAAGTGAAATCAGAAACAAGTTTGAAATATTGTTGAAACAAGTCAAATAAACGCAAGAATTATAAATCTAAATACAGTGGCAAGGCAAATGTATTCAGTGCACAATTTGTAGGCTGTTCAAACTAATTCAAGTGCTTCACTGACCAAGAAGGGTGAAAATACCGTAAATATTCAACAATCGAACATAAAAATTACAGAAAATTTCAAATAAAACCATTAGAAACTCGAGAGACATTTACATAGAAAAGAAAAGCTTTAACTTTTCACTATATACATAATCAAACCATTTTGGGCCATGATTTAAATATTATTAGAGAAGAGGCCTGTCTTCCATCTCCTAAAAACCATAATTCACATTCTGAATTAAAATGATCTCCCATAAGTGCAACATTATTGTAATTTGCACATGTTGCTGACTCTTCCCTCGGGCTGCTGTTCACATCCTGACCACATGAGGGCAGTACGTGTCTGATTATTCTAAGGCATTAAAAGCTCCCTTGAATGATTGCTCCCCACAAAACAAACCTCCAGAGCCAAACCGGAGACGCAGACCATGCAGCGTCCACAGCAGTGAAGTAAGCAGTTAATAGATACCTAGCAAAGCGTCTCCACGGTGATAGATATGTAAGAGTGCTGAAGCGTCACATCCGACCTCACTCATTCAAGACTCCAGATGTGAGATCAACGGTGGTCTGTGGTGTCAAGGAAGGTCTATGTGAGGGCGGGGGGGAAATATGGACCGTTTGTGTTGCTGTCTACAGAGATTTGTGGAGTTTGTAAAGGTCTGTGCTTTCTGAAATGTACACATATATTAAAAAATATATATAACGCCTTCAAAAGTGAAATACAGCTCGCGTCTTATTCCGAAGTTATTCATGTGGTCTATTTTTAACTCTGAATACTTAATGAATATAAGTAGGTAATTTCAGTAGTTTAAATTATTTGTTTAGCAGTATTTTTGTGCTTAAATTAAAAGCATGTACCAATGAAGAAACATGACACAAATATTCCTTAACAGTTCATGTTTTTTCTTTCTCTTTTTTTCAGTTATGACTGTGTGGTGGGAAAGTCCCTGTGCTAAATATTTATTATAGTTTTACATCAGTCAAGTTGCAGTTAGGGAAGAAACTTTGAAAAATTATAGTATGAAGTATAATTATTGTATTTAATGCTGAATTCTAAAACAGCAAATCTCCATCTACAGTATGTAATCAATAAGGGACATTCCCATCAAAACTCCATTGAAACGCAATGGACACAATTTTCTGACAGTTCAAACAAATTGATCAAAATAAATGCATGATCAGGTGCTATCGTTTGTCAAAGCATAACTATTGTGTAATTTAGGTGCTGTGGAATTGGAATGATAGACTATTCCAAGGATGATTTGATTGTGTTTTATTGTGAACTCTTGGCAATCCAAAGAGGTGTTGAAGATTAGAATATAGGTCATGTCCCACTCTGGTTGTAAAAGTGGTCTATGTTTCAGATGTGTGGCTCAGTGTACAAAAAAGTAGTTTGCTGTAGGTGCTGCTCAAAACCATAATTATTTGGCTCATAATTTGAACAATTCTATATTATCCAAATTATTCCTTAGAGCAATAATAGACTTATATATAAACTTTTAGTAATAATGTTTTAGAAAAGTGCCTTTGCTCCAGGAGTGTGAAAAAGGAATGCACTTGTAATCCTGCACTTAATTATATGTTTGATTTACATTTTTAAAAATTTAAATCACAAATATATATACACGATTAATTGCACAGACGCAGTTTTCTGAATAAACAGCACAGTGCACGGAACTCAAGATTCTCACCAGATCTCTAATAGGGTCTTTGAATCTGCTCTGCTCTGTAGATGGGGGCGGGACCTCTCTGACAGTCAGAATCCTACCTGTCACCTAAGTTTGCTGGTTAATTTGTATAGAGCCCGCCTCACCCATATACACACCCACACACTCACCCACACAACTCCAACACACCCTCGCGCGCATTCATACACCACAGCAGCGAGCCTGGTGACGCCCTGGTGGTTCTGTGACAGCCTGTCAATCACTCAAAGACGTCCCGCCCCTCTCACCTGTACGCGTCAGTCTCCAGGGCAGTGATTGGCCGATAGGGTCTGTCAGTCACGGTGTCAGGCAAATGTAGATCTATGGGGGCCATTCAGGTACGGCACCCAGAAGATTTGAGCACATTTCTTCACAGTCATGCACCAATGATGGCAGTTGTCACCGGAGATGGGCCCGTCCTGAGTGAGTGAGTGGCCAACAGGGGAGGTGTGGGTGCAGGAGGGACGGGGGAGGATGGCTCGTGTGGTGAACTTCATAAATATGCAGTGTTTTCAGACGCAGAATAAACATGAAAGATGACAGAGCACAAATGAATGCAAGCGCTGGCTGAGATATAGGGGAAACATTCTTAAGAAAGGAATGGAGCAAAATTTGCACTTACGCTCTGGACCTTATTGTTACGAAGCTTGTCATATGCACTTTCACTTTATTGATTCACAATGTAAATTACTTGGCAGATAATAGACTATGTAAATAGCAGGGGGGTAAAAAATGACTCTTGTGGTACTCCTGTATAAATGTAATAATAGAAATGCAAACCTTTCAGTATTGATTCTGCCAGACTGTTCCAAGGATGATTTGATAGTGTTTTATTGTGAACTCATTACGATCCAAAGAGGTGTTGAAAATCCAGGTCCACTGCATGTCTATATGAAGGTTCCATCTTTCACACTTTAAATATGCTACTATGTAACTTGTGGGGGTGTCTTCTACCCCAGTTAGATAAGTTTAATACTGTGGAACTTTCTAGGCAAAGTAGTCTCATCTCCATGGAGACAAGCAGATGGCGGGCCCTCTACCACAATGATTCCCAAACCTTTTATAGTCGGAAACATTTAGACTTGCATGCGCGAACCAAATAATATAAATTCCTATCAAATAAATTCAATATGGTCAAATTGCTCTTTTTGTGTGCTCCCGTGAGGTATCTGTGGAGTGTCCATTTAAATAAATACATGAATAAGAAGCATTTATCATCAAGAAAACAAGGAATTTCTTTTAGACGGCTAGTTGTTGTTGATGATTGTGAAGTGCAGCCTTGGTAGCACTCTTTGTCTCAGTGTGACATGGATCAGATTGGCACACGGTGTGACTGTAATAATGTGCACAGTGTGAAGGCAGAGCTTTGAGTCAAACATGAAATCTATGCAGCATCACCTGGACTCTTTACTGATAAACTTCTACTCTTGTAATACTTAGAATCATAGCATACTATAAATGAGCTACATGTGGCATCCTATTCAGAAATTCTCAGAGGTTACTGTTCTATTCATGGCAACAATACAGCTTTGAAATGCAACCACTGACAAAACTCAAGCAACAGTTAAATATTTTATCTTCTGTGCAATCTTTCATAAATAGTTTGTCTTCAGAATTGCGTAGAATCCTTAGCTACATAGACTTCTCAGTGTCATCTGTGAACAGGTTGGCAAAACAATCAAATTATATAATACTGTTCAGGTAAATGAACATTCTCCTTTGTTGTTTTCTTTGTATAAATGTGTTTTTTTTGATGGCTTAATGAGACATGTCTGACAACAGTGCCACACAAATAACAGAAGACACTCATTAAATCCTTTACTGTAAAAATAGTAATAGATAATAATAGATAAACAAATACATAAATCAAGTATGTAACACAAAAGATTTTTGTTTGCCCCAATTCAAGGCTCTACTCCAACTCCTGTTTTGACCCAAAGCAGATTCCTGATTCGAAGCATGCTTTAAACTGACCAGATCTGGTTTGGTTCGCCACAAAAATCCGACGATTAAAAAAAAGAAAGTCAAAAGCTTTCCATCCAACACAGACATTACACATTACCAATCATGCTTGTGCTTTTTTTTAAAATAATAAAACATTTCAGTATAATTTTATACGGCCCTTTCAAAACCACAATCTGTAATTTAATTGGCAGAGTTATGAGGGACATTTCACATCCCAATGAAGGACTCTTGTGTGGGTGTGGATTCGATGGCTCATTGTGACGACCGTGGAGGAGACAAGCTTAACTGATATGGTTTAAGCATGAAAATAATGTTACAAAACCACACACGTATTTTTTTTTTACGAGGCCTTTTACCTTGAAGAACAGGCAGATGGTTCACTCGGGGTGATCCGGTTCCTGTGTGAATCTCCCTTCTGGACTAATTACCCTACACTTCGCTATCATAAACATGGCTCCATACTAAACATCCTCTTCGCTCTTTTTGCTTACAACCTTACCTTTTATCCCGCCAAACCACTCCGCTATTTGCTCTTCCTCTCCTCCAATACCTCCTCGTCCTTTCTCCAACCCCTTGTTTAGAAGAAGTGGGAGACAGAAGGGCTGGCTACTCGAGGAAGCAAAAGGAATGAGGTAATCCATTGCTTATTGTGGAGCTCTTTTGTTAGGGATCTCAAGACTTCCCAGAGTTCCATGTGGGAAACTTTGTCTCCCTCTCCGCGGCGGGGCAAGAAAAACTGGCTTGGCATAATCATGTTGACAGGTGAAGAGGCGCTGCTTTGTGTCCGCAGTAGAAAACATGGTATAAAAATGTTTTGTTGCCGAGTGCCCTTGAAAAAGCTGCCGTTTTGCCAGCCGTACCACACCGAGGACTTGAGTGATGAGAACGGGCCCGGGCATGTTTTCAGCTTGGCCGCGGCAACGCAAGACAAATGGAACGTGAAAAGGGACAATCTTTAATGAGAGCGGCTTACTGTTGCCCAGAAGCCTAGCTGGTGGTGAGCAGTGCCACAACGACAAATGAAGCTCATGTTTTAAGGAGGCAGAAGTAGAAAATCATTACAAATGTCTGTTTGAATGCCCACTACTCCACTTTAACATTTACTGGATGCCACTTAGTTTGTGTGTCATCAGCACAATTTTTAAAAGTTTTTGCATATTAAGGGCCAATGAACTAGAATTATTTCGAACATAAATAAAGCATGTTAAAAAAAAAATCACATTGTTACACAAATATTGTAAATGTTAGAATTAAGGACCTGACAAGTCACAATTCCCACAAAATGGTGAGAAGATGAGACTTTGACAATTTAAAATGAAAAAAAAGTGTGGTTTGGTCAACATTTTTGACCTCAGAATTTTCAGTGTGTTTTAATGTAATTTATTTTGTGTGTTTCGTCCTGGTACTCCAGTTTATATTGCACATCTGCAGTCAGGAACCATGAACCATGAAGACAAAGGTTCTTGTTCTGGTTAGTGCTATGAACAAGTAACTCCACCTCAACAGATGGAAACAACTTGCTTTGTCAACTGTTAACTCACTGGTTTAAAATGAAACTAAAGAACATTATTAAGTTGGTAAAAAGATCTTCTATTTTCTTTTACAAAATAGCAGTCAAAGCGACACCAGACAAATTTCTGGAGGTGACATGTCTCGCAGGATTATATGGAAATGGAAAGTTAAAACCATACTTTGGAGGATTCTCTATGGAGCTGGAGACACAGTATGCCATACTGTGGAAAATGATAGCCAAAGGAACAACATTTCCAGGCTAAATAAGAGTCAGGTTTGTGGAGACTGAAGAGTCAGTGCAAAAAAACATCCATAATGAAACAATGTGCTCTTACTTTAGTCTATTTTTTGGCTAAAAATATGTGGTGAGTTAAGAATCTTGCGCTATTTGAGTCAGTCCTTCGATTTCATGTCCCAAGTCTGTGTTGACACGGTCTCCAATTTCCACAGATTACAATTCACAAGGGCCCAATGACTACTAAGTATGACCTCACATTTTCTGTAATAGTATTGATTATCCTGTTAGTCTGACTTGTATTTGGAAGACTGAGAGCATGCAGTGCAGTGCTGAAAAGAATTAATAAAAATGCATGGTGCATACTGAACAATGTAATGTTAGAAATGTGATAGTTAGCAGACGGAGATATAGAAAATGGGTGGTAAATGGTCTAGCCACAAAAGCATGTTCTTTTAGTGCAAAAATTTGACATCTTGGTGGTCCATGCCAAAGAGTAAACACTATACTAAACTATGCCGGCCCCATGGTGAAAATGCCTATTTATCTTTCAATGCTATGGAACAATCTGTCAAGAGGAATTGATCGCCGCAGCGCTAAGAAACCCATTTCCAGATCTTGGTCCTAACTGGATTATAAATCAGCTTTTCTGGTTGGGTATCTGCCACCTGTTTGTCTCCATGGAGGTTTTGTATCTGGAATTTTTCACTCATGTGGCATTTGCTTGCATTTATTCAATTAAATCAGTTTTATTGCTCAAAATAAATTCTTGAATCTTGAAAGGTTTGACCTACTTGTCTCCATGGAGCAAGATCAGTTTAATGCCATAGTATGGAAATGTCATCCTGCACCTATATCTGAAGAATCAGAATTCAAAAAGTTGAAAGTTGCGCTTTGACAATACGGTGCAACGTTGAACAATGAATAAGAAAATGGAATATAAATTTAGGCCATGCATAAAATATGGTGTTCAAATAAAATATAGTCTTTCACTGATTATAAATACAAAATATACAGTCCGGACAGAATAACTGAAGATTCCAGACATGATGGGAACAGTGTGAACCCTTTGACATTGTTTTTTTACACCTAAAACTTTTGCACAGTACTTTTATTTTAGTTTATATTCTCGCTGCGTCATTGTTGTTTTGTTTGACCTCCAATAATTCCGACCAAGTTCCATACACTGCTAATGAGACTTAAATAAACCCCAGTACGTGTGATGGAAGGCCTTAATGGTGTTTTCGCATTAAGCTGATTAAACATCCCTCTCCCCTTGTTCAACTTCACCTGCCCCAAAGTAGTAGCCTGTGACAAATGGAATCTTTATGTAATCCTGACTAAATCACATGCAAACTGCCCACCAACCTCTCCATCTCCCGCGTGAAGTCTTCCTTAATCTCTTGTACACGTCGAGCCTTCAGTGCTAATCTCAATCCTTATCGTCCTTTTCCAGCGTGTGCGCCAAATCGCTACGTCCCGCTGAAGGTTGTCCGAATGTCACTTTTGAGGTCACTTCGACTCCGCTTGGTGCTTCAGAACCCCTGCCGGCCCAGTTGGGGAGCTTTGGGGCCGATACTGCCTTCAATCACTGATAGAATTACGATCTCCCCAAGCCTCTCCCTTGCGTTTAGCCTGCTAATCCCCGCGGGAGATGGGGGGCAGCAGACCATGATAATACTGACGGCGAGATGGTAGGGAGAGTGAATGAAAGAGGAGCGGAGAGAGAGGCGAGTATGCCAGCCCAAACACATGAGGGCCAGTGGGGATGAAAAGTCGCTAGCTCCAGCACTTTTCGGCTCAAGTGTCTGCGATCTGATAAGCTACCGAGATTTAGTTAAGACTTCATATTTAGAGCGTGGCTTAAGCTGTGAGACGACGCTCTTAACAGCGCTGGTGCCAATGTCACATTGTGCCTGCCATGCTCGATTTGTCAAATGGGATTTTATCTGCGTTTTTATGTAGCCTTCATACCGCATTCGTCCACTAAATAACTGACGACCGCATGGAATTTCGACAAGGATTTGATGATTCCAAACAACTTTCAGCTCACTTTGGTCGCTTCTACTGTGGCGCCATAAAAATCGTTTCCATGTTACTTTTTTGCTTACCCTAGATGAGACATTAACAAGCCTGTCACTTTTTCGCCTGTCAGTTGTAGAACTTCATTTGCGGCTTGGAACCACTATAATTGAGTGTAATTTTCTCTCTTCTCAAGATCCATTTTCAGAGCAGGAGGTCCTATCAAACAAACACTTAGCCTCTCATACTTGACACACAAGTCCTGTCTCAGCGGGGTGTGTGGCAGGGAGCTCAAAATAATCAGATATTTTACAAGGATAATGATAGTGCCAAAGGTGTCTGTTTAACTTGGGCTTGCTCTCCTGTGTTTGAACAAAAAATGAAGCAAAAATGCATTTAATCTTTATTTTGTATCATTGTAGGTATGATGTATCAAGTGAATAACATTTTCTTTACAATATAGTTGGTTATAAAGCATGGACGAGTATGACTAGGAGTTAGTTACTTTCTAAATTATCACTGCCACTGTCAGTTTCTTTGAAAGTAATAAAAAAAAGTAAAAAAATTTTGTTTTTGTTTGAATTAAAAAGGCTTGTGAAGTGCAGTTTGTAACTTTCAACATAGTGGACAAGGTGTTACTGTGGTACAGACGGCTCCTCTGATGGTGTTTTCTCAACTTGTTTATCTGCACTCAGCTTAATGTTTATCATTTCAGTATGTATGTGTGAGTGGGAGGCTGTGCATGTGATTGTGAGCTGGTTGAAAAAGGGATCGAGTGGTTGTGGGTGGGTGGGCATGAGGGAATGACTTTAATTGTCAAAGCGAAACACTTGATTTTCATGCTGTATATGAAACGTGCTTTCTAAATGTGATTGATTGTTTATTCCAGATGAAAGTAATGATATATATTATGATAAAGCAAGGGACTGTCAAACTCTGAGATCTGGAGACTGGATGGCATTTCTTCCTCTTTCTTGCTTTGTTAAACGGTTGTTAGCCTGCTGACAGTGGTGGCTTGTACCATGCTTGAGGCCAACTCAAGCCATTTCTGTAAATGAACAAGCTGGCCAGTGCTGGAAGTGAAGGATGTGCAGCACAAGTCAGAGGTAGACAAATTGATTTTCTTCGGGTGGGTAGTTCTGGTCCAGTGGCTGCTTTGGGCTAGAGAGAGAGAACGAGCGATCTGTCAGTGGCACTTGGCAAAATGGGCCCAAAAACAAGAGCAGGAAATGAAGGTTCAGCAGAGAGGTTTTACTACGTGACACTGGTGTAGTCAAGACCACACTAAATGAAAGCCGAATCCACCAGAAGACTTGGGCTTGGTGCTTGGAAAGACTTCTAAGAATCTGAAATACTGTAATTACATTTTATTTTATGGCATTTTCATTAAATTGCGTGTCCTGGATTTGATTACTTTCATGATGTTGTGCGTTACACAGAAACCATGATTAAGTCTTATCCTGTGCTTCACAGTTATCTTTGCGACGTTTTTCCATTGAACTTATTTGACAGGAGAACCCCATTGAGTTAGCACCACTTAAACTGGTTAACCAACTTGATTTCTGAGAAGATAAATATATGACCTAAAGCAAGTGCTATGCCTTTTAGAGTCTATGACAATGAGATATATTGTACACACAACTGCTTGCATCTAATTATTTCATTATAGCTAGTATTGTGTTGTTTTGATTGGCTATTTTCAGAGTACAATGTTGCCAATAACTTTATATACAGTGTGTTCACTCTGGCTTCATGTAAATGCAATGTAAAATACCCACAAAACACTACCCAAAATCCTCTGCTGTGTTCCCAATCCCTCTTGATACCACAGACATAAATTCTTAGACAAATGTGTAGCACTATATTCTTTCCTAATCCATGCAAACATCTAGTGTGCAAGAGTCATAGCTTTACACACGTTGTGTTTGCCATATGCACCTTAACTTATTATTGGAGGAAGAAAGTGAGCCTGAATGTTCCGAAGCAGCTGAAATACCCTGAAAAATCCTCACAGCGTAGTAAACTCTGTTAGTATGTTGGGAAAGTCCTCTCCCACTCATCATGAGTGCTTCAGAGGAGCTGCTGCAGGCTGGGAGTAAATGCTCTGCCTGTTGGCCGCTGAAGTCAGCCCCATGGAGCGGCCTGGGCTTTAGTTCATAAGGTTTGATTAGATGGTCGGTGCACTATTGAAAAGTAAGTGGCTTTAGCCAATTCCACTATGTCACCCTCCCAACAGGATTACGACTCGCTGGCAAGTTTAAAGGTGCAGAAAGTGGAGAGTTCTAAAACTGTCACTCCATGGGCGATGCTTGGGTAATTAAAGGCAGCAATTAAAGCTTTTATAATCAGCGCTGCCTGTGAACCGGGCACCAGGATTAACGGTCAAAGTTTCACTTGAAATGACTGAAGGCATGCAGTGCCAAGCAGTCTTTTAAAATTCATCTCAATATAAAATGAATGACTTATGGGGTCAGAGAGAACAAGGGAGAAGGCAGGAAATGTAACTGGATGTTTGCCTGGATGCATCAAAGCCACACAAGTGGCCTGCTGTGAAATTATTAGTGATAAAATGGAGCCCCACTCTGGACAATATAAGTCAAGGGAAGTCTTGACTTAGTGAAACCTGTTCACAGAGCACTAAAGCAGTCTCTACCAACACCTACAGCAGGTGTGTCCCTGCCACTATAGGGTCCTCTCTTATAATTCCCTATGATAGTGTAGAGTAAAAACCCATTCAGTGGGATCGTTTCGCTCAGTGCTGATCAGAATGAATGTGTCTGCAGACCTTGACCAAGGGGAGTCCTAGAACAAAATAATGTTGTCTCTGTTTCCAATAAAACAAAACAGTAAATTATTTACAGCGGACCAGTGAGCGCGCATCAGCTCATTTGTATTCTCATCGCCACAGTGATAGATGTGACATCATGGTGATGAATGAAAGCGCTGGGATTTTAAAAAGCGCTTCCTCTGGAAATCAAGGACAGATGGTTATTTTTTATGAGAGCGCTGGAATAATCAAAGCAAATGAGCGGGACTATTTCAGCAGACAGGTTTGCCAGAAACAAAGATGTTTAGAGCAAATGTAATGAAGATGTCACTTTCCAAAAGCCCATGGAACAGTCTGTATTTCCAGGGAGCAAATAAACAAAGCACCAAAACAAATATGTAAATTGTAATTAGATTCAAGTGACAAGGTTGATTAACTTTTTATGGAAGACAGAACAGTAAATTATAACACTTTTGGCTATTGAAAAAGGTACGGGCAAATCCATGTTAGTTATCTGATGGGGTGGTGTGTTATCCTACCAGCAATTTTGTTTCCAGTGCCAGCTCATGTTTGAGTAATCCATCATACTTACCAAGTGTCTGGTTCTACTTTCTGATGCCAATAGTAGGTTGAATTCCATAAAGTGCTCCTTTATTTTAGGAAAAGTCTCATACTAGGCAAACACAGAATTGGCATCAAAAAAACCGAACAGTTTGTGTCATGAGAGTGTATATTTCATTCGAAATTTGCAGTTTCTTAGTGCATTTCCCTGTATCTCAGCTGTTGCACTTGTTTCTATTGAAAACCCCCGTTAGATGTAAACACACGGACTCACTCAGAGGCCGGAGTCATTTCAAGCAAATTTGTTCTTTCACAACCAAGGTCAGCATATGGGTCTTAAAAAATAAATCGCCTCTGAAAGCGTTCCCAGCAGATGGTGGACCTGTTGGCTGATAGCGGCGTGGGCACAGTGTCTGAGGGTTGGGCAGCCTCTACTGACCGTGCGATGGAACACAGGTGTAACGGCTGAATTACAGTCTGACTGCTGGACATTAACCCTCTATATGTGCACTGAAATAGTCATTACTGATGACACCCAGCGTAATTGCTAATTTTACGCTTCGTCACATTTTCCACTCGTCTTCTACCCATTCAGCCATTCTTTCTTCTCGATACGTCTCAAGGCTTAAGTTATTCACCTCTCCTCTATCTTTCACCACATCCAAAGCCATTTATTTCCGTCGCCAATGCCAAGGTGTCATTCAAATACGTCAGCAATAACAAAAGTAAACACCTCCTTGGCCCTCTTCATGCATGTCTTTTGGCCAGTAGCGTTCATATTTTTGAAATTGATAATGTCGGAGTTTCAGATGGAGGACAAGGGCTAACATAAATCTATGGAAGATTTACAGTTCTTGAAAGAAATTCACAAACCTATTATCCACAAATGTTGAACCTTGTTATTTGTTCTTGCCATGTTACTTACAGCCGTATGTTTTTTACACATTAAGCACATCTATTAATCACGGTTGGCATCGTTTTCTGATGCCGATTTGCTCATTTACTGGCAGCGAAGACATTGAACTTTGTGCTGGCTTTTGCTTAATTTGAATAGGCCCTGCAATTACATAGATCTGATAGTTAAACAGCAACGTCCACCTTTGAATTCTGATCTGTCTAACTATCTGTCAAACTATCCATGCGTTTCCACATAACCCCTCCTTCTCTCTTTCCTCCTCTTGGACCTCACTCTTTTACTTTCAGTCTCCCTTTGTAGTTTTCAAGATTCCACTTCATATGCAAGCTTCAGTATTGTATGTGCTGATTAAGTATCATTATTTAGCGCTTGATGTCATGGGCCACACAGTTTAGCCTCCACCCCACGCATTTTTTCTTGTAAGTATTGTGATTGCAGTTAGATTTGCGATTAATGTTTTAATAACAGGACTGTGTTCAAAGTTCATATTAAAATGCAGGAGTTGGCAAAAATAGTAAAAATAGGCCACTGAACTGCCAGTTGAGGAATAACTACACTGTTAGCAGTTTTTATGCATAATAAGACAGGATAGTTTGTTGTTTTCTCTAAAAAACTTTGTGATTTGCTTTTTGCGTCCATTCAAATTACGATTTCAAATTTATTGCGATTAATCGTAGTCGCAGCCCTAGTGTACATTTAACGTTGTAGATCTGCTGCGCTATGGATCTAAAATGTGCACTCTTTGCCGCTGCCTCTTTGCCTTGCCCGTACTGTTTACTTGAGATCCAGTCATCTGGGACTGTTTTGCCAATCTCAAAATTACTTGACAAATGTGTCCGCTGAATCCTATTTAACAAACTTATGTGCTGAACTGATGTGTCAGATTAAGCTCATTTATTATTACATTGCTGGTCCTGGGCCAATGTGGCATTGTTGCATTTATCGGCCAGATTAATAATATTGGTATCTGCCTCAATCGGAGCACCACTAGCACTTTTATGTTGTAATTTATATCCCTGTAAAAAAGTGACAAATAATATACTTGAGAATAAGGTAAACCTTTTTCTTTTCTAGGAAAGAAGATATCTGTCCCACAAACGGGAAATATTTCAATAGTGTCTACAGTGCAAGTCTAGATGTATTATTTTATTACCTTTATGTAACCAGGAATGTCCCACTGAGATTCAGAAGCTCTGAATCTCAGTGGGACGGAGTCCTGGCCCCAGGGGCGAGGAGCCTATTGTGCATGTTTTTAGTGGTAGGGGAAACTGGAGCACCTGGAGGAAACCTACACAGACACAGGGAGAACATGCAAACTCCACATAGAAAGGCCCCGGGCTGCTCAGGAATTGAACCCAGGACATTCTTGCTGTGAAGCGAGAGTGCAAACTGCTGTGCTACCGTGCTCAAAATGTACGTCTCCTTCAAGTTTATTGGGCTGGTTCCCTTCATTAATGCAAACAGTAATAGAAAGAAGCTCTGCATAATATGCTAATATACAATGAAGCTAATTTTTAGAAAATCACTAACATTAAGGGTAGCAATAATTAGCCTTGCTAGCACCTGAATCCATCTCTTGTTATAGGCTTTGTGCAATCAGCCTCCTCTGTCCTCCCCATGTCACTTATAATTGTACACCGGATAATTATTCCATTTAATCTTTTGTGTAATTCCCTGCTGATTCTCCCGTCCGACCCGGGTGAACGCAGTGACATTAAACCCGCCATTATCCCGACGTGCAGTGAAAGGTTAGTGCGCTTAGGAAAATGATGGGGACAGAGCTCAGAACAAGCACACGGAGGAAAATGGAGCTGATGGGAGTGCGTCGTAAAAGGGGACACACAAAAACAAATGTAAAACCTCTCACCTCAGAAGGCCAAATGCTAATGAAGACTGTTCATATTATTGTCTTGTGTTTCAGTATCAAGCCAAGTTACAGGTCAGATCTTTGGGAAGGCGGTCCCACTCACATGCATATTCTTTAAGTCATAAAAACACTCACAATTAAATAAATACTATCTACTCTGAGCTTTGGCTTCACTTTCTTGTCTGGAAAAAGCTGTTCCAAAGCCGTGGAAGAACAAAATGATCAAAGCTGTCGTGAAAATGAAAAAAAAAAGTCTATGGGTTTGAGTGTTGTGATCAAGACATTAAACAGTGAAAATGTGTGTAAAAACATTGAATCATTGAGTGTCATGAAGGGTATTTTACTGTGTCTAACATTCTGTACATTATTATTTGCTGATTACATAAACAGGCTCTTTCAGCATTTTTAAAGAAAACGCCTACATTCCATTAAACTATACCATTCCAGGAGTAGGGACTAATATATTTTTAATGATACAGTTAGGTTTTTGCCTCCAAACATCACAAACTGAAAAACCAGGGCAGTTTTGGCTGGACCACACTTGAACATCACCACATGCAATGGTGTTTTGTGCAGATTGTTACTACTAGCAATTAGCATCACATTGGCATAAAAAAACATTTCTTAAACCTAAATTTATTCTGGACAATAAGACACCAAATATATTACGGGCCAAAACCGTTTATAAGAAGTGTCATTTGTTTCACCAAGTGCCACAAATCCCACGGTAGTAAAGTACATTTTAGAAACTATTTAGTAAGTTGTTAGTTGTTGCTTTTTGGCAAATGTGATGAACATATGAACAACAACCATGAGCCTGTGCTGTCTACAAACGACAAAATTACAGCAGTTTTATTTTCTCCCTCATTATAATGAATGGGAAAGAGTGTTGACATAAGTACCAAGCTTTCTGCTCAACACATCACTCCTGGAACGGCCCATAATTATGATTTCTTTGCCTGGAATGGTTACATATATGGCATAAAACTAATCTATTTTTGTTCAATTTAATTAGTTCTATTAAATGTTTTTTATTGCTCATACCAGAAGAAACATGCATTGTTACTGTGAGCAGGGTTGCCTTTCCACAGACCTTACCTGTAATGCCTACATTCCAGGCAGAGCAATAACATCCCCATGGAGCAAAGCAGGTGACGAACTATTCACCTGAAAAGTTATACATACCATGAACATTTAAACCAGGCATGTCCAAACTAAGGCCCGGGGGCCAGATGCGGCCCTCAGACCAATTTTTCTTGGCCCTTAGGCTTCCTGGTGAACTGGCCCACACTGTCCTGAGAAGTTCTTTTTACAGCACATTTCAGATTTTCTACAATTCCAACCTGAATAACTAACATTTTGTGCAATACAGACCTGATATTAAGGCACTGAGACTGAATATAGATGTGGTGGTGCTTAAAACATCAGATAAATGCAGCTTTTTCGTTTCGTTTCACGATTGATTTGTGGCCCTCCGCTTGACCTATATTACAATATGTGGCCCTCGATGGAAAAAGTTTGGACACCCCTGCTTTAAACTAAACATTGTAATAATTATTGTGATGTGAAGTGAACCGCCATTTTCATGCATGTCGGTGTCACTGTACAGGGGATAGAGGACAGATGCTTTTTAACCTGGGGGAAAAACAGAAATGTAGATGCTAAAATAAGCGGTGTTGCGTTTGAACCAGCGGGTCTGAGGTGTTGAACCGGGGCTGGCACTGTCCACTGGCTCCTGGGCCTGAGGTCAGACACACGCTCAACGACGAAGAGCAGGAGAGGACAGACCTTGAACTGTTGCACGCGGACATACGGCGAATACAAAATAAGAGACGGAATAAGCCACACGGTAAATGAAGTTGTTCAAAGGACTGTTTCAGATAGATGTTGTTTTAAATTTTTTGAAATTGCAAAAGGTAATTTTAAGGTTACAGCCCTGAATGAATATTTCTCAGGCAAATTTGTTTCTGCCAAACTGCTTTTTCCACCAAATTCTAATGGCTTCAGTCTTTACAATCAGATATCCATGGGTTTCCGAATGATGAACGGTCTTGCCATTGAATTAACATTTCAAAACTTTATCTCTTCAATGGGCAAATGTCCTCCAAATAACACTTATAAACAGAATGTGGGATTGATCCTTGCTGCTGAATGGATGATGAATTGTATATGAGTAAAAAGTAATGACAAATATTTGTAGTATTTAAAAAAAATAATCTTCTATGGAACATTGAATGAACAACTGAATGAAACGCTGTAGGGAAAAAGGCAATAGACACAAGACAAATGATTATGATTTTACGTGCGACTATGCCCAAAGATTATTAATAGTGCTTATTTTTTATGATACTGTTGCTTATTTCTGTGTAGAACTTACTTTTGTTGCTTTGTTCTTTGTTTTGTAGCAGTTCATCAGTGCTTGTAAAAAAACATTTCAGACATTCATAATTAATAAGATGTTGGGCATGTTTTTTACCAGAAATATAACAATACTCATAGAAATATTAATGTAGACTAAGACACTTGATTTCAATAAGCACCATGACACTAAACATTAGACTGTCAACAAATCTAATGACTTTGTGCCATGAGTGCATTCGTTTGTCTACTGTATGAACGCATGCGATACAATTCTATTTAAATAAAATATGTCTTCTCTGTTTCTCAAAACAAGGGTAAAAAGGACAACAAGGTCATAATCATTTGCGAACAGATCTGAGCTCATTATATTTGCTATCATTGAGCACAGAACGTCTGCGTGAGCCATCATTACTGACACACAATGTGCGCTTGTAATGGCACTCACTTAACCTTAATGGACCCAAATAAACAAGGCTTGAAATGTAAAAATGTATTTCTGAAAACAGGACAAAATGTGAAGAGTGTGGTTGGAAATGTAATATATTTATGCAGTAGTGGGGTTTGAGTGTGATGTGGAGAATGGACTGTCCTGTGACCCAACATCAAGTTAATTGTTTTTGATTGCTTGCAGCTTGATTTTAGTTCTTGTGTTAGTTCAACACTCAAACACAGAGGCTGCGTCCAAATGTCCTCCCTAAGCCCTCATTCACTACATAGTCCTGCACTCTTGAGCAGACTTGCCCCTTGTGTACACTGACTCAAGTCCGGTTGTGGTCCAGGACCCACGCGGGTCACTTGCCGTCTGTTACCGGAAAGCCATGCAGATGCTTGTGGTTTTGTGCGAGAACACTTGTGACATGACAGCCACACCAGACCGCTGCAGTGTCCGGCAAAAATAGACTTCTTGCGGATTCTTTCTGCATGGCTGCCGGACCCGCGGCCGCAGTGCTCCGAGGGCGGTATAACGGGGCGCCTTGATTTTAAGCACTCAAGTCTTGCGGGTGCCGAACCGGACCAGAGTCAGTGTACACCAGGGGTAAAAAGTGCACTCAATCACGGACCGTTTCTGACATGCAGCTCACTACTTTCTCCACAGTGCAGGTCATGTGACTCTGGCATCTGGAGACAAAAAAGTTGGCAAAATTCAGATAAATCCAGATAAAAATCCACTTGACATGCGCATATTTATGGTCTAATTCAAAATTCTGATGAAGGCAGAAGTCTTCCCGCCGAAACATGTAAGGTAAATGAGCTATTTACAAACGGTCTTATTAGAAGAACCTCACAAGTTAAGCAACCAGAGTAAATCTGGTCTTGACACAGTCAAAACTGCAATAAAGGGCTCTCTGCACAATGGCGTACTTGCTAGCTCATTATGTCTCAAATAATGCAAACTTTTATTAAAACATAAAATATAAAATGAACAACTTCGTAAAGCAGAACTAGGTAAGACTTTTACTTTATTAAACATATTTGTAAGTCTGTGTGCTGGGGTTAGGGGGCATGTGAAGCCCCTGTCGTCTCTCTCTGCTGCCTTGGCGTGGAAAACCAGCCAGAAAACGTTTCCTGACACCGACCCAAGACCGCCCAAGACTAACCTGGCCCTGCCATATGAATTCTCGCGATATTTGTGAGTTCACAAACTCTTGAGAATCCATCTGGGCGGTGTGCCGCTGTTAGGGCTGCATCGGCTGCAGTGTGTTGGACCAATCACAGCGCTGCATTGTAGTTTGGGTGGAAGGCTGCTCCGGACGTACTTTGGTCGAACACATTCACAGACTATTTTGCTTTTGAAAACGTGCACTTAGAAGTGCTTTGTGCATTTGAGGACGAAGAATAAGTTGGTGCTTTACTCTCAACTGGATTTCTGGCTTGTTCCGGTTTTGAGACGCTGCGACAGTTCAAATGTTCGTTATGTACGTTATGTGTTTTCCCAACGGATTTTGGCGAGAGCCTGTCTAGATTGATAATGTGTAAGTTAGAACTAAGTTCATAGTGATCAATCTGGTGTGAACCATGTTACCTGAAGACAACTCTCGTTGAATTTAATAATGCATGTCTGGTTGTTTTTAAAATTTTCAACAGTAGAATTAGCGTTAACATTGAGACACAAACACCTCCCTTTATACATATACATGCATGCACACCTCACTATTCAGTGCCTGACCTTATTGTATTTATTCATAGAGACAGAATTAGACAGAATGTACGCTAGACGCTAACACTGAGCTGGCCAGGTGCTGTTGCATATTATAATCCTCCAACTATCTGCAAATGTCACCTTTCCCCGTTAATGATTTTAGCACAAGTCGTGCTCTAATAAATCATTGTACATTTTCCTCTCAGGGTTTAACTCCTACAACAAACAAAACAAAACAATATTTAGATGTAGCTCTCAAGCCAAAAATGTATACAGTGAGTTCATAAAAAAATTATCCACATTCAAAGCGGCCCATGCAATAGTGAAAACGTTTAAACAGTACATCCAGGGTTTAGGTGCAGGGGCCTTTTGAGAAAAAGATGACTAGACTAATCAAATGCATGCAAGAATGTATTGGTGATCATATCATACTCCCATGGGGCAATGTCTTGGTGAAAAGTAAAGGAAAGTATTAATGTTGAACCTGATCTTGTATATTAGTTATAGGCTCATTTATTGTGCACTATTATTGTGGTTCACTGAACACATTAAACAATAAATAAATAAATATGCCAAAGAATGTTTTTACCTGCCCCATCTATTAAATATTAAAGGGTTATTTGTCGGTCTCCTAATTTCAGATGGAAGGCAGAGACCTATGTAACTACGTGGAAGATTTTGTGTTTTTTGCAAAAAATATTCAAATTATAAACCACAAATGTTGAGCCTTTGTCAGGAATCGGCTCCACAAACTTGCCACGCCTTTGGGGTTGAATAATGGCACTTGTTTATGTTGAAACAAGTCAATGCGAGACGAATTTCATGATTTATTTTAGTACACAAACTGAGAGGTGATGAAACGCCGGGAAAAATATATCCCCAAGTTTTCTTGAGAGCGCGCATGAAGATAGAAGTTTGTATTACTTCTGCTGGCTGAGAAAAAGAAAATCATTTGTAAACGTGGCGCCTATCTGAAAGGGTTTCTTGCTTTATTAATGCAACCCTGTAATCTAGAGCTGTGTTTTTGAGTCGCGGTACACTTTTTGAGTTTTAAAAATACCATGACACAACATTTACTGTGGAAACATTACCAAATCAGGCCATTTAGTTATAAAACATGGTATATAATGAAGCATATGCCACTGTCTGAGTCCTTATATTTGACAACAGTAATGGTTTTGCATTAGTAAATTAGTCAATTACAAATCCTTTTTTGAACCAGTTAACTCAAATTGGACAGTTTTTTTCCAAGGCACACACGGCAAACCTCAAGGCACACAGTGTTCCCTGGCACACTGGTTGAAAGTCAAGGTTCTAGCGCATGATACTGTAAGTATTTTGTTTCTGCCTCACATCACTTTCTGAAGCTACTGAAAGTGAAAGATATATTTCACTTTTGTTTACTTACGCTGACAGAGAATACATTCAACTTTAAGCCAGTTATTGTTACATGTGGATAGGACCAGTAACTACACAGACATCGACAATAAACCAGGTGAAAAATCTGACAAACAGCAAATTCCATCGTAAAACTGAACTGTCCTCCAGCTCGATTTCAAACTTCAAAGATTCGAGAAAGTTGAGTACTGCAAGCCATCGCATCCACACTCTCTTGCTGTGCTGCTTTTTCACACTTTCTATTAGTATAACTGTACAGAATCGCTCTCATTGGCGCTCTGTATTTAATGACTGAGCAGCAGAGATGGAAAGAGGTGATGGACTGGGTGATTAACTGCAGAACAGGAGCTGAAATGGCAGCAGCTAATGAGGCTCACTGGGACTGGAGGGTTGCTCTCTGTTGTTCCTCTGTAAACAACATGCTGACTCATCCAATGACACTGTCTTTCCCTGCCATGCCACTTTCACCCCATGCATTCAGATCAGGCTCATGCTTAGAGCCGTCATAATAGGAATAGTTGGAGTAGCGTGCTGAAATGTTGTCTGTACAGCTGATCTGATGGCATATGGCAAATACCTGCTAACAGTATTATCGTTTGAAAGTAAAAATGTCAATAATGTTATAAAGAATGCTGTGCGAGCCAATAAGTGATTTCATTGATATAGAAAGGCCAAAAAGTACCGTAAAATTTGGACTATAAGCTGCTACTTTTTTCGTATGATTTCAACCGTGCGGCTTATACAGCGATGCGGCTAATTTAATTATTTTTATGGAAACGGCCTCTAGGGGCGCTCTAGCAGGAAGCACCCACTCAATTCGCTACCGTGTTATAGGTACCGTTTTGGAAAAAGGCATGCGTTAAATTAAAACATTGCCTGTTTCATCCTTAAGTGTAAATGTGTCATGTTACAATGTGGACACCTGCGGCTTATATATGGGCGTTATGTATGTAAGTTGTTTTTCTTTGTAAATATGGCTGGTGCGGCTTATGCTCAGGTGTGCTCAATAGTTAGAATTTTACGGTATTCTAAGTAAGCTTCAAGAGTTAACTAAACTGGTGATTTTTTTTTTTTTTTTTTTCTGTTTGTGTCAAGTATCAATACTCACTTAATCAATACTAAAACAAGTATCAAGACTATATACTAGTGGTGGGCATAGATTAATTTTTTTAATCTAGATTAATCTCACTGTAATCTTGGAATTAATCTAGATTAATCTAGATTAAAATGGCTCATTTGAATTCTGACGAAGACATTCAGAATATGTGTGCTACCCAAATAATGACTAAAAGTAAGTCTTTGAGAACGGGTTTCTCAAGCCAGGTGGCGCATTAGACCAGGGGCTCATCACATCAGTGCTTGGCCCGGCATTAGCTAAGGGATGCTTTGCGTTTAGGTGGTACTTGAGACTGGAAGAACTCCTACAGTAAACTAATTCCACATTGCACAAGGTGCAAACAACCTTAGTCTTGTCGAGATTTCCATTGGGAAGCTTCTTAAAAATAAATTTTCTAGTCAGTGTTTCTCTGTGAGCTGCACTGTCCTCCTCTCTGATCACAGCCCCTCAGCTATAATTTGGTTTAGGTAGAATTAATTAAAAAAATGGATATCATCATTAAGTTGTGTTCAAATCAGAGTCATGGTGTTTTTTCCCTCCAAAGCTTTCAGTTTTCTGATGCATTTTAATATAAAGATTGACTCTTATCCAAACACTTCTGTGCAATATTCATTTAATTCTGTATTAATTTAATTCTGTGCTTAAATTTCCCCTGGAAGCCTCTGGACAAAGTAACCTGTGTGTCATGTTTAGATCATAAACCCATGTTTCAAATAGGCCTAATGATAATTTACAGTTAATTTATGACTAAGGATGTCATTGATTAGACTTTACTGTAGCTCTGACACAACAAGACAGTCTTCAAAGCCTAAATAAACTTTCCGTCAGTGGCCATTCATTTTCATTCTTCCAGTTTTCACATGGGATTATTCTGTGCATAAAGCACCTAATGCCTCGTTACGCACGCGGCTAATTTACATATCAATACACGCGAAAACTGTGCAAAGCGCTAAACTTTGTAGATGCGCTGTGGCGTTTGCTCTGATTGGTTCATGATTCTTCACTGGTGCTGAAGACACAGGAGTCTGTGTGGGTCTGCCGCGCTGCTCACGGCGCTCACACCGCTGCCGCGTAATGACGCGTAATGACGCGCGGAGACAAGTCAGATCCAAAATGAATGAACTCAAATCAAGTTTGTCATCGTGAGTTCAGGGTTGGACTGATTAAATCTCCAAAAGTGCACAGCCTGACCCTGGATTAAGTTTGTGTCTAATGTGATGGTTTGACTCCAGAGGTAATGATTTTAGTGGGACTACTTTTCCGTGCGTCAGGTGGAGGAGCTCGTTTACATGCCTGCTGGTACAGCGTGCTACCACCAAATGTTTTAGGTGTCTGCAGTAACGGGCCGGAATACGTTACTTTCAGTCACGATGGGGAGCGCAAATCTTCGCGGTAATTTGCGCTATTCTAGACGCAATAGTTCGTCAGCTGTTCTCAAAACTACGAAAAATACGAGGCGGGTTGGTCCAGAAGAAAGACTAGTTAAAAGCGTATGGGATTTTTAGTTCCGAGCCTTTGATTTGGCGCTATGTGTGTGTAGCTCGCGTCTCTCGCTCTCTTCCTCTCTCTCTCTTTCTCTCGTGCGCGACAAAGATTTTCTCTGCGCGATGCCCCTGGGAGCTGTGCGCAATTGCGCACGCGCGCAGTTTAGAGGGAACAGTGCTCCCAACCCAACTTTGAGAATAGATTAACGGCGATATTTTTTTTATCGCCCGATAAGAGTCTCACGTTAACGCAGCACGTTAACGCCGTTAACGGCCCACCACTACTATATACACATATTTGTCTTGATAATGAACAACAAATGCATAAGCAGTACCAAATTTGAACTTCCCTGAGTAGTTTTAGAAAGGTCTAGATTAGGGGTGGACAAAATGCCAAAAAAAAAAAAGGATATCAACGATTTTCTTGGAGTCAGATCACGATTTAGATTTGATCATGATTCAAGTACAACAACTATTCATATTGATTTAAGGATGTAAAAAACGGTGAATAAAGTGTTATCTATCACACTTCATTGTAATCGGTTAAATCAGTCCTGCAGGACAGAGGCTGTGTGTGAGGAAAAGAGGGATTTTAAGCTGCATTAAACTGATTTGTGATCGATGTGACCATTTCACACAAAAAAGCAGATAGGACGAATCATGATCTGATCGCTGTGGCTATCGCCCAGCCCTAATCTGAATATTTATGTGTTCAAAATGACATTCTATTGTCTAAATTGTATTTCCAGGTGTGCTTTGAAAAACAGATTCACACATGGATATAATTTACCGTTTTGGATTGTCACCATTACCAAATAATTTGGCGGCGACTGGATTTGCTACACTGTGTACCACTTTTCCCCCTAAATGGTGTGGTTTGGTGTGATTTTTAGTAGGTCAGAATCTTTTCATCCAAAGAAACGTGCCATGACTCAATAAAGGCTGAAAATCAAAATTGTTATCAATCCTTTTCCTGAATCAAGTTTGAAATTTTAGTTACTAGGTTGTTAATCTGTTGAGTGGTAAATGGTAAAATGGTATTTTCCTAATTAATAAACACAACTGTCTTTGCTCAATGATTTTCTTAAATGGTAAACATGGAATTCTTCTAACTCATCATGACTAAATAAATACATATATATATATATATATATATATATATATATATATATATATATATATATATATATATATATATATATATATATATATATATAAATAATCATTTTCCTCATATTGGTCGATTTTGATTTAACCTTTTTAATCTTTTCAAAAAACAAATAAAAACGCCTGCTCCAAACCTCATGTCTCCCTGGTAGGGGTTTAGCTTTAGACCTCTCAATTAAACAACCACAATCATATCTATCTCAATTAAAATTCTATTTATTTCCTAGCCCTACTTTGTACTATTCCAAAATAGGGCTGTTGCAACACTAGAATTTCCCTTGTGGGACATATAAAGACTCTCTTATCTTATCTATTCCAAAAATACAAGCACAATTTCATGAGTAAAGATTGATGTATTATTTGTAGCTGGTTTATAAATAAGGATTACACAATGAGGAGCAGTGCGTTAGTTTTAAAGCACCAACACAGAGTCTAGAAAACCACAACACACTATTCTCTACTGCTCTATTATACCATCCCTTGCTTAACATTTCCTCCGTCTGACACAAGGCACATTCTCTTACACAGATCCACGCCTTTGCATTAAGCCACTGGGAGGTTGGGGAGTTTGCCTTTTCATTGCAGTTGCATTTGTTGACGGATATCTTAAGGTATATGCAGAGGCCTATTGATCCGCCCAAAGGCCCGGGAACAGATTTATACTTTGATTTCCGAGAGTAAACACAGATTGTTTGGATAGGGATGTAAAGCAAAGCCAAGCCTGTTGACTCCATTTGTTATATATATTCTGGGCTCAAAAACTCAATAAAGTCCACAAAGCAGCTGTAACGGGAGCATCTACTGTAATGTTGTCAACAGAACTGCTCTGAAACACAAAAAGACATGAAGAGGCGACTGACACATCTCATTCAAATACTCGACTGGGACTCGACCCCTGAACTAAACCTGAGCTTGACCAAACTGAACCAGGACAACGACAGGATCAAACCAAGTCCACATTAGGACTAAACAGGCATCAAACCAACCCAGGATGAGGTTAACGCATTCATGTTCACCCACTCAAAAGATTCTAAATTCACAAGCTACATAGGGACACAAAGGCGTGTCCAAGTATATAGACAAATACTGCAAAAGAAAAGTAAACTAATGGCTTCCTTGTAAATATCAGGATTTATATTACTCCACTTGCTGACTGTTGTGCTTGAAATGTCAAAATGTTTCTGAAAATGGTGTAGTGGTGGTAGTAGTAGTAGTATGATGGAATAGTATCTGTGGTAAACATTTATCATAGTTTTACATCCGAGAAGTTGCAGTTTGTGGAGAAATTTTGAAAGATAACAGTTTAAAATTACAGGAAGTAGCTGAGTTCTAAAATGGATTCCTGTGATGTCATCAATCATAGACGTTAAATTCTCTCTCTCTGCCCATTGCTCAGGCACGACCACTTTACTAGCTGATGCCACCCGGACTTAAGTCAAATCGAACGCTTCCCCACATACAAATAAATGGACAAGCTGATCCCCATATTACAGAATACAAAAGTTTTATTTTGTTATATTTATACCATTTCTCTGCTCTTCTCGCCCGTCACATTCAAAAGAGATTGTTCAGTGGTCACTAGATACTCACCAGAAGTGCACAAGTTCAGAAATCTCAACTTCAAGTCAGTTCACCTTTAGCTCAGATGACTCTCTGGATTATTCAGAACTTGCATGTTTTGCGGGCTAATGCTAACGGCTATAGGGAAAATACATGAGACTGCCGCCGGAGTCCTTCGACTCATACCGAACTAGCCACGTTGAAAAGTGATTGATAATCGACGAATGCCGCGTCTACTTATTTATTACTTGTCTATGTCATCAATAAGCAATGTAGGGACAATTTACACACAACTGACACATTTTTCTTTTTAAAAGATCCGTCAACAATATATTATATTATATATTTTTTTGATTGATTTTAGCCCTGTTTACAGTATGGTAGGTGTATTTACTTTAACCAGGAAGTAACATAACATACACACTTTTTACAAAAAGCTGGGGACAAATAAATATAATTGTGTTTTCGTGAAAAGTGTAGTGTAGCGCATTCATGGGTTGCATTGCTGGGCTGGTTGGGACTTCTCAATATGGACTTTGCAGTTTCTCTCTCTGTCCAAGTTACAGAATTCCTGACTCCAACTCTAGTTAAAGTTCTAGAGACAGGTATTTGGGTGCAGCTCAGTAGTGCCCCAGTGGAACGAACGGAAGGATGGGTCAAATGCAGAGGATGTATTTCCCCATGTACTTTAACCCTTAAACGTAGAACCTTTTCCAGGGGAATCATGACCCCAGAACGGCGCTTGTTGTGCACAGTGGCAGTGGAAACCGAAGCACCAACAGGAAACACACACAGTGAGAAGATGCAAACTCCACGCAGAAAGATCCAGTGCCACCCAGGAGTCCAACTTTTAAATAAATCACTGCATTCCTGTTGTGACATGACCAATCGACTTTGTGACTGAGCTTATTAAAGATTAAAGTATTTTCACAACCCTTATAACTAGCTAGTGCTAAAACCGTTTATGTCATTTTCATCCAAATGTCACTTTTACAGTTTTGACATTCACCACGTTTTATAACTGCAATCTGTAATTAGTGACATTTTACACATCGTCCTATGTTTAATGCAATGACACATGCCTTTATGACGGCGTAATCTGTAATAAAAACAATATGACGCCTCATCGGTCACCATGCTGATCCGTCTGCTGTTAGCTTTATTCTCTGAGCATGACATAAAGCCTTGACCAATCATGTCTGCAGTGATTATGCAAGCATGACAGCCCATCACATGGATCTCCTAGAAGAGACAGACAGAGGCGTCCAAGATTAATCCACTGATAAGCTAGCAAACGTTAGCTTCTCATTAGCTCATAAATATTCATCAACAAACACACCGGGAGGCCAGTAACAGCTAGTTCAAAGGCCCTAATACGCATTACGGTTAGAGAGAGAAGCTACTTACATGCTTTAATTCTCACAAGTCTCATCATAAATAGCTTGCATGTAGCTTATAAAGATAAATAGGTGCACAGCAGTAACGGATGGATAGCATTCAACAGTACCATGGTCAGTACTAATACATGTACCACTAAGTATCACTAAAAGTACCACTATCACTTTAAGTATCACTGTTATTACTTGTGTAAGTCCCACCATAAGTACCATTGCAAGTACCTCTATCACCATAAGTAATACAGTATGTACCAGTTGTAACTATATATACAAGTTCCACTCCAGGTTCCACTGTGAAACTACCATTGGAAGTACCACGGAAAGTATCACTGGCAGTATGTACAAAGTTGGACCATATATACCCGCTACTTAATGGGATGTATAGAATTCTCTTTTCATTTGCATTTAACTCAACTATAAATCAAACTCTCAGCAATCATTTTTTTATGTGAAGATAATGTTCTGCAATTAACTTGGCTCCATTTTAGCCTTGTGTGAATCCAAACATAAGTACCTCCTTCACACCAAAAGCTGTAATAAGGCCTTCCAGTCCATTGATGTGATACAATGTGCTCATGGTGGACTATAGTTTATTGATAATTATGGTCAAAGCTTTTTAACAGTTTATCTTACTCAAGTCCTCCGCACAATTTAATCACTAAGGCTGCTTACTGTTGTAGAAACGTTTTGCGTCATTGGAAAATGAGAAGAATGCTTTTGTACAGGGGAAGAAAGAGAAGAGACGAATATTTGCCCTGACTAAGTGCCGGGTTTGGGGAGGTTGGATTGGTGAGAAAGCATCATAAAACCACATTAAGGGTCTGAAAAAGTGCTAAACATGACTCATTATTTTACCGTCACAAAATAACTGCGTTTTAGAGTGTTGGTGATTCATAAGGGAAGTGAGGCCAAATACAGTCCTGGATCTTATTTCTTATATTCAATGTGGAATTGTTACCAAAAGCGTCCGTTGTAACTTTTTGTCCTTTTATAGATCAGAAACCTAATGTGGAAATTATGTTATGTGGAAAGTTATGTTCTTAAAAAAACACACAAAAAAAATCCCAGAAAAAAACACTTTATAATTACTGATCCAGTTCTTTTTGGATAAACCTGTGTGTCTCAGAATTTATGCAGATTAAATTATTCTTACACACAGCTTTTCCTTGTGAAATAAAAGCTAGGCCAATGTAATGTCATTGACTCCCATTACACCCAGGCCAATGAGTCACTATGATGATGAATGGATCCACAGAATAACAATAACTTACATTTGGTATGTAGGGCAGTGCTTGAATTATTAATAGTGCTATACTCATCAAGGCTCTGAGAAAGACATACAGAGGGTTTGCGCTTGGGTTTTTGGCTGAAAATCTTTCTCTCGAACACGTGACAAAGCAGGTGGGCACATAAGCGCACACAAATGGCCGTGAATCAACACCTACATAGCGACACAGTGGATCAATCATCACTGCGCACTCACTGTGGACTATTTATCTAGCTGTACGGGAGGCTATATATTCTGCGGCCTGACACAAGGTTATTAGTTACAGTTTCTCACCTAGTTATCAGATGATGACTCCCGCAAAGAAGTTGGCTTATTTATTGCACCCTGACAGCAGCAATGTTGGAGAAAAATACTTTTGAAGATTTGAAAATGAAAAAAAAAAAAAAAATCTGCTGACCACAATATAAAGATATCATGCTACGGTTATTAAAGCTACATATATTTTAAAGCTTTCATACATTTTTCTCTTGGTATATTGTCCTAGCGCTGCTTACGGCTCTTTCTTCAAGATTGTGAAAACACTACATTTACTAATTTACAATAAAAAAGTCAGGTACCCCAGCTTTAACCTTGCAATTTATTAACTCACCCCCTGAAGTTGCATGTTATATAGTTTGCTTTGTCTTGCTTTGGAAGAATAAAAAACTAAGGCAATCATATAGTTCTTGCTAGTAGCTTATGTTGTCCTTACAGTCATAATCATCCTATATAAATAATCTTTGTGTGCAAATAACCTAATCCTATTTTTGTGCCATATGTCAGTGTAAATATTAGCATATATGACATCCCATGATATGAATGAGTGAAGTTACATTGAAATTACTTTTGATGGAGACCATTAAGAAACTGGGCTATTGTTATATGGCAGACACATGCGGTACTGAGCGGGGCGGTCCGAAGTATTTCAGCGGCGCAAAAGTGAACTGTACTGCTCCATCTTGAGGGGCTGGTACTAGTTTCCCGTGTGAGCTGGTTTGCGTTAGAACGTGGACTGGTTAGAGCGATATGATTGGACAAGAGAGGACACGAAGAACACAGACTCAGGTGGAAACAAAACTGCAAAACACCATAATTTTTTACCGAAGGCTGATTTGAGCTTGTGAAAAACCAGCAAATTTCCAGTGACGATAACTTTATTAGTTGAGCAGACAGGGTTAACAAAACAAATATAGCACACATTAGCATCAGCTGCTTCCTGTTTATGAAGTACTGCTCTTTCTTCAAGACCATATATATTGTATTTCCAGTCCATAATGTATGTAACATAATCCAAAACCAACATATTTCATATAAGTAGGTTAAAACTTGGCGTGGAGGCATAGAGAGGTGAGATAAATGCAGAAAAAGCTGACAGAAAAAACAGAAATAGTGTTTTGTTTACTGAAACTTTGTCTATGTCTCAAAGCGCCACAAATTACTAAACATCTTTTTGTGAATCGGGGGGAGACTTGCTGCAAAAAAGTGTAATTCAGGTTTGATTTTTATAAATGCATTAGTAATGTTTAGGTGATGTCTACTTCTCACATAGCAGGCCCCTGTGAGCCTGGACCTCTGCACGGAAATGCAGTCAGACATTAAGAGAAACGGCCCTAGACTGTCCCAAGTGAACCGGTCTGGGGGACCAAATCTTGTTGAAATACGCCTTCACTACATAGATATTTAAATGCTTCTTCAGCTTTAAAAATATTATCACTTAAAATGTCATAACCTCAATATGACCATGTTTTGTTATAGGCATATGTGTTCAAATGCCTTGTTTAAAATGTATTGAGCTTACTGCTGTACATATCAGATATGAGGGCTTGGTTTGTCTGACCCAAAACCTTTTGACTGCTTTGTTTTGCCGCTGCCCGACAGTGAAAGATGTGTCCGTAACGAGGTGGCGAAGGAAAAACTGCGTAATGGGAACCCAACCTGTGAGGCGAGCCATTAATCTTGGTGAGGCTGAGAGAAGAAGAGCGCTGGACCTGGTCTGCCCACTGTAACAGGAAGAGAAACATCTCCCTGACTTCTTTCAGGCGTGTCCAGGACTCCAACATTTTGATTTCCCTGCGGAGCCAGCTCATCGCGGCCTTCCTGTGCATGAAGCCACTGTGAGTAGGATAATTGATCTGGACCAGGTCGGTGATCATAAAACATTTAAATGCCCACGAAGACTTAATGTTTCAGAAAATATTCACTTCAAGCCAAAGTAAACCTGGGTTTGTTATACATACATGAAGAATGTTCTCTTGTGGCACATTCATTGCAGCTCATGGATTTAGTGCTGTTTGTCGTCTCGATGTTGATGATTAACTGGAAGACCATTCTCTATGAAACAACTCAGTGTTATTACTCATCCTTTATTGCTTTATACACATTAGCTGAGATAGTTTGTTTTAAGCTGAATATTGTAATAAAAAGAATTACTATAACAATGTGGCTTATGCTTTCGAGGTCAAAAGGAGGGCCCCAATATCCTGAGTTTTCTCAAGGCACTCAGACATTGTCCCACCTCCTGTGCAAAATGTGCTACCACACTGCACGCTGGCTGCTGGAAGGTTTGACTAATGTGGCTAATAGATCATTTGGCTCATGCATTGTTTTTGTTGTTTTGGCTTTTAAACATGTTTTTGGGTCACCATCTGCAAGAAGAAAAGAGAATTAAAAAATGCTTAGGAAACATCCGGGTTTCCTACCTATTGGGTAAAAATTGCAAACAGGATTACTGAAACAAGCCTGAATTAAGAAAAACCCTGCTCCAGGTATGTTTTTGATGAGGGAACAACATGGTTGGCAACAATAGACTTTGAGTTACTGCCACGCTGCTCCACTGAGGGTCACAGGAAATCATTCTTAACTGTTGAACTCTTTAAAATCGTCTTTGGACAGTCCTTGTGCAATATTCAGTTCTCTTTTCTCTCTGTGATAAAATTGTACATGAACCTGTAAATATATGGTGAGGGTGTTACATTTAAGTGATGTTAAATCGTAGCTGTATCATTTTCACTGGGGGTTTAGCTGATAAAGAACTTTGATATTAATATTTAATTTTTGTTTCACAACTTTATGTCTGAACGCCTGTATCAAAAATAACTCCCCATGGGATGAATAAAAGTGCATTTGATTTAAAGGAAAGCTCAAAAAGGTCAGTTTTGCAAGTGTTTCCCTGCCTTCAGTCATTAAAGCCATGTTTCCACCAGCTCGGGTCCCTCAGATGGTTCACTTGGGAGCGTCTCAGGACACTTTTGTTAATGGAGGACATGGCGTTTCCATGCAGAGGTCTTGGCTCACAGGGGCACTCTACGTGAGCATCTGATTTCACCCAAAGAAGAGTCATGTTTTCTTCATGAATAAAATCGTACCTGAATTATGCCTTAATAAGGTGAATCTCAACAGTTCACATAAAAGAAGTTTAGTAATTACATACTTGTGACTCTGTGAGACCACACGAGAAGTGGCAAAAGTTTTTGTCGTCTTTTCTGCTTTTATCTCCCTTGTCTGTGCATGTACGCCACATTTTAACATCTCTCTTTGAAATGCATTGAGTTTGGATAGAGTTGGCTGCATTATGCACTTGAAAGATCATATTTAGGGTTCTTGGTGCGAGTGCCAAGTGTTGGGAAACAGCAAACAGCTGATGGCAATGTGCACTAGCTTTGTTTTGCTATCAGCTCAAAAAGTTATCGTCACTAGAAATACAGCGGTTTGTCACCAGATCAAGTCAACATTTGGTGAGGAATGATTCTTTTCTGTTTATATCTGCTTTTTGGCGTTTTGTTTTCACCTGAGTCTGTGTTCTCTCTTGTCCAGTCATCTAAACCATTCCAGGGGACTAAAGCGAGTCAGTACCTCTCATGGCCCTCTTCGGATCTCATAGGTGAACCGTACGGACCCATTTTTAACAGTGGAACATCCACTTCAAAGCGGATCAGTGAAAGAAAGAATTATAACTAAAATATTTCTTATTATTTGTTTAATTAGGAAAGTCCCACTAAGATTCAGAATCTCTTTTTAGAGTCTTGGGCCCAGGGGAGATAATATAGAACCATTTTTAGAGGCACTTACACAGACACAGAGTACATTCCTATGTCAATTACTGCTATTCTTATTCTATTACAAGCTTTACCTCAGTTGAACAGTGGATTATATAAAGCTATAGTTTTATCTTAGTCCATTAGTCCAAGTTCTCACCTCTTCAAGGACAACAGCAACATCCTTGACCTCTAAAAGTTCGGCAACAGTGTCTTTCTCTCTGGAGGTTAACATTCATCTCCACCGCTCTGAAGCCTTATAATCAGGACACTAACCCAGAAGACCTTCAATAGCCCGAAATAGAAGCCATCTAATACGCCAAACAAAACAGCAGAGAAAACAATAGCTCACAACACAGCACCTCTGCCAGCGGGGTGACAGTGCATGGGACGAGATGATTGATGAGGGTAGAAGGGACTATCCCCCTGCGCTGTCACAAGAGCCTGTAAGAGCACGAGAGGTGAATTCAAGGATTAAATGAAGCCATGGAGGTGTGGCAGCGTAGCCTCCGCCTGACAATGACAATGTGTTATTTACTCCTTAGACACGACTCATTACACACAACGCGCAGCGACTACCTGCTCCGGCACTCAGGTGAAAGACTGTGCGCGGAAATGTGTGCAAACATAAGGGGCAAATGAAACACAGAGGAAGAGACTATGGGATAACCAATGAAGGCATTTGCAGGGCGTGTAGGGGTATGTTTTTAGCTTCCAGGAAAGTTGATTTGGGCAATTCTTCATATGTATGGTTCTATTACATACACTATTACATACAAGTACCATCCAGCAATAAGCAATACCCAACAAAACCAGGGGTTGCCTACAAACAATGACTAGAACTTGTGTTGATAAGAGTTTCTTTTCTTCTTCTTCTTTTTTTTGACATTTTGTTCTTTTAGAAATACTAAACAGCTTTATACTTTACAGTTAAAAAGTTGCCAAAAACAAAAATGTATGTTGTTTTAAGTTCTTTTTAATCAAATTTAGAGAATAATCTATACATGTGAAAGTCGAATTTGAAACTTTTTAACAGTACATTTTATAGGCATAGATTTTTAATAACACTTAGTGTGGGTTTTTTCTATGTTAACATCCCAAGTTTAATCCAGAACAACTCTCTAAATCAGCCATTTGATTCATAGAGTTGAAAATGTTCAGCCAACTACATTATACTTGCACAAAAGTTCAAAGTCATATTAAAACTTTTATTTTACGTTTGTTATTCAGAATGTCTCAAAATACATTTACTAAAATGTGGGCTAAAATGTATTTTTACACAAAACTAAATTTTGTAACAGAACAAGGATGGAATGTCAACAAAAACAGCTGAATGTGATTGATCTGATTAAATGTATTCCATGTTCTGTTTGTTTCAGACAGATGACACCAAGTGAAACTAAGAAATCGAAAATGTTTTCTCTCATAAAATCCTTCAAACTTTATACAGTCTGGAAATAGTGTACATCAGTGATCCAGGAACAAGAATATATAAACTAAATTTAACAAAAAAATTTAGATTGAGCCTTATCATTCTAAAGGGACGATTTGCCAGTTAACCTTGTTTTTACTATTTCAATCTTCACTTCTGGCCTTGCATACTGTTGTGTCCTTGATTAAGACATAAAATGTCCTTGGTCTATGATGTTACTCCTAAAAAGAATGGATTGATAAAGGCTACATATTACATATGTAACTGTGATCACTCATGATTAAATTTGTCTGGAGTTATTGTTACACTCCACTCTATTCAGATTTTCTTGCCACAGTTTAGAGTAATTTTGCCAGGCTGCCTGAACATTTCTTTCCATTGTATAATGCTTCTGTCACTATGGCCAGGCACTGTGTTTGTTACTGCCGTTGTCAAATGAGATTCAATTTCCCCTCTTAGCGTTTACCACTAATTATAAACACCACAACAGATGGGGAGTAATTCTTTTACGGAAATGATGCAGCCAGGCCAATGTGGCAACATCTTATTCCACCATTCAACTGTGAGCCCACTGGTGGTACAGGCACATGACGTTTTTAAAAAAAGTAACTGATTAGTTATAGTTTAGTGGAAGACATTGGCAAAATCAAGCGAAAGAGATGAAAATGGAGTGAGTCATTAATGTGTATTGTAAAGCAGAGTACAGCATCACAGGAGAGAGATTGCTTCCTTACTCTAAACATAAGACTCTCCTTTGTGAGATTCCTACATTTTTTAATGGATATGACCTATATTGCGTTATGAAGATATCATGTAGTAGTCTTCAGTTTAGTGAGCATACTGTAACTACATAGTGGCAGAATTCAATATGGAATAAGCAAAGACATTACATTGTATTCCAACAAGATCAGTATGGTGTAAGTTTTGTGTTGCCTTGGTCATTTAAAGAAATCTGCCTTTATGGAGCCTTGTAATTGACATCTAACTTTTTTTCTTAACAAATGTGTATTAATTCATGGGAAAATAATGGACTGTGTATCTAAATAGTTGTGCTATTAATTAATAAAAATTCCCAATGATTCACACCTGATATCATTAATGACAGTTGATCTCATTGTGATATAAATTGTAATAAATATTTTACACACATTTTGTTAACAAAATGGATATATGGATATATATATATATATATATATATATATATATATATATATATATATATATATATATATATATATATATATATATATACACACACAATTATGCAGACATTGTATTTCATGTTGAATCTGTGTGTCCATGTTTCAGGTAAACGTACATGACCAATCGACAAGTTTAGGTAAAGGCCCTTCATAACAGTTAAACTGGCATCTGAGGTTGATGGATTATAGCTGTTGCTCAAGTTGGTCTGGCGTCTATAAGTAATCACTAGTAGTTTGATGAAATATTTGGCCCATTTTACCAGTTGCTCTGTTGCGCCGCGCTTGTAAAAGTCTGCCACAGAGTGATCTGTGCTTGTCATGTGAGGACTGATGGATTTTAGGTGTAAATATAACTGCATGATATCAGCGGTGCGCCTCATCCGCTCAAGTTTATTTTTTGAAAATATTTTTTATCATTTATTTATACAGGGAAGACTCAATGAGATAAAATCTCCTTTTCAAGAGTGCCCTGTTAAAATACAAAGATACAAAGGAATAAAAAAACAGTTATAAAATATCAATTAGATCCATAATAATAATGACATACAAACACTCAAACAAATAATATGGAATAAATCATACAAAGCATGAGCACTGGCACTGTGGGTAGTCTTTGATCAGTGTTTTAATTCATTTAAAGCTATCAACTCATTTAATTTTAAAAGTCTTTGTGCTTTGGTCCAAAGGCTGGGGGCAAAGTTTCTGAATGTTTTTTTCCCCCAGTTCTGTGTTGATCGGATGGGACTCATATACAAATGTCCCGAGATCCATGAACTCCTGACCTGCTGTTCAGCAAACATGTTCAGTAATCCGGCAAAGTACCAATCAGAGTTTTATAAACAAACAAAATGCAGTGTAGTTCTTTTCTTGAAGCTAATGATTTCCATCCAACCTCAGAATATAAATCGCAGTGGTGAGTTTTGTATCCTTCTCTTATAATGAATCTTAATGCAGAGTGATAAACTGAGTTCAGTGGTTTTAAGACCGTTGCCATTGAATACATATATATATAATATCACCATAATCCAGACCTGAGAGAAATGTTTTGGATTAACTATTTTCTGTAATGCAGAGGGATACACTTTTTATTTCTACAGACGAAAGACAATCTGGCTTTAAGGTAACGCCTCCGTGTGTAAAGGAGTGTGTTTGATTAAAACAGACTCAGCTGCATCAATTCATGATTAATGCATACATTTTCTATGATTAATCGCATGAGTTAATGTGTTAACTTTGACAGCCCTCGGCACACGCACACATACACACAGATACCACCCAAATAAATCCGGCTGCAAAACAGAATGGGTCCTTGGAAGAGTAAACTGATGAATTGTTCTTCAACGTAAGAGAGACTTTATTAAGTGACCATTTACCTTTAATTTATTTGAAAGCATGTTGGCAGTGGTCAAGATCCTTTCACATGGACGTGTATAGAGCAAATAAAAATAAAGCTTGTATTTATTTATAATTATTACTTTGCAGATCAAGGTGGCTGAAGGGCTTTTGTTAGTGCTTATATCATGTGCTGTCTCATGTTGGTGTGTGAAACCATTTATGGCACTAAATCACAGCAGTGTGCGGCAGTGACCAGTTCTTTGGCAGATGGTGCGTCCTCATTTCTAAACTGGCCTGTATTGGCTGGTGGCAGCGACTGGACAGCCGTCATAAACCTGCCATATGCTCCAATGTGGCTCGCAGATTGAGACAGGGGCCGAGTGCACGTTTAAGGGCACGCAGTGGCGAGATGAGACCCTCTCAGGGACCCGGAGCATATGCTGGTATCACATCGTCTTAACTTTATTTTATGAATTCATAAAATCTGACCCCAGGCTGCCACACACACGTCTAAAGGACAGGTGGAGCAGACTGGAACACCAAGGAGACTGCTGCAATGCACAAATGGCACAGGAAGTTTGTTTCTTGGTTACAAGTTTACAGTATGTAAATGATGGATAGTAATGAAGGCCCCTTGATGATTCAGTCATCTGTTGTCAGTGTTACAGTGTGAGCATTTAATATAATAACTTTTTTGGAGCTAATAAGTTGCGGATCAGCCTTTTTCATAATTTTCACAACACTTTTTTTTTTTTTTGATGGTTGCGCGTGTCTCTTTACCTGGTGTCAGTTTCTTTGATTTATTCTATATTCGTTGTGTTTTGCATCTATTTTTTGAGTGCAAGCAGTTTGGATTGTAATAACTGTAAATTACCTTCAGAGATGGATGAACTCAAACAACATCAATTATCCTCATAAAACATAAACAAAGACTTGATCCATAATGGACAAATGGTTAATTGAGAATGATTCAGGCTAACTGCTAATTTAATCGCTTAAAAGGGGGTATTAATTACTGGAGAGAATAGCATTTCTGATGTGTTCATATTTGTTTATGTCATCAACGATACATTACAATAGAACCATGGACTGGACCTAGACTGGAATACACAATTGCAATGTCTTAGGATTCATGTCTCTACGTCATGAACTGATGTAAATAAAACTTCTCCTGCGTTAGCATCATGCCTCCTCTTACTGAGTTACTTACTAAGCCTGAATGCTTCTTAATAAACCATAATAAAGCATTTGTTCGTGTGTTATTAAGACTAATACAAGTGTGGTTATAAAGTGTTACCAATAAGGATTATAACAAAGTTTATAGATGTTTTTTGTTTTTTGCTGGAGGAAAGTTATAAGAAGGTATTTTGACATTATCACTAAATATGCATTCCAAATGTTGCCCAACAGTGTTTTAAAGGACACACATTCTGCTACAGTCACTTTTTTGAGCTCTTCTAACAATGTTCTGTCATCAAAAACATACATGGAGCATTCACGGTGTTTTGAGGAACAGTAATTTAAAAACCCTTCCCCTCCGTGCATCAGACACACATCCTTCCGAACTGTATCTACCTCTGACATAATTTTCAGACTTCATGCATCACTTATCAGAGAATCTTCCACTGTTTTAAGTCCTTAAATCTTCACTAGACTCGCTCTGAGCATTTCTGCTGTCTAAAAACATTAACTACTGCTGCCAGGCTGAACCTCGTGTTTTGAACAGCGCTAATGGGACTATATTGCAGTCTTGGCAAGGCGCCATCTAGTGGCTGGATACACTCAGTGCGTGTCAGTGAACAGTGCAATCAACTCCTTTTAGTAAGAACATAATTTAAAGACAAAATGTAAAGTACTCAAGATGTTTAAAGGCTAATAACAATATGAAAAATGCATAATATTTTCCCTTTAAGCATCCAGAACATACAGTATGATTCAATGGTTAGAAGTCAAACCCCACAGCAACTTTAAGCAACTAGCGGTCCTTCTTTATGCATACTATTTTTAACCTTCGAGAGGATTTTCTGAAGGGAAGGACGGCTCTGATTCTTGACAGGTGAGACAGTAAATGAACACGGAAGTTGAAATGGTGAAGATGGAGTGCTGCGAGAAGAGCCAGTGGCTGCAGGTGTCAAGCCTCTTCAAATTGGTTAGCTCTCCTCCTGGTGAGTGTGCACTAGCCTCTGAAAGTGCATGGAGAGCGCTGACTATTTCATGGCATGGCAGGAGAGAACACAGTTTCGCAGCCGACATATCTGTAGAATAGCATCAAAAGAACTTGACAAATGGAATCCGAATGTTGAGACACAGCAAGGATAGCCTTTTTGACACCAAACTGGATGAAATGTGTAGCGTTATCTTGCCTTGGGGGACAGTGCTTCTTCGGCCCTGACAAGAGCGCTTGGAAAACCGTAGTGACATTTCAGTTTGGTGCTTTGACGGTAAAACCAAACTGTCATAGAAAATAACGGATTGGGCTTCCCATTGGGGCAGATAGGAGAGCGTATATTAAACACTAGTCTTTTTCAGTTTTTTAAAGCAAGTTAGGTGTTTAACCAGCCACAATTGCTAGTTGAAATATATGCTTGCTTATTATTAAAACAAGGAACGTGCACCACATTTACAAAGAAGCCATTTTCCACGTTCAGTCCTTGTGCAGGTTTAGATTGTCTGAGCAAATCAAACACCTTTATTTAGACAAAGCACCTCTTAAATATACAAACAACAGTTCATCAATTATCCAATTTACTATTTAGTTTTGAAAATATTTACCAGATGAATTAATCCCATTACCACACGTTGTTGCGAATTTACAGTATCTTCTAAAATGCACTAAATTCCAATCTTTTGTTACCATTATCTTCTAAAATACACTAACAATTATACAATTCATCTACAACATCAAGACAAATTATAAGTACAATTTAAAACAGTCTCAACTGAACCTGTGTCACGAGTGTTTTAATTTGCATATGGAGGACACATTCTCCGTGTACCGACAGGCCATGCCTCATTTGAAAGCTCAGAACCTCCTGGGCTAAATTTGGGGTTTAGTGACAATTCATTGGCATTTTATGTTTAAACCAGCTGGATTTCAGCACTGAAACTGGCAACTCAACTGAGAGACTCACGTGAAGCTGTCTGATTAAATCAATGGTTCCCAAAGTGAGGGATTTCAAGATGCAGTGTTAAAATTATGACACTGTATTTAACATTTTTGAAACATGTTTTAGTGGAATTGGCTCAGATGGCATAAACTAAATGGATTTATTTGGTTTACAACTTGCAATGATTACATTCATCTATTTAATTTTTTATAGGGTCCCAAGTCAATTTCAGTTAATTTGGGGGTCACGGCCTGAAAAGTTTGGGAACCCCTGAATTAGATAATCGTCTCGAAAACCAAAACACCAAATTACAACATCAACTACTTAGCCCTTCAATGTTTTTGTGATTAATAATAAATTGCAAGTATTATCAGCAAAAGCAATAATTTATTTGAACATGTATCTGGTGACACATAGGTTACGCTCATGAAATTTGAAGTTCATATTCTACATACCCTACATTTAAGGAACTGGACTGCAACTGGGACTGCATGTGTTGGGAGCCAATATAATATAATATCCTCTAATATCTACCACCACAGTTGAGTTGGGTTAATGCTAAGACCTGTAGAACACTAAACACACAATACAAAAGCAGGTTATTGCCATTCCAAAGTCAAGTGTCCACAATATATCTCCTCCTAGACCAAAGTAATGCCATTAGCGGTGTTGGTGAATGGGACACGTAGGTTCTAGTTGAACAGGCCAACGGGAGAATAAGTGTCACTCACTACTGTCTCGTCCGGAGTGGGAATGGCGCACAAGAGTGACTGCTAGCTGTAGCATCAATCACTTTCTATTGGAGCACTCATCCGTTCAGTGCTACAGCAGCAGCACAGGAGCACCTCAAAACTGCCACTCACGGATGACAACAGGGAATTAGTCACCGATGCAAGAGTCCAGAAAGTTACCGGAAGAAACCATCCTTCAAGGTAGAATTTTACTTTGAATTAAAGTTCTGTTCACACAGACCAGTTGTACACACTAAGACTAAATGGTAAAATGTATATGGGCCTTTTCTACCTTTATGGAACTCAAACTGCTTTTTATCAAGGAAACACTCCCACATTCACACCACAGTGTACACAGACACTGGGGTCGAGATGGGTTAAGTGGGTTGTTCAGGGACAGAACAGAGGTTTTCACATGTGGAAGCTGAAATCACACTGCCAACCTGTGGGCCAGTGGCTCTGTCTGTTCTACCAAGGACGTTTATGATGAATCAGAAGACGACCTCTTCCTCTGTCTCTCTACCTGTCTGTGTCTCTGTCTATCTGTGTAACTGTCTGTCTCTGCAACAGTTTTTCAGTGTATTTTACTCCTACTATTTTACATACTACTTATTTCAAATTGTGCTAGAGAAACAATTAATCAGCATTTGTCAATTTCAAGAACACGTAAAACAACGGGAAATGAAATTTCCATTAATTCTTATAATTTTACAGAGATAACGGCAAGATTTTACAATTACAAAATCTTGTGAGTGTACAGCTTGCAGTTGAATATTCTCCAGAGTATGCAATTAACATTATTTTGATGTTACAATCGACATAATGTCAACAGATGTCCCATTCAGCTGAAGAAGCTACAAAATTTTACGTCACTCCACAGATGGACTCCTCAGACAATTGATATGATTAATCAAAAGTATAACAGCAGCAGGCAGTGATGAATGTGGTTTGTGTATGTGAGCGAGGCTCCATGTTGCTATACCAGTGCTGAAAAACAATATTCAGTGGGGGTTACCTCACACGGTCTGCTTTGTGTCCATACTCGCATATTTTGCTGCCAATCCAAGCTCCCCAAGTCAGACTCTGACCAAAGTTGGTTCAGGGCCAAAATCCCAGTAAATAAATGATGCTGGTTTATGTTACTCAATCGCCCACAAAATCAGTCAGAGCGATGTGAATACATCATATGTAAATCTCTCCCCCCAGAGGAAAAGTTTGAAAACCTCAGCAGCCTGTTTTGCTTCTATTGACCTAGGCGAGCCCTCACAGTTGCTGGCCACGTGCCATGCATTACCGCCTCTTCATCAGCGAGGGAGCCCTGCCGGGAGGTACTTGTTGTTCACCAAAGCCTGGCAACCAATTAAACAACAGCTGGAGTTCTGTGGAGCCATTGAAGATAAGGGCTGTTCTCCAGGGTTTGGCCTGCACTAAATGGACTAACATTATGCTCCAGGGAGAATCAACAGCACATAGCCATGCACAGCTGGATATAGGTACAGGTTTGCAGTAATCATGCATGAGCTGCCTCTGTGTCGAACAAGTAAATATTCAAGAGCACATTTCTGCATACTAAAAAGTGAATTACAAACAATATAAAAAGTCTGTTAGATTTAGCCCATGTTTCATATTTGGATAGACGTTTTTAAACGAGAGTGAAGATTGAATCAAAGCATATTTTAAATGTGATATTAAATGGTATTATATGACATATCAATGCAATAATACTATACTATTTGGCAATATAAGTCCACAATTGTAGCTCAGTCAGTTGTAATGAACCCTGAAACAATGACATGATACTATAAGCATTTTGTCCTTTTTGTTAAATATCGACATGCAGAAAGTTAAAATTTGTATAATGGTGATTTCAATTTGCACAATGGATGATCTGGGGTCTTACCAAGAGCCCATAGTTCTTTAATTAAATTGACTCACCTTCAAGTCCAAGTAAGAAATCAGACAAGATAAACTAACAAACAAAAAGCTGCAGAACTGTTCAAAATACACTTTAAAAAAAAAAACTGTTGATACTTAAAATTTCCCAGCCTGCTGCACTGTCCATAACATAACAAAGGTAATAGTTCATCTAACCACACAGAATCCACACAAACAGGGATGATTTTCCGTACCACAGGAAAAGGAACTGAACAATTATTGGCGCTGAAAGCCAAAGTGCAAGAGATGGGTAAATGTGTTTCTGCTTTCTCTTCCATTCAATTTAATAACATCCTCCTACACAACCATTTACTCATCATATGTATTTAATCAGAACATCAACAAACAACGTCTCCAGAACTGGTTGTACGAGGATTGAGCTCTTCCATGGACTACAGTCTGTTTGGGGCGGTGAAGGATGCTTGTGCAGACTGGGTTGGACAGGGCTCCGGGTGGGAGAGATCCGGGCAGCGGCTGGCTCAGCACTCTGCACCGCTGATTTCATTAGGAGCTCCACATTAATGATGATTGTGTCTCTCAGGGACATGTGGTGTTTGCATTACAGCTGCAGAGCCACCTCATAGATCCCCGAACACAAGGAGAGACCAGGGGAAATGGGGCACTCTCAATGTTTTATGTTGTTAACTTAAATGGAATGCTGATTCAATAGTCTGTTACAGTGTTTTATCTTGACAGTGTTTTAAATTTAAAAGGACTGGAACATATGCATGCAACAGAAGACATGTTAGCCTCGAAGCAGATTCTAAAGGACAAATATTCCGTCATCAAAAACATACTTGGAACCCATTTAGCTTCAGTCCTGCTTGTTTGATGAACCCTGGTTAGAAAATCCTCTTTCCGTCTGATGTCAAAAACACTCCGTTCTGAATTTCTTCGATGTGTGATGTTTTTTCGCTAACTGACGTCACTTATCCAAGAATCTTCAGCTGTGTTAAGTCCTTCTATCATTGTCAGACTCTGACCATTTCTGCTGTTTAATCATGAATGCAGCGGTGTCACAGTTCAGACTGCTAACATTAGATGGCATTGTGTATATACAAATGTGTGTAATCGCCGCAGCCAGTGGATGGAGCTACAGCTAAGTTAATATGGCAGTGATAAAGTTATATTCTTTGTAAAAAGATTTTATTTTTATTTGTAAAACACAAGATGTCAATGTAAAGCTACTCAAAAGCATGTTTATTGTTAAAACAATACAAATAATGCATATTATACAAATAATGCATATTATTTGTCCTTTTAAAGGAAAAATAATATTCCTTTTTTCATGTTATTAACCTTTAAACATGCTCTTGAGTACATTAAACTTCTTATGTTTTGAAACAAAATAAAGTTGCGCCTAGCACTTACGCAATTTAGTTATGCTATCACTTTAAGAGATACTATGATGTGGTTGGCAGCAGCAGTTATCATGTTTACACAGTAGAAATGCTCAGTCTGATGATTTAAGGACAAGTACAAGATTCTCAGAAGTGACGTAAATTATATGAAAAAACATCATGGGATGACAGTGTTTAGCAGGGAGTGTTTTTAACGGTCAGAGAAGATATTCAAGCCAACATTCCTCAAAATGTGGTGAATGCAGCTAAATGCAACTCCAGTATGTTTTTGATGACAGAACATTGTTAGAATATGGTTACAATCTCCAAAACGTCACTGTAGAATGTGTCTTTTAAGAGTTTTGTGGCAATAGAAATGATCAGATGACATAACCTGGCAATTTCAGCTCTAAAGGTTAGATATCAATTTGGAATGGCACCTGTCAGAATTAGTAATGACCGATACCACAATTTTTGGTATTGATACCATACCAAGTACTATGAGGGTAATTTTTTTGTTACTGATACGATACTCGATACTGGTCTAACCCTATGTTTGAAGGCGTCCCAAGTTTCAATTGGTGTGAAGGACAAACAGAACACCTGACACAGATGATTCAGTCCAATTTGCTTGACACCAAACATTGAAGAAATTAATGAAGAAATGAATGTATCAATTATTAATAAAATACTGTCTGAAACGTTTCCTTGTACGGATCAGCTGGGAGCCATACAAGATCGATTCTCGTGAATATGAAAACTCAGACCTCACGACAATTCAGCTCGCAGCACATGAGGTTACAGATGACACCCTCTTCCACACAGTAGTGCCACACAGTCATTATTTATACACTCTTCACACTCTGCAGTAGTAAGTCACCTCTGTAGCCACAGGAGTAAACTGCCGACAGAGAGGATTCTTATCTGTGCCACCGGCCCCTCGTAGGCAAGGCAACAAGTCTTGACTACGAACTTAACAACCGCATGTATCGACGGATCAAATCACCAATCTTCAGCCGAGCCACTGCTACATCATAACTGCTTCGGGTTTGTAGCGATGACTTCTGATAATACAGGGACCAGTTAAACAAGAACAATGTCCTGTTTAATCAGTGCATTAATAAACATGATGAACAACACACTGTGCCCAAAATGTACAGGTGCCTTGATGATGAAGGTCACCAGATCTTTAGTATCCAGGATTATGTCTGGAGATGTTGGCTGCTGACACCCCTCTGCTCTGTCCCAGACTCAACATAAAGCAGCATATGTTTTATGAAGCTGTCTAGTGACTTTATCTGCTCAGGATGTCTTTCCCTCAGACCCACAGATTGGAATCATTTGGGGTGGAGCCATGAGAAGTTCACAAGCTCAGACTCTGAAAACATCTCTTCACTCTGCTGTCTGCATCAGCTCACTCTTTTCTCTAGCCTTTTACCCTTGGTGACTCCATTTGGACCCTTAGCACCGTGTCATGATTCTGATATATAATGTATATAAGGATTTAAGGTGTATCAGTGGAGAAGAGACGGGGAAAGGATGGCTTTACTGCATGTTCAATGGTTTCTGTAATTGGTGGCTCTGTATCGCAATGAACTTTATGTCAGTGTTTACATTAGCTGAATATTTAAAGGAAAAAAAAATCCTTAAAGGGCACATATTCTGCTACAGTTACTTTTTTGAGCTTTTAACCATAAACAAAACATACCTGAAGTAACATTCAGTTGCATTCACGCTGTTTATTAGAAAATCCTACCCCCCAAGCGTGAAACACACTTCCTGCTGAATTCCCTCAATCCAGGACATATTTTTGGATCATCTACGTCACTTATCTGAGAACCTTCCTCTGTTTTTAAGTCCTTAAATCATCGCTAAACTCGCTCTGAGCATTTCTGCTGTCTAAACACGATAACTGCTGCAGCAAATCTACATCCTAACATCTTTTCACCGCTAACTTCACTAGATTGTATATAGCGCTGGTGCCATTTACTGGCTGGATGTACTCAGTAAGTGTCATTTCATCCAAGGCTGATAAAACCTGTCATTGAATGAAAAGGAAACTTTTTTTGTTTTAAAACATGAGATGGCAAACTATAGGCACTCAAGAGCATGTTTAAAGGCTAATAATAATATGAAAAATGCAGAATATTTTTTTCTTTATTGAAAGATAAATGTACTTTATATTTCTTGGCTTGCTTTGACTTTTTATGTATTCATTCTGTTCTTTTGATTTGGAAATAACACAACAATATGACACAGTACAAAACTTCTGTAAAAAAGAAAATCAAATTCGTTCTCACCCTTTTAATCTTGTTAAAAACTACAATGATCATTAACAATGCGTTCTGTGAAACTACTCTGTACCACCTTTTTCTGTCAGCTACTGCTTATATTTCGCTGTTTTATCGATTTCATTATTTAAAATGGTACAGAGAATGTTGTAGATGATTATTTCAATCACAAATATATCGAGACAAATTTCATAATGTTTCTTGACAACCAAATTTGCTTTAAACTTGCACAAATCCGATAGTTAATACTTTAATACTGACTCTACAAGTACTTAAAAATCCACTACCAACAGCACCTCCATTTGACCTCACCATGCATGCATTCCCAGCGACACATTTGCTCTTGAGCTCAGTTTCATGCGTCTCCGTGTAAGTGTGTACAAAGCCCGCTCTAATGGCGTGTCTCTCCATAATCCCGGCTCTATCTGCTGGTCACTGAGGTGGGAACGACACCGGCCCGTCAGTCATTCGGCCGGCCAACCAAAACCTCTTTATTTCCTCTGTCACCAGAACCCATTTGGAGGGGCGGAGATTTATTCAGCCGCTCTTATCTCCGCGGTCCAGTCAGGAATCACATAGCCCAAACCCGTGTATCTTTCCACCCTCCGGATAGAGAACCCGAAAGGCAAGAAGTCCTTCATGAATATGCTCCACAAATCTGCACCACATGCCCGATAACATGAGGGGAAAAATGTCCGCGCACTCCAAAACGCAATGCATGCAATAAATAACATATATCTGTCAGGGGAAATATGCTGCCCGTGGAAATGGAGTTTGAGTGCGGTGCTTGGAAATCGCTTGACTGCAATGGGAGTCTTTCTGGGGCTGTGGGTCAGAGACTGTGAACCTTTGTAGATTCACTTAGAGTTAATATATAGCGTATGGGCAACAGGTCCTTAAGTATCAAGAGGCTAATCTGCATGAGTAAAAGATTAATAAAAAGAAGTATTCAGCTGACTCAGATAACATTGTACATGATCTAGAAATGTTTACTGGCAATTCACTTCCGCAATATCTCCTGTAAATACTGTTTTACTGACTCATAAACATTAGAGATGGGCAGGGGTGTAGCACCAAATTCTGGGCCCCAGGTACAAACTTCTTGATGGGCCCCAATGTATGATTTTGTATAAGATTTTATTTAACCCAGAAAATTAGGTTATTATTGTTATTTTTTCATTCACTTTTGCTTGAATATACATCTTTATTTTTATTTTTTTTCTCGCTAATTCGCTTATTAATAGACATCCTGTACCAGCTTATAGTATGATACAGTAATGATTGTTTTTGCAGTAACTACCAAACCAATTTCGCAAAGATCTATTATATTATTTAAGAAAATACACTACCTGCAAATTATAATCACTAGTTTTATTTTTAAACAACTTTGCTAATACTGTATGTGAGTAATATGTGATCTCGTGCACAGTTGTATTTACTCTCTGAAGCACTTTATTATTGCAATTTATTACAACAGAAATACATTTAAAGTATAGAAAAATGGAACTGAGAAAAAAGCCATCACATGCTTTTGAGGGCCCCTTCCCTGCCCTGGGCCCCGGGGAAATCAGTACCCTTTACCCCGTCAGTCCGACGCTCCTGGGGGTAAGACGATATCATTTTGTCGATTTGAATCTTGCTTCGATACATGGGTCATGATTTTGATGATTAGGATTTTGTTGTGCTACTTTTTGTGCCAAAGTAAAACATAACTTTTAAATTAATTGGATAAAGCTTTAATGTTTTCTATAGGCACTTAAGTCAGAAATGTTATGTTTATTTCATTTTACAGACACGTCAAGCTACAAGCGGTTTTAGAGTATTTTTTGTTTTGTAACTGTTATCCTTGAATACGTTATGTACATTTTATATATATCGAAGCACTTTTAGTCGCTAGTAGTTCCGTAAATGTGCTATAGAAACAAAATTGACTTTTTTTTAAACAATTATTCACGACATTTTATTTCGTTAGCCCCATTTTTAGAAAAAAAGAGAAAAAACATTAATATGAGTCCCAACAAATTGTATGCATTATCATTACTGACATGAACAAAAAGCTTAAATTATAAGATCAGCTAAACTTCAGCTGTTTGAACCTAACAAACACGTTAACACGGATTTTTGACAACTTGAGGTCTGCGCCATGTAGAATTTATAGCATCAAGAACAGTGTTACATAAAGTATGGCATAACCGTCTGTCGGCAGGCGAGCAATAAGAAATCAGACTCCGAGCGTATTATACTGTATCTGACTAGCGGCAATTAAAAAGTCCAAATATCAGAATTATTCAGCTTAATAATACTGGACATATTGGCATGCTGCTGAGCCTCTATTTGCATTTGTTCGGTGAACCTCAGTGATTTGTCACTTTACTCTGACTGAGCCATTAACATAACAATTATACTGGAATGACAGGCTTTTATTGGATTATATAGCGCCACTGTGTCAATTGTTAAGTGCCAGCAGCAGAAAAGTTGAGTTGTCTAAAACTCACCGGTTTACACGACAGGTCTCAACTGTAAGGTTTTTCCCTCAGATCTAGGCTTCACAAATGGAACACAGGGTAATATGCAGTAACTTTTTGCTCACACACACCAGCAGAAGACAATATAAAGCCCGGAGAGATGGCTCTATGATGCTGTAAATAGATCCTAAATTACCAGGCCACAAATAAACAGGCGATTAAATGGGTAAGGCGTATGTGTTATGCATTTCACAGTGTCGTAGAAAAAGTTTAGAATGATGAGAATGACATTTATTGAGCACAAGGCCATTTTTTAAATAACACGTTGTAGTACAAGGTCACAGTATTCATTCAAAACCTTTTTATTTCATGCAGAAATATTTTATCATTGCATAACATCACATAAACCTTTCTTTTCAGCTGATGTCCTTTACCTGGACCTAAGCACAAGCTTTCACCAGGCAAAGTTACAGGTCAGATCTGTGGCGAGGCGACTCTGCACACAGTAAAGGCTCATTTATGCCTGTTCGAGCTGCATACAGACACACACAGAGGCTGCTTCTTCAAGCTGCAAAACGAATCAATTCTTTTCTCACCTCCTTTTCTTGGCTCATTTTCAACAAATGTGATATAAAAACTGCTGCTGGATCCTCGATGTTTGTTTTTGGTTACACTTTTGTTTTTGGTAAATTCTCTAACTGACTTTGAGCACCTTCTGGGTTTAAAAAATATCTAGACTCAAAACTTATTTATTCAGACTGGCTTTTGACTCAGTAATGTAGAGACACTTTTATTCGTGCAGTTTGTTTTATTGTTTTCACTGTGAAACGTGTGTTTTTGTATTGCATCCTTTTTTATTCACTGAAAAACACTTTGGTCACCTTGAGTGTCGCAAAGGGCTCTATAAATAAAGGCTGATTGACCAGAACACAGCCTTGACAAGAAGCTACAGTAATCACACTTTAAATGCACAGAGCTATTTATGTACAAAAATGGTGCATAAATGAGCCTTAAGAATGCTTATTTTCAGTACATTCTCAGCAATAGGAGTACATGAAATTTTACAAATGCAGTCTGATATGTTTAATGTCACGGGGCGGAACATTCCAGGCAAAGTGACACAAGCAGAAAAGTTAGATAGCGCATCTTTTAATAATCCCTCTTTAAAACGTTAGCCTTCTTTACAACACTAAATAGCCGTTAAAGGGAAAGGAGAAAAAGTCTGAGTAGGCATGTTTCCATTTTAACCTCGCAGCCGTGAGTGAGTGTGCCACAAGCATGCATCAGACCAGTTAAGAGGTTAGCTCTGGCAACTCATTACTGTCAAAGCTAATGTAGAGCGATGAGGAGAGGGAGCGGGAGGTAAGCACACACTAATGAATGAACACACTGCTAAGTTCAACAATTACACGCCCATGTAAATGCAAGGATAACACTCCCCAAACCAGAGGGAACAGGAGGCAGGCCTGTCCAGACACTCCAGACTCGCTGTAGCATGCAGAGGATGAAAGAAAAGCCTCCTCTGCGAGCGGAAAATGGAAGTGTAGAGTGTGCACCAGAAAATAAGGCCAGATGCGGAGGAAATGGCTTCTTGTTCTGAAATTTGAAATCGAGAGCAGTCACAGAGTTCTCCAAATTACATGATGGAAAATTGAACTGTAGAGTGGGTACAAGACATAAGAAGAACAAATTAGTGTGGTTTGTAAATGCGAAGTCTTATTTACCATTGTAGTGTTAGGTATAGTGTAGTAACGTTTCTGCCAGCCTAAGACAGCAACTGGAAAACAAAACCCACCAACTATTACTTTTTACTTAGAACAAACTACTTTAAACATACTTATTTTCACAGGTTTTTAATATGCAATTTGTAATGTAACTGTTACACCTATTGCTCTTGTTTCATGCATTGCTTAAATGTTAACACGTTACCTGTCTTTGTCATTATCTGTTCCTTTTTGTCCACCATCTGATAAAAGGAAACTATCACTGGACAATATGAAAAGAAGGATGTAATGCACTTATTTTCAGTCAAATCAACCATTCAGAGAGGAATCAGGATTAGCAACAACAAATTCAAAAAATGTGACATACGGATTCCGTCTAGACTAATCCTCATTTTTAGTTCAGTCAGTTTCAGTTTTGAAAGAGGACTTGACAAAACCCAACAAATGCTAAATCTAGTGTCAATCAGAGCATCGTTCCAGACACCAGCTTCACTCTTCGTTATAGTTACCGAAGAAATCTAGGTGGAAATGAAATCAGAATCAGAAACACAATCGTTAGTGCCCCCAAGGGTTCAAGAACAACTTTAGTTTGAATTGGGGTTCATTTTAGTCAGACGTTTTGGTAAAAATAGGCTGGAATGGTAAGGAGTTTAATGTAATAGTTCTACTTATGACTCTGGTCACAAATGAAATGAAGAGAAACTATTCATAGAAGTGACCACCAATTGAAATATATTTCTTCAGCGGGTGCCATGCCATAGAAGTGTACTGTATTCATAAGTAAATATAAATTACTCAATGAAATCACCAGAAGTCCGACAGCACATGTAGCCTTGAGAGTGAGGACCAATTCAACATTTTTATGCACATAATTTTACACAATTACCTAGAATCTTGCCATGTGACAGGCCATTAAGTGAACACTATATTTTCCCCCGGTCTTTACCGTGTACGTACCACCAGCACCTCTCCTGGCTCTTCTCCAACATGCAGCTGCTGTGGGAAACATAAAATAAAATGACAGCACAATTACCTCTTATTGTGAATATCACCAGGCTGAAGGTCTGGCTTAAACGTAGTCGGCGGATACCCAAGACTTTCAATAAATGGCACCGTACATAGCAACTTAGGTTTGAAATTCAAGCATGACTCCACTATATATTTAACAAAACATATCCCCTTTTCCACTATAGTCGCACTTGTCATGTCAAAAGGTTTAAAAAAAAAAACCAACCCTGGCAGGCCCATAAGCCGTAATCAATCCCACGTGCTTTGTCGACCTTGAGTTGGAGAAAAATGAGTGAAATGTTCTTACCCATTTTGGAGTTGCCTCAGGGCAGGACTCAAGCAAGAGACGGAGGACCACCAACAGTCACACAGAGGGTTTTGGCAAAGGGTGAGCTGCCCGCCAATCAAGAGTGTTTACCACGTGATGTCATCTAGTCGCCACTGCCAAGCGAAGAATGCGACTGAAGAATTTTGCATGTCAAAGTCACGTTCTAATGGTTTGGCACCATAGATAATTGGATTGCTGTTAGAAATGTATAGCTATATCTTCATACTAAAAACAAATATGACAAAGATGATGTCTGCATAATCTGCAGATGAATGACTCGCGCTGAACAGATGTTAACTCACATAAACTCTCCACGAACAGATAATTGTGGCTACCATTTGCCAAACACTGCTTAATAATCAGAGGCGGACAGGGGAGAAAAAGTGACTCAAGATCTCTTGTTTGTTTCGAAATTTGAGAAGTATTTGTGTAGCATTTGTGAAGAGGGGTTTTCAGAAACAGAATCAGAAACGTTTTTTTGCCATTGTCAGTGATAAAAAATTCACAAACATAGGAACTTGCTTCGGCGTAAGGTGCAACATAAAGCAATGAATAAAATATAATAAAATATATAAAAGAGGCATGTATAAAATTAAGAATAAAATAGAAATAAAATAAAATTGGGGTCCTGCCCAAGGAAATCTGAACAAATCAAGTTTCATTTTCGGTATTTTAATGCATTTTAGATATAATATTTAACTCATTATTTGAATAGGCAACACAAAATATTATAGGCTAATTATATATTCTCCCAGATGTTATTCTGTATTGAAAGCATTTTACACAAGGATTGAGGCTCCAGAGAACCACCGCAAACACAACATATACTTTGACTTTGTGTGGTTTGTATCAAGTGTTAAGACAAATTCTCTCTCTGGACACAGCCCACCAGAGTATATGACCCCCACTAGAGGTAAAGGCCCTAAAAATTGCTTTGTTTTTAATGCCACAGGCTGGACCTGACTCAAAAACAATAAGACTAACAAGATGGTGATAGAGTGGTAATTTACTATTAAACTGTATCGTTGATTTACATCTATAGAACAAAAGTTCTTGTTCTTGTCCTTGTGCAAAAGTAGTTGATAAATTGTCACAGTGATTTAGCACTTTTTAACCTTCAAGGCAGTCAAAGCAGGAACCACTCACATTCACACACCAGTCACTCAGACACTGATGACAAAAAACATTTAGCAATAAACCCATATGAGCTGCTGATGTGTCCTCAGGCTGTTCATATCCCAGGTTCAGTTATGAAAGAATTGTATTTAATATATTTATTTGTTCTTTTTTAGCAATTATAGCTAGAGACTTTTCCTGCAAATGCTAAATTGCTAGACACTTCTAACCTTCTCTTAGGCCTTCGGTTCTTTGACCTGCATGTATAGACCGGTTCTCTGGAGAAGCGAGAAAAATAATGCACATCTTTTTTCCTTGCATTCTCTTATCAAAGCTTGAGGCATAATCAGGTTGCAGGCAGAGGGCAAGGAGGCGCACAGGAACTAGAGTCTCTAATGTCGGCACACGGAGAAGGATTGACAGCGCGCGGACGCAGAGAGATAAACGGGAAACAAAGGACTAGTGTCACCACAAGTTTACCTTTATTACTTCAGATCTCGTCTTTCAAAGAACAGAGCAGATTATATTTCACCTGGCATATACGGCATTTTATCTGCTCGGAAAGATATGCTTTTTAGAAGGTGAGGCACTTATCAGATGTCGGAGGTTCAACAGGTAAAGACTCACTTGTCCTTATTACGTAACAGTACTGTAATTAGGGCTGTGCGATTAGTCAAATTATAATCAAGATGTAGATTCAGTCATATCTACCACCAGAAAAAGCTTGAGTTTAGACTTTGGAGGAAGAAATGTGTGTGACAAACGTTTGTTTAATTGGTAATGGTTAAAAGTCTATATTGTTCATATTCAGAACATTAACATAGAAAGCCAGTTTTAACTTGGCTGGAAAATTGTGATTGATCAATATGAAAGAAAAAAAAGAATGGATCTTTGTTTTGGCTCATATCACTAGCCTACACTGTGCTCTATTTTCTAATGTTTTGAGTAGGATTTATACTTTTTTGGTTCATTTGTTGCCGTTGTGAAGCGCTACACAAATAAAAGTTTGATATAGGTTGCGCTCATACTTTTGTAGACTTGGTTTAGTCCTGTTCTTGTCCTGGTTTATTCTTGGTCTCATTCATGTCTAATTTCGGGTTTAGTCCTAGTTTAGAATCAGTTTTGATGTGGTGATTGTAGTTATTGAGGTGTAACACGATGAATGCAACGCAATAATACCTTCTTTTAAGCAGTAATGGACAGTCTGCATTGGCCTGTGATCTTTGAGTGATTCTAGTTCAATTTTGAAATGAAGAAGACAAAACCGACACTGTTTTGACAGAAAAACATATGATATTGCCTTTTTCTGTAAAAATTACTTTTGGACACCATTCATGCCTCTTTAAGCACTTGAATTCTCAGCTGGAACAACGTTATAAATAAAAACATATAATCCTAAAGTTTCCAAAGTTATCAAAAAGTCTGCCACACCTTGTCTCTTTTAAGTAGAAATGTAAGGAATGATATGGCACAGTTTGCTTAAAACAAAAAACAAAAAAACAGCAGTGCAGCTAAGATTTTCCAGTCTATACAATGCTAAATCCAGTGCCAAAAAAAGAAAATCAAAAGCGAAAAGACAATGAGGAAGAGGCAGTCCAAATATAAATCATTTGGCTGTATCTGAATGGAGCTGTGCGGAGGAACGGGAGGAGAGATAGTCCAGTTGGTGCTTCATCCATCATCTGTTGGGATTGGATGCCAGCTTGATACTGGGAACATTCACTGATTAATATTCAGAACAGGGTGGAGGCTGCACAGTCACGTTGGATGAATTAGGCTGCTTTTTTTTTTTTTTTTTCCAGAGATCTGTAGATTTCCATTCAGCGGCCAAGCAGTTCTAACTGAACTTAAGTTGAGAGGATGTCTGAGGAGGATGAATGAGGCCTTGGTGTGTGGGGTCTGCATGTTCTCTCTGTGTCCGAGTGGGGTTTTCTTCAGTATTTTGATATTCTTTACCAACTATCACAAAATACCGAGTGGGCTAATCTTGGAAGCTAGCTCAGGAAGAAGATGGTTCTCTTGGTGCTGTTCTGCATTTCTGCACTCCTCCTTACAGACTGCCCTAGTGTCCCCTGATAAGCTTTTTTGAATGATTATCTTCATATTGAACAAAAAAAGTATTAACTATAGTAGTATTTTAACGTTGGCAGCACTGAAATTTACCAAAATTACGCAATTTATTTAGAATGCTGTAGCTTCCAATCAAATGTATTGCAAAAGTGTTCGATGATATAGTGAGATTTTGAAAATTTCTGGTCATAAATGTGATACTGCAGCCCTGAACTTGGACTTGTTATCCAGGTAATTTCCGGGACTCATGCCCCAGCGACTGTGGACTCAGATTTATGAGTTTCTGAGGGCTGTGACTCGAAGTTCAGCCCAAAGCAATCAGATTTGGACATGTGGACCCAGGACTGGGACTGGGACTCCATTTACAGACAGCGACATGGTTTTAGATGCTGTTTTATGCTCTGTGCTAGTTTTCACAGGACTTACAGACTCAACTAAACTGACTTGGACTCAAACAATGAGGACTTGACTACAATTGTGCTGCTGGTATTGCTACAGCCTCTGGAAGGAGTGGGTGTGTTGTGTTAAAGTTTGCCGGCTGAACATACACGACGAGGTTAATGAACTCTGGAGATGTGGCACTTGCATTTGCACAGGAACCTTCCCAGAGTGCGCCGTCAGCACCGCGGCGGTTAGATTGACCGATGGGGTCAGCATTTCTGTCACATGTACGTCACCGCTGACCGCCGAGGGTGACCACCACTCAGCACAAATGTCACACAGCCCCTGGAAATGGCACGCTTTCCTATTCAATACGCTCACAAACTCACCCACACACAATGCTCCTACACCTTGGCTTTTCTTATTAAACACCTCCAACCCAACTAAATCAACACAGTGCTGAATTTATGCCCAGTAAAAGAAAATGTCAGTCACTACATCACTGCATCGCGTTACATCTCAGTGGTTTTAAATGCTTGATCAGTTAGCGTCACATTCTTGCAGATCAGAATCGCCTTTCATTGTACCCTTCATGCACCGTCAATCAGTCAAAGCTGCTCAATTATGAAACTTCAGCAAAGGTTAGTCACAAGCAAAGAAAGAAAATTGAATTTCTTTATAGTGCAATAGCGATCAATTTCGAAAATCCAAGTAACTCATGCTTGGATCTGTGAATGTGTCGCGTGACAACTAATCTATACATTTGTGCATGAAAGGCCAGGTTATGATTTATTGACAATTTACATTTTAAATAATTTAACTGAGTACTATTACCAACAATTGATTAGTAATTGAATGTTTCTACCAACAATTTCACCCACAAAGCTTTCCTTAGACCTTGTTGGCCCTCTGAAACCCCTCATCCATTTCAAATGATTAAAGCTAATAAATGCACAAATGAAATAAATAACCATTTTGGGTTTGTTCTGAGGTACAATTAATACTAATAGAAGGTTAAAAGTCAATTTAGCATAGTGTGGGACCAATAAACATGCTTTTTACTTGGGCACTTCATGTCTCAGTCTTAAAATAATGCCTGTTGCCCTCAGTATTTGCTCCTTCATCTGGGTTTGGTATTAGCACATCATCTAGTGGCATTAGGGGGAATTAGCATGAAAAAACAAACCATCCCTAGCTATTTCAGCAATGTTGCTGGCATGCTATATGTAAACACAGAATTGTATGTAATGAGATTTCATAGCAGAAAAGCTCGAAGATTTACAGACCTTCAGAAACTTTTGACGTTAAAATCTGGGTAAAATTTAAACTAAGTGTGACTGAAGCTAAATACAACTCCATGTATGTTTTTGGCAGTATTTATTGTGTCAAATGACTACCTCAAAACTCAAACCTGTTGTTCCCTGGAGGTTTGAGTCCTGGATGTAGTGTTGAAGCCGCTCCATGATGGAAAACCTTGAATGTCACTCTTGGAGTTTGTAGAGCAGGTTTGTTTGCCTTTGCTTGTCATTATTTGGTTGAGTTTGTAACGCCTTTGTCATCTGGAACACAAACAGGCCTTATTGTGTGTGACACTGCAGGTCAAGTCATTCAAATCAAGTCATTCATTTCACAACTATGCAAACACAAAAAGAGAAAGTGCATTTTCAGACATCTTTGCAAAACATTTAAATCGGACAAGGAGAAAACCATTACAGAAAGATAAATTGCAGCTCAGAAATACATTGTTAATTCTACTTTAAATAGTGCAAACTTGGAAAAAAAATTACAGACATTTATTTTGATTCTGAGTAAAGCATTATCACAGGGAATCTGCTTGTGTTTCTATTTGCAGCGCTCTTTTAATCACTGAGTTTTTGCAGAAACATTTAGTTTCTTATTTTGTACATGCGTTAGCCTTTTAAGGATTTTGGGAATATAGAAAAAAACACTTCATACTTATCATAGAAACCGAGATTTACAGATGGCAAGTGTTTTTAGACTGTAAAAACATTTCTGATTGACCAAGAATGGAGCTAGTGACACCTATAGAGAGCAGAGTCTGGAAAGTACAGTGCTTGCGTTCACACAGTGACAGTGTCTGAAAGTGGATTTAAATGATTTTAACTTTAGCATCTGTATAAAAAATAGAATAGAGACACAAAAAGACCAGTTATACAGGTTTTTAGTTAAACTTACTAATTAACAATATTTTCTGAGCTATTCTGTGTCCAAGTTATTTTGCTTGTGGATCAAAAAAGCTGGTGAAAGTCTGAAAATGAATAAAATGAATTCCAAACAAAGACAGCGTTGTACAAACTTGTATTTAAAGGTTCAATATTAATAAATAAATTAGTTCTCTGCATTTGACCCATCCTTCAACATGTGCCACTGGGGCGTCCTGTTATGAGCAGTGGTGTGATTAGAAAGTACTTACCCCAGGGCAGGAGCTAAAAACTAACTAGTTCCTCCTCTCTGCGAATGTGCATCAAACTGGAACTCGATCTAAAAACTACAAATGGTACTTGCATTGGGATAACCTCTAATAGGTGTTTTCCCTCTGTATGAACCCTTTTCAGTTCCTGAAATTTCCCCATTTGGACGCACATTTACAGAGTAGGGACTATGGACTGGAACCACACTTTGGGGACTTTACTCTGGGGCAAGTACTTTCCAGTCAGACCAGGAGCCTTTTTGTCAACACAAGTACATTTACAACATTAACTTTAAGAGAAAATGTTTTATTCATTTTCTGACTTTGACAAACTTTTTTGACGCAAAAGAGAATTATTACAGTAGCTCCAAAAATATTATTCTTAATAAGTAAGTAGAAGCAATAATTCCGACAACTAAATGATTATGTTTTCGTTTTTATTTTTTCAATGTTTCAGCTCTTTGTGCAGGACAATTTAATGTATATGGTTTACAGAGTTTACAAAAGACTTAGTTAGACTCACTTTCAGCCACAGTATCTGTGTGAATGTGTGCAATGGGGACTGGGTGATTCCTCAAACTGAATAGGTACTGAGGGGAATAGGGACTTAGTTCTTAGTACCAGTGTGAAAATGCCTTAAAGCAATAAAGTTGAGTTTTCCAAGCCTCGGACGTGAAGAAAGACGAACAATAACAGCAAGAACACGACCACTGCCATGGACTGGATTTAACAGAACAGGATGTCAACAGGTTCCATGTGTTTTTTTTTTACATTAAATGTTTTTTCCACCCAGTTTGAATCATTCACAATCTTGGCATCAGCTTGTGAATTAAGTTGCCAGACGACAGTGAATATCCAGTTTTGGTGAACGGAGGGGACACATTGGCACGGTAACGTAAAGGGAGATCAGCCATGTCTGCTACTACCATGCCTCTAAACGCATACAGCTGGCCTACCTCATGCTTTTCAGTTCCCATTCGAGGTGGATAAACAGCGAGGCAGATGGAGATATGACCGGCTAAATTGGACTAGGCTGTCCAAATATTACGCGACCCCAGACAAGCTTTCAGGGGTCAACCAAACTTACACTAAATGTTGTTTTAGGCTGTGCTGCAACTTTTTTTTCAGTTACAGACACAAAATACACCCTTCGGAAGGACAAGCCATTCCGATCTTTACTGTTTATCTCTACAGTAGTCTTTAGCAGCTGTAAAGTGGTTTTCAGCAGCATGTATTCTATCTCCATGCCGTCTGTATATTTCAGATTGTGGGGAAAGGTCAGAAATGGTGGATATCATGGCGCAGCATCTCGCGCAGAGCAAATTTCAGTTCATCACAATGTGGCCTCTGCAGAAGACAATCTAGTGTCGGAAAATGAGAAAAGGGATTCCCTGTTGAAATGCTCTAACACAAATACTAAGGTTTTCAAAGTGGGAAAAACAGCAGGTTGGCTTTGGAGGAAACCCATTTTTATCTTCTGCAGAATATGGTTTACCACAGATATTACTTGAAGTATTGTTTTTTCCATTGTTTGGTGAATGTATATTCAGAACTTTAACCTGGCTATAGGCATTCAGTTTTCTCATTGTACTGGTTGTGCTGTATGTTTTAATGCAATTCCAAGACTGGGGAAATAGGTGCAGACACAAAATGATACATATTGTTCTGTATTTTTAAGATAGACTCAAAAAAATCTACAAAACGTGACAAAACCAGTATAAATATTTAAAACAAAAATGTTTTTAGAGCTGCAGGTAGCTGTCATACATGTGATGTGAGTGAAGAGGTTATGCAAATAACATCAACATTCTGAATTTTAGCAGTGAGTGGCAAATACAAGTCAATGATGAAGTGAAGACGTTTCTCCTGTAAAAAATAAAAACACAACTAAAATGTGAAAGCTGCTAAAATCTGAAAAGAAATGTAAGTCTACAACACTGGTAAATATTTTGTTTGTACCTGATATCTAAGGAATGAAAATCAGGTTAACAGTGGCACTGGCAGATTGAGCAGAACACCTGTGCACTGAAGATGCACATCTCTGGCTCTGCTTTTTTATGGGAAAGCTGATGCATGTGTCACTGCTACAGATCTCGGGGCCACAACCATAGACTGTAAAACAGTGGACTGTTGGAGCCCGCTAGCCGCCGCGTTCCAAATAGAAGTATCCATGGAGGCTGTTCCGGCTCCATCAAACCGAGCTGCCATTCACTTTCTATTGGGAATTGGGACACTGGTGCCCTTTACTCTGTAACTGTTTCTGTCAAACCATCTTGGAACTAAAATGTTTTGACACACTCTACAGTGTGTCAAAACACCCGAGGGGTGGAAACAAACTCATTCATGATAAGTCCGTATGGTTGCCACTATAAGCACTTGGATCTCCAAATGTAGAGTCTGGCTCCACTTTAGCTGCTATAACTGCTAGCCGCGATCGGCTTCATTTGGCTGGAGCCGAACTCTATGAGTAACATCACACTCCAGTCCATTGATTTATATACGGTCTATGGTCACAACAGGAAAAGTACTGCCTCAAAAGTCACACTGCACACTTTTGGGTAAGCACACTGTAACATTGATACTCGTGTTTTGTAATTTGTTAACGTAATTTCATGAGCCCACACATTTTGTTTTGCATGCACATTTATTTATTCTGCTTGGACACACAACAACAAAATACAATGTTTTACATGCTGTTTATGTATTTTGACAGGGATACATGCCTATGCTCACGTAGAGCATAAAAAAATAGAATGGTTTCTATTTTCTGAAATCTACGCATGTATGACGCGCTGCTCCTGACGCGCTGCTCCTGACGCGGGCACTCTCATTCACTTTTCATTCTGGGTAAGTAAAATGCGTGAGAAAACGTGTCAGTTTTACGTGCCCAGTCACTTTTACTCTTTCAGTGGGGCCTAGGCCTAATTCTGCCACAGAAGAGTGTCTCTTCATAACCTCTATTGGTACAAACAAACTTCCTCAAACTTGCTATCGTCTCTCTGTACACAGATTGTCCTCTGCCTCGCACAGAGTTTGTGGACCAGACCGTTCATTCTGACTTAAAGTGAAATTAAATCTCACATATTTTGGTATGGCATGTGGTATGCACGCTTTATTAATACATAGCTTTTAGACAAAACCTCAGACTGTATTATATTGAAGTTATATTGACAATAACTGTTTTGCTTTAATGTTTTTCTGTTGCATTGTGTGTAATCTGTCTCAGACGTTTTAGCATGGAGACATATTTTATATAAAAGTTTTCTGATGTATAGTTTATGGAACTATTTTTTTCATTACTTCATGCACATAACGTTCAACACTAGATCCTATTAGCCCACAGCATCAAAACCTAACCAAGAAACATTTCAGAAGTTATTTTGGCGAAAGAGACATTGGTTAATGCTGTGAGTCAGCCTGTCCAGCTCCGACAGACAAATGTACTTTTGATCAGAGCATCAGTGAGAAAAACAAGCCTCTTCAAAAAACAGGAAGACAACATGGAGCTATTTTTCACCTTAATAAAAGCCTGACAAAAACAGTCCATTATGACAGACTCATCATTTCTAAGACTTAGGGAGGCCTTATTTGTTCTGTAAGCTTTAGATGGAGGAGGACATAGCAGAGGCGTCTCTGTGTTTCAAAGTGTGTTAGGCAAGTGAGCGTGCTGTGATACCGGCCAGTCTGAACGTGACATGAATGAGGGCGTAAGTGGCTCAGTAGAGTGTTCATCACATGCCCAAATATTGGTGGTTGCACTCCAGCTCTGATCAGTGAAAAGGCTTTTATTTGTGTGAGGGAGTGACTGAATGTATCCATCTTAAGTCCAATACAATTACTTCAAACTATTATGACTTGAGTAAGAAAAAAGGTACTCACTGCCTGTGCGACTGTTGCTTAATTTCTCAGTCTCCTCTCTTCTAAAAACATGGTGCATTAATGAAATACAATTGAAAAGAGGGAAAATCAACAGAGGGATGGAAAGTCACAAATTGTCCGTTACCTTGGAAATCCGCCATCTTTGTTGCTGATGTGCCAAACTTGCAGATTAGTCAATAAAAAGTGAACAGAAAATCCTGGGTCACTTCTGGTAAATATATGTAACAACATTTAGTATTAAAATACTTTTGAATTAACGCTAGGTTTAGTATTCTGTATTATGTGTGATGTCATGATCCCGGGCTCAATAAAGACTTCAGTTTGCTGCAACACAAGGCCGCCCTCTCGGTAATGAGCAGACAAAATACATGCATGGATCATTCACAGACGGCCTTGATCATGTACAGCAAACCTGTGGCAGGAGAGAAAGTTTATCGTTAATTTATGTTGTGTTAGATTCACACAAATATGGTAACAAAAGTGAAGGAATACACTGTGTAGCTCAAGTAACCAGAAATGTAGTCTATAATTAGGACTTTTATTCATCATCAGCACTATCTAAAAAATTTGCAATTGGATGTAAAGCTTTAAAATAATGTGCGTTCTCCTTCTCTGTCGCTGATCCAAAACATTTAAATCAATTAACTTTCAAATAAGTTTCCAAAGAAAAGTAACTATGGCCCATTCCCTCATTTTTCTTTCATAAATAATTTTGCTGGCGAAGTATCCAAGAATGACAACTATTTGCCTCCATCCAGAGCCACGGCTGAACAGGACCTGTTATTGTCCATACGCTGCAATCAACTTGTCTTATGAGGTGGTAATTTATGTGCACAGATTCTGGAGTCACACCCAAAAATGTCTATCTTTGGACACGGGGGCATCGTCTGTGCTTCCCATTCTGTCAAGGGCATTACCGAGGGGTGTAACGAAATTCAGTTTGAAATGAGTTATAACCTGCCGAGCCGTTATAAATCATACCCGCTGGTCTGCTACATTCACACCAGCCCGACGACACACAAATCCGTGCGTGCCGGCAGACACGCTTACCCACAACGCTCCAGACCACACGCATGCATTCTCCGTGACCAAAAGGAAAGTGCACACTATCGGCAAAGTCTGCTAAAAATAAAGTAATTAGGGACGCGCGGTAACGGGTGGCATTGACCGCGTTTACCGTTAGCCGGCCATTGAAACGTGCGGAGTGAAAGTCAATTCCGCAGAAACCACTAAAAGACTTGATCAGAGGTTCCGGTCAATAGCCACTTATTTTGGAGCGTTATTGAATGGCTTGTTAAGAAAAAGTTGGCAAACAGATATTCTTTTACAATAAGAGCGAGTGCATCTTATTCACTCTAACACCACTGAATGTCTTATTAACATCACAATGTAACTGGGTATGTTTATCTAAGAAGCGTATTTAAATACCATTTAGATTTTATGGTACTTGGTAAGAAAACATTTCCTCTGTATTTGACCCATCCGTAAATAAAGGTGCACATTGTAACTTTTCTGTATTTCTTCCCCATGATTGTTACAAAATACAGATCAAAACTGTCAAGAGGTAACCCTGCTCACAATAAGAATGGCTGTTTCTTTTAGTTATTGTTATTAGAATCTAAAACAGATGCATCATAGAAATGTTTGAAACTGTGGAACAAAGCAATAAAACAACACAAGCAATGACAACCAGCAAGAACAGTTTCACAATGCACCTTTAAATACCTACAGTAAAGTATGAGGAACATGCTGGGAGAACTACCCTTTGCCAGATGGAGTACTTGGAATTTCAGCCAGTTTCAAGGCCCGTATATTGTTCGCTTTAAGTAGTAGTTAAAGGTGCTCTATGTAGGTTTTGTGGTCGAGGGTTTGTCGCCTGATTTTCTCATGAAATTGTTTTTGCTTTGCCTGGAAGGTTCCACAGAATGATATAAACTCATCTATGTTAAGTTTCACCAGTTAAATACGTTTTTATTGCCTGAAAAGTACTATTTGCTGTTCGTCTCCAGGAGATTGCAAGGTTTTATTCCGTGAAACAAAGAACGTTTTACACTCTCCCCAGCAAATCACATAGTGCCCCATTAAGTTATAACTATTACAAGGGAAATCCACCACGTTTGTTGCAAGTGTGCAAACGTTCATACACATATATTAGTCAAAACAATGTAAAAAAAAAAATAATAATAATAGGAAACAAAAAGCTGTTAATGAGAAGCTTAAGGTTACAGGGATCCATCTCCAGATCTTTATGATAGACTGTGCTCCAAAGCCCTGGTCTCACCCGAAAGTGCTAGCCACTCTGCCGCCCTGTGGAACAACCCGATGAACCACTAACTAACAAACATTTATCACACTATAGATTCAGAATACTTTTGAATGAATGCTAAGTTTAGCATTTAGCATCTCCATTGGTGGAACATTTGGTTAAAAGTCTATTATATGATGACAGTCCCAAGCTCTGTTGTGTACATTTTAGTATCACACAAGATGATGATTAAGTGTTTCGCCGAAGGACACAACGACTGGCCACAGAAGGAATTTAACCCCCAACCTTCTGGTCAATGGGCAGACTGTTTTTCTTTTCTTTCTTTTTTTCAGGGTTTAGCATGAGTTATTTGCATTGGAGTGTTTTTTAGATTGTGTCATGAGCCCCTAAACAATCTTGTCTGTTAATTGTTCCTACTACGTTCTTTCGTAACATCACCAGCTTCATTTGTTTGCATCTAGTTGGAAATCCATAAACGGTACACAGCCACTCCACGCACAGACAACAGGGAGAGGTCTTTGTTGTAGTCACATAATTATATCCCATGCTTATTATTTTTCATGCAACAATGAATTTCGGTAGAGCAATAAAAACAAATTATTAGAACATGTGGATATTTCATTGTGCCGATTGTGGCCGCCGGCATTCACCATCCCACTGAACGCATGGAAGGAAATGTACTTTTTAATCTAAGTGAGAAAAAAAAATGAATATAAGAATTAACAGATGATATTTTGTTAGGCGTTTCTACGGGATAAAATTGGGAGAGATGTTGTGTGCTTTATTATAACTTGTTTGAATTTTTAATTGTCCATAATTAACTCTAATTGCCTCTTTAAAACCTTGTGACAGGAGATTAATGAAGTGATGTGCTCTATATGTGCAGAGAATATTAAAAATGAGTTATTGGTGCAGTTTCAGCGACACCTGCTATCTATAATACCTACTGTGAGCATGACTAAACTCCAGCAGACATTTAGTCATTGTATTTTTGAAATTGTACGAGTCCTGGTACAAATAAGTGTGTAAATGGCCATATTGAGTTCTGTTTCATTCCATTGGATTATTTAAAACTGCTTGTTACATGATAAATGATAATGTTTTACCGCTCAAACAGCATCATTTTTTTGTTTTTTTCTTATTGTTCATATAATCACACACACCGCATTCACAAAAAGGCAAGGTTGGTGGAGTGTTTTGCTGAAAGACACATCAACAGCAGCAGTGGTTCTCAATAGTTTTTTTCCCCCAAGCACCACCTAAGAAAAAACTGTGCCACCAGATTTTAATCAGGCCTAAAGTAAGACAATTCCAGGTCTAAATTAGGGCTAAACCCGGTCTATAACTGGACTACACCATTGCTATCATACTTCTACACGAGAATTTATGCAGAAAAGGACAAAGATGTTGGGAAATTGACTGTAGAGGACCTCGCGTACCACCAGTGCTTAACATAAAACCGTTTGAGAACCACTGTACCAGACTCTGGTTCCGTACTGACATATGACACCGATTAGCCCACTGTATGTTATTCCACAATCCACTAAACCTGTGTGGACAGCTACTTCTGTTGCCAAATTATGTTTTTGGAACACACTGCTTGTAAAAATGGTTAATTTGATGTTTTTCCACATTTAAGCCAGAACATATTGATTTCCACTCAGCACTTACTCATTAATCACTTAGACTTTGAAACAAACCCGTTAAGTGATTGTGAAAACTGCAGCCCCGATACAGGAACTACTTCTTCGTGCTCGCTACAAATGCTGCAACCCACATTCAGCACACGTATGTTCTTGAAATGAGATCGGGACTGGCATCGGAAAGATAAAACAAAGACGGCAATAACTTCAGGACAGCCCACCAATAAATCCCTAATGATGCAACTCTGCGTTTTACGATGGATCTCCTCATCCAACACTACACGACGAACCCCTCTGAAATTCCAAGAACAAAACATGGAGCGTTTTATTTGGATTTTAACAAGGCACAACAACAAATTGGGTTTTATTGCAAAAGCAGAGCAAAAGGACGCGGGACTCTGAGACTGTTTAGTCGATGGGTATTGGATTAAGGATGAATATAGTGATTACATTGCCCTAGAAGAGCTAAATACTGATAGCACCCAGCTGGCCCCAAGACGTAAGAGACCCCCAACTGTGCCAATCGCTTCAATTTTCAGGACATACTGTAATTGGGGTTTGGTCATAGCCATCTCCTCATCTACACTTACCGTCAGGCTCCAGTCTGTAATACCAAAACAATTAACCTTTACTTATGTCAGAACTTTGATCCCAATAGTCAAATGCCATGTTGGTATTTCTGTAGCAGCTAGCCAAAATAAGAGGATGACACAAAGCCTTACATCGCTCTATTATAGGTTTCCACTGTGAATAAGATGAAGGTGGAGTTTCAGACCCCTGTTGTCCCAGACTGCATGCACAAAAAAGCTAAAAGAAAGTGCAAACGGGGGCAGGGGGACGTTTAAGGTTGTCTAGTAATTTAGCATTAAAACTTTGCAGCTCTAATTGCTAATAAGAACGGCTATCTCAGTATAACCACACTTTTGGCAGACATAGATAAACAACGTCTCATTAATGTGGAGCATATGATTTTGAGACATGCCAGGAACTGACGCACGAATATAAAGATACAACTTTCTCTACACTAGATGAACTGTTTCTCATCTGGCTGGAGGAACTCTCTACATTAGATGAGCCACCTTCCTTCCTCTTGAGTGGTTGAGAAGGAGGGTCAAGGACAGGGGATGATCTGGGACAGTTAACCATTTGCTAAATTTCTTTTGAACATCGGATACAAAAAAGAAAAATCACATCCTTATCACGCCTTAATTGTAGTTCCCGGGTTTACATGCATTTTGAAAAATCGCTTCAAACTGGACTCGGCCACGTATCCGGTTTTCCTGTTGCGCATGTAAACGGAGTGACTGATGCACATGTAACTGGTAACACTACCAGTGGAGGGGCGAGCCTATTAATGGTAACAATGCATGTATTTCTGAGCAATAAAACCACCTGTAATTGAATAAATGCAAGATAGACATGTTTAATGCCATACTGTGGAACTCTATCAGTGCTCTCCACTAAAACTTGCTTATTTCATATTTAAAGAAAGAAAAAAAAAAGTTATGTTTGCAGAATGTTATGCCCAATCTAATTTAAGATGTTTTCTCATCTTCATCATCTCTTTTCTTACTCTCCTCTTTATTTGCTCATTGTTAGTTTTAAATTGAATCTTTAATTGGACGCTCATCACCTATGGAGAGTTTAATTGCCCTTCTTCAGTGCGTTTCTCTTCCATGTTTTTTAGACTTTCCAAAAATGTGTGACTGCCATTGAACATTTACCAATTTCTTAGGATTGTGGGATCTGTTTTAAACTACAAACCAAATTGAATTCATGTAACCAAACTGCACACCATTCATCTATTTGGAAAGATGGGAATCCGAGTGTTAGAAATGACAAATTTAACACCATATATACTGTCAGGGCCGCCGCTTCCATAAAGCACGTAACGCACAGCGCGTAGGGCACCAAGTGCTCTGAGGGGGCACCACATCGGCTGTGCCGTGGCCGCCTGGCCGTGGCGAAAACGAGCAGAGCGCCGGACGAGCGGAGCGCCGGACGAGCGGGCCGCATTCCGGCGCTCGCCAAAGTGAAGCGCATGCACGTAATTTAATAAAACCGCAACGCCAAGGGCTCTCTCTCTTTCCTCCTCGGCTCCTCCCTCATGGATGGCCAAGACCCACCAACTTTGCCAAGACCCCAGGCAAAGTTTGAGATGAAGACGAGAGAGAGTCAGCGGAGGAGCCTATTACCTGCCACTCTGCAGCTAACGTCTGACTCTGAGGCGTTTAGGGGACATTTGGTGCGTGGGCTTTTATTGCACTTAATCCGTGAATAAATATGATGCCAATGATACATTCACAATGACAACAGTTGCTGTGCATTTCTTAAAGCTGTTTAAACTATTTTTATTCATTTTTTGCAAAAAATAAATAAATAAATTGTAGTAGTAGTAATCATTTACAGTTACGAATATTTCGTTTCTTTTACCCTTTGAACTCACCACCAATTGGCACAGAAGCTCTCATATGATGACTTGATAAACAACTTTGCAGCTAGAAAATGTAGACGTACACATTTGTAGGAGCAGTCATTTTTGTTCAGTTGCCTGTTAATGTTTACACTTCACTTGTTGGATGATTCTATCTATATTCGTATTTGCACTTTTATTGGGTGGTATTTGTTTTACACTTGAATATTTAAGTTTTTTTTAGTTATTTAAGATATTTATTAATATTTTTGTTGGCAACTTACATCATTTCCATCTTGTGTTTATAGTACTATATATTGTGTATTTAATTTAAGATAATAAAATGAACATGGTAAGAAATGAAAGTAATTGTGGGTTAGGGCACCAAAAAAGCTAGCAGCGGCCCTGTATACTGTTTGAACACTCGCACTCTTCTTTATCACCTCTGATCGTCAAAGCGCGGCACTGGATTGTAGAGTTAATGGAAACTAAAGGAAAAAGGCCTATCTCGTGAGTTGCAGAATGAAGAGGTTGTTGTTATTGATAAGAGCCATTGCAATACCTTCACAGACTATTTGAACCGTCTTTCAAAATTAACTTTGGGAATAGACTGTTTTCATTTGAAAGAAATATTAACTTTAAAATTGGAAGTGAATTAAGAGATGGCTGAGTATTGATTGTCATTATCCAGCCTACGCACCACTGTTCTTCAGAGTGGAAGATGTTACCAACCGCCTGTTAATAGTCCAATTCATTTCACTGTGATCGTGATCCATTGGGAAAACACATCAAGATAGAAACTGGAAAACAGAACTTAAGAATGGTACACGGTAAACGAAAAACATGCATTATGCCTTAGTTGTATTGTTATTGGTCTTTAAACATGCTTGTGAGTAACTTCATTGAAATGCTCATTACGAGTGTGGTGAGGATTGTGGACTTTAAAACAGCCTTTAGAGTCACAATCTGGATAAAATTTAAACAGATAGGCTCAATCAAGACAACCATGAACTGGATTAATGGAACTGTCCTTCCTGAACTAATGTTAGAACACTTTGATTGACTTCAAAGTTTTTTTTTGTTTATTTATTTTTTTCTAGGAAATGACAATAGGTTGCGTTCAGGTGCAGTGCCGCCGCTAGCCATTTGGGTGCCCTAAGCAGAAATGCATCGTGGTGCCCCCTCCCAACCCTCTTCAAACGTGTAAAAATGTATATTGGTTTAATGTCTATATTACAACTGTGTGGTGAATGTTACAATAGTTATTTTTATGTTTCATTTTATAAAAATCACAATCTCAAAGGTCCTCCTTCAATAAGTTTTCATAATTGTTCATAATTTCTGAATTCTAGTGCATTTCAAATATAATACTATTAGAAACTCATAACATACTGTATTTTGAGCTCCCCACAGTCCCTAAATTTCTCTGCTCCGGCCCTGTTTGGGCATCACACACAGCGAAGCTCTAGAGAATCCTACAGGCTGCAAACTATAGACACTTTCTATTGCATTTATAAAAACATGACTTAGCCACTTGTAAGATGTTAAAGCCGATGTCCGCTCAGCAGTTGACAGCACCCGCTGAACGGAGCTGGCGCTTTTCACTGGGCATGAGGCAGATTTTCATAAACTAAAGAAATCCATGTGGAACCTGCTCCACACTGTGCCCCTGCCCCGCTCCAAGTCTTTTTAAACTGTGGATTGTACATTAGAGCCACTCGTGAGCTTCTCAAACTGGCTTTGGAGCGAGAGAAAGAGGGTGAGCGAGAGCGAGCGACAATGCATGAGTCCTATTTGTTTTGAAATGATACAGAACTAAAGGCTACTGTGGGCAGCCTGTTTGTTTGGAAAAGGAAAAGTTTAGCTGGGGCACAAATTGTCTATTCTGTCATTCAATGCAAACTGCCTGGTGGAGCTGGTCCCTCAGAGCACTTGGTGCCCCACACACAGCGTGTTGTGGGAGCGGCAGCACTGTTGACGTGATCCCTATACCTATAGTTTAAAACTGAACTGAGGCATGTTAGAATTCCACTGTATGATTGCACGTGGTTTAACTTTGTATTTACTGGACGTATTCACATGAAGTAAAAAATGGCATAAAGTCCAACTTCTCTGTCAGCATAAATAAGGAAAGGGACATTTTTCTTTTCCACAATAGCCCTAGAAAGTGGAAACATTTTTTTTGTCATTATGGACATTAAGATTAATGTGACAAGTTTGTTCAGCCAATCCCTAACAAATAATAAGGTTAAACATTTGTAAATGTTACCCAAATTTTGGACATTTCTTTCAAAAACAGCAGTTTATAGAATTATATACACCCCTGCTCTCCATCTAAGATTAGGACATCTTCAAATTCTAGAAAGTGAACACAATCTACTAAAACTTGGTCTGACACTGGTCATCGAGGGGCATAAAGAAAATGATTGGACCTTTGGGCAGGACCCTTCACCACATTTTCTTGTCCAGTCTATTTCACCAGTTGCAGGAAGGTGGTCTCGCCCATTGTATTAAAGAAATAAATACATAAATAGCCAAATCTAAGACAGTACAGTTGAAATGTTTCTGTATAGTTTCCTCAGCATTTAAGCTTATCCATATGTTTAATTTACAGCAGATTTTGGCCACTCTTCTCATCTCTGTCACCAAGTAATATCACAGTAAATTTACTTCTAAAGCCCACAGCTAGTATAAAATTGGACTTTATCTCCTCCCAAATTTATGCTTGTCCTCCAAATGAATCATGTTTTACTGTTTGGGGACATCTACAACGGAAGATAAAGAGAAAAACACAAATAGTCCATTGATATATATCTGAAGTCCCTGTCTCAGCGCTCATACATCACCAAACCATCACATGTCAAACTTCACAACCATTTTTTTCCCCCTTCCCCAATGGAAACTTATGGAGGAAGCGAACAACTTCGGTGGCTTGGCAGAAACACATCAGTCCGGTCACGTCCTCCTCGGGAACGCCGCGTGAGAAAAAAAGCAGTGATCTTTGTTCCAGATGTAAACCACAGCGCAAAGGGCAGCGGAGGATGGGGTCACGGGGAGAGACTCATCCATCACTCGGGGATCTGCGGCGGCGGCCGGGGTCAGGAGAGCGCCTCATTATCAGTGATGTAAAACAGCTGACGGCTCACCTGCGCGGCCGTCACGCTCTGGACGACCTGCGCGGAGGATGCTAACCTGTCAGGATTGATAGTATCTGGGGGTCCGTGTCGAGGCGTGTGTGAGGCGCGCTATGTAACTTTTATGACGGGGGTCCGCTGCCTGTTTGTTTTCACGTAGATTTTACAGCGTGAGCGACATATTGTGCAAAATCGACTTTTAAGAGCTTTTAGCCTATTTAGTGTTTAGCTTCGTGCATGTTTGAGTAATTTTTATTCTCCAGCATTCTAGACGCCATTTTTAATTTTTTTTTTTTTTGCGTTAAGAAGACAAGATATAAAATACACAACAACCAAATTAGTCCATACAATTCAATTAATGATTCTAGTGCTTAAAATGTTATGATTATAAGCAGTGATGGGTAGTGTTACTTTTAAAAGAAACGCGTAAAGTTACTGCGTGTTAGAGTTCTCGCGTAACTATTAATTATACATGATGCATATTGCACTTAGTAGCGGTCTTTTTTGAGATGCAGAAACGTCATTTTAATAAGCCAAACAGGAAGAAGGGTAAAGGAGCTGTCGCTGCGTTGTGTCCGAGGAAAAGAACAAAGTGATGTGTCTTTCTTTTGTTTGTGCGAGGCTTTGGAAGCCGCACATCAGCTCCTCTGCACACACACGTCTGCACAAACAACCTGTCACCATCAACCAAGCTGTGGCTCGCTTTGTCTCCTCATTCAAGAGTTTGTAAATTCAGAGACAAGAGGAGGCGCAAGAGGAGGACATAGGGAAGGAGGTAAGACTGTGTGGGCAGAGGAGGTTGAAAGACGATCTTCCACAGCGCGAGAGGAGGAGGTGCTGTGAAAGATTCTGTGCCACACACGGGCTCCCGTCGCTGTCGTGCTTTGAAGTCTGAGCAGCTGGATCTTGACAAAAACTATCGCGTTACTCATTTGAAAAGGTGACTGGATTAGATTATCTGGGAAAACGAAACTAACTAACAAAAGTAATTTGAGTACTCTGACGCGTTACCAACTAACACATTACCCCCAACACTGATTATAAGTGTAGAGGCATGAGCTCATTTGTCATTATAATGGCAATTTTAGACACGCAGCGGGAACCTAAAGGCCTCATTATAGGCCACTGTGAGCCTGCAAAAGGTCCCATATCCATAGTTCCTTAGGCCCTAAACAAAGAACACCTCACATTAAAGAAACACAAAGTAAAATTTTGCATCAACAGGCATGCAACCCTATGTTTGCCCCGGCAATTCCTGTTTTCCCCAACTCACCACACATTGCCTTCTCTAATATTTCTTACACGTATGGTTTAGCTGAGCCGCATAGCTGTTTTGACACAAATTTAAAAACCCACTTCCTGCTACCGTGAACAGCAGCTCTCCATATTCCGGCTGTCAGCACTTTGTTGTGATGACGTTTACAGTGACGTGTCGTAAAGGGACAGGCGGAAATCGTCTCTGCAGTTCAATCGATCGTACAACTTTAAATGCCCAAACAATAAAATAATGAATCACAGGTGTCATATTTTATAACTATAGCAGACAAGAGCATATATTCTTACTGAAACCCTTACCTGATCTTCAGCTGACTTCCATCTGGGTCCAGTATGCTCCATCTTAAGAGTATTACTTATTCTTCTATCAAAGCCTCAGTCTTCTGCAGCAGTCAATCACTGAGTCTGTGATTTCATTATGCTCCATTAACTGCAGCAATCTCGTCAGAAAAGTTCAAAGCTTTTAGCATTTAGAGCACTATTAAATGATTTCAATATGCCAGTTTACCATCGTAATGCATCCTTGACATTCATCAAGATAATACAGACTTGCATTGTCTCGATCAGATCTGTGGATGAGGGCATTTCTTGTGCTGAGCAAACTCTGTCTTCTGTCAAACCAAGACAAATCATGTTATGAAGCTGCTATATGTAACATAATCAGAACTGTGCATGTTCTTTAGTGGTATTTACTATTCTTTTCTATGTTAGAAAAAATAAAAAATTGGGGGAAAATGACAAAATAACTCACGTAATATAACAGATTATTTTAATTTGTGACAATATATGTGTGTATTTTCCAGGACAATATTTTGTTGAGGTGACCTGTGCCTGCATTCAATCCAGTGCACTTTATTTAGCATATTTCACAAACACTTTCCAAAGAGCTGATAATATTATTAGTATTATAATTATAATCATAAAGGGATAAATGATCAGTTAATTCAACTAATCTTAGAACAAGATAAAACCAGTAAAATGAAAAGAGAAAAAGCATAAAATAGCAATAAATAAATACGTAAATAAAATCAAAACACAAACAGAAGAGATACAGGTGTCAATAAAAAAAAAAAAAAAAAATGTTTTTTTAGTTCTAAAACATGAAATGCCAAACTTTATCAGGAGCATGTTTAAAAGCTAAAAGCAGTTACAAAATGTTTTTCCTTTAAAGCCATTCTGCAAAGTAAAGCTGTTAAATGTTAAAATAGAACGTATTGCCTCTTTCAATGAAGTTACCTGTGCTCCTAATTTTTACTTTTAGTTATTTTTCTCGATTTAGTTCCAGTGGCGGTGTTGGGTTAATTTATAGTAATTTAGAGCTTTATTTACCATCACCCCAATTCCTGCAATATAAGTGTTTCCTTCTAAATATTAAAAGCCAAAAGCTCCATTTATTTGCGAGGTTTTTCTTACCGCGGCGGTTCATCTGAAGTATGTGCCCTTCCGTGTTTGCTCAGACCTCTTCTTATCTCGTGTCCGAAATGAAAAATCAAAAGAAGCCGCTCTAAGATCCAAAGTAATCTCGGGGCCTGTCCTCTCTGATACTTATCACTGGTAGAAGCATGTTTCCAGTTAATTCAAACCAGGAATACGGTGCGCGGCAGTAAACGGGGGCACGGTTTCTCACGGAAAAACAGCCCGACTACGTAACATGATCTAAACACATAGGAGAGAACGAACACGTGCGTCCTAACTTTTCTCTCCTGGCTTCGTTTAACCGTGAAAGTACAGAGAATCTTCATCTTAATAAAAGCCACCTTGCTGTAGCTTTGGCGATCTTATCCTATCATTTTCCGCCCCTATCCTTATCATTGTCTATAAGTCCTTAGACCGCGGGGAATCGCACACGGAGGATATTTCTATTCAAAATTTCATGGCGTCACTGTAGCGTGAAAAAGCAGACATAGAATAAATCACGACCATGTGTAACAGACTTTAAAACGTAAAAGGGGAAAAAAATGGTGGATTTCGTCTGGTGGATTTGCTGTGAAATAAACATAAATTCCAAAATTGAATTAAGTTGCCAACACGGGGCTGTAAAGTCAAATAGAGCATGTGTGGAAGTTCGCAGCTCAGAGTTTGTGGATACAGAAGGTTAAAGGGAGGAAGGGGTCGCCTCGCCTGCACCACATGTGGAGTCTGTTTGGGTTTTTGGAGCCCCGGACGGAACTATTCTCAGGAAATAAGACCGGGCCTGTTTCGGGGAGCAGCTTGAGCCCAATGTCACTGTGTTAAACCTGGAAGCGAGCAGGAAACATGGGCTTTTGTTTAATGACGTAACAGTTAGGCCTGTTATGGTTATGGGCTGCAATCAATGAACGGCAGAATGAAACGCTTAGTAGAAGTGAAACAGCTCAAATGGTATGACAAAAAATGACATTTAATACTTTTTCTACCAGTGCACAGTAAATATTGAGCCTGAAAAGCGATTGTTCCTGCTTTAATTTATTGAACGATAAATCAATATAGTAATTATTGTGACAGGCCTAGTTTATTGTGTTTTTAATTTTTACAATTTAATTACTGATTTATTTATTGCTTTAAGTAAAATAGTAAGTTATATCTGCTTACAAACTTACTGATTCTGTTTTTTTTATTTATTTATTGTGTGTGTGTGTGTGTGTGTGTGTGTGTGTGTGTGTGTGTGTGTGTGTGTGTGTATTTTTATAAATAAAAATATATTTATTTAAATAACACACTTTACAAACAGTCATCACTGCCCCAAAGTAGTACAAGTTCCACAACAATTGACACATTTAATAATAAATACATAACATAAAAAACTTAAGTTTTATGGAAATTGGCAAAATAAAATATTCATAATAAATAAATAAAAAATCATAGATTAAAGTTTACTAAAAACAAAAAATTTAAAAAATTGGCTCTGCAATTTATATGAAATTATTTAAACCATTATTATTATATGTTGTATTATAAATGTTAATAAAATAAGTTATTATTTTATGACTACTTTTAAGACTCTTAATGTTTCCACAAGCTTGAACAATCCACTTTGAACTTTAATATATTTTTTTTTAACTATCCTTTTTTTCTAGCAACTTAATTTTTTTTTTTTTTTAGCTTTTTTTTTTTTATTCCACTTTTACTGTTAATTTACTGTTTTAGGTCCATTGTTTGTTTATATTGTTTTTAAAGTGGTTTTAAACTGCAAATAAACTTAACCAAACTAGACTATCCCTTTGATCTCAACCATTCCACCTTTTTGTTCAGTTTGCGTTTCAGAAATCACTCATCCCTAATCTCCAAAATGCTGTCCACCACCCCTGCTTGTATCAGAGATAGCCTTCAGGTCATCTTTAAGCTGCCTCAGGAGGGTGGTCTTCAGGCAGAACCCTCAGCTCTCTGCCTCTTGGGGGAGACAAAACACACCGTAACTAACTCCCTCTTCTCGTTCAAAAAATAACAAATCACCAGCCTCTTCCACCCGGAGCCCCCGCCCACCTCGGCACAGACAGACGGATGGTGATGTCAGCGGGAGGCGTGGATCCTAACTCAATCGTTGGGTGGTGGGAGAGTCCTGCTGGATGCGCGAGGGGGTCAGCGCCAAATCACAATAAATGACGGCAATAGAAGCAGGAACCATAAAGCTTTATCAGATTAGCGGCGCAATGAAACCATGACATATTACTTTGGGCTAAACACCGCAATTGGAAAAAAGTCCGACGATAGCATTTTGCAAGAGTTTTACTGCTGTTTTTATTACATTTGCCTTTTGTTTATTTTTCATGCCTGCGGTCGAGTTTGCTCCCTCTCCGTGCTTTATATGTACGTATGAGCGCCGGAGTGGGTATCCTGGGAAGTATAAATGCCCGTCTCCCATCGCGTTTGTGTATTTGATAAAAATCTTCCTCCCAGCCCTGGATTTGTTGGCGGGCCGCTAACCAGCTCCAGCACAGGCTTCAGCTGCCTCCTATTTGATCATGCACCGCTCTAATGGAAGCCAGGTCCCTTTGCAGACACACACATGCACTCTCTAACATGCACAGCTCTCTAATATGTTTCAGTTTTCGATTTCAGCTCCGAGCGCTAACAGTTCCACGGTGGACGCTAAAGTGTTTGGCCTCCAGGGATGTTTGTGTGTGTAAAAGTGAGGGAAGAACATGCTATTGGCCCGCGTGGTTGATAGGAGCTGCCTACAGGAAGTCTGTTCCAGCAAGCGCCTTGTGTGCATTACAAGATTATTTACACAAAATGTGCCTCAGGTGTTCGTGTAATTTTCTGGTCATATGCTAAGCCTCATATTCTAATATGGATTCAAGATGCATCAGGAGGAAGTAATACACATATATATGTTCATGGTACAAGTGTGTTTGTGTACTGTACTTTACATAAACAAAATCATAGGCATTTATTGTGCACAAAGGTTTTTTATACTTTTATACTACATGGACAATGTTGTATTTTACTTCTTTTTATATATTCAAAATATCAAAGTTTTTTTAAATTCTAATTAAATGTTCAGATTTAAGTGTAACTCTATTCAAAGTAAATTACTCTACTTCTTTTGTTAGGTTTAAGTCTTAATAAATAAAGTGTATGTAATCATTTAAAGGCAACATTTTACGCTAACAGTGTTTCATCATCAAAAACATACTTTTTGCTTCATTCATTCTAATTTGAGGTGGTGCTGGTTTGAAAATCTTCTTCCCTCCGAGCGTCAAAAACACTCCCTGCTGAACTTCCTCAATTAATGACATTTTTCAGATTTTAGACGTCACTTATCCGAGACTCTTGGGTTGTTTTAAGTCCTTAAATCATTGCCAGTCATTCCGAGCAAAAATAACCAGCTCACTTGCATTTCCTGACAAACCCATTTCTAGTTCGTGTAAGTGCTCAGTAAGTGCCATGGCAAACAGAACCCCATTAACATTTTTTTTTAGTTCTAAAACATTACAAAACTTAAGGTACTCAAAAGCATGTTTTAAGGCTAATAATATACAACAGCATAATATTTTTCTGTTGTATTTTCAGTGACATAGCAACTTTATAATCACAGTTTAAAGCAACATATAGTGATAATGATAATTTTGCAATAGGAAATACAGTCATTTATTTTTCTAAATAGTGTTTGTACGAGCGGAGTTAACATTAAAGCCAAATTCCCACTTGAGCTCAATAGATTCATGCCAAAAATGTCAATAGCTGGGTTTCAGATTACAACAAAAATACAGGCCTTAAGTACTTAATGGAGTTTGGGGCGAGTAAAATGTAGTGTATATTGCTGTGCACTTTCTTGTTATAATACAATGAGCTGAACAGTCCAGTCACCAAAAGAAAAGATCAAGTTCAACATTTTGAATACTCCTTTCAAAGTGCAAATGTCACCGGTTCTGGCTCTTGTTCCTTTTGACAGACTGACACCCCACCAATAGAAATGTCCTGTTATCACTCAGTCTAACCTGAAAAAGATTCCTCACCATTTGTTTTTTTTAAACAAGCTACTGCAACCAACTCTGTCCACTCGATTGCATTTACCTGTAGCACATACTCTGTCATGATTACTCTCAAAGCCGTTCGAGCGCCGCCGGTCGCCTGTCTTGGTCAATATTTGGGTTGATGTATAAAGTGTAGGCGTGATCTGATAAATTGGCTGTATCCACTCGAGGTTTGGAGCTGCTGTGGCGCTGCAGAGGTCAAGCTCCGAGCTGTTGGCACATGCAGGGGCCCCGGTCCGACAGAAGGGAGCACAGTTTATCTTCCCTTCTGGAGCGCAGCTGAGGCACCAGTGCACCCCTTCAAACACACACGCTTTTCTTCATTTTGGAAGCACTGTTAAAGCATGTACTTGAACGTGCATGAATGTGTTGTTGAGAAATATAACCCTAAATATGTTATCCTTTTCCTTGATTGTTATAAATAGGCTGTTATTTTAAGATTTTAAGTTGCAAATATGTTAATTCACCATACAAAATAAATCTCCTTTTGTCGACAAAAAAAAAAGTGTCCAGTTGACAGTTTTTTTTCTTTTTTTCTTCCATTTCTCAAACAGCACAGAGGATTAAAAATATACATATCTACTTCAAATCAAAGTACACATATTCTTCAATACTTAAAGGAGACATATTATGCTTTTTTCAGGTACTGGTAGTTTTAAACATTAACAAGAAGATTATCATGTAACTTCTTTTCATTGTAAACAGGAATATTCATCTAAAATGGCTTAGTAACGAAACAGGTCAACTGACTTCCTGTTCAAATCTGCAGAACTGATAAGCCCCGCCTCTTCATAGTGACATTCCCCCGTAACAAGCAGCACATTGTCATTTACGTTCTGTTTTTAATCTTGGAAAGTGTCTCCGTAACATTTTTGAATCCTACATGTGTCACTTGTAATCTTAAATTTCATAATCAAATAATCACTGCCAAATACAGGGATGTGGGCAGAGATGGGGGGTAAGTGAAAACAGGATTTTTCTGAGCAGTCAAGCCTCTCATGCAATTCAATACAGAGTTACGCAAACACGCATGAATCAATCAAAACACAACTTTGGGTAAACTAATGATGAGGAACCGCATTTGTATCAAGGATAAACGCTCAATAAAGTTGAGTTTGCATAATATGTCCCCTTTAAAAAAAAAAAAAAAGTAATTACCATGTATTTATTTTAACATTTCATTTGTGATATATATTTTTCTGCAAAATTCAATAACATTTGAATGCATCAATCTATCGCAGTTGTCCAGTAGTCTGTATGTTTTAAACTACTCAAGGAGACCAGCCTAAATACCTGTTACGTTAGATAATTTATCTCTACTTTCTGTGTATGCACTTAAAAGAAAAGAGAAACCCAATTGGCAACGATTCATTGCAGTTTTGTTGTGAAAGCATAATGGCGAACGGGAAGGGGAAGTGTGAGTAAAAGCAGTAGATCTCACGTTTACTATGGACATCATTTCCACTCTAGACAGTTCATTTAGGCACTCTTTTAATGTGATTCAAATTAAAGTGGAATACTGTAAAATCTATAGCCGATGTTATGGTCCTGATTATGAACTGCACCAGATACTGTGAGAAGGTTTTCCGACTGAAAATCTGTGCACTGGGGCAGCTCATTTCTATGCACCATTCACACATATTCCTTGCTTTACCTTAAATATTTATAGTCACATAAAATCTTGCAGGTGGAGATGGTCTTTTCAAGAGATTTAACTGAAAACATCTCACGAGACACTGGGACACATTATTGCAATGTCCAAACTTACGAGATGTTTTAATAAAATATACATTAGCCACATATACGAAATATGCATAATATCACCTGCTGGCAATTTCTTACACTATATAAACAAGCACACATAAACTGCCTCGATTATAATGACATTAAAATTATTGTTTCTGTCACGGGATGCTGCATTATTTAGGACTTCTTGCAGCAAGGTTTCTATATTCATAATTACTGATGTAATATTTATACTGTATGTGGTGAAAAAAAAGGATACGCACCTTTAGTTGGAAAAAGAAGGGGATCCAAAGTTTCATTGAGATGATCATGACAAACAGAGTTCAAATGTGAATTATGAGATACTGAGTTAAGTTTTTTTCTTTATTTTTAACATTTTAGGACACATTTCATATTTTTGTTTTACAACATTTCAGAAACATTCCACTCTGATTGGATAGATTTTCAGATTTAAACATATCCTTTTCTTAAATATCTTCTTTTTTTTAAGGCGAGACACTGCAGGTGAATAGGAAAAAGTGTTAAGCAGCGTTGAGCAGTGTTAGCTTAGCCCTTTATTGCTGTATTGGGTGACTTGCCTCTTCTTTTCAAACCATTAATCTTTTGGTAGGTACATATGGTCTCGTTTTCACAAATCAAATCTAAAAAAAAGTTTCCGAGAATCACATTTGCGATGTTATAAGTCTAAGTAAACAAGACAATGAAGTCGTCCATCCCATAATGAGTCACATTTGCTCAAATAGTTTCCACAGGACTATGGTTTAATGTGCTTTGGGATTTCAAGTGAATTGTTAGTATAAAGTTGTCTATTTTGCTACATTAAATCAAGAATGTTGACGTGTCTTATCCATTACTGGCAGAGGAAACTGTGGCTTGGCCTTATTTTCAATTCATAAACTTGAGAGTCAGTATAAGTACGACTGTATGTCAATTTCAGATTTCAAAATGCAAAAATGCACGACTAAAATAAAACTAAGCCCCTTCCCTTCTCAAAATAAAGTTCAGTAGTTTCAGTCACCAATAAAGAGTCTTCAAATTTCCAGACACCATTCTTGAAAATATACAAATTGGTGCTACAGGGGCTATCGTGCTTGAGAGCGTTGTAAAAGTAATTGCCAACATGATTACCAGCCTGTTGTCTGATCATTGCTGCAGCCATTCAAATGACGCCAAAAGCATGACAGATGTGTCTCAAGCCTAAGTACCATGACGCACCGGTGTTTAGTTTGCATTTTGATTCCACCAAGTTCCCACTGAACAACTGTGTAGCTGCTCCTTGATGCATTCGTATAGAAATGTACATCTTTTCTACCTCATGCTGGTTAATGTAAAAGCAAACGTGCAATCGGTCCGATGACGGAACCTTGTGGTGCCCCAAATTAATTATCATATTATATTCATTAGTCTCTACCAATGCCATGATAAAATATTTTTTTAATCTACTTTTTGACACTTTCTACGATGTTGTAACCTCATCACAAACATGCCTGAACTGTTTTTAAATGTAATTCAAGCATGTTTGAGTAACCTTGGCTCTTTCCTGCGCACTGTTCGAAAACGATTTGGAATGCAGTGTAACGCCAATAAGCTACGTAACCAGGAAGTGTGCTTTCGTAACCAGGAAGTGTCTGAACTGTGCGGCTGATAGCGGCTAAACAGCTACAACATGGACTTAATTACACTACTTTGAGTTCGGCTTTTATTGAAAATTTGTCCAGACATAAAAAGCATTTAAATGATCAGATGAAAAGCTTATTTTCATGCTTTCCAGGGACGAGGCGACTTGGGAAAAGCGGCTAGAAGTGTGCTTTGTTTACACCATTTTACAGAGGACTATAGCGTCTTCACGAATATACCAGATCTATATATGCGGTGTGTTAGCAATTCATACCCCATAGAAGTGAAATACTCCCTCGTTAATGAAAAGACACCATTTGCAGAGTTTTTTTTTGTTTTTGTTTTGTTTTTCAGTTTGACACTGGTTATTCAAGCAGTTAATGCAGTGGGTATTTTTAGGACACCAGCTGCTTAGTTGATGTTTCTGTTATGGTATCGGTATCTCCAAATTTAATGAACATAAGTTGGGAACAAGACCACCTCACGAACACCTCTTACGGTCCTTAGTCCCTGCACTACTACGCGCTCTATCTTCCTCTCCGTCTTCTCATTTACCAATCTCCTCCAGCTCTCCTCTCTATACTTCTCAATCCTTCTGTCTAAGTGCTGACCGCCTCTTGAAAAACCCCAAAGCGGCATTTGAATATCACTTTGTCAACCACAATCATCGTCTTCAAACATTTAAAACTCATATTTACATTCTGTTCCGAGGTTGTGGTTCTTGCTTGTGAAGGTTTCGATAAAAACGGTGCGGCATGATGTATTTTCAAGGTCAGAACACGACGTAACAGCTTTAACAAGTAGGACAAATGTCACCAGGTTTTCAAAAGTACGTTCGAAGCTAAATAAATAGATGATTTGAAGAACAGCATGGACAAACTGAACATCAATGTACTTTTTCTGCTGTGTTTTCAGCTGTATATTGTATACATTTATGCCACGATATACAGTCCAGACAGCCATTACTTCATTATTGCAGTCATTATTTCTGAGGAAAAGCAGAGTTTGTTGTCTCAGTTTGCGCAGTAGTGTGCAGCGATGTAAATATGTAAATGTTTAGAGTGACAGGCTTGCTGCTGTCTCCTGGGTATTGTGCAGAATATACATTACATGCTTCAACTGTAGCAAAAACAACATGGCCACTGTTTTCCTTCAACTTTGCCTCTTTATTCTGGAGACATAATGCTAGTAATATGGAACTGTGTGATTTGAATATTATTGTTTATTATCGACACATGCAGCCTACACTGTTAACAGTAACCAAAACTCATACTGTGCACTGCTCTTTTGAGGAGTAAAGTACAGAGTAAGAAAAGTAGACTAATAAGACAAAGATATAGTATGACACACAAACATAAGTGCTGTTATTCTTGAGTGTGCTGAAGAGACTGTGTTGTGTCTGAGCCCGTGCTCCTGACTGCGCTCCAGGCCTCACGTCGGCTGTCTGCCTGATACAGATCAAATCTGCGGCTGAAAAACTGACTTTGACAAAAATGTCTTTCCTCTGCCCAAAGGGAAACAATGACTGGGCACATCCTCCTCAGCACACTGCCATTCACAGCGGCTGTCTTATTTAGTTTGTTTAAATCCACATGAAGTTTAAGTATTGTAATTCTATGATGCACATCTAGGAACTGTCTTATTGGTTGTTGGTCAAGAATATTCTATCTTAAAGTGCTTGTGACAGATTTTCATGTTTTTTTCCTTCTTATTATTTTGTTTGGTGAGAAAGTCCAAGTATTTACATCAGTCAAGTGGCAGTTTGTCAAGAAAAAAATGTAAATAAAAGTTGAAAATTGCAAGCTAAACACAATCACTCTCGACAATTGCGGAGACAATTTACACGCAACAGAAAATTTTGCTGACAATTTAAATAAACATTTTCCAAATTACACGTGGTATTAGTTATTATTTTTATATCCTAACTATTGTGCAATTTCAATGGATTTTGGCCCTTGTTTACAGTATAGTTGCTAAGTTACAGTTCTGCTTCTCATGTCCCACGAGGAAGTACAGTTTTAAACATCACCAAGATTGTCAAACTGAGGCAAAAAGGGAAACATTTTGAGTAAAATGTTAAATATAATCATGTTCACTATGTTTTTGTGAAATGTGAGGTCTAAGCTGTCATGTGCACTTTTAATATTATGCATTTTTCTAATTGTTACTAGCCTTTAAACATGCTCTTGAGTATTTTAAATTTGCCATCTCATGTTTTGAAACACTTTTTTTCTCTTTTTTTTAATTTACAACAAAGTGTCTCTGCTGTCTGCCCTGACACTAAGTGTATGCTTCCAGTAGATGGCGCCTCGTGCTATACACAATTTAGTTATGTTATCACTTAAAGAGACGCTTTTGATTGTTGCAGTGATCGTGTTTATACGTCTGGCGATGATTTAAGGACATAAAACAGCAGAAGATTCTCGGATAAGTGATATATGAAGTCAGAAAAAAACGTTAGCGATCAATGCGTTTTTGACGGTCAGAGAGGATTTTCAAACCAACATTCCTCAAAACAGCGTGAATGCAGCTGAATGCAACTCAAGGTATGTTTTTGATGGCGGAACATTGTTAGAACATGGTAAAAATCTCAAAATCACTGTAGCAGAATATGTGTCCTTCAAGTTTAAACATCACAGATTAAAAGAGTCAACCCTACCCCCTAACATTAAACCTAACTAATCATAATAACTGTATTGTAGTAGTTGTAGTATTTAAAGATTTATTTAACCTGGACTAAAACGATGACTGCTCAGTAGATTTGTTCCACAGCTTGGGTGAGTCAAATGCACAAACAGAATGCCCTAATTCAAATTAACGTCATTAAAATATTGTAGGGGAGTCATGCCCCCAGTGCCACCAAAAAATACACATATTCTGCGGAAAGGAAACACGAGGGACAAAATATGGGAACTCCACCCTCCAGCAATCAAAGTCAGGGCTTTCTCACCCTGTGCGAGGCGGATGTAAAAACTTCACAACAGTTCAGTACAAATCCCTGCGCACGCTCCAGTCTGCTGTTGTGCCATATGTTTTATGAAACGTCAACCTGTGTTTACTCCACTTCCGAGCGTTCTAAACAAGTTTTATCAGTTGTAAACAGAACGACTCTTGTTTGGGATTCATAATGGCGTGATGTTTGTATGTGCGCTGCGTCGGGTTGTTTAGTCTGGCTTGTGTTACAGGTAGTTTGGATTGCAACCCAAAGGGATCATTCATATTATGACTGCAATTTTATGACAGTGAATAAACTATACAATGAGTTTAACAATCCTGTTGAAGTTATTAAAAAGTGGCTAAAGGGGAAAACAGATGTCTATTAGGAATGCAAATGGGAGACATGCTTCCTGTTGGACGTTATTGTGAGTTATTGTTGGATCACAGACCTGCTTGAATCCGAGATGTTGCATTTTATTGATATTTTCTCAGAGCTTTTCCATTGGCTTTTTGCTGCATACTGGGGGAGCTAAACAATCTGTTTCCATTCCTGTTAAAAGACCTCAGTAACATGCCAAATATGACATTTCTGATTCTTATCAAAGCAGTGACTAGAGGATTTATCAATTTTTCAATTTGCTGGAGTAAAAGAAAGGGGATTTTACATGACTCGGTTGTTTTAAATCAAATATATAAACTACTGAAAACCTTTGGCGCAAAAGTGTGCTTTCATACGTCCAATAAACACAATCACACTGACACATTCATGCAGAGTCAAGCTGAGAGAAGCATCCTTATGTTACAGTACTTATCAATACTAATAATCACGAGGATCTCACTACCAACCTTTCATGTTCAAGTGCAAACAACTGAGCTGAGTAATAGTCAAATAAAATAAAGAAATAAAGAATGGGTGAATATAGAGTTTTTAAAATGTATTTTTTCCCAGTGGGTAGTTGTAATTAAAGAAGGGCGAAATCAGTAAAAAGCAACAGCTTGCATGTAACAGCAGGAATTGCAATTTCCTCCTCTTATTTTACCATTTTACAGCACATTCAAGTGAATTAGGGTTTTTCAACATTGGTGTGGTACCAAATGATTCATGAAGACATTTACAGTCGTGTAGTGGTGAGAATATAGTCAGGGTAAAGCATTAAAAAAAATACAATTTACTCTACTCTAGTCACAGTCATAGTCACCTATTACCTACATACATATTCATTCTTTTGCCATATAGCTTTTTACTCTAAAGATTTTATTATATGCTACTCTTATTATTTTGTACTATTTAGTATCAACATAATATTGTTAAATGTCTAGTTGTAATGTCCATTTCTCAGTTATTTATCCTGAATATCTTTAGCTAATCTTGACTGTTGCCAAAATCATTGATTGAACTCTGTTTCACTTGTTTCTAGTTTGGATGTGACAGTGGTCAATCATTTTGGTTTAAATGTCATTGTACTCATGATATGGAGATAAGTCTGTTATCTAAAGTTCGGGAGCAGGACCACACCTCATCCACACGTCCCTTCCGGTGACTACTATATTTGAGCTTCCCGGTCACATACCAGCGTTCGTTGTTTCGTGCCCCTCCCTCCCACCCTCTTCTAATTATTCTGTCTTATCTCCTAGTCGGTGGGTATCGAGGCCCGGGAGCCTGCAGCCCTCATCGCTAGAAGCCCCAAAACGGCATTTATCATCTACTCTCATGCATTGTATCGTTGTTCTCCTTCGCAATAAACTTTCTGCATCCTAGCTTGAGGTTGTGGTCCTTGCTAGTGAAATTTAATTTAAAGTACATCAAGTCCCAGTCTTTGCCACAATGTAGAAGTCACCATCTTGATTCACACACTTTAAGCCTTGGTACATGCTTGATACAAAGTTCTATAAAACATCATTTATCAAGTACTGATAAAATGTCTTTAAATTAGTTGTGCAGAGGTGCTCATTTTTTAACGTTGCTTTTCTAAAGTTCCCGACTTATATCTTAAGTTAATATTGTGTATTCAAATCAAATCTTCAAATATGGCTAGTGATCCTTGTTGAAGACTTCTCATTAGAATTAAAGATTAAACATAGAAAAGTGTTATGTAGAATTTCATGTACAATTTATCATCATGCATCCTTGAGACGAGGAAACTGGGGGAAAAGTGGCTAGATTTTGTTGACAGGCTAACATTGGAGAAAGTATGCTTTGTTTGTTTACACCATTTTACCGAAGAGTACAGCATCTTCAACAAGAGATTGTTGGATAATGGATTAACTAAAACACAAACTCTAAAGAAAGACGTATTTTGGATAACAGATTTGGCCGTGACTCCTATCAACAGTGGTGAGCTACCGCATGCAAATAATGACTTTTAAAATGCTTTTCTTAATGTTTATTACTTGTATTATTAAGTAGGAGGGGAGAGAATCTGAGAATCAAAACTGAAACCGAACATTGTAATATGTAGAATTTGGTGAATATACCAGTTCCGAACCAACAAAACGTTGGTGATCTATTTTACTAACACTTAGTACCCTAGAGAAGTGTAATACCTCCTTTTTTAATGCCTCCTTTAAAAAAAACACATATATATGTGTATATAAATATTTACCTCTGCTCGATCTCCTGTTGCTTCCACTCCTGTTTCAACCAACCCAATTCTTTATTTCTGGGCTGCTGGTGACCACATGTTGGACCCATGTTTAGTCCAGTTTCTGCCTGTTTGTCTGTCTTTCTCCATCAGCACCTCGGCCATGCTTGTTCTGTGACTTTTGTTTATTGCTCTTTCTACTGTCTGGGTCTGGACTCCATTGTTATGTTTGACCGTAGAACCAGCCCATATCCCCATTCTGTCATAAATCTGCTCCCAGGCCTGCTACATGGAAGTTAGCATAACATCAACACATGTCCAGATATTTTTACACTCATGAAGACCACATTGCGATGGATAGTGCACCCGCAGCCACTGGTACTCAACACGTGGCGGCCAACAATTTTTAGTTTAAATTGAAACACAACTGAAATTGATTTTAATTACTGAACTTTTTCGTATATTTCCTGCAATTTTGAGTCAGTTACAGATATGTTTGACCCCATTATTCTCCAAGGCTAGTTTTGTGCAAGGAACGTTTTAAGAAAATGAAAAATGTATGTTTATGTATGCATTCTGGCACCTTGAAAAACATGCACTGAGTGGGGTCGCTTCTCCACTGAACTGACCTAGTGGTATCAGCTTGTCTCCACGGAGATCAATGCGTTTAATCTAATACTGTGGAACATTTCAAGCAAAGCAATAACATCTTTATGGAAACAAGAAGGTGGTTGTGACTCTCCTCCAGAAAAGTTATAAAGCGCATCTTTAATATAAATTATAGACCCAAATACAAAAATTATTAATTTGGACCAAGTTGTATAATATATAAAACCCTCTGCTGATAACAAGTAAGCCCTGTTGCTAAGCGTAAAGTCTGTTCAAGTTTAACCACCATTTGTTCCTGTCTGGTTCCATTACCTCTAAATTCTATTGATTTAAAGTATGTCTGTCACGGAGCTATCCCCAATTGGGCTGCACTCGTCCATCGCAGTAAAGGATGACTTCACTCCATGTGCCCTTCCACATCTACTTGTGTCTACTGGTGTTTTGACTTGCGATCGAGGAAGAACTCTTGACCACTGTCAGTCAAGAGTTTTAGCATTCATGAGTAAGTATCTGAAATAACTGATTTGTAACGCTAGTCAAATCCATACATTATAGTTGACAGGTCCCTTCAAAATGTACACATTAGTTCTTACCTCGTTTTCACGGTAGATTTTAAAAGAGTAATCGAGTAATTGATAGTAAGCAATTTCTCAGAGTTTCATTCTGAAGGTTGTCGAGTCATTCATTCTGCAGTGTCAAACATTATTTAGGGTGTTAAATGTCAATCAGATATATGATCTGTGTTAGATTAATGCTCAAAATGGCATGTTTTTAAACCGATGCATGCTTTTTGTTTTTTATGCTAGGAGTGTTTAAGTGTGTTAACCATAAGTGAGCTTTATTAACACACACTGTAATATCCCTTTTTCCAGATGCTAACAATTTGTGAGACGCTTGATTGTAGCAAATGGGGGGAGAGGCTTAAACACAGGAACACAACATTTCAAAAAAGAGATTCACCATGGAAGATTATGCATGTGAGTGAAAAAAACGAAACACATCTCCCTGCATGGTTCAAGACTCTAAAATGACAGCTGAGTGTGACAGTGTTGGGAATAATATTTGAAAATGTACACAAATGTACAGAATACGAAATACCTGCAATAAAATCTATTTTTTAACGTATTCAACCGAAGTGCAGATCCCTAGCAAAAAGAGGCATCATCTCACTCCTTTCACTCCCATTCATTAACTCATTCATTTTCTACTGCCTGTTAGGGGTCGCAAGAGACTGAAGGCCATCTCAGTGGCCCTGGACGGGGGCCAGCCGGTCGCAGGGCTAACACAGAGACATAGACATGGACAGACAACCATTCACTCTCTGGGGGCAAATAAGAGGTGCCAATTGACCTAACAGTGTAAGACATGCGTGTCTTTGGACGGTGGGAGGAAGGCGGAGAACCTGGAGAGAACATGCACACTCCACCCAGAGAGATTGTGTGCTGGTCTCAACATACTCTAACTGTGAAACGGACTCAAGCAGAGTGTGTTGCGTGCATATGGGTGAACTGCTCTGAGAAATGCTGCAAATGAATTACCCTCTGGGATCAATAAAGTCGTCTGAATCTGGTCTGCTCCCAGATTCTGTCCCACAATCTCCTTATTGGGAGGCAAGAGCTCGAACTGCTCTGCAACTATTGCACCCACCAACAAAAAAGGGTTTATATTCTGAGATGAATCTGTACTTTGTTGTTTCTAGATTTAAAGACATAATAAACAGATTAAATAAGTAAAAGGAATCAAAATAAATAAAATACACATCAAAATATACATCAAATTTAAAGGTGAATACTATTATTGTTTTAAAAAACGCACATTAGTTTCACTGTTTATTCTGCATTTATTTATCGCTGGTCGCCATATTGCTTTTAGGGAAGTAACTGTAAATGAAAGAGTTACTAATAACTAATCTGAATGCATATTTTCATATTTATTATGAAGTACTTATGATACCACTTTCCATTTTGTGTTATATGCCTCACAATTTACCATACAGCACAATTTCCATGAGAACTGCACTCTTAACTCCCCCGTCATGACGCGTCCTTGGTCCAACACACACACATATTTAAAATTAATCGTCCCTAATAACGGTCAATGTCATTACATAGACTTATTCAATTAACAGCTTCTATTACCTATAGGGCTAATTTAGTAGCAGGATATCGCATTACCTTCTGACACTATCCATCAGCTGTTAAATGAGTAGTTGCCTCAGTCCATTAATATTCTAATTAGCAGTTTTATTAAGAGTTATCTGGCTTTTTCCACCCGTGACTGCTTTGGAGATTGTTTTATACAGCTGACCTTCCATACGTGTGCAATGAGCTTGGAGACGCGGGCTTTCACGGAGGCCAAGGACAGCAGATTCATTATTAGCGTCTGCAGGCGGACATTTTTCCTGCATATCTGTCATTCCATCCAAGGCGAGCTCTTTCTTCCTCCTTATTTTTTTGCTTTGCTGCTACGATAATGTGCCCCTTAACGTCCATTACGAGCACAGTCCGACTTAGTGTGTAACCATTAGATGTTCCCAAGAGAAACGAGTCACAAGATCAGTTCCAAATGTAAATACAGTCCTTCCCTTGGCAAAAACACAGCGCTCATGTGGTCATTTAGCAATTACATGTCCGGCCTAAATGTGTTTGGTTCAAAAACATAAGCCCGTCATTATGGAGACTGTGGGAACTGTTTATGTAGGGAAATGAATTAGCATGTAATAGGTCTGGAAATGACTGATATGTATTTTAGTGTTACAAGACAGGCTGATAAAAATGACAGATTTAAGATTAGAAGGATAGCATGAACTAGAAAAAGTAGAAACAGTAAAGCAAAGTACTAAAATTGCACATTTCTTATTCTTATTTCTGATCGTGTATGAACAGCAGCGTCATACATGAGTAAAAGGCAGCAATTTCAAAACAAGCACAAGTACTTTGTCACCTGCTGTCAGAATAGTTTTGTGTGGTAATTATTTCTAGTACTTTATTTACTAGGAATCCATTGTGGTTTGACAGAACACACTTTTATTGTTGAAAAATAATAATAGCTTAAGTATATGAATCATTTAAATGGGCAGCCTGAAAATAAAACTTTTGTCAAAGAAAACATATGCAAAATCTTTTATGATATGATATCATGTCTTTTTTTTGTCATATTTGTCATATGTCATATTTAATTTATTGGGACAGCAAATAATACAAAACATTAAGCACCGATCACAGTGACCTGTACGGACGGCTGCGAACCGGCTATGAACTATTTTTTCATACGTCGTTCTTGAGACCACCTTACAAAAATGCAGTGTTTGTGGACCGTTCTTAAGTTGGTAGCCAGCGTTCACCTCAGTCCACCTCGGTGTTGATTCCAGCCGCCTCTGCGTGCGGAGGACATAAATCCAACAAATGAATGGAAAATGCATTAATTCCAGAGAGATAGTAATCCATAAAAACTTTACTTGCAGCTTGACAGCACTGGCATCCAGGTTGGTGTGTGACGTCACCCTGCTCTGCACATGTGTGTGTGTTCGTCTCCAAATCCGCGCCAAAGGTGATGGCTCAGTAATGGTCATACATTTTCACCCCTGATGGGGGACTTTGGGCTCTGTGGAACTATGTCTCTTTATAGTATTTGTAAAGAGGACTTGACAGTGCATCATGGTGCACACAGAGACGACATACAGCGGCCGTCTGCCATAAGGACGAGTTGGAAAAGCCGCATGGCACTATAAGAACATCGATCATCTTACGGCTTTGTTTTCTCAAGAACACCTTGAGTTGTTCTTGTGAATTGAAAGGCAGATGTAGGAAAGCTTTAAGAATTTTGCAAGAAACTTTGCTTCCCTCCACGAACATCTACAAGCTTCTGGTTTCATACGTCCTGCAAGATTCATACTAATCGTTCGTATGGGTCATTGTGACCAAGGCTTTAATTGTGTTGTTTGTAGACAGCAGGCACATGGTTGTTGTTTATATGTCCATTACAACTATTATTGACTATTAACTATCAGTATCTAACTTCAACATCAACCTTCTAAAACTTTTACTATGAGGTTGTTAGCATGTATGCTAGCTAAGCGCTAACAGTAACAATCTACAAAAAACACTACATGTGTTTTCTAACTCTATCCAAATGCAATCCCCTAAGGGGACAATAAAGTGTACTACAGATACATTGTAAAAGCAACTATTTGGGTAAAAATGAGACCGCAGCGTTTACTCTGCATCTATTTATAGAGCGTTTTATCCACCGAGAGAAGCAGGAAGCGCACCGCTAGCACGCTTATGTTCGTTAACTTCAATTGTTAGCTTTCTGTGATGCTCCAGGCTCAGAAACTTGTGAAAAGTGCTTATTAACTCATGGCTGTGAATATTTAGGATGCTGGGACTGCATTGAGTAAGTGAGAGATACATGTGACTGATGTAAAGACTTAAACATGAACTAGATCTATTTTTCACTTTTCAAAACAATAAAAATCAGGTATGGGGCCTTTAACCTTAGCCTCACTCTAGTGTTTCTTGCATGCTGTCAAATAGTGTGGAGGCTGAAGCTAACTCTCCCATTGAAAACGCTTTGGTGCTAATTTTCGGAATGGAACCGAGCTAATGGATTCAACATTTTGTTTACAGACACTTGAAGGGTCTATTTTGATTGATTCATGCATGTCTGAGTAATTCTGTATTATCCTAAAATGTGTTCAGGAATTTGCAGTATCTCCACTCCATTTTTATTTTTATTTTGTTTGTTTGTTTCAGACTCAAGGTCATACACAGAAGTTCAAAAAATGTTTCAAAATCTATTATTTGGTTCAATAAATTATTATGAGTGGGACCCGCAGCAAAGAATTCAGTTTTGAACCCTTAATGTTAATGAAATTATAGATATTAGTATGTTGTCTTAGATCAATATTACAGTTTATGGATGGAATATAAAAATAAAAAATGTCTACTACATGATATGTCTATGTACAAAAGTCTTTTACTTGATTTTATTTTACTTTTACCTTAAAATACACTCAACATCAAAGAGGACTGAGCGCTTCAAGGGCATGTGCTTGTCTTGTGCAAACACTTGGATATGGATTACGCGCCAAGGATCCCCAATCTGCACACTGGCCTATTAGTATTGACCCTGTGAGTGGAAAACAAGGGCCGTCATACACACTATTGACGGATCTGGGGTCGATCCCTGCTGCACATGCTTCCTCATCGATTGCTTATTACAGCCGCATACTACGGCAAAAAGACTTCATCCATCAATCGCCTCTAATGGTGCCAACATGCAAACTCAATCTAGGGTCTTGTACGAGAAGACTGTGATTGAGCTGCGATCATTGCTTGTTATGGGGCTGATAACAAAAAGGTAGGAGCTAAATCAGGTAACACTGCGTCGAGGAGATGAATTTTGAGACAGATTTTGCCCCCAAGCTGTTCCCGGGCCCCTTCACCCTTCAAGGCCAATGCTGGATCAATGGCAGTGCTACATCACGGCAGGGCAAGAGTAATGTGCTGGTGTTGAAAAGCAGGCAGAAATCCTGGGGTGAGCTATGCATGTACACTAATGAGCTGCGCGGCCGTATGGTGGCGTGTTGATTAGCGGAGGCTTGCGGACACTGATTTGAAAACCGGTAAAGGCAGGAGAAAGTGGCAATGCAAACAGTAATAGCAGAACCTCACAGAATTTTATTGTTAACTAAAATAGCTATTATGTGGTCTCTGTTTTGGCTGAAGCAAATGGTGTTTGTCCATAGTATTTGACGCCGTAACAACCAGTCAGTAGTACTTGGAGTATCATTAACCACGTTTGCATGCACGGCAGGAAATCTTGATGAACGGCATACTCCAATTTAAAGCAGAACTGAGTAACATTTTTACCTTATTAAATGTTTTTGTAAGTCCGTGTGGTGGTTTCAAATGTATTTTCGGGGAGTTTGAAGCCCCCGCCGTTCCCACCGGCCTTGGAACATTGCCAACGCTGACCTTTACACAACTCTCCTGAGAAACCGTGGCTCTTTTTTATATTTGGCACAATGAAATGTTTTTGCTTGTGATTGTACTTCCTAATTTCAATAAAAAGGAAGGGAAAAGGGATTATTTTTACTGAAGAGAGTTGCAGGGAGAGCTCTGTTGCTGAAATTACTTTCTTCTGCTATAAAGGACGACTATTATGCAACATTTTAGCCATGTTCTAACATTGTTTCGTCATCAAAAACGTACCTGGAGTAGCATTTAGCTTCATTCACGTTTGTTTGATGAACCCTGTTTAGAAAATCCTCTGCCCATCCGACCGTCAAAAACACTCTTTCTGTTCTGAATTCCTTCGATGTGTGAGGTTTTTCAATAACTGATGTTACTTATTCAAGAATCTTCTGCTGTTTGAAGTCCTTAAATCATTGTCAGACTCGCTCTGAGCATTTCTGCCGTCTAAACATAATCACTACAACTGCGACACATCTCTGAATAAAGCACTGTGGGTAAAAAATTTGTGTAATCGCATGTTTAAATTGAAATAACAATACAAATACAAATAGTGCATAATATTTGTCCCTTAAACAAATTATTCTAAATGCTTGTAAACCCGGGATGTGCGATTGTGTTGTCTCGATTCGGATCTCAAACATCATAACAACATCTGGCGAAGTTTGTATCTAGTTGCATTGACGCTGTATGTAACTGTGGGGCCAAAAAGACTGGAGCTGACTATGAGAGGATTCAACTGCACCAGGTAAGATGCTCCACGAAAATTTGTTGTCGCTGATCTATGTTTGCCAAAAGAGTGTTTGCATAAAAGACCCTTTTTATTGCTTTTTAATGCTAAATTACTACATGTCCCTCCAGCACCACTTGCTCCAAACCGGTTCTTTAACCTACATGTGGACTGAGACAAGACGAGCTTTGGGAAAGTTGAATTAGTTTGGTTGTTGGAATTTTCTGTGCATGTGAACGTAGTGATTGTGTGATATAAAGACTCTTTCATCTTTGATGATCATCTTTGATTCAGAATACTCCTTCTAGTGATACAGAGACATGTATTTTGTGTAAGGGTTTTTCCAATCTTACCCATTTTATCCACATTTATGCCCTTCATTTTGTTATGTCTTGGTTAGAACTACTGTGGCATTAGCAAAGTCCAATTTTACACCTGGTTTAGTCTCATTTCTGGTTTCTTTCCTAAAGGCTATAAAAAGAACATTACTATGTCCAATATGGTTTATGTTGTGTCACAAATGTGTTCGGAAATGCTTGTATGCTTGGAATTGTATTGTGTTACTCTCCACATACCACTGTCCTCCATAACTTGGTCCACGCTCCTATCAATGTGCACAATGTGAAATAGCTTTCCATTCCTTTACAGATAATTATACATATGTTTGTATAAGTAAAATTATTTGTAGTTGTTTACTTCCCATAGAACATAATAATTGTTGCATTGTGGCTGTACAAAATCCTTCTTTGTGGAAATTTACTGCACTTTTTGTCCCTGGACTTGAGTGTTCCATACACCAAATGAAACAGTGGCTTTATCCCACATTGGCACCACACTATAACAAGTTCAAGGGCTTTTTACCTCTTGTGGGCCCAGCTTCTGAATGACCTCCAAATCATTATTAAACTTTATTCTGTTGGAATGAATGTAAATCCAGGGCATAGAAATGGGAATTATTCACAGCTGTTTTAGCTGCGGAACAATTTGGCTCCCGTCTGGAAGCTGGGAAGCCAAGGATGTCCTGAGTGCTAATGATAACAAATGCTAGCATCCTGCATATGTTTGGACTGAGCTAATGAAAATTTGTCAAGAGAACCTGATATGTCAGATATGTCGTGGTGAAAAATCCCTCGTGACTCCAGCAAAGTTAAAGCACTGCCGGCACGGATCCATTTATTAACAACTGATGCTACATTCATTTTAAGCTCAATGGACATTTTTATAAACTTTTTGTTGTGCCATTGCTTTCAGGTGGATACTTTTCTGGTGGAGGGTCTGCCCCCTGCTTGTCCCAATGGAGATGTTACTGCTTTGCCTGAAATGTTCCACAGTATGGCATTAAACATTTAGCAGGCAACGCCACCAGGTTAAGTTACATATCAAATCCATGGAGCGGTCACGCCACTCTGGACTAAAATGTTTTTTTGTTTTTGTTTTAAAGCACCAAATGGAATAATGTCATGCTGTGGAACATTCCAGGCAAAGCCATAACATCACAATTGTGGCAACAGTTAGTTACATAATGAACTCTTAATATAAATATAATGAAATTGATTAAACACCTCCCATAATGCTTCTGAGAAAAGCTGAAGATACAGATCTAATTATCTCTGTGGGCAAACGTCTGAGAAACAATAAAGAAGTTCCAGTTGTTCTTCACTGATAAGGCATTATATATAGAAACTGTTCAAAATTGAAAGCTTCAACATCTATAGCTTTATGACGTGTGAAGTTATGTATTTCATAATGCCTATGACTGGTATATCTTTAAAGCTTAAAAGAATAGACCGGTATGTCGAGAAATAAAAGGTAACTCCTCTTTGATTACAGCATAGAAAAAAAATAATGAATGTGTTCTGTGCTGCTAGCAAAATCGAAAAATAAAGCACAATTAAAATTACTGACCGAAAAGACCAAAGTCGGCTTGATCAAATGGGTACACTTTAGCTAAGGATTAACTGATTGGATGATTGGATAAGAGAACACAGACTCGAATGAAAACAATGTAAAGATAATCATTTCTTACCAAACCTCTGTATTTTAGAGATGGCACCATACTTACATGTTGAGCTGACACTTTATGCAAAACAGCTAGCGCACGTTAGCAACAGCCGTTTTCTGCTTATCAATGCACAACACTGGCGTCAAGACTGAAAATATGCTATTTCCAGTGCATAATACATCAACTGCATTTCGTAAAGAGATTTTATAATGTGGTGCAGAGAAGGAAAACGAAAAAGCTGACAATAAACCAGATGTAGTTGTCTTGTAGCAGTATCAAGATAGAGGTTTTCTCACGACAAAAGTGTAACCGTCAACACTCACTGATCGGCATGAGACGTGAAAGCAATTGATCGACCAAAACCAGTCGACTAAAGAGTCTGGTGAAGTGTGCCTATAAAGCATCAGCCGCTTATCTTCAGGTAGATAGATATATTTCGTGGCACACTATGTAACATTCCAGCCAAAGAAACAGCCGTTGAAATAAGCAGGTGTTGTTAATAGCTAGCGAGAAAAAGCTCACTGTTACAGATTTCCGTTTCAGTCCCGCAAAAGTCAAAGTCGCCGATCCTGACTTCCTCTCGCGCACGCTCCCCTCTCCCTTCTGAACCTGTGGGGTGGTCATCCTGCTCAAAAGACACCGGGAGAAGATCCTTTCCCAACTTTCATGTAACTGCTGAAGTATCAGAGCTTGCATCACGCCGCGTCACAGACAGAGGAAACAGCGATGCCATTGTTCTGCGCGTCTCTCTTTCTCCAGTCACATCTTAGACAAGTTAACCTCTTTAATTAAGAGTACTTAGCTGTGTGGGCCCGGACGGAGCAGGAAGCGATTGTTGAGACCCTGCCAAGCTGGATTGGGTTTCTCGGCGGTCTGTGCTTCCAAGCCAAAGCTGAATGGGAGGCTGGCTTGTCAGCAGATGCCGTGCTCAGGGATCAGTGTCTCTCTGCAGGGTTACAAGCGGCCTTTCCCCCCCAAGACAAGAGAGGGAAAAAAACGCCGGGTGTAATGGAGGAACACGCATGAGGGGAACTTGTACAGTGAGATCTCCACTCTGATGCTGAAACCAGATATTTGACGTAGTCTGTCAGTGTGTTTCTGGACCAGTGAGCATGTCAGGACTGCTTTGTCTTCAGATGCGCTCTATATATCAGGGAAAGTGCGCATTTTTGTCTGACTTGTAATTAAATTGTTAAAGTTCTCAAATTGTGCAACTTACACTCTTTGTCGTTTCTCACACAAAACTATATTTGGTGTTGCGTTTTGAATAATTCTGTATATTTAGTCCACCTGTCTGTAACACCAATGGAGGAGGTGTCCCTTTTTACTTCTTCTTGTTATTAAAGTCCACGCAATGTCATCAAACTTGTTCTGAGCAATTAATAGACTACTTTTGTTTATGTTCTTTTTGGTCATGTTGTAAGTAAACTTGTAAAATGTAAAAGGGTAATACATTTTAAAGTTCAGTTATGGTTTATGTACTGAATGCACCCCCAGTAAAAAGTCAAAAGCAGATAAAAAAAATGATTTATTGTATTGTTTATAAGGTTGTCAAAAGTTTCGAAAATCAGATACTTATGGATAGTAAAGCTAGTATCAAAACTAAATACTTCCTCTAACAAGTATTAATATAAATAAATGACAAAATCTGACCTTTCCTAAATAATTTTTGATTATCAGATATTTGACTCAAGTAGAAGTCTCATTGTTGATCTTAAAGAGCAAATGTTAACACTGACAAAGTACAATTACTGTATTTTGTGCAGAAAATAACTTTCTATAGAGTGTTTTTGTTATCATTGTGGTATAGAAATCAGTATGGAGTATCAAGCCTATTCCTTTGTATCGAAATCTAGTTTTAAATTTTAGTATGACAGCACTAATTGATTGTGATATTTCATTATCATTTCATTCATACTTTTTTTTTTTTTTTAATGAATCTCTTTCTTTTGCTGTTTGGCTGCATGTCTGTGACAAATAGTAACTCTGATTATGATCTGATGACAGACAGGGCAGTGTAGCGTGAAATGGTGAGGCCAGCCGCACACAGATATTGTTTTTAACCTGCTTCACTTGAGCCCTTGAGCCCATCCCTCCGCTGGAAACAATGGCTTTTTGGCCGATCAGAAACATAGAGGAACATTACTTTTGCGAGTTTTCGGATAAACTTATACCAAATTATAATGAACCAATGCAAAGGTGACCAAGCGTATGAAAAAGCAGAGTTACAAGCAAAGAGTGGGAGAAGAGTGAGATATCCATGCGGTTGTTGAAACCTACTTAGCGCACTTAGAGCAGCTGTCAGAGACTTTCTGGCCTAGTGAGCATGTCAGAGCTGCTTTGTCCGCTGCCGGGAGACCATCAGTAGTGCACTGCATCAAAATCTTCTGAAGACGGCCCAGATCAGAGAGAATCAGATCTGGAATTGTGAACACCATACAACAACAGTTTCCTCATTTCACTAAATCGACTTTTACTTTTGTCTTATCTTCTTGAGTAATGTTATACTGAGAGAGCAATGTATTATTTTATCTGCAGAAACTCCTTATCGTTTTTTTGTTTAGCTTGTTTTTTATATTATTTATTTTATCTAACACTCAAACAGTTCCCAGTGTAATGTAGTATTTTACGAAATACTTTTCTTGTTGATTTAATTTTTGGATGACTTTATCTTTGAGCAACATTAATCTCGAAATAACAATACTTTGAACTTACTTTTGTATTCAAATCTTCCCACGTTTGACAACAGCATAATGAATTACAGCTCTTACGGACGCTACAGCATGCTAATCTGTTTTGAATTTGGAATCACGCATAAATCCCACATAATGAATCACCGTTTTAAGTCTTTAGTTCCTGCCATTATTGAAACCAGGCTGCCGTATCTGCATGGTAATTCCACCCAGCCTCTAACCCTAAACGACTACACACGTACATCATGTGGCTGCCCTGCTCCGCATTTGTTCTCGCGAAGATCCAAAGTAAGACGCCTCCATTTTGACCGATATCGACGTTAGCTGTATGCTTGTGGTAGACAGGAATGTAGTGAGGGGACAAGCTCACTGTTTATTGGTCTGTTCCCAAGGCCACAGTTAATGACGCTTTCAGCCAAGTCTAAAGCACAAAATGAGCACAACAAAGAAAAAAAAAATAGTGAAATAATAAACTACAACACATATGTGACAATTGTATTAGTCTGTAGAGAATAAATCAAATAAAAAGTAGTTTTCCTCAACAAAATAACTTAGGGTGTCAAAGTTGCGTTATCTCGTCCGAGTAATCATAGAAAATTGACGCATTGAAGCAGATTTATCACATGATCTGTGTCTAAACCAAATGTGCTCTTGATGGTTGCCTGAAAGAAAGAGAAAGTAGCGGTAAAATTACATGTAAAATCCACTAGTCCTCACGTGGATGAGTGCAGATCTGTTGCCAGCTTCGGTTTTGTTCTACGCCGTTAAAACAAACCGCGGAAATGTCGAGTTGAATACCATGCGCTCCGTGCTGAAAATAAAGATTGTGTGTAAGCGCTAAAACAAGTAAAACTTCAGAAATATTTCACCAAACTACAACAAAATACTTGCAGATGCCAGGCCAACACCAGCAGTGTGCATTTGTCGCTATACGAGCCATTTAAGCCCTATCAACCTGTTGTTTGGTCATGGAATTGACCTCAAATATGTGACAACTGAGACATTATTAGAATCACTGTCTAGACTTAACTTATAACCAAATGTTAAATAACACCACCATGTAAGATTTGAACCAAAAACTAGACTGAAATAAACACCTTTTCCACATTTTGTTTTGTTTTTGTGGCACTAAAAATTGAAAAAAGTGTCTACCTACTTATCTCTATGGAAAAGTTGTTGTTGTTTGGTGTAAAACTTATCAAAAGTTTGATTTAAAATTTTTACCTCCACGGAGACACACCTGGTAGGAATCTTCTATTTATAAAATCATATTTTTAAAAATAAGCAATTGACAGCACTAATAATAAAGCTAAAAATTAAAACACTAAAACTAAAAAAAGTAGTTCACTGATGTAATATGTTAATGTGACTATATAGAACGCAATTTGTTTTGTAGATTTTCAATTTTAAAGGCATACATTTCAAAGTGTGTTTATTTTACCATGTTTTTGCATACAATAATTCAACCAAAACAGACCTTAATGCATTAATTTAAAAGGTTTAAAATATATTACTAGAAAATAAAGACTAAAAAACAAAACTCCTCCATTGTATAACCATGGTTCAATTTGACAAGCTCTGCCATTACTTTTGACTTAGCCGTTCAACCTACATGACACACATTTGATCAATTCTGTTCCTGTCAGCTAAGAAAACAGGCAAGTCAAATGAACCAAATCAAACTGTCAAAAAATAACTTCAGAAGTCAACCTTTGATATCACCTTCAAAGTGGACGGACGTGACAGTCTCCAGACTTATCCTATGTCCTGCCATTATCTCCTCGCGGCGCGTTCTTCTTTACCTTAGCACGGGCTGAATGGAATCTGGCCGTGCTCTCCGCGTATCGCTATCCCCAGATCGAGTTTCCCTGTCATGAACTAACATATACAGAGCCGGGTCTCCCAGAGTTCAAAGTTCTCGGGTGTCCTCTGGGAGTTACTTGAGCGAAAGGCATAGACCTATTTTGGGCCAAATTACTCGAAATGACTTTAAAATTACACCCTGCTATGTCTGGGGGGTGCCCCGTGCTCCTTTTCATGGTAATAGCTTCCATTAAAAGCGAGGAGTTAAACAAGTCTTGGTTCATTCATTTCGTCGATCTCTTCGGCATGCGAGGGGCTACGCTTTTCAAAGTCGCACCTGTAGATGTCGCCTAAGTGTTTCCGGTAGTGCGTTTTTGAAGGGATTCCGAGAGTTAACTTTGTCTAATTGGCTCTTCGCTTTGAACTGGGGATCAATCTTTGCCATATGAGCTGCGGTTGTTTCAGTCGAAGGGAAAATGGAGTGGGGTGGCAACCTCATTTCCCAATTTTACCGCAAAGTTCAACAGGCTGCGGTCCGGTCATCGCCTGCCTGTGTATGTCTGTGTTGTGTCTTTCGGTCACTCTACTCGTGTTTCCTCATGTCTAGCCGGGTTGGGTGTCCGAGCCGACTGGGATGCCCACCTTTCGGAGCTCTAGAGGCCAAAGGTGATGGGGTTGTTGACACTGTGTCTGACTACAGGTGGTCTACTGTCAAGGTTAAAAGCTTTACCAATTTGTAAATCAGACTGTGCTCAGAAGGCGGTTAATATACGATTCTTTGCCATTATCTGACTTTTCTGAACGTTAGCGAATGTCCAAAATACTAAGCGTTTCATGCATTTGACCCATCCTTTAATCGATTCATACCAACTTACATCACATGTCAAGAATAAAGTTAAATTGCAGCTGGTCGAAGACGTATTGTTTCTACAAGAAGTGACAAGTGTTTATTTTGCCTTTTTATTAACACTAAAATGGGTCACAAATGTTGCCTGAAAGCTGTTTTGCAAACTAACATCTCACAGGGCAGTCAGTGCAGATGTTCTATGACTTTTTCACAACTTTACACAGACTTTTAACTGGCAAAGACTATCAAAGTAAGCACTAAAATCTCAAAATCACACACAAATTTCATTAATATTTAGAGCAGCACTAATACCGCACACAGGGAAAGTTTCAGACACTTACAAGCCATATTTTCAGATTTTTGCAAACTATTTATTAGCAGCCCTGCGACGAGTTGGCCACTGTCCAGGGTGTACCCCGCCTAAGGCCCAAAGTCACTGGGATAGGCTCCAGTCACCCGCGACCCCTAACGGGAATAAGCGGTAGAAAATGAATGAATAAATGAATGAATGAATATTTATTAGCATTTTTTACTTCACTCGCTACAACAAAGCCATATTTATGTTTTCAAATGCAGCTTTACTTTCGCACGATGTCATTTGCTGTTGTATAATGGTCAGAACCACAGCAGACAGTAAATATTAGGACTGTTCTGATAACTGCAGTTTCTTTGGAGTTTACATTTGTTTACCTTGGTGACCAGAATAAAGTTTAATCTTGATTATGCCTAATTTTTGTCTGTGCAGCTTTTGTTTTGCTCAAATCAACTTTATATGATAAAATTAAAAAGTAATTAGAAAGTAGTTAAGTAGCTTGTTTGCTAATGGTAGTTGGAGCTTTAGGACACTTTAGCTGTTGGACAACAATTAATTTCCTCAACACTTGGACTCAGAAACATATTTTTAAGGACATAAAGATAATGAGTTCAACTGTGTGTGATCCTAAAGTCTGTATCAGTGATAAATGTGAGCGTAAACGGCAGTTTTCTTCTGTTTATCTGGTTTTCTACAACTGTTTACTTCATTTTCTTTCTTTTTTTTTTTAGATGTCAGGTACAAACTAAATATTTTGCATAGCTTTTTCACATTTTAGTTGTGTTTCGAGCCTCTAAACTCACTCCTCACTGCTAAAGACTGTTGCGATGTCATCTGCATAACCTCTACATATCGTAAAACAACAACAAAAACCTGAACTTATCCCTTTTTTTTTTTCACAACAGTGGACAACAAAAGTGGTGTGCATGCAGTTAGGAGTTACATTAACAGATAGCACTGTCATGAGTAGAAAGCACTTTTATTTGTTGCTAATTGGCTTTAACTGTGGCTTTATGTGAACTGTTCCCATACATCGCAAAAGCAGCAACTGCAGTCCAAGTATACCGAATGAGAACTCTGCTGACGTCGTAGCAGCTTGTGCTCAGACTCATCTGGAGCAGGGGAATTTAACCCCCACCTGCGACTCATTACGCCGGGGTCCATGCTCTGTGCTCGTTTTGATCTTTCTCCATGTGGGTTATACCTGAAGGAGAACAGTGTGTGTGAGCGTGAGGCCTACAGACACTTCCTCTGTCAAACAAAACGCGGAAGATTAGAGACAGATTGGACATCAAGATCCAAAGACGTTTGACTGGAATGTGCTAATGTTATACACTTTTACTGTTGATTTTATAGTCCATGCACAGAACCAACTAAAACTGTGAAAAAGGAGGACTAAAAGCTCTGTTTTACATCGAGCTGTGATGTAAAACATTTTTACATTCCGTAAAAGCAGAGTGGAAGCCATGCTGAAATCCAGAAATCTGACATGTTAACATGATTTGTGCTAATATTCTAAAACTCTAATGTGTGTGTGTTTTTTTTTTTTTAAATAAAGTACAAGAAAAACAGGTCTATAATTCAACCAATCCAGGACCAATAACAAATTTCAATCAATCAGAAAATAAACAAAACAAAAAACAAATAAAAGCATTGCAAGAGATTAATAAAAGCAAATAAAAACAGTACAAAGACCAAATACGTGGGAGTTTAGGGGAAATAATGTAGTCATGTAAATAATTAGTACAATAATGTATAACGCCTTTTATCCAACAAGGAAGAGTTAAATAAACTTTGACAATTGGGAGAGTAAAAAGTGACCTCGTATTAATACAGAGGCAAAGCAGCTATAGTGCCCCAAACCACAAATAATCTAATCATAAAAAAGAAGGATTATAACAAGAAAACAATAAGGCTTCAGTTTACAGGGAAGCTGAAAGAAAATCAGGCTAAATCTTGATTATATTTTCTACCATACTCTTTGTGGAAAAGTGGTATGTTACAAATTTATGGAGACCCACAGTGGGGTTTCGGGTTTGGCTTTCCATGTCAGAGCGCTATGCTGACAACTTGGCACCAATATCTGGGCTCAAATCCAGCTGAACGCATTACAAAAAACAAAAAAAGCCAAAGGAAATTCCCGCTTCGGATGCAGCTTTTTTGAGGTTTTCTAAAATCGTAGTATTACTTCCTGCTTTTTACCAGTAATCTAAAGGAGTTGTACTTTATTAAGCCAAATCTAAAATGTAGTTCCTTCAGGTTTGGTGTTTATCCAATCACGTCCAATGATTAACTCGTTGACCGCCAGCCTCTTTCTTCACGTTGTACACCAAAAGAATCGCCCACATCTCTACTTTCATTGAAAAAAATGAAAAATTGTGATTCTACATGGATCCGCTCCTCTTTTATAGTCATTTGAAACCTGTAGTTTTCATCAGAATCGAGCAATTTGAGCCAAAAAGAAAAAAAATGATTTTCGTAAATCAAACTTTTGTTCAGTTTTGTTTTGCTTTGTTCTAAACTGGTGAAAGAAATATGCGTAATTGCAGTGAAACAAAGTATTAAGGGTTATAATACTGGATCTATGTGGTTAAAAGAGTATGGAAAAGATATCAATCGTGTTTTTTTACATCTTCAAACTAACAAAAGCAGCATTACGGACATCGAGGTGCTGCGTGAATAATCTCTTTTATGTACATGCATGAAGAAATAAACTAGTTTTACTCATTCCGTCCAAAGCAGGCAACAATTGGGACGCTATAGACGGAAATGTCCATTCAACGAGTCAAAGAAAATGTGATAACTTGTCTCAAAAAGATTTTCTCTGAGCCTCGGGAGTCACAGGCGTTAATTCTATAGCTGCTGGTTTGAGTATTCTAAATGAACTCCAACAGGATTTTGTCCTCGCAGGTGTGTTCATCATGCTGTATATTCTTATCTGAACAGTAAATAGCCTTGTGTGTCTTTACGGAAAATTAGTTCTGGGCCACAATAGTCGGACAAAAGTGGCAATTTAGGTCTAAAATGGTGCTTGGTGTGTGTTTTTGTCTCTCATCAGCACAATTACACTCATTTATTTGCTTGCCTCTTTTGCTAAACAGCCATTTTCTTTCAGCGAGCCAATTCCATCTGTGTATGAGTATGCCATTTCCTTGGCCCTAATAAACAGACCGAGAACAAAACCCATTCGATAATACGTTTCTTTCTCTTTGGAAGGTCAGTGCAATGCAAGAGGGACAACGCAGGGGCACTCATTGTCGGGAAGCACAAATGCTGAATATTCAATACAGTAGGATGAAGGGGACTGAACAGCTCACTACTCACAGCTAAATTCAAGAGTTATATATTTCTTTTTTACACTAATAGAACGTACATGCTTGTCAGTGTTATTCCTCATAGGTCCGGGAAAACATACAGGGTTTAGAGTTGCTGATGCAAATGGAATTAACAATTCAAGGCCGCAGTATTGTTGAGTAAATATTTATGCCGAGCCAGTTGAGAGCTTAATTCTGTATTACGTTCAGCCTATATGTTTCTGGTTAACATGTAGAACTGTAAATTTACCCAGAGCTGGCCCTGATTCTCTTCCATTGCATTATGTGAGTGAGAATTTTAAACCTAAATAACTCAGAACAGAGTCCCTAAAGCTTTAAATTGGCTGATTACACCGGATAACCTTTCTCTTTATTTATTTATTGTTTGAAATGAAATGAAATATACTTTTTACACCCAAACTGAAATCGCTTTTACACTTACAAGGCCCCGATACGCAAACTCTTGGATTAGAACTTTAGTCTCTCCTCCCTTGTCCTCAAACTGAACAACTCAACCAGCTGTTTACTTCTCCGAGCCACCTGCCCCGAGCCGCGGAGCTGCTGACACTCACTTGTTACTGAGAATGAATATCCCACAGATCCGCCGCCGTCCTCCGGGCCCTGAGCGTTTGTCCGACCGGCTCTGAGTGTGAATGGGGTCTTGTGGGGTGTACGGCAGGTGCACTTCAAGCTGGGATAGGCCCGCTTATCAGAGCGCCATTGTTCTCCTCTGTCTGAGAAGTTGACTGCTTTGATACAGTTTCCTGGAAGAGCGTGTCCACCTGGAGCAGCATATGGTCCCAGCATGCATCTCTTCATGTGAGACATCGCTCTGGAAAGTCGTTCCTTCTCTGGCTCCGAACCAATTTCTATAACACTTCCACTTCTTCTGCCGGTTTTCTAAATGTTGATTCAACGACAACTTCCCAGAATCACAGAGATACTTTTTAATGCGGTCATATAATAAGGTTACACAATAATGGGGTCCTGTTTCTTAAACATATATAACTCTAACATATCTCTATTCTCTCTATGCTAGCTTCTCCGAACTGCAGTAAGAAAAAATTTAAATGTAGGATATTTAGAAATGTTTTTTTTCTCTATTTTTACTTGTACAGTGTTGTCTTTTTATTTTCTAAACCTTTATTAATTGTTAATTTAATTAAGTAAATTCTGATATAATAGTTCAGTTGTTAGTTTAAAGTAGGACTGAAACAAGTTCTTCAGTTAACCGCAGCTAATCAGTTATTGAGATAATTATCAACTGTAGTCACTGATGTACTTGAAAACATGCCATGGGCTGAGCAAAGAGGTTTTATGACTTGTACAAAACCGGATGACTTCAAAAAGATACCGGAAACCTGTGCATTTAGTTTTTTTGATCAAAAACTATTTTGTCTGAAAACATACTCCACCAGAATGACACCACGTTAGCTTCATCTGGGTCAAATTTAGTAAAAATCTGATATTTGTGGACATTTTGCATTCTAAACATCAAATTGATTAATCAATAGAATAATTGCTGGACTAACCGACTTGTAAATTTACTGTTAGTTGCAGCCTTAGTTTAAAGTATAATTTTTAATGGTTTTTTAATAGTTATTCATCTTTGATTGCATATTTTGTATTCTCCTGCTGTTCTTGGAGTTTGCATTGAAACATTTGCTTCTTCTATTATGGAAGAAACAAAGATTCTCTTATCTTATTAGTGCTGCAATAATTAATCATAATTACTAATTGTGACTAGTCGACTATAAAATATAATCCTAGTCATAGTTTCATAATCATATTCGTTGTCTGAACTAATACAAGAAAAAAAAGAAAAAAAAAGAGCTTCTTCAAAGCTAGTCATCAATAATACATTATTCGTAAATATTCTCAATCTTAAAGTCTCTGTTCATCAAATTTCAACCTTTATTTGGTCGGTAACGTATTTAGTGTGCCATCATTTTACTTTTTTTCTACTAAAATAGTGGTTAGTCAAGCTCTGTATCTTATGTTAGCTTCTATAGGCTACATTACTGCATTGAACAACATTGTATGGAGACTGTTGGCAACCATTCTCTTCAACGCTCTGCTGCTGTCCCTCTGTCACATGCCTGGCACGCTCTCAGACACCCATCTGTGCCCCTGAACAGACACATGCACCCTGACCTCTCCCTGACCCCACCCTGACCCCTCCCTGACCCCACCCTGACCCCATCAGCAACAACTTTATCCAACTGTCCTGGTCTGAGTGTAGAGGCTTTTTAAAGATCCTAATTTTAGTGATTTTTTTGGCTTTCACAGCTGTGTTTCTGCAACTCAGTGGATACAGACTTTGCTGTTTTTGTGTCACTGGGCAAGGCAGTTATGGTGCGTTACTGTCATGACTGAGGAGTGATTTAATACTGAACAGAACTAAATCAAGTTTACATTGCGTGACTTGCCGATCAAGACTATTTAAAACATCTGATTTGTACTTTTCTGTCCTTTACCCATTCTTCAACCAGGGCCCAAGAGAACCGACCTCCATGTCTTTGTCCAGAACTCCAAGCCGGAGGTTGTTGTGAATTCTATACCTCCTCTTTGAGTTACGACATACGAACATTTTATTGGGAAACAAGTGAAGCGTCAAACCGCCATCTTCATCTGCAACCACCCCTGAAATATGTCTTAATACTGTTGAGGTGGGTCTGATCACTTCTGCAGGCGCGCTCTGCTAGCACACACAAGGTAGCTGTACACAGTAATTATAGCTGGGATGATAGATTGGTCTGCGCCTCTGACTGACAGACAGGATATGGGCTAAGGTTACTCAGTCCAACCCCAGCGAGACCAGCCTGAGGAAGCACAGAACCAGGTTGAGAGAGACAAAAACGTCTGGGAGTTCTGCACATAACAGGGATGTGCTGTGCCACAGACACCCACATTGGATGTAAAATTTAGACAAAAAAAATAAAGGCATTAAGTTGAAAAACCTTGGAAACATGCATCCTTACTGTGAGGGGGCTTGACTTTTGCCTCAAACGTCCCAAAGAATGGCATAAAACCAGTGGTAGACCCAATTTAGGGAATTAAGTACATGCCCCTCCTCGTCAAGTGTGATTTTCTTAGTGTGATACTGTCTCTTGAACTGTTCTTGAAAGGACGAAAAGAAGCTTCTGTTTTTTGTTGTTTTTGTTTTGTTTTTACATGTGGTAGCCGGACAAGTTCATACATTTAGGGTGGTGAACTATTGTTCATTTTAATATTAAATGTATTTCATCTACTATTTATCTTTTTATTGGTCTATTTCTTGTTTAAAAGTACACTGCACTACAATGCTGTGATATTGAAATAACATCAACTGTTTTAGAACCTTGCATCTATGATGTTCGGGGGGGGGGGGGTCTTAACGGGGCCACTTCTGGGGGGGGCCCTTGGCAATTGTGGCCTTTTGACTAATGGTAAACCTGCCATTGTATAAAACTGATCTATCTCCATAGAGAATGTTTTAAAGTGTTTTTTTTTTTTAACATTCTATCTCTACAGAGTCATGTACGGCACCAAGAATCTTCCGCGGTGCTGCTTTAAAGGGGCTGTACTTGATGTGTTTTCACGTAATCAAGTGAAATTTGTTAAGCCCATGTGATGCTCTTTTTTGGGGGAAATGGGGCCACAGTGCGCTGTTGGCATCTGATTACAATACCTTTTTTTCTCCATAAACGGGAAGTGCGCTCTTAGCATACTAATGTTTGTTGGCTTTGCCGTAATGGCAAACTTCCTCACTCCCTCTAAAGGTTGTGTGGAAAACGCTTGTAAATTCAATGCAATTAATGATTAGGGACCTTGAAAAGCATTAAGTAAGTAAGCAATACATGTGGACCACTACAAACAGTTTAAAATGAGTTGTTTTTTCCCATTTGTAAGACAGTAAAGACACCTTAATGCTTTTTGGTGAGTTTGACACTGTATTCAGATCAGATATATCCGATTGAATTGCCTCTAAAATATCCTGCAATGCTCTGCACATATGAGGTCAAAATCTGTGCTGTATTAACTTGACGTTTATAAAAAAAGAAAGAATTTTTCTTTTTTTGAATGCCACACTCCAACAGTAGACATTTAAAACCATGAGACATCCACAGTGTGCGATGGTTCACACAATCAATCGCGGCTCTGTTGTAGCGTTTAATTACCACCGTATCCTGTAATGTGAGCCTCTAATGAGCTTGCATCTTTCAGTTCAGATGTACATGCTTTTCCATATAGCCATGAACCAATTTGCACTTGGAAAAGTTTAGTAATAGAAAGAGAAATAGGAAATGTGGTCCTGTTTGCGGCTGGGCTCCTCCGGTTACCCTTACACGCGATTGTGTTTACTGTGTCACGTTCGACAGAGATTGATCATCAACACAGCAAGAGGAAGGCTCACTCTGCGACCAAGAATCCAAAATATCAGACATTTCTCTGCAATTTCAGTAGGTGTTTAGTTTATTCTTTGTCCCTCTCTAATTCTGAGCTCCACAACCGACGTTTTTTTAGCTACGACACAAGATTTTTCATCGCAGACGGCCGCAATTGTGTAGTGAACATCCAACTTTTCATCGGTCAGTTGTTCCAAAATGTAATATTATTTTAGTGTTCGGGCAGATTGAAGATGTTTTGCATGTCTGTGGGTTCCAGCAATAAACAATCTCGACTCAAAATATACCTTGGAAAAGTCCTTCAAATCAGGAAGTAGTGACATTGATGAAACCGTTGAATAAATCCTAGAAGCATGGCCCAGGTTTAAAGATCTTGGAGAAGAGGCTAACATTTACTTCTCAGATTCACTTGCTCGGGACACATTTGTAACTTGGAGACACCCTGTACTTTTTGAGCAGCGTATCTCCCCTGAGGCCGCCTGTTAATTTTGGACTGGAGTTCGGCGCTCTCATTCATGACAGAAGAATGGAGTCGTTATGTAAGTACCCAAAGACACATTATCGGGCTGTTCTGTGAAAGCTGTTTTGTGGTTCACTTGTCAAAAGAGTCTTTAAAGGCATTTTCTTTTGAAGCAATCTTTTATTAGAACATTGCAGATGGGCGAGCGCAGGCTGGGACTCTGCGGGGCTGTACGGGGCGCTTGGGCGGGGAGTAGTGAGCGACAGGGTCAAAGGTCAGGCTTACAGATGGGAACAGTGTGGACTACAAATGCAACACGGCAGACTGCACACTGGCCGACCTCTGTCAACCTGAAGACTGCACCTCCAAGACACGAGAAAGCATCGACAGGAGTTAGAGGAGAGAGGAGACAACATGTGAGTTTGAGTGAAGTTTAGAGGTCTTTTTTTTTCATCAGGAACTTTCGATTTGTAGCGTTAATTTACGTCTGTATTGTGAGCCACTAATGAGCTTGCATCTTTGAGATCAGATGCGTTTCCATATAGCCACGAACCGCTTCAAATTCTTGTCTAAGTGGTGAGAAACCAGAAACAAACCGACACATACGGAACGTTATTTAATTTTAAGCAGCCAATTAGAAGGTTGTTTTTATTTACTAAGTACAGAGAAAAAGCTGTCTGAGCAGCACACAAAGACTCCACAGAGGCAGCTGATTAAAACATAGTTGATACAATTTGCCTCATCAGTTGCAAAATAAAATGCACCGGAACACTGGAACACGGACATTACAAGTGACTTATTGAAATTGTCTTGTGTGAGGGCCCCCAAATATATATGAGTATGTTATTTCTCATTTAAAAACATTTACAATATGCAGATGCTGATGAATAAATAGCTGTTTCTCGAGAGATACTCACTTTTTCTTACCTGTCCGCCTCTGACTTTTAAACATTTTATCAAATGGTGGGCCACAACCAAAACTTGTTTAAGGCCACCAACTGCCTAGCGCCGGCCCTGAGCACACATTGATACAAATATACGCAATTCAAATGTTTTTTTGTCTCATTGTGGACTGCAGGGTTAACGTAGTTTGGCCCGAAGTTGTTCGCTTTCGCACCACACTTGCTCCACTTTGGTGTGCAGTAGCAGATGCTCCAAGACCACCTGTTTTAATCGCTCTTGGAGTCATAGTAATGCACTGGAGCAAAAACTCTTTTACGTTGACCAAACTAGTGGCAATGTGAATGCCCTAAATGAAAAGTAAAAAAGTAATTAAAGTTCTTTCACATTCCAGTAATTGATTGTTAAAAAGGAAGCTCTCCTCATGACCTATTTTTTGTCTAATTATGGTCAGAAGAAACATCACAATTTAAAGATATTCACAACTAAGACACAGTGGCAAAATAAAGAAATACTTAATTTTCTTCTTCTTTATTGTGACCAGCCTTATGATATCAAACTTTGGGAATGAAAATGCATGATTTGACATAAACTTATGATTTATATGATTTTTTTTAAACCCTCCCATTTATTTTAACTTTTTTGCAATATATATTGAATTATTTTTGCTTCCGAAATGTATTTTCGTTCGTACAATTACATTGTGACCTAAGCTCTCTGATACTTTGAATCCAGATTGTCTTCACTATAACAAGAAAACATTTTAAAAAGTCTAGAATGTCACACCATCATTTTTTCTAACAAATGTACAGTCTGTATGTAAACACCCATTCCTATCACTCATCGGGCCCATCAAAACAGCTCCGAGCCTGGACTCCACTTGACCTCCGAGGAGTTCTTTTGGATCTGGCAGCAGCATGTTCTCGTGTTCTCAGCCGATCTTTAAAGCTGTGAGGTGGGGCTCTGGACGTCCACTGTTTGACCAGCACATGTGCCTGCAGTCTGGGAACTCCCTCGTGATGTACTGCGGGATAAAAACTTAACAGTGTGTACATGATGGAGTGACGTAATGGCTGACTTGAAAGTGAACTCCATTTAAATCAGTGAGCGCCAGTTCAAATTGTGCAGTTGCGATGGAAAAACATTCTCCCATGAGATTATAATTTAGACAAATAAAAACCAAATGGCTCCACAAAAGAGGACAATCCGTGTAAGCAACAACAGTGTTTCAAAACACAGACTCAAACTGAAGTCAATCTTCCTGCCTATAAAAGCAAGGAAGAGCATGCTTGTTAGGAAAAAATATGTTCCCTGAGTGTGTTATTAGTTAGTCCTTGTGGTAAATACCACCATAGTTTTACATCACTCAAGTTGCAGTTTGTGAAAAAAAATGTTCAAATTAGTGCTGTCAAACGAACTGATCTGATTAATCACACTTTGGAAATGTGATTAATCACAATTAATCGCATCACACCCTTTTTCAAGTGTCATAGTTTACGTGTCTATTTTAAAGTATTTTTGCACATTTTCTAATGAAAATTAAATCTTTTTATTAATTCACAGATCTGAATACATTATTTAGACCTGTCTAGACTTAATTAAAGTCTACACATTTCATATTGAGTCTGTGGCACACGTTTCATGTAAATCTAGCCTATATGACCAAACACAGGTTAATGGATAAGGACCCTTCATACACTCATGGAACTATAGTTACATTGGTAACTGACATTCATGGTGGTAGATGGAGCTGTTGGTGTTGATCTGGTGTTTGTCTGGCATCTATAAGTGCTCTGTAATGGTTTGGTGACATGTTTGGTCCAGTTAACTTGTTTAGCGCTCACACACAAGCTTTGTTTTGGTCATGGTTTGTTCTGTGACGGAAAACAAAGCCGCACCACACCGCTGTTATTTGGTAGGGAATGGCTTTTTGGCCCTTGCAGTATGATTGCTATAGAACTGTTGTGACATTGTTCTATAGCAACCATCATTTATTTTTTTATTTTTTTATGTCATCTTGGTCAAATTCTTGATGTGAAATCTTGATATGACCAGTAATAAAATCATCGGTTTAATAGAGCTATCAGTGAGAGTTGCTGCTGTTAGCCTTCCTAAAAGCCAATGTTACTTTGTAACATTGTTGTAATAACTTTAGCCAGCCAACGTTACATCAGTAACTAATTACTCAGTAGTGGGTCTTTCTTGTGCAAATTTGCTGCTCTCATGATCAAGAATTGAACGTAAACCCTTAACTGTAGTAACGTTATTCAGTGACCTCAAATGATGAAGACAATATGATAAATCAGCTGATTTTTGTCCTCCTTCAAACATCAGGTGATGTCAAGTGTTAGGGTCGAGTTCCAGAGATATTTTCCCGACTTCAAGCGATCATGTGTATTTTTTAACCCCAGTTCCTGGCAATGACATTAACGCAGCACATGTCACATCTGCTGCTCATGTCCAACCAGGAAGTAACATTATAAATCAGCAAAATTATAAAACTGGGGGAAAATACACACAATTTAAATATAGTAATGTTTACTACATTTTATAAAATGTGTAGTCATAATGTAACCCGCCATAATGCACTTTATGGTTAAGGTTCACGTTATTGTGCCTGTAGAGAAATGTGTTCTCTGAGTCACCAAAATTACACTTTGCATTCAGTCATCTAATGCAAAGATATGACATATTCTATGCTTTGACTCATTTTACAGCCCTGTTTTCTATTTGCCTCCCCTGACGCCTGAGAAATTCCAGAGATCCTCCACAAGCAGTGCAATATACCGACTAGCTTGGAGCACATCCTCTCTGCAGGGACGTGCATGAGGTGTGGTCTTTTGCTTTCAGATTTGGATGATGTCACATTTTCCAGCGGGATTTTATAAGATTCACAGATTTTGAATGAAAACCAGACTGTTTTTTGTTAGAGCATAGGTCCACAAACTTGCCACATTAAACAGATCACCCTTCAGCCAATCACGCCTTTGTGATGGAGTAATCTCACTGCAGTGTTAATCTGCTGACAGATGACATGGACATTTGCTTCATGTGGAAAGGATCAGTAATTACAGAGGTATAAACCACAAAACAGGTTCATTTTAATGTATGAGCTGCACAGAATGTTGTGATGTCATTTGACCACAACCTATTATAAAAATCCATTACATGTACAAAAAAATGCATGTGCTTTTGATAAACTACTCCTGTTGTAGTCTCCTTACTCACTGAGTGTCTCTACTTTTAATCTGTTCATCGCTGTGCTTTGCTGACTCTACATTCCCTTCTCTACAGCTGTTTTCTTTTTGGCCCTATTTCTGTAAAACAAATGGATATCCCCAGATTTCACTTTTTTACTGCTTGACTACACACCAAGATGTTCCCAGTGCCTCTTTAACAGTTTGTGACGACGTTGGGGATGGCTTGTTAACACTATTCTCAGCTCATTGTCTCAAAATATGGTGTCTGTAGCCTATGACAGCGCGTACTGAATAAAACATGGGCGTCGTTTAGTCGGTTCTGCATCTAACTTGGTTGGCGCATGCTTGAATAATGCACAGGGTTTTATGGAAAGGTCATTGAATATTACTTTTCATTTCGAGCAATAATGTGTTTTTTAAGTTGTTCGTTTGTTGTAGTTTCTTTTTTTTTTCAGAGGCACCTGCACAGAAATACAGTATAAAAGTTTTATCTGATGAAAAGCAAATACTTATTTGGCTTTGTTTATTTTGGTTTACAGATGTCTTTTGGGGTGTTAAAAGTCTAAAACACCACCTTTATGGTATCCTATTGTTGAGGAGCACATTTCAAATTAAAGAAAGTCATTGCATAATCTCAATTGTGATGTGGTTGATGTCACAATATTGCAGAATTGTTAAACCCCTGTACTCTAGTATGGTTAATGCTAGAGTGTCAGGTCTAGAGGGACGGTCTGCTGTGATTGGTCAATCAAAGTTATGAAGTTTAGGGTAATGGGTAAGATTAAAAAAAAGGGTTAGGGTAATGGGTAAGTGTAGGGTAGGGTCAAGGTAATGGCTAATGTCAAGATAGGGGTTAGGGTAATGGTAAGGTAGTGGGTGAGTTTAGGTAATGGTTACGGAGCCACAACAACATTAGGGTAATGGGTGAGGTTAGGCACAACATTAGGCTAAGGATAGGAACAATATTAGGGTACTGGATGAGGTTAGGGACAATGTTAGGGTAAGGGGTAAGGATAGGAACAACATTAGGGTAATGGGTGAGGTTAGGGACAATGTTAGGGTAAGGATAGGAACAACATTAGGGTAATGGGTGAGGTTAGGGACAACATTAGGGTAATGGGTGAGGTTAGGGACAATGTTAGGGTAAGGATAGGAACAACATTAGGGTAATGGGTGAGGTTAGGAACAACATTAGGGTAAGGATAGGAACAACATTAGGGTAATGGGTGAGGTTAGGAACAACATTAGGGTAATGGGTGAGGTTAGGGACAATGTTAGGGTAAGGATAGGAACAACATTAGGGTAATGGGTGAGGTTAGGAACAACATTAGGGTAATGGTTGAGGTTAGGGACAACATTAGGGTAAGGATAGGAACAACTTTAGGGTAATGGGTGAGGTTAGGGACAATGTTAGGGTAATGGGTGAGGTTAGGAACAACATTAGGGTAATGGGTGAGGTTAGGAACGACATTAGGGTAATGGGTGAGGTTAGGAACAACATTAGGGTAATGGGTGAGGTTAGGAACAACATTAGGGTAAGGATAGGAACAACTTTAGGGTAATGGGTGAGGTTAGGGACAATGTTAGGGTAATGCGTGAGGTTAGGGACAATGTTAGGGTAATGGGTGAGGTTAGGAACAACATTAGGATAATGGGTGAGGTTAGGAACAACATTAGGGTAATGCGTGAGGTTAGGGACAATGTTAGGGTAAGGGGTAAGGATAGGAACAACATTAGGGTAATGGGTGAGGTTAGGAACAACAGTAGGGTGAAGGGTTAGGTTAGGAAAAGTAGTTAGGCTAGTCAGCATAGATTTGAAAAAAAGAAAATCTCATTCCATGCTATAAAATAAAACATAAACCAGTAAAACAAACATAACACGTTTTGTAACAAGAATTAACTCATTCCCATGGCAACATGATCACTCCTGTCCCTCCAGACATGACCATCTAGCACTAACCCTGTAACATACACTACAGTACGGTTCATCAACACAAACTTGGAGGGAAGAGCAAACTTGCAGAGCGTGATTCTGTGCTATTCTTTCGTTCCACAGTGTGTTTTGATTATAGGTACAAAGGTGACTGCATCAAATGTATTTTATTTGAAGAGATATTCCACCGAGATATTCCACCTACACGTTCTGACTCCTCTGTACTTTATTTCAACCTTTTAATTCTCTTTTTAAAATTCCTTTCACAGTTTCATTTCTCCGGCTGACAACACAACCTCTATCTTCAGCACCTTGATTGGAAAAGGTGTTTGACGACCTGTCAGGAGCGCAGGGCATGTATCCTGCACAATGACATGATACGAGGTGATAAAGCATAATGTCCGATTTTAAATAAAACACCAGCAACTTAAGTGCTCTTTTATTGAGGAATTATTACAATTGTCGGGGGGAAATCGCTCGGGGCAATGCACATCTCATCAATAGTAATAGGCGTTGATGGTGCCATAAAAGGGTTAGATTCCAATCACATTTGCATAATTTTGATGCCTTTTCGTATCATATTTTCAGGGAGGTGGGTTGTAAAGTACTCTGTTACATTTACTGACAGAAGTAACTGAAGAATTTGCACTTCTAAACTTGTTCTACTCTACTTTTTACTTGTCCTTTATTATATTATTTTGACAATTTTACACAAAAACTCTTCCACTTCAAGTCTTCTTATACAGTAGGAGTAGGAATACATTTTTTGAGAAAGTTTCAAGTCTTTTAATCCAAATGCCGTGCCTCTCCCTGTTACTAAGGTCACTGCGGTGCATGTTTTCCTCTCCATAATAGCTAAACATATTGTGGCCGTTCAAAGTTAAAGTTGTTCCTACTTTTTTTCTTGTTGTTTCCCGGCCCACATGGTCCTTTCTAATTCGCCCTCAAAGTGAATGAGGACAACATCAGCACACTGGGGGAAAAGAGAAGGCAATCATTCTTCCTTACTTGTAAATATGAACTTTTTAGCACTTTTCTTTTTGTAAACAACACTGTTTGCACTTTTGGAAGTTGGGACAATCAACACTTTTTCCTGACTTGGCCTTTGTATCTAGAAAACGATCCAAAAACAAACACCGAACAGTAAATTAGATCAGTACATACTGTTGTGTCCTTGGACAAAACACTCTGCCTTCATACTTTTGTATTATTCTTGTGCATCATAATTGTCCCTTTTTTAAATTCCAACATTGATAAAACATAAAGAAAAGAAAATAAACAGGTCCATTGATAAGTGATTAAAGGGCCTTGGGTTTATAAATGTCACAAGGTAATGCATGTTTATTTGCAATTGAAAGTGCTTTACAGAGCAGGAAAAATGTGCATTAAAATCACAAAACAGATTTAAAAAACATATAATAAAAAACATATTATAAAAATTACTCTAAAAGAAAAGTGTGCGGATATAATTTTTCAGACGTATGCACAGAAACCAAACTGTTTTTAGCCTGGGTTTAAACACTGTCCCACAATACGTCGGTCCACAACAGAAGAAAAAGACCCAAGAACCCAAGACAGCTAGTGTAATAAAATAAGGGTGTCCACACAGGGCAAAGATACAAAATGTTCGTATTCCACAAAAATAACGATATAAAGACAAAAGAAAAAAAAAAACAGCCAGGAGGAAAATCCAAACTTACACAGGAAGACCAGGATGAACATGAGCTAATGAGCCAACAAAGGACACAGGAAAAGCCTGGCTTTAAATAACACAGAAACACATCAGGACGGGGCAGGCAAAATGAACAAACAACATAAACAAAACAAAAAGATAAGGACACAAACTGGGTACAAGTCAAGAGAACAGGAAAATGTAACCTAAGAAACTAAACACATGACGACTGGACCGTGTTGACTGGATGATAGCTACAGCAACAAACAGTGCAAGCAGCTTTTGTTAAAATTGTACCAAAATCTCAGTTGGAACCTACATGTATCACCACTTACAAAAATGGCGATATGCGTAGGTTCCATAGTATCTGTATCAGTATCTGACAAGGGAATACCTTAGAACAGTGACAGCCAGTCAATTAAAAAAAATACACAAATTCATAATTTTATTTTTGGCTATATGGTTCATATATTGTATAAAATGGCCGCGTTGCTACATAGTATGTGTTTTAATAATCTGAGTGCATTGTTTTGTTCATTTGTTTTATTTGTCCATTGTGTACGCTGGATCCCTGCGCACAGAGTGGGTGTCTATGTGAGAGCCTCAAGTTTTGACAAAGTTTGACGTCACTTGAGGACAGAGATTGGGATTCACGTATTTCTGTCATATTTCCGACCTATTCTGATTCAGCTGCAGCTCTGACCCGCCTGACTCGCACACTCTGCTTTGGCGCACTTTTCTAGAGTCTCTGATGACTATTTCAGCTTCAAATCTCGGTAACGCTTTAGATTAAGGTTCCTTAGTTAACTATTTATAAAATGTTAATAAGCACTTATAGTTTGTTTATGCACTTATAACGCCTTATACATGTTTATAATCCATCAGCCAAAACATGTAACATGTACAGAGCATCAATGAGCCGCATATTACATTATTTTCAATTATCACGCTAATAAATGCTTGTAAATGCCTTATAAGTGCTTATAAACACATAACAAGTGCTTATTAATGCATTATAAATAGTTTATTAAGGAACCTTAGTCTAAAGCGTTACCTAAATCTCATGTGAACAAATGTAAAATACAGAAACTATTTAAGCATATAAGACTTGTTTGTGGAGGATCTGGCTTGAGCAGTGAATATTGAATATTTTAATTTATGAATGAACGTGAATGTCTAGCTAAACAGGATAAGCATTCACCTTAAGCAACAAATTTGACCTCAGTTTTCTACTTGTGTATAGCATTATTTAGTATTTCTACCCCACCTTCTACCATCATTGCTACTCTACCCACCTCTTCAACCCAATTTCATCTCCCCAAATCAAACAATCATCTCCAACTTCATAACAGGCCGCAATTAGTTAATTACACAAGCCGGAGCAATTAGGAGGTGAGGCAAACAGCGCGTTGTGACGAGGGAACAGCTCTGGGGAGGTTCTCCGTTGTCAACAATGATTAATTCAGCCCGACGCCCAACTTATTTGTCCCGCTGAGAGTGCCGCGATGACAGCCAGCGTCACTTGTAATTTGTGTCACAGGCGAGCGCCAGTGATACGTGGGACAGTGACAGGTTGTCTTAAAGCGAGCGGTGGTTAAGGAGAATTAGCCGGTCAAATGGAAACGCCCCGACAAGAGATTTTTAGTGGCTTTGGGAAGAGCTTGATGTGCAACTTAAAAAAGGAATGAGTTCAAATGTCTGAAAGTTTGACAGCTCGGCACTTTGTAGTATTTTCTAGGTTAACAGAAGAGCAACTACAGTAAGCAGGCCAAGATGTCTTATTGTGTAATTGTCAGAATAGTCAAGAATAAAAGCTAGCAACTGACATTACTGAGAAAAGATTTGTTTCTGTTTTGTGGAGTGATCCGAATATGAAACTAATAGACCCTTTAAAATGTCATCAGAATTAAATGAATGAAGTTTTTTAATGATTAGTTCACATTAAAGCCAAATTCAACTGGTTTTAAGTGTTTGTGTTGGGAAAAAAAAGCAATACAGTTGAATGTCCAGGGTAGAAAGGTCAGTTAGTTTGCTTTTCTATTTAAAATAAGTTAAAAAAATTGACAAAATACAATTTCTTTCTAGCCTTAAAAGTGTATTTTAGCTTCAAAGTAATTTAATTCATGGCACAGTATCTAGTATATCTCTAGATAAAATGAAAAATGATTTCTGTGAGTATTTTTTCCAGTAAAGCCCAAAGATCTGGATTGTTCATTCATCATAAATGCAAAGAGTTTATCATAATTTCCTAAAACATAATGTACAATACAATAATACATGTGTTTAGAGCAGCTCTGATGTCACTCACATGTGTGTGAGTGCTTTTCACTTTCCAAAATCATCTCAATTCTTCATATTTTGTGATATCCTGAGGTTAATCCCAGTTTGTCCAGTGAAATCACATTATGCTGCACTTCACATTTGCCTCCATTCCAAATTTAGAATGTTTTGTTTACAAACTAATAAAAGGACTATAGGTATGATGGATTAAAAAGAGAAAACATTTCTATGGGAAGAAATGTGTAACTTTTTCAATTTGACTCATGTTATTAAGCATTAAATTCTATCTCCATGTGATGTCCTCAAACCAGTTTAGAGGTCTGTCGTCTCATTTACAGTCAATTTTGTTACTTAATTAATGATTCAAGTAAAAGTATCTTTAAAAAACTGTACAAGTATAAGTTTGGAAGTACCAGTTTCAATATGTACTTTAACCTGATACCACGATGTCGTCCCACTGGTGTTGGGCATCCAAATACGCATTTTCTGCCTCAACAAAAGAAATGCTAGTGTAAATAACTCTGTGTCGTGGCTCTGTATAGCGTTGGACATTTTTTATTTTGCATGCCCTTATTTTAGCATAATATATACGTTTCAATTATAATGGCAATAAAAAACATTCTGATTCTGGACTTTTTTCTTAATCTATTCCTTTTTGTCCACCATTTGAAAAAAGGATAAAAGAAAAGCTGCTGGACAATATAAAAAGAAGGCTGTACCACATTTATTATCAGTCAAATCAACCATTCTGAGAGGAATCAGGATCAGCTTGTACTCAGAAACAACAAATACAATAAATAAATAAATAGTACTTTTATATGGAATCCTCCTGGTTGTTTTTTTTCTTTATTACACGTCCCTAGAACTTATTTTTAGTGGATTATCTTATGTTTTGAAAGAGGAATTATCAGTTCATCCTCCAGACCCCAGCTTTACTCTTCCTTATATTTACCAAGGAAATCTAGACAAAATAAAAAAAAAAATATCCTCTAAAGCTTGTTCCCACTTATAACTAGAGTGAATCAGACGTTCGAGGTCAAAACAACTCAGTCTCAGCTTCAAGAGTCCATACAATTGTTTGTGCTCCAAAGGATTCAAGAACAGCTTTGGGGCTCATTCTAGTCAGACGCTTTGGGAAAAATAGGCCGTAATCAAAGAGTTTTAAGAGTAAATAAAGTATAGTAACTGTTACCGCTTAAATGCAGTGATTTTGACGAAGAATTGTGCCGGTCCTTGGTCAATAGCAGCAATTCCACTCAAACTCTTGAATTTCCCTAATACTCAATGGTCACTTTTGCTGTTTTCACTAATACAACTGATCTTTTAGTGACTGATCTAATATAAAAACGCCTTATCATTCCATGTCTTACTCGCCAGATCTATTCATGGGTGTCAAATAAAAATATTATATCTTTTGAATGGGAAAACATCCTCACAAAATCTTTCAAATCAGAAAGAAATCATTTGCCCGAAACCCATGAATAACTTAGTCCTGGACGTCTTCATCAGCAGGTGTTTGACAGGTAATTTGCCGCTAAATGATTTGGCTTATTCAATCATTCGCCAGTTCGGGGGTATTTTTTTCTCTTCGAGGTCACAGTTCAGGCGGGACATGTTGTAAAAACGTCACCGGGGCTGATTGTCTCGGCGGGTTCTGCAGAAGACGCGAGAGGACTGAGAAAAGTGTGTTTGTCCAGAAGAAGAACAGAGGAGACAGATAAGAGGCGGAGAGAGGAAAAAGCCCTCAGGCCGCTTCAGACAGCCTCCAGCATCCACACCACGAGCTGCCATCACGCTGCAGGAGGGGAAAATGTACATTCAAACACAGGTCGAGCTAGTTTTTCAGTCGTATAACTTGTAGAAACATGTATGTACAGGATATAACATCAAAGTATAGTCAACGTTTCTATAAGATCTTAAATGTACGCTCATGTCTCCATCAGTGCAGCTAGTTTATACAGTGAAGGGATAAATGAATAACGCAATTTTAAACAAAGTGACTGTCGACTTTACTAATAGGGCGGCATAATATATTGCAAACATATTGATATTGCAATATTGACTGACGCAAGAATATCGCAACTAAAGCAATTGCAGTAGCACCAGGGTCCTCAATATGACCAAGACATGTTGTTAAAATGAAAATGCAGCTTGTTTTATTCATGATTTTCCTCATTCAATCCAAACTAGCCTTGATTTTAGTCTTGGTTTTATATAACTGCAATTGTGCTGTCAAAAAGTGTATTCAAATATTGCAACAATATTGTTATTGCAGCACTTCAAGCCACATCGCGATCATTTTTAATATAGGAAAAGATAAGATATCACTTTATTAATCCAGAAGGAAATGTGTTTCAGAGAAGCCATTCAAATACATTTACTGTAGTTAATAAGAAAATTCTATAAATACTTTTGTTTTTTAATATACGGTGTCACTGCGTATATAACATCAGATGATTAAGGAAATTATTGCGCAGCATCAATTGTATATATAATAAATGAGAAATCATAGCTCTATACCTTCATTAAAACAACTGTGGCTGTTATATTTGAGTGAATAAATTAAAAAAAAACTACAACTTTTATTAGTTTATATTAAAGAAAATTGTGGCGCACCAAATGGTACATAAACAAAACCAAAATTGCTAACATAAACAACAAAAATATAATGCAATACAAACAAAAAAGTATATGTGATATAATACAAACTTAAGTTATTTTTTATTGCAGCAAACAAAAAAACAAAACGAAATAATGCAAACTATCTTTAATGTATTTGATAGTTACTCTTACTTTGGGCAGTTTCTTATAATCAGTCTTTGCATTTGTTACTCATTTTTCTGCGCTCTAAAACTCTGCCGTGTCCCATGCAGCTCATAGTGGAGCGGACTTCCTTGTCTAACATGATCTTAACTGGAGCAGGGTGAGGTGAATGGTGGGCCTCATTAATGCATGGTTCAATACGCAGCAGTGGCACAAGGACGAGCACAGACACCTGTCGATGGCCGACACACACCGGGTTTAATCATTCATGTGGAATTAATCAAGGTTTAAAGCCGACCCACAACTAAAGCTGCGCTGGGGGGAAGTAATGCAGCAGATAGATCCAATAATATTTGACGCCACATGTACTTTCTGGCACTGGCGATTTACAAAGTATTTCTCCTGCTTTCACTCTATACTGTCCTGAGTAAATAGTGACCACAGCAAATCAAAATCAAATGCTATACAACTTTATTTGTATAGCGCTTTACAACAGCAACGAATGAACCAGAGTGCCTTCCATTAGTGCATACATCGGGCCTGTCTGAGAAGTTTCAAAGGATTTTTAGACAACACGACATCCCTGTCTATTACAAACCTGGCAACACACTTAAACAGAAACTGGTCCACCCGAAAGACAAGAGGCCGACAGAGAAACAGAGCAATGTAGTTTATTCGATAGAGTGCAGTGAGGACAGTTGTAAAGAACGTTACATAGGAGAAACAAAACAGCCATTGCACAAAAGGCTGTACCAACACAGAAGAGCGGCCTCCACAGGACCGCAGAGTGCAGTCCATCTGCACCTAAAAGCTACAAATCACTCGTTTGAGGACAGTGAGGTGAAGATTTTGAGCAGAGAGAAGAACTGGTTTGAAAGAGGAGTAAAGGAGACCATTTTTGTAAAAAGAGAAAATCCTTCTCTGAACAGGAATGGGGGCTTAAGATTTAATTTAGCCAAAATTTATGACAGCATACTAACACCTTGGTCCAGATCAATAGACCAGTCAAATGCTAATGAGGCAATCAGTAGTGAGGAGGGAGCAACAGCCAGCTATCAAGATAACAATAGACCTTTAGACACAGGTGAAACTAGGTGAGGCCAACCATTAATCAACAAGATAGACCAATTAATCAAGTCCCAGGTGACAAACAAACAATCTTATAACAAAGACAGGAGTGCAGTGACTCCTCCCTGGGGGCTGGACTCCCACTACTTAGAGTAGCATATAAGGCCCAGGTTCCCATACCAGCTCTCTGATTGACAATGACTTTTGGATAAAAGTCGAAACGTCTCGATCTTTAAACGGCGTCCGGATGACAACCTCTGAACCCCTTTCTACGACATACAAAAATACTTATTTTCATTATGACACTGCAACTTTTCCAAAATGGCTACTCAAAGTACATATGACACATTCCACTATTTTCCCCCCAGTTTGACAGTTTTAATAAAGTTCATAGTGTTACTTGAGCAGAAGTTGTGACATACTGAAAACAAGGGCCAAAAGTCAGCTAAATTACACAATAGCAATGATTTGCCAAATAAAAATAGGTGATAGTTTTACTTTGTGAGCGTGAGATTGCCGACTGTGGTGAGTCGAAAGCAAAAAGCAAAGCTCTTGATTTACCGGTCAATCTACGTTCCTGCCCTCACCCGTGGCCTTGAGCTTTGGGTAATGACCGAACGGACAGGGCAGGGTGGCTGGGCGCTCTTAGGAACTCTTGGGAAGATGCAGGACACGCTAGAGGGAGTATGTCGCTCTGTGTCCCGGGAACGCCCCTGGAGGAACTGGAGGAACTGTGTCTGGACCTATCTCAGGCTGCTGCTACCTCCGCAACCCCAGATCAGCGTAAGAAAATAGATGGATTGATGGCTTGTTTAATCTGTTAGAAAATTGTGTATGTCATGCGTAAATTGCCTCTGCATTTTAAATAGAATCGCACTTATTGATGAAAAGGATTCCTGTTTAGAACTTAGCACTACTTTCTTTAATTTTCAGTTTCTATTCTTTCCTCTATTTCTTCGCAAACTTGACTGATGTAAAACTGTGCTAAATTTAGTGCAGGTGCTATCCAACCAAACAAAATGATCAGCAAATATTCATTTCATATAAATTTCAAACACTTTAAACAGTTGAAGGATTCACTGTAGTAACACAGACATACAACTTGGTGAAAGTGACACAGTACTTTTAATCTAACTGAGACCGTCTTGGTTTCACTTGGAAAAATCTGTCATGTCATTTTAAAAGACAGTAAAGATGAAAAAAACGAAAACTTACATCACACTTTCTTCATATTCCGACACCCGCTCTAATAGAAGTGTCACTATCCATTTGTGCTCCTCCATATGTGATTATAACTCAGACATTTATCCCGCGTACTCAGATCCAGCTCGTATTGAAGTTCTGCTCTCGGACCAGCCGTATCGACTCTTATTTTAAAGTGAGGATCGATCGCGCCTCTTCTCCCGTGGCCGGACTCTTGTCAGCTGTCCGTTTCCCCTCCACTGGTCTGTCCTGTCAGCTTTTAGCCAACCTCCATCAGCGTCATTATCTTTGCTTCTCCCCTTCGATATTCATCTGCTCTTTCCACAGCCAGGCGGGACGAGCCCTCTGCTTAACGGCCAATGCAGCGGTTGTCTCCAGCAATTAGCATTCGATAAGGCTTCTCTTAGAGTGCGGACAGCGGGGCATCTGTCAAACTCTGAGGATCAGATGGAGGCGTCGCAGATTCTGATGGTATCAAAGAGTTTATTGCTGGTGTTTCATGGCAAGGTTGGGTTGGACGATGTAAAACGCGTAACTTTGCATTGGTGTTGTCACGATATTAAATGTCAAACGTCGATACTAAGAGACCGGCTCAGTAATCGATATTGATTTTGAGACCACACAGCAAAAAGTGTGTGTCTAGTCTGCCTTAAAATGACTTGAATGTATCATTTTTTATCTGGATTTGAGTAGATGATGCAGATATGTCATTGGTTTCAAAGGATTTCTGACTGGTCATGCGATAATTTAGCTGAAGATAAGAACAGAAATTCTATCTATATTATAATATATAATCTATAACCCATTGGCAAATAATTTGGCAAAATGTAATGTACTGAAACAAGTCAGAAATGTTGGAAACTTGTAAAATAATTTAGTTCAATCAAATGAATAGTCTTAACTAATCTTAACTAGTAAAAAACATCTGAAATTAAAGGTCACATATTCTGCTACAGTGACTTTTTTGAGCTTTTAGTCATGTTCTTACAATAATCCATCATCAAAAACATACCTGGAGTTGCATTTGCTTCATACTGTTTTGAGAAATGCTGGCCGAAAAATCCTCTTGTCTCTGACCGTCAAAAACAATTCCTGCTGAACTCCCTTGATCCGTAACATTTTTTCAGATACTCTACGCTATTTTTCTGAGAATCTTCCACTGTTTTAAGTCCTTAAATCATCGCCAGACTCGTTGTAAGCATTTCTGCCATCTAAACACGATCACCGCAACTGCGAGCCTGATCATAGCGTGTTAGTCACTAAAAGAGATAACATAACTAAATTGTGTAAGAGTTAGGCGTCTACTGGCTGCATACACGCAATAAGTGTCAGGCCAGACAGCAGAGAAACATGTTCATATGGTGCATGATAAACTTTTATATGTTTTAAAACATGAGATGGCAAATTTAAGGGACTCGAGCGTGTTTATAAGGCTAATAACACTTAGAAAAATGCATTATATTTTTCCTTTAAGATTAATATCCTTTAATCAAGACATTTAACTCATTTTTTACAGTGCAAAATTATAACAAAAAAACAACAACTGTAATTTAGTGTGTAATTTTCATCACAAAATCATATTATGTGTGGACATATACTAGTCCTGATAAAGCTCAACATAATTCTAAGGATACGTTCAAAGTGAGGTCATTTAATTCTGATCTGGATTTGGTGGTCCTTTAGTCCGTGGTTAGTCCTGATCTAGATTAGAGTTGAGTTTAGTGCTGGTTAAGTTTGATGTGGTAAATGTGCGAGTGTGAACGCAGCCTAAAACTGTTCAGGAAAAGTCCAATTTTGTCCTGTTTGTGTGTGTTTTTTCCTTGAATCTTTTTAAATGAGTTTCTGTTTGATATAATTTTAGTATCTGATATTGTTTACTTCTCTGTCAAACTTGGAGGCTCTCAACAACTCATTGATACACACTGATTGAGCTTAAATTATAGTGGCGTGTATATACTGCCACTTTTAAATGTATACAATTTTTATTATTCTGTTGTATGAAATGTGTGAATGTAAGTATCTAATTATGATTGCATCATTCTGTTTTAATCCAGGATGTACATTCAGTATATACCTAAGAAATAGAATATGAAATAGCATAAATAAAAAAAAAAAAAAGGGGTAGAAATGGAATAAAACTAGATCATAAATAATAATTCTGTACTGAAATCCTCTGCTGTCATATTGTAGTTTTGTTGTTGTTTTATTGCCTCATAGCCTGTGGTTATACAGAAATAAATTGTACAAAATGCAAAAAAACTATCTATCCTCTTCTGCAACAAATCTTGAGAGATGCCTGAGCCTTAGCTTCCCTCTGTCATGTTCTAAAAATGGATGTGAATCTTACGCCGTGTTAATGTATCACTTTTCATTTCATTCTGGACATGTTGAAATTATGCATGAATTAATTACAAAGCATGAGCAAAGACTTAATTTATAATGATTAAGATATGCGTATTAATATTGATTCAAGCTCAGTTACCCATAATAAGTTACCAAACCTAAATTATAATAAACATTCACACTCGCCACATTCAAACTGGGACTAAACCATAACTAAATCAGAAACTAAACCTGGATTAGATCAGGACTAAACAAAGACTAGAACAGGACCAAACCAAGCCCAGATCAGGACTGCAATGGGCCCAATTAAGGACCAAATAATGACAAGTATGAACTCACCATAAGCCTTTGTTCATGCTTTGTTCATGCTTTATTCAGGCTAATTAAGATGGGGTTATATAAAGTGCACAGATACAGACGGCATCGAGGACACGCCCACAAACTGAGCTCTGTGGGGACAACAATCCATTCTTTTTAATGTGTCAGAGCTACTCGTTAACAACTGTTCAACAACTACAAGAGTGAACGCCGAGTTTAGGAGTCACATTGTGCTAAATACAGACATAAAGAAGAATAAAGAGGTCCAACGGCGTAAATTTGCATCCTTATCCATGAATGCTTACGTTAGCTGTGGGCTACATGTTGTATTTTCTGGGTCACCTCCATTACCAGACGTATAACTTCTCCAACATAAACTTCAACAGAAACAACAAACATATGTCTTATGCTCTAAATCTTAAACGCAACTGTCAGCTTGATACTTGCACATGTCTCCGAGCCTTAGTCATGTTTCTGGAGCAAATGTAAACTCATCAGTCTCCCAGCTGTGTCCCAGTTTACCTCACACACTCGGGCCCTTCACACGAGCTGCCGAGGTGAGCCGCATCTGGCCTGTGTCCTGCTGCTGCTGTGGGTGATTTACAGCGGGAGTCCATGGGCTGAAACTGTAGCCTGACGTTCCACAGCGCGCACCTCCAATCAGGCCCTCCTCCTTTGTCTTTATGGATCGCGGCTACCAGCTGTTAAGCACTTCCACTTGGACTGCGGTCATTTCCTGTCGGAGCCGCGGAGGGCGTACGCAAAGGTTCACAGTGACCTCCAAGGAACATAAAGTGAAACTAAAGCTCAGAGGCAGCTTCGGTGTTTTTGGTCATTAATCAAGTGAGCTGCACTCAACTGTACAAGTCATTACCAGCAATTTATATGTTTCGAATGTTGCATAGCGACTCAGAGAATAGGTCAGATCATGCAGGAAGACTCAAAAATAAAAAGCTGAAAAATAAAGAGGTAAGTGGACTTAACTTTTTTAGATTATTACACTTAAAGGGATACTGTGTAGTTTGCTGTTATCAGGGCCGCTGCTAGCTTTTTTGGTGCCCTATGCAAAATGTCTTGATGGTGCCCCCCCTCGCCCCGCATTAAATGACCAAACCCACAATTACTTTCATTTCTTTCCATGTTCATTTTATTATCTTAAATTAAATACACAATATATAGTACTATAAACACAAGATGGAAATCTAAGTTGCCAACAAAAAAATATTAATAAATATCTTAAATAACTAAATAAAACTTAAATATTCAAGTGTAAAACAAATACCACCCAATAAAAGTGCAAATATGAATATAGATAGAATCATCCAACAAGTGAAGTGTAAACATTAACAGGCTCCTACAAATGTGTACGTCTACATTTTCTAGCTGCAAAGTTGTTTATCAAGTCGTCATATGAGGCTTCTGTGCCAATTGGTGGTGAGTTCAAGGGGTCAAAGAAACGAAATATTCGTAACTGTAAATGATTACTACTACTACAATTTATTTATTTATTTTTTGCAAAAAATGAATAAAAATAGTTTATTCAGCTTTAAGAAATGCACAGGAACTGTTGTCATTGTGAATGTATCATTGGCATCACATTTATTCACGGATTAAGTGCAGTAAAAGCCCACGCACCAAATGTCCCCTAAACGCCTCAGAGTCAGACGTTAGCTGCAGAGCGGCAGGTAATAGGCTCCTCCCTCTCTCTCTCGTCTTCATCATTCTCTCACACTTTGCCTGGGGTCTTGGTCATCCCTGTTCTCTGAGGGAGGAGCCGAGGAGGAAAGAGAGAGAGCCCTTGGCGTCGCGGTTTTATTAAATTACGTGCGTGCGCTTCACTTTGGCGAGCGCCGGAACGCGGCGCCGCGTGGGCACCGCGCGTTTTCGCCACGGCCAGGCGGCCACGGCACAGCCGATGTGGTGCCCCCTCAGAGCACTGGGTGCCCTACGCGCTGTGCGTTACGTGCTTAATGGAAGCGGCGGCCCTGGCTGTTATATATGTATATGTATAGATATATATTACATTTTTCTGTGGAAAAAAACACAGACAACATGCAAACTCCACACACAAGGCTCCATGCCACCTGGGATGTTGTTGAAACGTTTTTGATTCATCCCATGTTCAAGTTGCATTGAGATGAATAAAAAGTGTTCACCGAGTGGCACGACACCTGTGCTCCATGTGAGCGACCAGCAGTGAGTGAGTGAGTTAAAATCCAGCTTTTGACAGTTTGCCCAGTCTTATCCCCATTTCACTCTGTACTGTCCTAAATAAAAAAAAATAAAAAACTACACTGTCCATGTTGCAAGTTGAATGAAAAACCCAGAGCGTCAAAATCTGGTGAAAAATATTACTTTTTACGTGAGAATGTGACGCACTAACATGCGTCATTCTATGACAATCTTTGAGTGAGAATGTGTTCTGATATCACTTAAATATACACAAGTCTTATTTGCGTGACAGTTAAGTTGTTTGTGTGATAGTATGGTTAGTTTCTAAACCACTTTATGTTCCACTTTTGCCTCCATTCCACAACTGAGAATGTTTTTGTTTACAAATGTACTCATTATCATTAACAGATCACATATGACGGGTTACAAGCTTTATTTTTTTATTTAGCAAATATATTTCCTCCCATTCTACAAACTACTGAAGAAGTCTTTCCTATAACTTTTCAGACTTTTGCAGTTTTGTAGGTGTACTATCATTTTTCCCCCTGCTGTAATTGATTTGTAAAAGATGTGATTAATACCTCTCAGAGACAGTAGTCTGGCTGCTCTCGCTGGAGCCTGGATGTTGCTTGTGCCCATCGGCAACAGTGTGGAGCGCAGCCAGCTTCCTCCTGCACAAACCTCCTGCATTATGATTCAGCAGGTCCTTCAAATCAATGGCCTCTCATCTTCAGATGCTAATCTCCAATTACAAAGAGCCTCTTGTTTTCTATTATGATGTATACAATCATTTCCATAAAGAACAGGGTCAAAAACATTTGCAAATTCAAAAGTAGATGTGCATTTATCTTGAGTACTTCGCGTCCCAACCTTGGATGTCCGCAAACAAATAAGTTGCAGGAGTATCATGCTTTTGATGGTGATTAGCATGCAAAGAGCCCCCAGGTCGACCAGGCCGTCCAAACACTGAAATGGAAACCTCGTGTTACGCTAAAAGGCCTCTTGTTTTGTATTTCAAACAACGGCGCCGTAATTGCTCGGAGTCTAAGCCTAAATGCGGTGAAGAATGTAGAAAGCCGCGCAGTAATTGTGCATTAATTCATCGCAAGGTCCTCAGGTGGTTTGGGGGAAGACGTTATGACGGGTTTGTAAACTAATCAGACGAGATGTTTGCAGGCTTCGCGGGGCCTTGATGAGTTTTTCTCTCTGGTTTTATTTTTAGTTCAAAGGCACCCGTCGACCTTTCTTTGAATCATCGAGCAACAAAAGCAGATCTTGTTATCAAAGGTGAGCTTGATGTTAAGTGAATGTAATGACAGATGACTTAAATGACATGATAATAACTCCGCCCCTCATTTTGGAAACACACTTCAAAACCTTTTATTTATAACAATTCATATTATGCACAAACAAAACTTGAAGTGGGTATGACAGGTTTTAAGATTTTCTAGTTTGGAATGTTTGGTGGAATAATACCTGTTGTAAATATATATGATAGTGTTAACCCAATAAAAAGTGACAGTTTGAGAGGAAAAGTTGAAAAATATGGTGAAATCATTCTGATTCTTTAAATAGTGATTCATAATAGAGCTACTGTCATTTATTTGTGTTTGTCAAATCATAATTTATGAGACATTAGAGGAGTTTAGGCTCAGTGTACAGTTACACAATTTCCTGTTGTGATGTCATTGAGAAAGTGTTTAAATCTAAACAATTGACAAACTGGAACAAAAATTCTAAAATGTGTTTGCAAAATTGTAAATATAATTATCTGTTTCAGTAACTAGTGGTTCAACCTGTCAGGGGCACTTTAAGGTGACACACTACAGACAATTAAATTTCCTTTTTTGTTTTTTGGTGGGTTTGCTCTCAACATATCGGTTTCATGAGGACCAATCTTTACTTCATTTAATCCACTTCATCCATAGATTTCTATAAGACACTGAAAAAAAGGTTGTTTTCTTAAAAAGCATTTTTTCCCCCTCGGGACATAAGGATCCCCACTTAAAGTAGATCCCACACACACCAAACTGGACAATCTTGGACTCAAGGGTTACTTTTTGATATCTAATTCTAAAACTGATTTGCAAATTCAAATTCTCAGCCCCCCTGCCCCCCCTCGCCCTGACAGACTCTCCCATCACCACCGTGGACTCTTTCCGCTTCCTCGGCACCACCATCACTCAGGACCTCAAGTGGGAGCCGACCATCAGCTCCATCATCAAGAAGGCCCAGCAGAGGATGTACTTCCTGCGGCAGCTGATGAAAGCCAAGCTGCCGGCGCAGATGATGGTGCAGTTCTACACGGCCATCATCGAGTCCATCCTCACCTCCTCCATCACCGTGTGGTACGCTGGAGCCACAGCCAGGGACAAACAGAGACTACAGCGCATTGTGCGCTCTGCTGAGAAGGTGATCGGCTGCAGCCTTCCATCTGCCCAGGACCTGTACGTCTCCAGGACTCGGGGACGAGCAGGTCGGATCACAGCTGACCCTTCTCACTGGACACGGACTATTTGAGCCACTCCCCTCGGGCAGGAGGCTACGGTCCATCCGGACCAGAACCTCCCGCCACAAGAACAGTTTCTTTCCCTCTGCCGTTGGACTCATGAACACTTCATAACACCTGCCACTTTAACAATATATTATATAAGAACTATCTATTTGCACTACCACATTTGCACATTTGCACATTTGCACATTTGCACTGTCTGCCAACTGTACATTTCTGTATATAGTCTTAGTCTATCCATCTTAGTCTATTTTATTCTTAATTTTATGCATGCCTCTTTTATACATTTTATTATATTTTATTCATTGTTTTATGTTGCACCTTATGCCGAAACAAGTTCCTATGTTTGTGAATTTTTGATCACTGACAATGGCAATAAAATGTTTCTGATTCTGATTTACTGATGTTTTAAGTTTTTAAATTTTTTTTAAATGAGGCAAAATTTGAATTTTTCGTGCAATTTTCGGTCAAATCTAGTTTACCCAAACACAAAATAAGAAATCCAAAATCCCCTCTGTAAAGTTTTTTGTAACCAATATGTGAACGAAATGAACTAAGAAGTTTAAACCTGGTTCTGTTAATTTTTCAGATTGAAATGTCCAAAATTTTGGCTGTTTCATTTCCATGAAAAACTTGTAACATGTTTTTTTTCTTTACTTTTACTTAATTAAACTACAGGAAAAGTTTCAAACTGATACTTTAAATTTAAGTTTTTTCCTATTATAGTTATATAATATATAATATAATTAATAATTTAAAGATTTCAAATTTGTCCTGTAGTTTACTCACATAAATGTAAAAAAATGTATTACAAGTTTTTCATCAAATAGAAAATGTGTAAAAACTGCCAAAATTGCACATATTTGGAACATTTCAATCGGACAAATGGATAGAACCAGGTTTAAATGTCTTGGTTCATTTCGTACACATATTAGTTATATATATATAAAAAGGTGATTTTGGATATCTTTTTATCTATCTATCTATTTAGATTTTGAGTAAACAAAATCTGACTAATGTTAATAATATGCATAAGAGAAAGTCAAAGACAGACAAAGCTTTGAGGCTGTTTTCACTCTTATCTGTAACAGACATGAGTTTAATATAAGATGAGCATCAAGCCCTTCAGTCTAAACCTACAACTAACGCACTGAAAAATATATAATATATATATATAAATCTATACAGAGCCATTTCTCACTGGAATGTGCTGCAGCAAAAATACACGCTGATGAAGAATGTTTGTGTATATATATATATATATATTTTTTTTTTTCTCTTTTTTTCCTACTTGATTGGAAATATATTATGTAATAGGAATTATAATGAATTTTGTTTTGTAACACAGGGTATCTTAGTATATACGTGGGTAGTTAGCAGTTTGACGTAAAAGATGTATTGTACAGGAAGCATATTAAAATATTTATCAAATAAATTGTGTGTGAGGGGTGGGATTAAATAAGTATTACTTCATCCCACTCCTTTTCAAGCAAAGATAATTAAATAAATCTTGAGGTATCCAAGTATTTATTTGTTCATTTAAAACATGCTTTCTTTTGTCTTGCTTTTTTTTGTTATATTTAATGAATGTCTTATGTACATTACAAGAAATCTAGATGATTGATTCATTGCTTGAATAAAATATTCTCCAAAATCACTGTTGAAAAGTGTAATTATGGTTAACGTTTAAGAAAACCTCTACCAGCATTGAGTTGTGTGTGTTTCACCAAAACACTTTATGATTGAACCTTTATTGGTCTGTTTTTTGTTTGTTCTTGTTTAATGTTTGTATTTGTAACATGTACTTGTCTTGTATTTAAAATTATGAAATAGAATCCCCAGAAGAATTGCATGATTCAGTTTCCGCCTTTTTTTAACATAAAACATTAATAAATCAAGGTTAGAATTATATATCAACAAACCCTTCAGTACATTCTGTCAAAATCTTGTTATGGACAAATTTGTAAAGTTTGGTGTGTGTAGGTGCTTCTGTAAGGGCTGAGCTTTAAGTTTCTGTGGAAGAAAAATGCATTTAAAGAAAACGGCCTTTAAAGTTACAATGTCCCAGAGAAATCTAGTGGATCAAATGAAGTAATACAACATCTTTAGGAGCAGATTGGACAAGTTTGTTGCTTCCACATGAGGGTCTAGCACTGAGAGCAAACTGACCCCCCAAAAAATGTCTTTGGATACACTCTATACATTTGTAAATCCCCCTAAACAAAGCATACCATATACATATTACAGGGACTGCACACGAACCAGTAGCATGAACATGTAGGTTAAGTAAGAAAATGGCTCCGTAATGAGAAACCAATGACCGCGTAAATCTGGTCATAATGGAGTTAGGAAAATGCATTTTCATGATTCACGGTGGGCATTTCCCCGGACCGCCTGCTGCAAGTCGTTACAGCGGCACGCGAAAGATTCTTTGGGGTAAAATGGCAGCTCGACTGTAAGGGTTGAAAAATGCGACGCAAAACCAACGTAAAGATGAGAAAGGGTGAGACGGATGCTTTCAGGGGAGTGGTCGTGATTCAATCTGGTCTGAAATACAGCTTAATGTAGGCTTGTTGTTTCCAGTAAAGCATGAACGTTGGGGCAAAAGCGTTTCCGGCAACAAAGGTACAGATTGCGGTCTTCTTTCTCTGCCCTCGCACTGTATTACTGAAATATTAAAGCGTTTACTGGACTTTTTACTGGAATCTGTGCACGTTTGTATTTGTATTTATTTATTTTTCTCATCATAAATCCAGAATTGACATAAAATGAAATGACAGAAGCGTGATGGAGTGCGACAGAAACCCAAAAGTGCTCATTCTTAAGGCCACGCCCCTAAAAGTCAAGTAAGAAGTTTAATGGATGAGAATGACATTGATAAACAGTAAATACATATATATATATTCAATTAGATTTATAAATAGAGTAGATGTATTTGTTAATCATGATTTATTTTTACTGAAAATTATTTCTTTCAGATATTTTTTACTGTTTTACTGGTAGAAAATGTAGAAAATAGAATTGATTTATGATTAATGTGAGATCTTAATTAAAAGAATGAACTTTTCATCTCTTAACAAAGTAATTACTAAAGCTATGAGGAGATTTATCATGTTTTATCATAAGAATTAAAGAAAATCATTTGCAACATTAACAGTCTGGGAATTAAATATTGCACATAGATATAATACAGAGTGCTTCATACATAACTGAATATAATACATAACTGTTCAATCAATAATAGAAGGAACATATTTCATTTCAGTGCATTATTCTTCAACTTTGCAATCTCTCATTGTTTGATATTGTAACAGGGCTTGTACCTGAAAACATATTTACCCGACTAAATAATATTATTCATACATTTCAAAAGGTAATTAACAATAAAGAAGCAACTGTATGCAATCAGAGACGCTGCTGGATAAGAACCATGTGAAAACACGTCTGTCATAATAGCCCTGTTTCCACTGGTCCCTCAGACCGGTTCACTGTGGAGCGTCTCGTTTCTGTTCGTGGCAGAGGTTAACGCTGGAAATACGGCGGGTTATCCCAAGATCAAGATCAAGATCAAGTTGTTTCTGTTTGTATCTACTTTTGTTTTTCGTTCTCTGATTCTGCATTTTTTTGTTTTTTGTTTTGTTCTCTCTTGTCCAATCAACTAAAGCGTTCCAGAAGTCTTAAAGTGCCCATGACAGGTTGGACTACTCATTTAACTAAAATGCAGTTAAGATAAATATATTTCAAATTCTGCTAAAACCTTTACAAAATGCATCCCGGTTTTGCCATTAATTTAGGTTTTTAATTTTACTTCCTGGTTGTAAATGATGACATCACACAGAGAAATGACCAAGAAACTGTGTCTAAACCTAAATCTTGTTTCCGTTGCATTAGTTTACAAGGGGAAGACGAGCCCAACGGAAAATAAGTTCTACATGGACTAAAAAGCCGTTTTCAGACTGACCAGGAAATCGGTGCGTTGCTGACTTGTTGTTGCTCGTGTTCATTAAACATTTTACACAAATCAATCTACTTTATACAGTGATCCCTCGTTTATCGCGGGAGTTGCGTTCCAAAAATAACACGCGAAAAGTGAAATCCGTGAAGTAGTCACAGCTTTATTTTTTATTATTTTACAATGCAATACTGAACTATGGAATGAAAATCAAAACCTGTTTTAAAGCCCAAATTTTGTTTAAAACAATAATTTTAATATAGTAATACAAGGTTGGAAACATTGTCACTCGCGTGTTTCACAGTCTGTGCCTCTTCGTCCTGACTCCGCTCCGCTGTCGCCTCTGTTTCTACTGAAGACGCACGACTCTTTCTTTAGTTGTTGGCGCTCTTTCTTTTTCTGAGCAAGAAGATTTTTATAAACGGATATGCCATCTTCGATTATATTTGAGAACTGCAATGAACGACTCATCAAAGGGTCCCGTTCTTGTGCGTGCGCTGAAGTTCAGTGGATGCACTGTAAAAATATCCGCACTGTAAAAAAAATCCGTGAAGCAGCGAAGCCGTGAAAGATGAAACGCGATAGAGCGAGGGATCACTGTATAGCATTTTAGTGGTGAGACTTTTCCCTCGTTCGCCATTAGCTTTAACTGCATTCTCATCAAACGGAAGTGCGTTTACAACAGAAGCTTGACCATAGATTGCATACATCATACCCCATACTTAAATAAATGTTTAAATTAGAATTCAACACTTCCATAAAATAAAAAGGCAAACTGAAATAATAAAAAAATAATAAAACATAAATAAATAAACAAAACAAGCTTGGGTACAAATTACTTACAACAACGGAGAATTGTCAACATTTGCATCCTATGACAATGAAATATACATACTCCAGGGGTCCACTAAAGGTTTAGATGTTCTAGAATGGGTTTCCATACAGCCAGAAATTTTTGAGGGTTACCAGACACTTCATACCTCAATCTCTCAATGTGAAGCACACCTATTAATTCTCTAAGCCAGGATTCAAATTGAGGTGGAGAATCTGAGTTCCACAATTTCAAAATACATCTTTTTGCTATCACCATACCGTAAGCCACTGTTGTAGTAACAGTATGACCCATCCTTTCCAAAGTGCTAGAAAAGCCAAAAAGGGCAGTTTCGGGATCGGGATCAATAGTAACTTTAAATGCACAGGAGTACCATCTAAATATGGAACACCAGAATCCCCGGATCATTGGGCACTGCCAAAATTGGTGCGCCAGTGTACTGGGGGTCACCTTACATCTATCACAGAGCGGTGACGTTTGAGGAAAAATTCTATTTAATTTTACTTTTGAATAATGCAACCTGTGTATAACTTTAAATTATATTAACTGTAGTCTGGCATTGACAGAACATTTATGAGGATCATTTAACGCTTGTTGCCATATGTTGTCCCCAATCGTAATATTAAGATCCTCTTCCCATTTTTGTTTAATATTCATTGCAGGTTGGGCAATATTTTGCAAAAAATATTTAACTAAGACTGAAATCAAACTTTTAGCCTCTGGAGGGCCTAATAAAATTTTAAACAAGGCATTTTCCCCAGGCAGGGAATCAAAGGACGGGACATTCTGTCTTATATAATTCCTTGGTTGTAAGAACCTAAAAAAAAAGGGGTTTTCGGTAAGGAATATTTTATTTGTAATTGATCAAATGAGCAGAATTTTTTATTAATGTAAAGATCTTTTATAGATGATATGCCTTTCTGACTCCAATCTCTAAAGACTGCATCGGTAAACGAGGGAGAAAAAGCATGATTATGCCATATAGGAGCATGCACTGATGTATTTGGGAGCCCAGAAAACTTCCTAATCTGTGACCAAATTTTTTGAGAATTTAGTAAAATAAAATGTTCTTCTCTCCGAGCAGATAATGGCCTAGGAGATGAAAAAAGAATTGCCTGAAGAGATGTATCTGAAATTAATGTATGTTCTATTGTCAACCAGGAAGGAATTTCAGCTAATGGTTCTCGCTCTGGATTTAATTGCCAATAAACCATGACTCTCGTATTAGCTGCCCAGTAGTAATGTAAAAAACAAGGTAGACTAAGTCCCCCAACTTCCTTCGGCTTTTGAAGATGCTGTTTTGATATTCTATGTGCCTTATAGCCCCAAATAAATGGTAGAATAACAGAATCAATGTGTTTAAAATATGACTTAGGAATACAGACTGGAATGTTCTGAAACAGATACATCTTGGCAAAGAGACCATTTTTATAGTATTTACCCGACCAATAAGAGATGGCAAGGTTCTCCATTTTTCTATATTTTGCTTTAGAGTGTTTAATCTCTCCATGAAATTACTTTTAAAGAGAGCTTTGGGATTTTTTGTAATTTTAACACCTAGGTATTTAACCGTATTTGATATTTTAAAAGGAGTTGAGGATATAAAGGCAGGGTCTACGTTGCCTGAAAGTATCATAAGGTCACTCTTTTGCCAATTTATAGTGTACCCCGACACAGTGCCAAAAGTATTTACCAGCTCCAGTAAATGCGGAACAGATAATTCAGGGTCACATAAGAAAATAGCTACGTCATCAGCATAGAGCGAAATTTTATGGTTAACTCCACCAATTGTTATAGGTTTGATCATTGGATTCTCTCTAATGCTGATTGCCAACGGCTCGATGGCTAAAGCAAATAACAATGGCGAAAGCGGACAACCCTGTCGGGTGCCCCTTTCAAGTAAAATGGGAGATGACTTTTCTTGATTGGTAACTACCGCAGCCGAAGGATTCAAATATGCCAAATGGACCCAAGACACAAATGAGTCTCCCAAACCAAACCTCTCCAACACTTTGAACAGATACCCCCACTCCACCTGATCGAAGGCCTTTTCAGCATCTAAATATAAGATGGCTTGTTTAGAACATGCAGTAAACTTATAATATGTAATGTTTAACACTCTTCTAGTATTGAAAAAAGAGTACCTGTTAGGGATAAACCCTGTTTGGTCCTTGTGCACAATTGATCCAATATAATTATTCAACCTATTTGCGAGTATTTTGGTAAAAATTTTACAGTCCAAATTTAACATAGATATTGGACGATATGATGCAGGATTACAATCATCTCTTTCAGGTTTCAGAAGGAGGGTAATGTTTGCATTGTATAATGTAGGAGGGAGTGTGTTTGCTTCAATAGAGTAGGACAACATTCTGAGCAATAGCGGGGATGTCTGTCCGACAAATTTCTTATAAAATTCTACACAAAAGCCATCTGGCCCGGGTGCCTTCCCATTAGCAAATGATTTTATGGAATCCGTCTTTTATAGTTATTGGTTGATTTAAGGCCTCATGTGAAGCCTCGTCTAATTGCGGGATGGGGACCCCGTTAAGCTAAGAGTCGACATCACCCCTTGCCTTCGATTTATACATGTCACGATAAAAATCTTCAAAGCATTTATTTATAACTTTTGGCAGAGTGAATGTGTCTCCAGTACTTGATTTTATCCTGCGTATTGCCCTACTATTCTGTTGTCCTCGGAGTTGACGGGCTAAAAGAGTATGTGGTTTATCACTAAGCTCAAAATAACGCAATCGGAGCCGCGACATTTGATCACTCACTTGTTTAGTTAGAATGGTATTATATTCATATTTAAGATTAAAAATTTCTTGTAAAGTTTTATTGTCATTGTTCTGTCTATAATACATTTCCAACTGTGATAATTTATCATCAATTTCTCTCAGACGTAAATTCCTTAACTTCTTTTGGGATGCTTCATATGCTATAGTATGCCCCCTTATAACCACCTTAAAAGTCTCCCATAAGATAGAGTCGGATACCTCTGAAGTATCATTGGTATGTAAAAATTCCTCTATTTTACTGGTCAAATATTTACAGAAATTTGCATCTCCAAGTAAATATGGTTGCAGCCTCCAAGCAATGTCCCGTTTTGGCATATTGAAATCAAAGACAACACTAGTAGGAGCGTGATCTGAAACAACTATGTTATGATATTTGCTATCAATAACATTAGGTAAAAGTTTAGATCTAATAGAAAGAAGTCAATTCGTGAATAAGAATTATGCAATTTAGAAAAAAAAGAATACTCTCAGTCGGATGTTGCAAACGCCAGATATCCACTAGGTTGGTTGAAGAGATAAGATTATTCAGAGTTACTGCAGTGTTTGATGGTGCAGACTGTTTTTTAGAGGACCTATCCAAATGCCAGTCCAAAACCACATTATAATCTCCAACCATAATTAAAGTAGTATTCGTAAGATCTGGAAGTTTATCAAAAATTTTACGAAAAAAGCCTGCATCATCAACATTCGGACCATAGATGTTAACCAGTGTGACGTGAGTGGAATACAATCTACCAGTTACAATTAGAAATCTGCCATTGACATCACTAATAGTATTTATATGATCAAAAGGAATATTCTTTTTTAGTATTATGGCCACTCCCCGTGCTTTACTTGAAAATGTTGACTGGAATACTTGCCCAGCCCAATTACACTTTAAACGGCCCTGTTTAGATGGTCTAATATGAGTTTCTTGTAGAAACGAAACATCAGGACATAAAAATTTCAAATGAGCAAATACCTTAGCCCGTTTAATGCTATGACCCATGCCCCTTACATTCCAGCTAACCATAGTGACCCCCCCCACTCTTATTACCAACTGTTGTCAGGATGGAGAACTGATAATATTATATTATTTGACACCAAGACCAATGAAGTACCCCAAGTGAACACATAAGAAAAAAAAACAAACAAGCAAATGTATAAAACACGTACAGTACCCTTCCCTCCCCCCTTTCCCACTTTCCCAAACAAAGTAGGAAAAAAAAAACCCTAACATACTCCTAATAGGGGGTTTAACAGTACCTAAGCTGTTAAAACGCCAACAGACACTAACTAATCAGTGCCCCCTCAAGACCCACCTCATTTTGGCAGATTTTCTCGAAAAGTACATACCCAAATGAAAAAGCTTATTGCATGGTTAACTTACAGTCTATAGGCTTGTTTGATGTGTCATTTGAAAGCTAAGACCTTCTAGTTTCAGAAGCTGTGCATTAGATTTGTCTGAGTGAAACACAGGGCCGCCGCTTCCATAAAGCACGTAACGCACAGTGCGTAGGGCACCAAGTGCTCTGAGGGGGCACCACATCGGCTGTGCCGTGGCCGCCTGGCCGTGGCGAAAACGAGCGGTGCCCACGCGGCGCCGCGTTCCGTTCCGGCGCCGCGCCGCATTACGGCGCTCGCCAAAGTGAAGCGCATGCACGTAATTTAATAAAACCGCGACGCCAAGGGCTCTCTTTCCTCCTCGGCTCCTCCCTCAGAGAACAGGGATGGCCAAGACCCCAGGCAAAGTTTGAGAGAATGATGAAGACGAGAGAGAGTCAGCGGAGGAGCCTATTACCTGCCACTCTGCAGCTAACGTCTGACTCTGAGGCGTTTAGGGGACATTTGGTGCGTGGGCTTTTATTGCACCTAATCCGTGAATAAATATGATGCTAATAATACATTCACAATGACAACAGTTGCTGTGCATTTCTTAAAGCTGAATAAACTATTTTTATTCATTTTTTGCAAAAAATAAATAAATAAATTGTAGTAGTAGTAATCATTTACAGTTACGAATATTTCGTTTCTTTTACCCTTTGAACTCACCACCAATTGGCACAGAAGCTCTCATATGATGACTTGATAAACAACTTTGCAGCTAGAAAATGTAGTCTGTATGTCATTTTTGTTCAGTTGCCTGTTAATGTTTACATATACTTCACTTGTTGGATGATTCTATCTATATTCGTATTTGCACTTTTATTGGGTGGTATTTGTTTTACACTTGAATATTTAAGTTTTATTTAGTTATTTAAGATATTTATTAATATTTTTTGTTGGCAACTTACATTTCCATCTTGTGTTTATAGTACTATATATTGTGTATTTAATTTAAGATAATAAAATGAACATGGTAAGAAATGAAAGTAATTGTGGGTTTGGTCATTTAATGCGGGGCGGGGGGCACCATCAAGACATTTTGCATAGGGCACCAAAAAAGCTAGCAGCAGCCCCGGTGAAACAAAACCTGCAGTACACCTGTTCAAACACACCCTGGTCTTGAAAAATAAAGACGAAATAAAAATGTCTTCCTGAAGACACACTTCATGCTGTGCAACTCCCCACAGCAGCTGTCCACCTTGTTGGCAACAACTGTGTGAAACTTCAGACTTCTAGATACAACCATTTAGATGTTGTGCAGCTTTTTGTATGAAATAACGCAATTGGAGCAAGAGGTCCTTATCTGTGCCAAATGTGCCAAACTGCTTTCCATGCATTTTGCCTCTAATGACCCTGAAAACACATTTGGTCATTTTGGTGACTATAAATATCCCTTATAGATGATTTTTTTTTTTTTTTCATTGTTTCAGATAATGATATTTTAGCAGTGTAACCATGTGCATCTGTACTATATTGTTATATACTCATGAAATGCAAACATATATATATATACATCTTTCTTGGTGTAGAGAAGCAACCTGGGATGATACCAGCATCAGATTGCTACGTGTTTATCTATGTTTGTTGTATCTGTCCCTATCATATAAACAATAAAATAAAAATGAACAAAAAATATAATAGAGATTCACAAGAAGAAACCATATTTTATATATCTATGTTAAATTGAGCACAATGTTTATTTTTATGTTTTAGTGTTTTTTTATATTTTAGTGTCTATGGCTCAGCACGGACCCCGTTGTGTCGTCTTTGGGGCTGCTGAGTTCTATTGGTTCAACCAGCAGTGCTGGCTCAGAAGCTCCAATGGTTTTCCGGGCTTTACGAAGCAGGACTTAAGGAAGTCAAAGCATTCTGCAAAAGAACAAGACAAACGTAAGATTCATACAATGGCTACTCTTCCCATTGAGTATAAATATCATCAGTGATAAAAACATTTTAGATTACATTTCCCAATGTTTACACTCTGTTCTTTGGAAATACAGTATGAGACAAAGTGCATTGTTTAAAGGTGGACTGTGTCTTTTCAGGCGGAGGACATGATTCTTACACAATTTAATCTGCATGTCCTTATTTTAGCATAGTTTCTATATTTTTTAACTATTATTATTGTTCATTGTTTGTGTTAGCTCATTCACAGTGGTAATACAGCTTTTGTGATTCCTGCCTGAAATGTTCCACAGTTTGGATTAAATAAACGTATCTCACTCGCATTATTGAATGACAGCTGATTTTGCTGTGTTACTGTGAGCTGGGTTACCCCTCCACAGAGCTGACCCTTGGTTTGGTGATGTCAAGCCGTAGAAAAGTTACACAGTGCACCTTTAGCGTTTTGTCTGTCCCATTTCATTAGCGCTAAATCATATCTAGCTCCTACAACCAAACAGTCCATGTATGTTTTTCTTACCTTGTGACACAGTGCTCGGGGCAGAGACTACTTTGGTCTTCAGCTGCTTCAGTGTGAAGCCCGTAAAAGAGCAGGTCATAGACAACCTGCCCCACCTGCGACACGGAGGACACATCGCAGCGATTCTGGGTCACCGAGAACCGCGGGGGCGCCAAGGTCAGTGTCTCTGAAACAAAGAAGATTGACACTATTACTACTAATTCTACTTTGACAACAACTACTACAGTAACTACATTGGCTGAGGATATTACCTTCTTGTTTGACTTCAGCGCCACAGCCGAAGTCAATCAGCCGAATCCTGGGCCCAGAGTCGGTTGTCTGCATCAGCAGATTGTCCAATTTTATGTCACCGTGGACAACACCTTTGGCGTGAAGGTCCAACAGTGCATTAACTGTCTGCTTCAGAAGCACCTAAAGGATAAAAACAGAGAAGACAAAGAACATTAGAATAAAATCATTCAAAACTGAACAAACACAAGAATAGCAGAGGACCTCGTTTAGCAGAGGATGTGTACTATGCACAGTTTGAGAAGCATTATCCAGATTCTTAAACTATTATTGCCAGACTATGACAAAGCACTTGTAGCTGCTGGTGTGTAACTATAGTTCTATGAGTGTATGAAGGGTCCAAAACATTAAACCTGTTGTTTGGTTATGTGGCCTAGATTTACCTGAAACATGTGACAGTTTTAACATGAAAGGCAATGTCTAGACTTAAACTGTAGTTAGTTGTGCTTTTAAATAGTTATTTATTCAAATCTAAATAACCTAACTAAAAATAATGACATATTGCCTCTTTAAGTTCAATATTTTTGTGCGTGAGTGCGTACCTTCGCCTGTTCCTCCTGCATCAGTGCGTTCTTCAGAGTGTATCTGTAGAGGTCCTGCGCTGGCGTTGGCCGTTCCATCACCAGAACAATCTTGTTCTGGTCCACATCAAACCAGTCGAGGAAGCAGACTGTGGGGTGCTGACCGATGGACTCTGGATCTGGACAGGCTTTTATCATGAGGAGGATCTCCAGAGGGATTTTATACTCCTGCTTCTCAATGGTCTGAAATGTAACAAAAGGACTTTATTACACAATCGGTGCTAAATGCAGTTCAAAGTAGAGCAGCAAGATTAAAAACGCATAATTATCAAAACTTTTAAAGGTGCTATAATTGTCTCCACCAAAACGTCTCTGCGTTTCCATGGCGTCTTAAGTGTAAAAACGTGCTAACCCTAAAACTTTGACTGCCACAAACATGTTCTGAAATCTGCAGGAGATTCTTGTATTCATTTGGACGAGTTTAAATTTTATAAATGAAGGTCGATTTTATAAGATATGTTTGGCTAATGTTAACACAATTGCAAAAAATAAACAAATAAAAATAGATCAAATAGAAAAATGTTACGTACCATAGGAACCAGCGGAGTGAAACCTTTGGACATGTACTTAATGGCCACCTGAAAAAGAAAAGCAGAACATCAGTAAATGCCATGGAAAATGTACTTTTATGGACACAAACATGATACAATTATATCTTTTGGTTTGTCTGTTTGTTTTGTATCGTTTGAAGCAAACATTTCACTCTGACTGTTTTTAATGGATTTAATTTTGTTATGGTTTTGAGGTGAATCCCAGAGCGGAGGTGAGAGACGGTGCAGGTTTAAACAGTTTATTTACAAAACAAAAGGCGAAGGCTGCGGAGGCAGGAAGCGGGCCGACTTAGCTGGAGCAGGGATCACCAGGAGCAGGACGAGACACCATGAGGACCTGGGCAAACGAAGGAGCAGGTAAGTAAGGTAATCCACAATGGAGGCAAATGCAAAAATATAACATCCCAGTGACAGCTACCGAACGTGACTGAATAATCTGGCAGAGTAGTGGTGAGAAGACCGGGTTGAAATACTGCAGGGTGATTAGATGAGTGATGGCAGGTGTGCCTCGTCTGCCTCCCTGAGAGAGCCGGCCACGCCCCCACCACACACAAGCCCTGCAGAAAAACACAAAGGGAGGGGGGACCAGAGCACAGACCAGGAGCCAGCCATCACAAATTTACTTAATCCAAGAAAAAAAAGCTGAATATATGAAACAGTCAGATAACATTTTTAAAAAGTAAAAAAATACTCACTAAATTAATAAAAATGTCTAGTCCAACATTTCTAACTAAACTAATAAATCCACTGATCTTCTTCAAACAAGTGACATATTCTGACTTTAAAGGTGCACTATGTCACTTTTTTGTTTTAGATAGTTCATCACTATGACAACTGTCCCCATTTTTCGTCATTCTGTAAACCCACAGACTGCTTTACTTTTAAAGTTCCACTGTATGGCATTAACCCTTTCCCAGTTACAGGTCAGATCTGTGTAGAATGCATGTTTTTCAAGTTTTTTTTTGAACAATTAATACAACTGTAACTAAAAACCACAAAGTAGAGTGATATAAAAAGTGCACCTTTAAGTGGTTTTAGCTTAATTACTCACAGGTTGCTGATCCGAACTCCTGCGAAGACGGTTCCAAATCCGCCTTTCCCGAGCCTCTCCTGCTGCTGGTACTTCATCTGGAAGTCCTTCATATCTGAGCAAAAAATATATACATTAACATGAGCATCCTCCATTGAAAACGCTCATAGTCCTGGTTTAGTCCTGGTTCAGTCTTAGATTTAGACACATTCTGGTCCTGTTTTAGTCCTGGTTTAGTCCTGGTTCAGTCTTAGATTTAGACACATTCTGGTTCTGTTTTAGTCCTGGTTTAGTCCTGGTTCAGTCTTAGATTTAGACACATTCTGGTTCTGTTTTAGTCCTGGTTTAGTCCTGGTTCAGTCTTAGATTTAGACACATTCTGGTCCTGTTTTAGTTCTAGTTTAAAGTCCACATTTATCTTACCTCCCGGCTTAGCCACTCTCTTCAGTGCGGCCCAAATCAGTCGCTCATTTTTTTGCCGGTCGTCAACTTCATCCTCGGGGTCGGATGAAGTCTCGGCTGAGCGGAATGTTTTGGTCGCGGGTTCATTCAGCCCTGCGTCGCCCGCTTTCCTCTTCCCTGTTCTCGGTTGGATCTCCGAGTTGAGGACGGGACCTAAACACAAACAGATTTCTTCATGAGCGCTGATTTACTTTACTGTTTAGTCCTGGTTTATTTGATCTTTACAATGTATTTTCGGCCGTACCTTTTGCTAGATCCAGACGAGGCCTCTTTGACGGGATGGCAGGCGTTGCGTCGTCCCCGGCTTTTCTTTTTCTGGAAACCGGGCCAAAGCTCAGTTCCAGGAGTGATCCTGAGGACCCTGTGAACACATTTTGTCGTTATTACACAGATACAACATGTTGATTTGCCGTTATAACATTTTTGGACAGTTCATTTCAATTTACAAGGGTTTATTGGTTCGCAAAACCGAGTAACATCCTCTAACAAATACGTTGACAGGTTTCCAATCATATAATACATAACTTTTCAACAAAAATAGATTGGCAGTGTCTATAGATTGAACACCATGTAGGGGAAACCAATTGTATTTAATGTTGTGTAAATGATGCCCCTGCCAGCCGTAGATTTGTGCTAATAATCCTTAAACCCACAATTATTAGCGTTTTTGTTCGTTTTACCCTTGACACACACAACGGCTGAACAACACAGAGCTGAGGACCGTCAGACGCCAACGTAGACACTTTTTGACCATTTCTTTTAATGTACAATGGTTTACTGGTTCGCTAAACTAAGCAATATCTTCAATAAATTAACAGGTTAAGACAGTGGTTCCCAACCGTTTGTGTTTCACGTACCCCCTAAGCTTTGTTTCACACTCTGAGGACCCCTTAACTTGAGTTTCAGGCAAATAAATGGGTTTAATGGCTGAATATAGTAAATTATTATTATAGTTTGGTTTAAATCATATTTATTCAGATAAAAGTATATTTACTCGTACCCCTTGTGGTCCCCGTACCCCTGGTTGGGAAACACTGATGTAACACATACTTTTTCAACAAAATATATCCCAAACATGTGGAAAATTACACTGAGGTTTGATTATGGTGATAAGTAGTAGTTGAAAGTACTTTTTTCTTGAGTAACTTGAACAAATTGTGCTTCTTGGAGCAGTTTTTCTCACCCTACTCTCTCCCTAACACTAAATAACACTATGTTATTATTTAAAATGTAGAAATGCTAAGAGCTATACATTAATTAGATGATGATTAATTAGATTACATTCTATTAAATTGTTACTAAACAGGAGGCTTAAACGTAACAGACTGGTTTTGTTTTTTAAAGTTAAATCGGATAAAACATCATATCATCATCATATCATTTCATTAAAAACATTAAAAACAAATACAAAAGATGGCGCTTTTTTTTTTTTTACCAAGTTGGTGGATTTTACTGTAGACAAATCCCTATTTATCTCTCAGATTTCCTCAAACAATCCTGTCATGTTGGCTATGAATGCACAATCAGGACTTCTCCCACACATATCTCATTTGGAACAATAAAAACATCAAATATAATCACAACACTTTATTCCAACGTTCATTATGTCTTCTTTAGTTATATATATATATATATATAGTTTATTGTCTTGAAGAAGAACATAAGTGTAACACTTTATTATAATAATTGGGTCAACAATAACATATTACTAATTTCTTAATGAATAGATGAAAATGTGCACTTTTTATCTTATTCTAATAACTTTCTTAATACATTTGGTCTGTTTTCCCTCCAGAGCTTTGTATTTGATGCGATTTCTAGGTCGATAATTACTAATCGACTTATTGTTTAGTGTGTGATAGAAAGAACAATATTTTTGGGGCTCAAGATTTATCGTCTGTAACCACGGGCGTAAAATACGGGGGGGATAGGGGGGTTACAACCCCCCCAATATTTTGATCTAGTACATTCAACCCCCCCAATATTTCAGACCATTTTTAATATTAAATCATATACTATATGTTATTTGTTAAAAAGAAATCTCCAGGAGTAGTTAAAACAATTAAATCAACAACAAAAACATTACTTTTTGACTACGCACCCCCCTCTCAGCTGTAGACGTGGTATCGCCCACACCGAGGCCGCGCTCTCTCACCCCTCCCTCTCCTGTCTCTGTCAGTGCGGCGTATGTCTGTCGTCAGTCAGTTTAACAAGTTGATAGTTTTGACCATGTTTTGACTGACAGGTGAGGGCGTAGTGCTTCACTGAGTCAAAGGACTTCACAATATTCTCTCGCATTTGGAGACTAATCTTGCAAAAGCGTTTGGCGTTCACAAACTACACTATTATCAAACTAGAATTATACAGTGAAAACACACCTCTCCTCGCCTGTAGAGGCGCTGCATAACAGAATTGCACAGTGAAACATCGAGGAAGAGACTCGACTTCTCCGTTGGCCTGGTTGGCTTCTGCATGATCCGCGTCACAGCTAAACAAACACGAAGCGGGGCTGCAGCGTTGTTGGACTGTATATAGTTTTTGTTTTTATGGATCTATCCCAAGACCAACCCCACATGTGTGGGCTCAGTGTGAGCGACAGCCGAAATGTACTTTCATTGTGAGGCGAAGAGATGAGTGAGACGAAAATGAGTGAGTAGTTGAGTAGTATATTAACTAAATAAGTGCTCTGAAAGTTTGTCTATGTCATCTGCGCGTGTAGACTAGTTGTACAGCTTAATAATGGATGAAAATAGACTTTTCCACATCTAAGCCAGCAATAGGTTACTTTTGGTTTTTTGGGTTTATTTAGCCGTATAACTTTTTATGTAAATAAACCCTGAAAACTGTGATCTATGTCCATGTGATCATAATCTGGCGTTTTCCTGCTTCTTGGCATGTTTCACCTGTCATTTATCCCGTTATCGATCTCAAACGAGGAGTTTGTTTTGATTCCGAGCCTCACATGCGTCATAGCGCGTCGTGGATCATTAGATTTGGTTTCGTTCTTTGTTTAGGATCAGCGTTTGCTTGCGCATTTACAATTACCCAAACGAACCGAACTATCGAGGCAATCGAATCCTGTATGGCTTTGCGAGTTTATGTTGAGTTGTTATTGTCCGACTCGGACCGCGTCTGTGGGATGTTGATGGTGCGCGCTGTGGTGTAGTAGAGCTGTTCCAACCGCACTGTGGTAACACTTTCTGCGTACGGTCGCATGAGATAATCAGTGGTCCACAACCTTTTTATCACCGCGGACCGGTCAAGGCTTGACAATTTTACTGCGGCCCGGTAGGGGAGGGGCGTTTATCATAATAAACGTGAATCCATTGTGTACCTGTTTTTTTTCTTTAAAAATAGTCCAGGGGTTTGTCTTTTAATCCAGGGTGCTTGGTCTCTAAGTGGCGAAGCAGCTTTGAAGGCTTCATTGCCTCATTAGAGCCGTAGGATTCACGTAGGATCCCTGGTGTTGTCTTGTTTCTGACTCATGTTGTTGCTTGTGGGTTAAATTTGAGCTCAAATGACCGAGATGTAACCATCATCGGGCCAAAAATTCCAGCCCGACCCGCTGAGCCCGCGCGCGTACTGTCCGAGCCCGAATCATTTACTGCAAGATTCAACCCGAACCCGACCCGGGACCGCGTGGATACTGTCCGAACGCGACCCGGGACCGCGCGGATACTGTCGAACGCGACCGGGACGTAGCGGATACTGTCGAACCCGACCGGGACCGCGGATATGTCCGAACGCGACCGGGACCGCGCTGATACTGTCCGAACGCGACCCGGGACGCGCTGATACTGTCCGAACCCGACCGGGACGCGCGGATACTGTCGTGACGCGACCAGGACCGCGCGGATACTGTCCGAACCCGACCGGGACCGCGGATACTGTCGAACGCGACCGGGACCGCGCGGATACTGTCCGAACCCGACCGGGACCGCGGATACTGTCGAACCCGACCCGGGACCGCGGATACTGTCCGAACGCGACCCGGGACCGCGGGATACTGTCCGAACCCGACCGGGACGCGCGGATACTGTCCGAACCCGACCCGGGACCGCGCGGATACTGTCCGAACGCGACCCGGGACCGCGCGGATACTGTCCGAACCCGACCCGGGACCGCGCGGATACTGTCCGAACCCGACCCGGGACCGCGCGGATACTGTCCGAACGCGACCCGGGACCGCGCGGATACTGTCCGAACCCGACCCGGGTCCGCGCACATGTAGAGCCGGAGTTACATAAACTGAGTTCGTGCAGAGTTATATTGGCAGAATAAGCTCCTGTCAGGGCTTCAAGTGTTTAGTGTTTTACCTGCACCAACGGGACGCCTCCTGTACCAGACGCGCCTGTTCCTCCGCTGACGCCGCCCACATGATCTCTCTCCCTCGCTCCTTTTGTCTCTCTCTCTCTCTCTCCTCCGCTGCTCTTTCTCTCTCTCTCTCTCTCCTCCGCTCGTGTAGCAGCCGCGCTTTCATTAACGTCTTTTCTCACGTCATATTTTGACCACTTTATTCGAGGATGAGGAGGAGCATCACAGCACTGGCTGCTCACGCGCTCTTTCGCCGTGGAGCGCATGTTACGCACGTACGCGTCTCTGCCCCCTGGGCCGCCGACTCAGCCCGACAGCAGAGCGGAAAATGTGGACCCGAACCTGGCCCGAATTGCGGGCCGGCCCGGTCCAAATTGATCCACGGACCGGTACCGGTCCGCGGCCCGGGACTGAGATAGATGACATAGAAAGGAATATGTTTTGTCCGATACACAGCCATTTGCCTGTAGCCTCTCGACCCCCCCAAAGTTGAAGCCAAAGTTACGCCCTTGTCTGTAACTTTTGGGAAACTTTTTATTTGTTTGTTGATAGGTTTTGGATTCCAGAGAGTGAAATAATCGCCACCAACTGACTGAAAAAGTGTTTCATTCTGCTGATTATTCAGTGTAGCTCCTGTTTTTAACCATATTTCACATTTAGAATGACTTTGTTTGGGATTTTACTGTGTCAGGAGCATAAAGACGTAGGAGTATTATCGTTTATTGTTATATTTTCTGTAACAATGTACTGCATTTCTAAATGTGTGATTGTGACAGGTCCAGTGATATCCAGGGTTTTTTCAGACTCAGATCAGCTGCTGCTCCAGTCAAACAGATTTAGATGGAATTAAACTCAAAGAAGACAAATGGAAAAACACATTTTTGCGACAAATAATTTTCATTTCATTCATTTTTATTTCTATTTCATTCATTTAAGATAAATATGAAATTATATAGATTTCAGTTTTTTAAATGAATGGATGTGAATGAAAAGGAGCAGAAAGAAGTATAAAACGTATCATATCTGCCCCCTTTCTCAACAAAAATCAGTTACGGTTCCGGCTTTTAAACGTAGACTTTGCTGTAACATGCAACTTATTTAAGTGACATTATATGTATTAATGTGAAAATTAAATAAAAAATGAAATGAAAACAGCAGTTATTCTACCTTCTCATGCTTTTGTCACATCAAATATTGTACATTAGGTTTGAACACATGGTACATTTGGAGGTTTTAGTTTTCTCCTCTGGACGGATCCATCGCTGACGCCTTTGATTAAAATACATGTTTCTATTGTTGTTGTTCTAAACCTTGTTTTTTAAAGACTTCAGTTCCTTTTAATTCATAACAACTTTCTTAATAAATCTTTTTTGTAAATTAGTAGGTAGTATTTTCTTATTTGCTTTGTACATTGTCTTTAAAATATTACAATCGGATAAAACATAATTTCATTAAAAACAAATACAAAAAATGGTGCTTCATTGAATTTTTTTTACCAAGTTGGTGGATTTGAATGTAGACAAAATCCCTATCTATCTCTCAGATTTCCAAACAATCCTGCCATGTTGGCTATGAATGCACAATCAGGACTTCTCCCACACATATCTCATTTGGAACAATAAAAACATCAAATATAATCACAACACTTTATTCCAACGTTCATTATGTCTTCTTTAGTTTTATACATATATATATATATATATATATATATATATATATATATATATATATATATATATATATATATATATATAGTTTATTGTCTTTAAGAATGAATTTTATTTGGACAGTATGGAGAAACACAAAAGAATACTGTATATACACAAACAAACTATGACTAAATAAAATGTACATTTCAAGCACTTAAATGAAACAACATATTGTCATTCTCCTTGTACGTCCGAGAAAGGGAGCGGGAGGAAGTAAGAATAAGAACATCATCAATGAGCTTCACTGACTTCTGGAATGTGGTTTGAATCACACTCCATCACCATCACTCCTCATCCTGTTTCTTCTGCTTGATACTGCTTTATAGTTTTACATTGTTTAAGTTCTTCTTTCATATTATTCCACAGTTTAACTCCACAAACAGAAACACACAAACCACTTTGAAATTATAGTCACCCCTTCAATTATGTTTTCCTTCTCTTCCAAAGAACACATGTATATTTCTTGGCAATTGTTTATTTATTGCTTTGTGCGTTACTTTTTCTGTCTGAAAATGAATCAGATCATTGACTTTATGTATTTTGGAATTTATAAACAGATAAATGGTGTGTTCTTCTTGCTCTTTTTTGTAGATGTCTAATGGTCGTGTTGTTGTTTTATAGTTATTACCCCAAATGTGGGCACAGTATGTGAAATAAGGCCATACCAGGGCGCAGTAGAGAGTGTGTAATACTTTGTAGTCTACAACATGCTTTGCCTTTCTTATTACTGCAGTGTTCTGAGAAATGTCATGTATGTATTGAATATGGGCTTTTCAATTCACTTTTTCTTCTATCATGACTCCCAAAAATGTGTTCTCATTAACTCGCTCTGTACTGTCTGCCTGTATCTGGAGGTTTACTTGTTTGTCTTTGCAGTTGCCAAATATCATTATTTTTGTCCAGTTTAAAGATAATTTCTTAGTATCAAACCACATTTTAAGTTTTGCAATTTCAGATGGTAGTTGCTTTATATTATCCCCAGAACAGAATAAGTTTGTATCATCAGGAAATAATACGACTTTAAACAATTTGGATACTTTACTAAAATAATTTCTATACATAATACATCATTGTGGGCCACAGACATTGTCCATCTGTGAAGAACAGTATTCCCGACTTTAACAAACTGTTTCCGATTCCCTCTTGAGCCATTTTAAGGCTACTCTCTTATGCCATAGCCTTCCATTTTATTAAATAATATATTGTGATTCATTGTATCCAGTACCTTTTTGAAATCAATGAATAAACCGGCTACTATTTTCTTTTGGTCGTTGTTATTAGTTATTTCTTCAACTGAGTCCATTAAAACCAGTGCTGTTGATCTGTTTGTTCTGGAACTATCATCGAGAAGATTTTGTTTATTTATGGATTTTTCCAGTCTGGTGTCATACAATTTTTCTAAGATTTTAGAAAACTTATTACGCTCTACCAATTCATTCAATTTCAATATTTCTAACTGAAGAAATACTGGATTTGTTGAATCTCTAAATCCACTTCCACTGATGATTCTTACTGCTCTTTTCTTTAAAAGGAAAACTGAGTTAACATAGGTTTTACAAAGAAAAGCATGTTTTAGATGCTCGTCACAAACTTATAAACATTTTTGATTCGTCTTTATGTAACTTCATTTGGAAAGGAAAGCCACATTATTTGAACAGACACATTCTATTCAATTGTTAACATGTTCTTCATTCAATCAGTCCAAATCGGTTACTTGCAGAACACAAAATTCATACTTTACCCAACATGCAGAGCTCTCATATTTTAGCATGTCTGAACTGTTTAACATAAGTTTTCTGTGTGGGAATTTCACAAACAAACCTTTCATATTTGACACTGATTCGAGCCGTGCACTCCAAATATGTCCCGTACACCAGTGGTTCCCAACCTTTTTTGTTTTGAGGACCCCCTAAGCGTCGTCTGACATTCTAGAGTAACCATCAACTTGAGTTTCAGGCAAATAAATGGGTTTAAAAGTCACATATTGTCATGTATTACTATTATATTTTGTTTTAATTATATTTATAGTCCAAGATACTCCAAAAAGATGCTAAATTTACAACAAATAACACTTTTTTAATTCAGATAAAAGTACATTTAATTGTCTTTTAAAATCTGAAACCATTCCAAGTACCCCCTGGTAATTGCTCAAGTACCGCTGGGGGTCCCCGTACCCCTGGTTGGGAAACACTGCCGTACATGACCGCACGATTGCCGGCGGCCCGTGATTGCATGTCGACGGTGGAGGCCCAGGTGTGCATGTGTACGTAGAGCTCTGTGCCGGCTTTGCTTCGGCTTATGGCGTCTCCACAACAAGCTTTGGAACAAGTCCTCTGTTGAGAGCGAGGATTTGCCCGAGCTGCGGCGCAAACATCGCGGCTCGGACTGCGGTCGCCTCCGTAAGCCCGTCTGCTGGGGGTTGCCGCATCAGCACCGTTTCATTCACTTGCGAGGTCTTAGCGACATTAGGAGAGGCGGAGGGGGAGACGGCAGGCGCGCGGGTGGCCACGAATGTTCCAACGGCGGAAGATTAGTGTAAACGGGAGACGCTCGGAAAGGAAGGGTAACGTGATATTCTCCGAGTGAGCGACGACGTTGTGCCAAAAAATCAACTCGAGCTCTCGTGTAGCGGGCTGCGGCCTGTATGTATAAGGAGCATGTCATGTGAGTGTGTGTGGAGATTATACAGATTATTGCATCTATAAAAGTACATGTGACAGCGCTCAAAATAAGAAAAGAGAAAGAAGAAAAGAAAATAGAAGAAAATACTGGAACAAAAAGCTGCAAACAATACCAATGCAATTCATTTTGGGTTTGTGACATCTACTTGACCCTTGTTGATCTCAGTGGGTTATTATCCTGGGTCAATAGGTTATAAAAAGGAAATTTAATTTCAAATAATAATAATAATTAATATAGTAAATAAAGACATTATTCCATTTACTTCCATTTACTTTGTACTAGTATTCAAAACGTGAAACATTTGAAAATTGAAATACCGTAATATTCTGACTATTGAGCGCACCTGAGTATTGACCTTATTCCGGAATTTGCCGTACGCGCCGCCGTCTTGTTTCTGTGGTATTAGTTTACACGGAGCAGACGAGCTCAACAGAAAATAAGTTCTACACGGACTAAAAAGCCGTTTTCAGACCGCCCAGGAAATCGTTGCATTGTTGACTTGTTGTTGCTCGTGTTCATTAAACATTTTACACAAATCAACCTACTTTATGTAACATTTTAGGGGCGAAACTTTTCCCTCGCTCGTCATTAGCTTTAACAGAGTTCTCGTCAAACGCAAGTGCGTTTACAGACGGAAGTGTAAAAAACTGCAAAAGTGGGCGGGGCAGAATAAGGTCAATAAGCCGCACCAGCCATTTACAACGAAAAACAACTTTGTACATATATAAGCCGCACTTGTCTATAAGCCGCAGGTGTCCACGTTGTAACATGAGACATTTACACAGAGGGATGGAACACGCAAAGATTGAATTTAACGCATGCCTGTCACACTCCGACGTCTCACCATCGAGTCATTGACGACAGGCTCACGTGCAACAGCTCTATTTCCTTCTTTAGCTCCACATCGATTGCTTTTAACTTTTAGCTGTGTCATGTGCATTTCTCTGTGTTTTCTGTGATGATGGTGTGCACATGATGCAAACTGACTGTTAAAAGCACAGGGTATTTCTCCTCCTCTCTTTCACAGGTTTGTCGAACTCTTGTGCTTCCTGTTAGAGCGCCCCTAGAGGCCGTTCCCATAAAAATATATAAATTAGCTGCATCGCTGTATAGGCCGCAGGGTTCAAAGCATGCGAAAAAAGTAGCAGCTTATAGTTCGAATTTTACAGTTATGCAAAAAGAGTCAGTAGATTCTTATGGTGAAGTGCGTTTTTGTGCAAGGTCTGCTATGTGAGCAGCTGATGTCACCTAAACCTGACTGTTTTCTTGATAAATAAAATTAAATCATACCTGAACTATACTTTTTCTTTATGAGGAGTCACAAAAATACCTTCGGTTATTCCAAATTTGTGGCACTTTGATACATGGCTAAAGCTAGAGTTAACAAGACACAGCTTCCGGTTTGCTGTCACCTTTTTCTGCGCCTCTACACACATTTTGGACGTCTCTTTATAAAGTACGTCACATTTGAATATGCACTGGAAATGTAATATTTTGGGTCTTGATGAGAGCGTTGTGCATCGTAAACAAGGAACAGCTGATGCATACTTTCGTTTTGCTAAGTCTATCAGCTCACTGGATTGCACTGGAAAATTGTCAGTTTGTCTTGTGATAAACAAGATCAAGCCAGCATTTGGTGAAGAATGATTATATTGGCTTTTGCTGTTTCGTTCTCAGCAGAGTCTGTGTTCTCATTCCAATCATCTCGCTCTGAACCAGTCCATGATGGTCTAAAGTGAGCCAGCGCTAGAAGCAAGAACCTGTGACGACCCCTTTCAGATCCCTCAAACGGAGCTGTGCAGTTCACTTTTGTTCAGTGGAAACAGGACTGCACCGCTCTGCTCCGTCCCGCTGCTATGGAAACGTCTCTTTATTTTCTGACTTATTAGTTGATTAAGACTCCTTCAAACAATGAATTGACTAAACGACTAAAGGTTTACAAGCCTGAATAAAAACAACAGTTATGTTTATTCATAAAGCATCTTTCACAACATCTAAAGTACATTGTTCATTCACTCAGTGGTGTAAGCTACTAGCCACAGTTGTCCTGGGGCAGACTGACGGAAGCGAGGCTGCCATCATCATCACCAGGCAAGGGGGGGTGAAGTGTCTTGCCTAAGGACACAAAAACAAGGCAAGTTTATTTGTAGAGCACAATTCGTACACTTAGTAATTCAAAGTGCTTTACATATCAGAATAAATACATTAAAATCCCAAAACAGATAAAGACTCAAATAATCTTTATGAAAATGACAGTGACTTTTGAGCTTTTAACCCTGTTCTAACAATGTTTTTCATCAAAAACATGCCTGGAGTTGCATTCAGCTGCATTCACGCTGTTTTGAGGAATGTTCATTAGAAGATTCTCACTCTCCGATTTCATACGTCACTTCTCTGAGAATCTTGTTGCTGTTTTAAGTCCTTAATCATCGTGAGCACTTCTGCCGTGTAAACACGATAACTGCTCCTGCTAGGCTTAATCGTCTCATGTCTAACATCGTCTAACATAAGTAAACGGTGTAAGTGCTATGCGCCATCTACTGGCTGGAAGCACTCATTGCACACAGCAGACAAACCCTTTTATTAAGGCCATAATCAACTTTTGTTTGTTTGTTTCAAAACACAAGATGGCTAATTTAAGTTACTCAAGAGCATGTTTAAAGGATAATAACAAGATGAAAAATGCATATTTTTCTTTTAAAAGAGAAAAGTGCAGATGAAATGTCATTTGAGAGTTTGCAGTCAGTGCTGCTTTTCCCATCAGGCATTCTCAAGTTGGTATGGCCTCGTTTTATAAGTAGTACAAGATGTAAAGTGTTACCTTTTTATATGTATTGTATAATCATATTTAAAGGTCCCATAACATGCTAAATCGACTTTTCAGAGGTTTTAACCTTCTACAGTGCTATTTGGGCCTCGTATGTGTGCCCAAAGTGTTTTTTTGATTGATTCCCGCATGCTTTCACTAGAGAACTGTCTTTTCCGTCCCCCTCGGCTGAGCAGCAGACGGGGGCTCCTCACAAGGATGACGCGCTTCCCAAGGATGACGCGGTGTTTAAGCCACGCCTCCAGGAAGCGCGCAACCGCAGAATAAACACAGCTAATGCTAATGCTACACAGTAATTACGCGATGGATACGACAGATCGAAGAGTTAGCTTGTTATTTACCAAACGGCAACGTCCATCGTTGAGGTACTGGAGCACGTCAAACTCCAGGTCAGATCCAGGACGTAGGACTCAGCACGACGCACCGTCAGGACGGATAAAAGGTTTATTACCGTGTTTGTGTATCGCTGTTTACCGGAGCACACGGCGCATGCGCACTATCTCCGCTCTAGGCTTCGGCATGAGTTGGGCGGGGGAGGCAGCCTGCTCTCTGTTCGGGGGGGTCAGATCTCAGAGTGAGCCGTTTGCTTTTGCAAGGAGGAGGGCCAGTCCAAGAAATGGGTGTTTTTTGGAAACTGTTATGTTATGGATATTGCACAACGCAAAATGTTATCAACAAAGCCCTTAGAATAGACTGTGTAATGGGGAAAATAGCAGAATATGGGACCTTTAAACTAAATAAAGTAAATGTGTACCTCAGCCCTAAATCTGTGTCATGTATCAGTTTCAATCATCAAGAACGTTTTAAACTCTGAATGACAAGCTTATGGACATGTACTAAGCCCTCTTTTCTAATCTTTTCGCTGTTTACGAATGTATCTATCTTTGACCATAATTCCAAAAGTCACACAAATAACAGCCCTGACATGCTTTAGAAAGCGTGTTTATGTTTACAAGGACGCTTGACAAGAACAAGATGTCCTCCTCAAATACTGGCCAACACTCGGAGCGCTTCGCCGGCCTCAGAGCGTCACAAATATTAAGGTTAATTGTTTTGTAGCATCATTCAAGTTCCTACCACACATTTGCATATTTCATTAGGGCCTCTCGGTCGTCCTGAGCAGCTACATGACACCAGCAGAGAGCTCCTTATTAAACGCCTGCTTCCCATTGGTCGGACGATATTTGGGACATTTTTTTCTGCGAGGCCGGGGTATAATTGAGCTGTGATTGCTCCCAGTGAGAAAAGAGGAGGCCGAGGTCAGAATGCTAATATGTTGGCTCATTTTAGGGAACATAAATCATACTTCTTTGTGGAAAACACAACATTTAATGAGCGTGGGGAAGTTTGGTCGGCCTGAAAGTGCATTTTTAGTACATGTTTTTCAGATATTTTTTCACATTCTTTTGTCACATGAGAGTCTTCTTCTCTAATTAGTTTACTTTATTCATACACTTTAACCGTTTAATTAATTTTATATTTCCATGCAAAGAAACATAGTGTGTGGGATTGTTTTTCTTAAGTGTCCAGACCGTTGTAGAACAAGACATTCTTTTGCCTCATAACTTTTCCTGAAAGAATCCAACATAAATGACCATTTAGCAGTTTGTCATTTTATCAAACAGTTGTTCATGTTCCTTCAAGGTGCACTTTGTATGTTTTGAGGTGTTATGGATTTGCCAGGAATGACAGAATCAGAAGTGTTTTATTGCAAAGTCATTGGGGTTGGGGTTTTTAGATAAATGTAATGTAGTGTGGAAAATTACAGGAAACGTAAGGATGTCTCCATGGATACAAGCCGGTGTGGGTAACATAGTGCTCCTTTAACCCTTTCTGACCCGTGGGAGTGCTCCAATTTTGCAGAAAAACTTGCAGAAAATGTAATGATTATTGTTTGCACATAAAAGTAGACAAAATGATCTTTAAAAGGCACGCATTCACTCCTAATGCAGTGTTTTCTTATTGCCTACAATTCCCACCAAAAACTGTAAAAATGCACGTAAAATCCACTGGCAAACAATTTTAATGTTACTGCTTTGTTACTATTTCTGTCTCTTTTGATAATTTCATGAATGGACTTGCTGATGAAATGACAAAAGTGTATTGATTTGGGAACTCTAAGAAATATATTTTGACTATTCACCTCTTCATAAATTAGTTCTTATTTTATTCGCCGTCTGCTCATTCATATTTTTGTTGTATCAATATCCATAAAACATCTGTATATCAAAAAGTATAACAGATAGAAACTTCGAATAACTTTCATCTGGTTTGACGAAACATTCTGAAACTTTTAGTCATTTACAATTTTAAGGGATGGAGAACTGGAATTTCAGCATTTGGATAAATATGTAATGTTTGTAATGTATGTATTTTTCATTTTATTATGATTGATTGGGCAGTTTAGCGATTTGAAATATCAAAGTGCCTATAGCAGGTTGTACTACTCGTGTAACTAAAATACGGGTAAGATACATTTATTTCAAGTTTAGCAAAAACAAAATTTCATCTCATTACAATCACTTCCTGGTTGTAAATGATGACATCACTAGGCAATTACTTTGTACACGGGGCTAAAACTCCACTAATGTCACAGATTTATTTTACTTGTCAAATTAAAATATATGCAAACACCTTTATTTGACTGAATTCATGTTTTTAAAGGGGTTTATTTTGTGTAAATTGTGCACAACTTTTGTATGGAATGAGTCTATGTCTGCCAACTGTGATGTCATCAATTTGTCTTTACTTCCTGTAATTTTCAACAGATTTGTCAACTTTTCTCCACAAATTTCTACTTGTTTCGTGTAAAACTAGATTTTTAATGTACAACAGATATCAATACACCAAATAAAATCAAAATGAGAAAATTGTTCAAACCTGTCATACGCACTTTAAACACAGTCTTGTTAATGATATATTGCTGGAGTTTGAAGTGTGAGAGTTTAAGTGTATAACATGACCCAACAGCACACAAAAATGAAAAGCAACACCTTGGCAAACTTTCCATCTCAGTATATTCTGACAACAAGAAACCGATAAGAACATTCCTTCACCAGTTCACCTCAACTGTCATGCCAAATCAATCTTGTGAAGTCTTATTATTAATCTCCTCGTGCTTACAGGACCTCAGAATAGCCAGTTTACAGCGGCCAGGCGATCCATTTGCTTTAAACTATACTTAAACTCAACTGTTTCCCCTAATGCAATGCTATAACAATCAACAGACCATTTCCTTGTTTCTCGCCTGAGGATAAAAGGCGCTTTATAGGCAACACCTTAAAACCTGAAAATCGACCTTAAATCTCCACGTTCCAGTCTTTTTTTTTCCCTTCCGTGCCTTATCAACCCGCCGTAGAGATATGTAGAGCACGTGTATATCGCCGTGGTAACCATGACAGGCGATATCAAATGTCAGAATCAGCACTCCAAGCTGCCGGAGTGGATCAGTCGCCGGGGCTGAGTTTGGAAATGCTATCTTCTCATTTGTTGTGCTTTTTGAGCCCAAATGAGTTCAGGGATTGTGGGATTAGAGGAGAATGGCTGGGATACAAAAGTGCGGCTGTTTGCATGCATAACAACCAGTGGAATAAAAGGGCGAAGTTTGTTTGCCGCAGATGGTTTGAGCGCTCCGACTTTAAGATCTGGTGCTCGGGAAGTGTTTGAAGCTCGTGCCGGAACGGAATTGTTGCTCTCCTTTTCAATTTCCTTCTTCTCCTTCCTTTTAAGTGGATGTGGCGAGAGTACGGATCACGAGGAATTCTCAAGCCTGTACATTATCCACCGTATTGCACTTCAGATTAAGCGAGAATTACCTTGAGAAACGGCTAAAATGTGATCTAAAGTGGGTTGATTTGAGTAAAATGTTCAGTGTTCATTTTGTGCACCAATAAGTGAACAATGCAGCGTTTTTCTGAGTGGCTTGAAAACTGCTTTGAGATCTGGGTGTAATTTATTTGCGCAAGTTCAATAGTGCATTTTTAGGAAAGCTGAGAAGTGGATACAGAAATGACTGCACAATTATTAAACAATAACTGCATGAAGTACACTGTAGCTGTAATTTAGCCAATTTATTGTTCATCTTAAAGCATGACCTTTGAGTTCTCTGACATTAAAGTCTCAGATATTCTAACTACACTTTTAATAGCACTAATAAACCATGAACAAAGACTTAATCAATACCCTAACCGCTTAATAAAGCAGTTATTAACCCTTGATAATGCTTAATACAGTACTTTATTATTTATTAAGGCTATTTGAGATAAGGAGCACAACTGTCCCACCCACTTTAAAGTTCAGTGAAGTTCCAGAACTAAATTTCTCATTCATTTTTGCCATAAACTATTAGAAAAATTCATTAAGAGTTTAATGACACGATGGAGGCCAACCAGCCGTGTGATAATAATGTCCATAACACAGTTGTTTTCAGTCACGTAAAACCTAAAACTCTGCAAATTGTTTGGTGCCACTTTGTAATAACTGTTGATATATGATTCTAAACCTGATCTGAAGTTTTAAGTAAAGAAAAAGACAAAATTTTACTTTTTAGGTCAATTTCAGTCAGATCAGTTAGCTTAAAAACTAAATAAGAAATCCCAAATCCCCTGTGTTAGTCTTTGTAAGCATTATGTGTATAAAATTAACCAATAAATTATAATTTTTGTCAATTTTTCTGATTTAAATTACACACGTTTTCACATTTTGGCTGTTTTTAAACTTAAAAAGTCTTATTTCTAAATTTGTTTGTTACATTTATGTGAGCAAACTACAGGCAAAGTTTCAATTTTTTCATATTCACTTGTGTCTCACTTTAGTAATTCCTAAGCCTGAATCATTCTTAATAAACTATTTGTTCACTATTAATTAAGTCTTTGTTCATGCTTTATTAAGGCCCAAAAAGTGTTACCAAATGTTTTAATAATTTAACAGTTTCTAAAGTTTCAGAAACAGATTTTAAACAGAATGATACAGGTCTTATTCTCATTACTTACCACAGAGCGGATTAGCCCCGAGCAAGCTTTCAAACATTTAATATTATTTCTTTTTTTCCGGGCAAAGTAAATGGCAAATTTACTTTCGGAACTAAGAGGTTGGCGGTCGCTGTTGACTCCATAGTTTATAAAATGCTTCCAAACGTACAAATGCAGATGTTTCGTTTTAATTGGAAGGCCCTAAAACTAGTTAAACCGCCTTTATTCAGCAGCAGCACACAGCGTTTCAATCCGTGAGTGAGAAGACTTTTTTGTTTTTATTAAAGTTGAATCTACTGTAGTTCTCACACTGCAACTGACAGACCCAGTCATAACCACAAACCCCCTAAAGTAAAATGGGCAAGAAAACTCCCAAGCGAGGAACACGAAAATAACACAAATCACGGACACCAGCCATAAAATCATTGTGCCGGTCTCCTAAGGTCACACTGGAGAACATTATAACTCTTAAACCTGTCTGTGTCCAATCCAAAACAGGGGGAGAGAAATAACATTAAGTACTTTTGGCTATATTTGCTGTGTTGAAATCTTAACATCTTGCATTTGCGCCATCTGCGATTGGTTGAGGAGCGTTTCAGCACTCGGGAGACGTGCGGGAGGTCAAAGTTCAACTCTCCCCAGTGCCAAAGAAAGTAGAGACCCGGGCCAAGAAGTGTGTGGTGAAACTTATATCCCGCAACGGACTTCTGGAGCAGTGATCTTTACATGATATAGTTAATATGATGTGTGTGATAAATGTTAGAACCAATGTGGAGAATAAGCTGTAAATCAACACCAATGGTTCTGGCTTCTTTAAGTCAATATAGGATTTTTGCATTAGAGAAGAAGTTTGCCGCATAATGAATGATATATGTTTTCTTCTGAGGCGATATTGACATTGGAAAACCCAAACGCACTAGATTTGTTTTTATTTATTTATTTTAAATGATAAGCACATGAGTTTAACATGTCATTGGGTAAATAACTAAATCATTACACTTTTAATAATGCTCTGTAACCACTTCATACAACCCTAACTCCTTAAGTAATTATAATCTTGAATCATACCTAATAATAAACCATTTGTTGATTTTCAATTAAATCTTTGTTACAACTACTTAAGGTGTAGTTGTTATAAAGTGGTAGCTTTCATTGTTTTGTTGCAAATACATTACCAGGATCCTTTCTCCTCACAATATCTATAACCTGTGGGCCAGTGGATCTGATTACTCGCCAACCTTTGGATCAAAAGACGACCATTCTGCAAACTGAACTACTGCAGATTGAAAGTAGCAGCAGCTAAACCTGGTGCGGGTTATCTTTTCTTTTATAAGATTAATGGATTTGTACATGGTCCCTGTCAAATAAAGACTAAACTATCTAACTTCCCAGGTAAAGGCCGTGGTAAAGGTGCTCCTCATGGGGAAATTCATGCTCTGTATTTGACCCATCTTTCAATGCAACCTTTGAGGAGCAGTGGACGGCTCTGTGGAGATCTCCAGACCTTGAGCTGGGCTTGCCCATGACTATCCTTTTAGCAGAGGGATTTTTTTTCCCTACTGCGTATATGTTTTAAAGGTGCTGTGCATGATTTTTACTTCAAATCTTAAAAAACGTGAAAAACAGAACTAGTTTGTTCATGTATTGCTTTCTGATTCCTTCTGGGCATAATTATTCTCCGCAATGAGTTTATAGACGCTTTTCACAACTTTTAGAGGCAGAGGTAATTTTGGTAAACAGCAACTAGCAGGCTAACAGCACACTTCCTGCTTCACGGAGAATAAAAAGCTCTATAATTAGATGCAGACAGCTCACAACTGACTAATTTTCACCCGAATAGATGCTTTTACAACAAATCTGTACAAGGGCAAACATATTTAACATGAAAGAAATCTGATACAACCCCTTTAAGTTGATTCAAGTTGATGCGGAGAACATGTGCTGTGAGTGTCAGAGCTGGAGTTCACGCCGCCACCGATATTAAGTTATATTACACTTCTGATCAAATACAAATAATAATCCCTCTTTATATAAATAGCATTTCTATAACACTGTGAGCCTGTTTAAATGCTATGAATAATCCCGCATTTATGTTTTTTTCTAATGCTTTAACAACGTCGCATGAATTATCGCCGTATTTTTCACAGCGCACATCCAAACCTATAAGTGGCGGTGGCTCACACATTTTGGCAGGCGGCTTTTGGCAGATCAGCGGCGTCACTAGCACAAGCCATAATTATATGTGAATGTGCTGATGGCCCAAATAACACAGTGGAGCGGTGCACCGGGGTTCAGCTCACCATAGTCCACAGCGGTCCAATCTCTGGCTGTTTTGTCAATGAAGTAAACAGCAAAATGTCACGGCGATGAGTTCATGAAAATACGCTTGGGACGATGAGGCAAATCCGGCTGCGATTGGCTAACATCGGGAGACGATACAGTGTTTCTGGTTAAAGGGATCCGTTTTTTTCATGTGGTGAAGTAAAATCGGTTTTGTCCCAGAACAGATATGTTGTAAAAGCAGCTCTGAGGGTCAAAATGAGACTGATGTGTGCATTTAACTACAGATCGTTTTAGTTGCCAAAGAATGTTAATGTTTGTTAGCTTTACTGTGACAGTAAACACTGCTTTGAATGTTGTGAAAAGCTCTTATAAATTCATCGGGGTGAATTATTAGGATGCTAGGGATGTATTAAAGGACATATATTTCGCTACAGTGACTTTAAACCATGTTCTAACAATGTTCCGTCATCAAAAACACACCTGAAGTAGCATTCAGTTACATTCACGCTGTTTCGAGGAATGTTTATTAGAAAATCCTCCCCCCTCCGAGCGTCAAACACACGTCCTGCTGAACTCCCGGGATTTTCGGACGTATTTTCAGGTTTCGTATGTCACTTATCCAAGAATGTTCCGCTGTTTTATGTCTTTAATTCATCGGCATTGACTCGTTCTGAGCATTTCTGCCGTCTAAGCACGATAACTGATGTAGCATATCCTCACAACGACGTCTTTTCAGCGCTAACTTCACTAGGTTGTGATTTAATTTAAGGCACTTGGGAGCATGTTTAAAGGCTAACAGCGATATAAAAAATGCTGAATATTTTTCCTTTAAGTAAGCGAGTGATACATGTGGACTGCTGCAAATAATTGTATGTGAAATTGTTCTGTTTTTCATGTTTTAAGGCATAAAAATCAACTACAGCTCCTCTAAGTCATTATGCATTCTATTAAATGTTTATCCTTTTTGTGTCCTCAGCCAAATCCAAACATGTTGCAATACTTTTAAATCAATCCGACAGTAAATGCTGAACGAAACAAAAAAAAAATACTGAAGAAAAACTTTGGTGAAAAGACTTTTTGATGAACTTTAATCTGGACTGAAAATGCAGAACGAAAATGTGAATCAAATTATACAGAAAGTGCAATCAATATTATGTTTTCTTTATGCCACATCACATAAAAACATAAAATACTCACAAGCAGAAAGGAAAATACATTTCCCATTTTGAAACAGCATTCAGTCCCAATTAGCAAACATGTTGAATGGACTGATTTCGCTGGCTTTCCAACTACAACTCATACTTACTTTTTGGGAATGAACTGTCCTTGGCAAGAAAGTATATTACAAAATATGCAACATTTAACTTAATGTTTAGCTGAATTTGATTGATTCCTGCATGTTTGAGTAATCCTGTATTGTTCTGCATTTTGGTCTTGAATGTTCCCTGAAAATGAAAAAAAGAAAAAAAAGGAAAAAGTCATACATAAAGGGTCACGAAGCCACTTTTCAAAATAAAAACAGGTAAATGACTAAACATAAAGTGTCTGTCAGTGCAGTGATACCAACTTTTCCACTTTTACTTTAATGCCAACAGATTCCAAAGTTGAACAAAACAGAAAACAAATACAGATTCCAAATAATACAATTAATTATTTGCATGTTTTTTTTTATTTAGAAATGTATACATAACATAAATTAAGACTACAACCTCAGACTTTTCACAACAATAACTTTAACTCTACAGTTGTCCAAACCTTTTTTGAACTCAAATGTCAACAATCGTAAGCGTTATAAGAATCGATTATGAGTGCTAAAAGTACTTCTACTGTCAAACATTGGCCATGTGATTGTACATTCTACGATACAGCTCCATAACAAAAGTCCATTCGTAATTTTCTACAACTATTGATTCTTTTAAAGCAGCATCAATACCATAAATTAGAACAGTTGCTTTCAAAAGTGTCTCACGTATTATGAATCAATTTGTACATTTACTTTGTTGCAGACACCCGCAGACATCCGCAAGTCTCTCCGTGCTTCTTATTCCCTTCCATCGCTCCTCCCATGACGACACGCTGGTTCAGAATGTTGTACTCAGTGGAGTCAAGCAGATTTCATTCATTCTTTCCTCCGACAGCGATATACGGAGCTGTTTCTATAGACATTGCGTGGTTGCGTGTGTTTGTGCGAGCCGTCCGTAAGCTCTCACAGTCACAGATGGTGCAAAGATGGCTGCCAGCTCCGCGCTTTCCCGTCCCCAGTGGGAGCCAGAGCCATCGTCGGAAAATCTTGGAAGAGCCGGCTGACAGAATGGGGCACAAATTAGAGTTGTTAACAAAGGACAATGAGTGTGACATGCAGCTGTCTAATCTCATATCTTTGAAGCACACGGAGAACATTGAGACGAGGGCAGTGTCTTCCGTCGGTGCCAAGAGAAAGTCGGAGCTAATGGCCTGAACTGAACCGTTCTGGATCTGGCAAAAGAATTCTGGTAATTCAAAATGGGTGGGAAGTTAGCGCTCTTCACTTACAAGTTTCCAAATTGAACGCGGTGTGAGGCAGGGTTTTCGAACTTTTTGTGTTTGGAGCGAAACTTTTACAAAATGTATCAGATTTGTTCAATTAAATCTTCTCCACTTGTGTTTTATTTGGTTAGGAATTGTATTAATTACAGCGTGAACAGATTAATAAGAGAAATGGGACCAGTAACATCCTGGTTGCATTTCATTGTGATCCGTTGTGTTTACAGTATGTACAGTATATCATTTAAGTTCATTAAAATGCACCGTCTCGACCAAATAAATAAACAGTTTAATTCAGCAAGGATTCTGTTCAAAGTTCAAACGATAACCAGGAGATTTGACAAAAATAATGAACTATGAACTGGCAAACTAATAAAGAATCATGTGTCTTGTTGATTTTTGTCGCTTTTTGTTACGTTTTTGCTGCGTCTTTATCACTTTTAGTCGCGTTCTTGTCACATTTAGTCACATTTTTAGCACTTTTGGATGCATTTTTATCAGTTTTAGACAATTTTTGTTGCTTTTAGTCAGATTTTTGTTGGTTTCCGAACATGTTTTAACAAATCTAAACAGGATTAGCATTTTTTATACAGAATAAAACAGACATTTTGTTATTTGTAGATGTAATTATTGAACTTCAAAAAATGCAACTTTTCCGATTTGCTGTGTCCATTCAAATTTCAATTAGAGTTCGACTAATTGTGCAACCCTAGTAGTAATACATACATCTGGCAGGGAGTTAGGTGTGCTTGTGGTTCTCTAGCAGAGGTGAAAACAATTTGACAAGAAATGTAACCAGTTTAGCTCTAAAGTGCACTCTGTCTCCATGAAGATGTTATTGCATTGACTTGAATGTTCCTCAGTATGACATTCAACCCGAGTCACAGTAAGAATGCATGATTTGGAACATTCAGACAAAGTAATAACACCTCCATGGACACAAAGACAAAAGAAAAGTTACATGAAGGTGTTTTAAGTTCAAGCCTAAATGTGAGCATGTTGTTCAGGGATGGATAGCGACAACGAAACATCTTGTAAATACTTTTGTAAGTGCAACGAATTGTTTCTATTTGATTACATGTCTAAAATAGTGTCTAGACTAGAGATAAATTTAACGCTTCACAAAATAATTCAGATGTTACCCATCAATCTCCCATCAGCCCCGCCACCACAAACACCATGTAATTATTAGACAACATTATAGCATGTTTAAAGGGCTCATTTTGATTTGTCATTAGCACTTCTGTTTTATTCCCCATGAAAGCAGATGACTTCAAAATAATCCAGTTTATTGAGTCATAAATATCACCAGTCTGCATGAATTTGTCTTGAACCCATTGAATATTTGTGGCTGGGAGCTTGTTATTCCACATCTGGTGCAGCATATTTTGGAAAATGGGTGCACATGTTTTACTGCTTGGGAGTAGAAATATTGTGTTGTGTCCTGGGTATGGGTTTAAAGATTATTGATTTCATATCTAAACCAACTTGAGCTTAAAATGTGATATAATATGACATTGCTCTTTACAAATGAAGGTGGTCATTGTTATTTAGTTACTTTGTTGTCCTCTCAGGGAAGTTTGCACTCTGTACATTCTCATTTTATCTCAAAAGCTTGGCAAAGTTGGGCCTGGTTGGTACTGGATGCGACACTGTGTACTTGGGCAAGACACTTCACTCGCTGGGCCCCAAGTGACCATATACGTCTGAACAAGAGAGCTTATCTGAGAGAAAATGTTTACAATCCGCCATGTTGTATTTTCATTAAAATGCGCTGTTACAACCAAATTTAAAAAATATACATGAAAGCTGTGGAAACGAAGGGCCTCCTTTATCAATGTATGAGCTAAACCGCAAGTATAAACTGATAAACAGCCTGTTGTATTTGTATACGATTGTAAAGTATGTGTATTTTTTCTGCCGCGAAACTGATTTATAAATGAGAGTGACCCGCGAGTGCAAACGTGTGCGCGCCTCTGCTCGTTTGAGAGTGCATGAACAAAGTTACACACATCAAGATTCAAGTCCTCATCCAGGACCCCAGACTTGGGGACGAACGCGTGAAAGCACAGTCTGATGGATCGGCCCGGTTCAGTTGAATATTTGCCAGTGGGAGGCAGGGCCAAAGTGTTGCAAGTAAAGTGTATTTTATTACCGCTGCTTTGACATCAACACGTTATTAGTTTATCTGTGTAAGTGGAGTTTTAACTTGTAGTTGTGATTAATCTGGCAGCACTTAATTTGCATTTTCTGGCCCTAAAATTTTTGTCAGCGAAAATGCCCAATTTTCATATTCATTCCCTCGAAAGAGCAAAACTGTGCTGCATCTTTTTTTTGCGTCTGTGTGACATACTAGAGTGGTTATCTGTGACTATCTTAAAGAAAGACAACAAAACGAAAAGTTAAAAAGCCTTTATTCCATCTTGGCTCAACGTACTTACACCCCAATGCGGCCTTCATCAGGAAACAACGACCCATTATTTCTGCGAGGGAAAAAAAAATACACTTACAGAGAGTTTACAAAAGATTTCAAACACTACAGCAGGCCTTCATTCATATTCATTCACTCCTCATACCTCTAAAGCCACTGACAGGAACACTGCTGCCAATCTACACCAAAGGCCTCTCTGGGCACCTTCTCTTGTGTCAGTACATACTCTCAAACCACATTTACACTACGGAGAAGATATAACGGAGCTGATACTAAACCACCAACCTTTCAATTGTAAGATGACCACAGGAACATCACGAACAAAAAGCTATGATCTGTTTGAGAGATACAGTAGATAAGGCCGGGACTAAACCATAACTAGCCAAACGCCACGACTAAACTAGGATCAAATCAGGTCAAAAGCGTCCGAAGCTTTGGGCCAGTGCGTCTAAGTGTGTGGTCCTCTTTCACAGAGCAGAGATAACGCCCATAAAAGTGAATATATGACACATCTTGTTCTTGTTGCATTTGTACTAATGCTGTCATTATTGGCAGCGCGTTTCAGTTTCAGATACAATTTATGTTTAATACACAGTGACTTTTGTTGCACTTGGAAACCAGGCTAATAAAGATGTGTTTGGACAGGCAGGCCCGCACTATTATTATGACTTAGGTGATGATTGCATTAACCAGCGCCATAAGCACTGTTCAGACTATGGACAATAGACTAGTGTTTTCAAATTACATGTTATTTTGCATGTGTTTAGTCACTGAATTGTTAAAACATGAAAAAACAATGATCTAAAGGACACTTTTTATGCATGACTTGTATTGTTATTGTCCTTTAAGCATGCTATTGAGTTTTGCTTTGGTATTTCATGTTTTTGAACTTAAAGTAATGTATGTATTGAAAAAACAGAGGACTTTTCTCTCAGTCTGGCTTTCCCTCATCAGGATTTGGTGGCAGCACTCCATCTACTTGCAGCAGATGGAATTGGCAAGGAGAAAACAAATAAAAGTTAGCCTGTCTCGTCATGCTAATACTAGCAGGCAGTTGCAATTGACGCAATTCAACGAGAAGTTCTCGGAAGTCTGGCGATGAATTATGGCCAAAACAAGCCTGCAGATTTATACCTATGATGCCTATGAAATATGTTAAAATTGAAACAGCGTGTTTTCTGAGGCTCAAATGAAGAGGAGCTCGTATACAGGATGAATGAAACAAGTGTGAATGAAGCTCAACACAACTCCAGACATGGTTAGAAAGTTAATTTTGCATATCTGTCCTCCAAGGTAAGGACACTTTTCTGTACCTGAGAAGTAATCTGTCTTGGGCTACAGTGGTGCTACTTTAACTGCAGGACAAGGAATTCCCCACACAATCACAGTCACTCTGAACATTACACAGGTATGTAAATTCAGCACTTGTACAGTACCTGCTTCTTGAAAAGACTGCAGATATCGACATTTCATAAGGCCTGTCACAACCAATCACAACAAACTGTACAAAACAGCACTTGAGTAGAAAGTTCATTACTCCTCACAGGTGCTGGTCCAAAATCCCAAGCTATGGCCCTGATCATCTGTGACAAGTGGAAAGACTATATTCATATTTTGTGAATTCAAGTGATCACAGCAAGTATTTTGGATTATGATTCAGTAACTCAAATTCAGAGTGATGTGGTTTACACGACTGTATGTGTGGGTGCTCTGTGGCATAGTATTAAGAACCCATACCCCACAGGAGGAAAGTCCTGGCTTTGATTACCAGGTTGTGTAAGGACTTTCTGCGTTGAGTTTGTATGCTGTTTCATATTGTAGAGGGAAAAGAAAAGGTTAGCATAACTTTTCAACAGTGGGTTTTGTCTAGAGTCAGGACTTAATTGTTCTTTGCTAAGTTAATTAATAAGCATTGGTGGTAATGCAGAAATATTGCCAAAACAAAATATAGTTTAGTTTTGCCACAGTAAAAACCACAGTGAATACAAAAAACACCAAGGCCACAAGTCGTGTTTGTATAAGAATGCCTGATAGCATCTGAAGTCGCAAAGTGCACTTGTAAGCACACATTTGTTGGGGTATGTGGCTGACGTGGCTCAAATAATAGTCTTTGTTTTTAATTGGAATGTGGGTCAGTGTCTAATCTGGGCATGTCTCTGAGCGCTGGTGCGGCTCAGCTGTTTTAACCAGACCTGCCTCTGCCCCACGTCCTCTGGAAACGGACGTGTTCAAGTTGACATTAGTAGAATTTTTAAACTGCTGCTATCTTAAAACACAGCCAGTTAGATTTGAGGTACATTTAAAGTAGTTTTGTTTGTGGTGTTTGTACAATAGAGGAAATCTCTGCCATCTGTAGATAGAGAGATTGTGCCGTCGCACCTTAAAATAATTTTCAATGAGTGTATTACAAGTATCCAGTAGTTAATCAAGTTGTTGATGAATTCAGTGGTAACACTTAATAATAACTACACTTATTCCTGCCTTAATAAAGCCTGAACAAATAATTCATAGTGAACAAATAATTGATTATAAATGAGTTAGTAACTACTTAACTAATACTATAACCCTAATGCCTAACCCTAACCCTTAATTAAGTAGTTACTAAACCGCAATCATTCTTAACAAGCTACATGTTCTTCATGTGTTGATGCTTTGTTAATGTTAGTTAAGGAGTAGTTATTATAAAGTGGTATCAATTCATTTTAATTCATCTTCACATTTCTAAAGTTTACATCAAACCAGATTCATACTTCCACCTCCCGAAACATGTAAGTTAAATTTACAACTATCTTATTAGAAGAAACTTAAAACATTAATATTTAGAAAGAAGACAGAATGAACTTTCCAAATATACAGATTCATACTTCACTTTGGGTTGCACAGCTCTTTTGTAAACCTTAAAACAATTGTTTCTGCTGTTGGACATTTTTCTGTTACACAAACATGGCAGGTTTAGCTAATAATGGTCTGTTTCGACGCTCGATCTCAAGCTCCGTTCCCAATTCCAATATCTACAGATGTCAAAGTGAGCAAACTCATACAAAGCTTTGAGTTGTATAACGATCATTTACGTAGTTCAGAAGTGTATATACTTAAACACTGTTGGACGTTTAAAAAAAAAGAATATATTAGATTCAATTATGACATTTCGAGAGACAGCAGTCTGGGTTCGGCACCAACTGTTCCGTTTGGACCTGGATTGTGGTGAAACAAGATTCAGCACATTTCCTCCTCGGCTAATATCTTCTGGACAGTGTCAGAGCCAGTAAAAATACCCTCGTCTCCAGGCCGTGGAGCTGGTTTACATCCAATGCGCTTTGACAATTTATGGAAAAATCTAAGTGGAGGTAGAAGTAGACAAAAATGGTTTGAGCTGTTGCACAGGGTGATGTTATTTGACTGGCACAAAGAGTGAATGTAGCTTTCAACCTTCACTGTAATAAATCAAAGAGTGCAGAGAAGAGAAATGGGGCCGCTCTGAAATCTTTCTCTTTTGACTGAGTGTAAGAGCCATATTTGTTCCAAAGACTTGCCGTGGCTGCTGGCTCCATTCGAAGACATGGTTTATTGCCAATTTTATATCGTTTCGGAATCCTGCATTGACGCTTGACAAAGATGACAAACAGCATATTGACCTGTTGTGTTCTCATCCCGACGACGAGATGACGACGCTTTTGAAGGTTGATGTGATTTCTCTCGACACTCGGAGCAAGATGTGGAAATTGAGAGCTGTTACATGTCAAGTCACTTTGAAAGCCACCTGCTTGTCTCCTTATAGATTGCTTTGCTTGGAAAATTCCTCACATCTTTTTTCCATTCATTTAATTACTGTATTGCTTAAAAATATCTTGAAAGCGTGCATTCTTACTGTGTTCTCACCTCTCCATAGATTTGACCTGTGACTTTGCCTTGTTTGTGTGGAAATAGATATGTTTGATGCCATACTTTGGTTGCCTGGGATACAGACTACACACTTCTTCAGTTCTTTATAAAGAGTGAGTCCGGTTACCATGCTCTCCGTCGCGCTTCAAGTCCATTTCAAACTATACCGTGCAATCAGATTTGTTTATTTCTGTGACGTTTTGATCATTTAGAACAAAACCAAACTTCTCACAACTCAGATTAACAGAAGTTAGTGCTTCATTTCTTTGATTCTGCAGAAATACACACCGTTTTCCAGTCCAGTGTGATATTTCTTAGTCTTTTCTTTCTTTTTTCCTTGTAAGCAGAATTTGTAATAATATGGATGGACCATGCTTGTCCCTGATTTGCTAATCCACCTGTCAATCACACCCATTTGAACTCAGGGAGATTACGAGATCACAATACTGATAACGACATATAGGGGAGTGGACAGAGGGGAGACAAAGAGGTAAATTATTCCTGGCCATAGGGTCTTGGGGGCCCACAATTGGAGCCTTTTGCTATCAAAGGGAACATATTATGCTCTAGTGACTTTTTTGAACTTTTAACCATGTTCTAACAATGTTCCATTATCAAAAACATACCTGGAGTTGCATTTAGCTTCATCCTGGTTCATCCTGGTTAGAAAATCCTCTCCTCTCTGACCGTCAAAAACACTTCCTGTTGAACTCCCTCAATGACTGACGTTTTTCCGATAATTTACATCATTTGTTCGAGAATGTTCTGCTGTTTTAAGTCCTTAAATCATCCTGAGACTATTACATTACATTACACATTAACCTCTGCTATCCCTTGAGTAATCACACATTTTAACTAACTTGTGTAAGCACTATATAGCCAGTAGATGACGCTTGAACTCAGTTAGTGCCGAGATACAGATGTTCATTTTGTTTTAAGCTTTTTTTTTTTTTTTTTTTTTAAACATGAGACGCCTAACTTAAGGTATTCAAGAGCATGTTTAAAAGCCAATGTCAATATAAAAAAAATGCATAATACTCCTTTAGTTGGTATTAAATGTGTGGCTTCTTGACCCGGGCCACCACATATTTCTTGACGGCCCTGTCGATCTGTATAAACATACAGAGATATCATTCTGGATAGCAAATACTTTTGAAATCATACACACATCATCACATTTAAACTTTGTCAGGGCACTTACTTATTTTCCATGATGTATTCAAGCACTAAACAACGAAATACCATGGCATAGCAGTCAAAAAAGTTTTTCCAAAATCCTTAAATGAATGTAAAAGTACTTGACACGTAATATGTTTATTCTGGTTCAAACTGTTAGGGAGTCTTACTTTAATAGTGCCCAACACAACCCCTCATTTTCGAATGTGAGAAAACCTGTAATCAATTTGCAACCATATATTTTCAAATTTTGTCATCTTATTTTCCCTGCACAGAAAATCACTGGATGAGTTCGAGTTCAACATTTTCCACATCCATCCCCATCAGATTTGGAAAGCTCCTTGTTTTAGGACGGGGGGGAGATGTCTACAAGGATAAGCCCTTTAAATACTCGACTTCTCATTACACTCCTCATGATGTTTTGACATTGGAACCGCGTTAAACGAAACCAATCTCCCGCCTGTTTGGGCTCTGTGTGGATGTGTTGAGAGCCACAGTCCAGACCAGATTCCCCATAGCCACTGCGCAACCTCCTCTCCTTCCTTCCTGCCTCCTTGCTCCTTTTCCTTGCATCCTCGCTGGGACTGTTCTGCCGCTGGAAATCCCCCGTTTGCTGAAAGGCAGTCTTCAGCGGAGCCAGCACTGAAGAGAAACATTTCAATCTTTCAAAGTGTAGACTAAGGTAACGTCTGAATTACACTTAAAGGTGCAATATGTAACGTTTTCACCACTTGTTTCCAGAGATGGGATTGCTTTTATGTTCTTATCCGGGGGGGGCACACCATCAAGACATTTTGCATAGGGCACCAAACGTCTGCTTACCAAGTGATTTTAGCAATAAAAATGGGCTATTATCGGGGAAAAAATGCTGTGGGACATCCATGGTAAAGCATCTTCCAAGGCAAGAAAGGGGCAAAAGGTTAGCGCACCTTTAAAGTATAAAATATTATGGATTTTTTTGTATTGTTATTGTTTTTTAAATATCCTCTGACCCTAACTTTGCTTTGGCATCTTAGGGCCAGATCAGACCCACAAACCATTGTCCAAATATTTAAAAATATCAGGTTTGCTTGATTTAGTCTTGGTTTAGTTCTTGTTTTTAGTGCTTTAGACCTGGTTAGATTCTGGGTTTGTCCTGGTTTAGACCTGGTTTGTATTTAGTCTTGTCTTGTTTAATTTTGGTTCAGTTCTGGTTTGGTAATTTTGCAAAATTTTTGTATTTTGTATTTTATTTTCCACAAAAATGTAATCTAGCTGTATTGCATCCTCTTTGATACCGCCCTGTTTGAGAACTTCACAAAAAATTGCACACTTGGCTTCATACAAGTCAAGCGTAACCCTCACATCAGGAATTGAGCTCCATCTCCTGGCTGCAGGGAATAACATACAAATAAACAAACCTAGCTTACCACCGACACGCTAATGCAGACACGTGGTTGAAATAAACGTGATTTGAGGCAGAAATGCTCAGACCCAATCTGGCGATGATAAAAAAATAATAAAAACAGCACTGAATATGACGTCACAGATCTTGACAAATTGGAACAGTGCTTTCTGAGGCTCAGAGAAGAGAGGCCTTACTGAACAAGATTCATCAAACAAGCGTGAAAGAAGTTAAATAAAATCCAAATTTTTTTTTTTTTTTAATGAGGATTACATTAGATTAGAATATAAAAACTCACGAAAGTACATTTTGGATTACGTATCCTTGTGTAAAATACATTTTATTCTGAATGTTAATCTTGATTTGAATTTTTTTTTGTTTACTTTTTGGGAATTCAAGATTTACTAAATGATGGTCCCAAAAGTATTAACATTTATCTCGTAGTTCTGAGATAATATAAACTGTAATGTACTTAAACATACAAAAATGAACTCTGTCAGTTTTTAAAAAGTAAAACAAAAATGACATAAATTAAATAAACCAAAACTGTACTTTAAACCTTCCCTTTTCCATGCTCATTTCTTGATCACTCTGATTCTCTTTCACTTTTCATCCACTGTTTCACTGAATTTCACAGAGCAGACGCGCTACAATGCATTTTATATTCATATTTCTCCTCAAGCCCTCGCATAGTTGGCGTCCGGTTGACTCAAAAACACAAGTATTTCACTTCGCTTGTCAAAAAATGAAGATACATTCCTAAAAAATCCAGCACGTTCAACCCGTCTGGAGGTATTATTTTTGCAGCGTGTCTTGTGAAGTGGAGAAAGACAAGCACATTAGGAATTATAACTCAAGGTTGGAGGACGGATTGTACAGAATAATGTTTGCGTAGCTTGAGCGTGTTTTCAGTCCAAACAGGCGGCACATGTGACCACTGTTCAACCTTCTGGATTCTGAGGCAGTGCACATTTTTACTGCTGATGAAACAACAAGTTCTCATTCCCCAAATGTGACGTTGTGACACTCAGTCAGTGGAGCAGACTGTAATATGTTGACCTAACGGGTTTGTGCACTCTGAAAATGAGGGTTCAGTTCGGGCGATTTTACTGGCGCATCTATCTTTTGATGAACACTTGGATTTATGCAGCGGCTTTGAAGATTGTGCTCTGTGTTATTAATTCTGTCGATATTCTCCCAAAGTATGCGATTGTACATTTGGGGAGGAAATAATTCAAATAAAAAGTACCAAGAATCCGGAACCGAGGCAAAATATGGAAGACATTAACACACTTTCAATGATTAACTGACGTCAACTCAAAATGCTATTGCACCCGTTTGGAATTTCCAGGTTAGAAATGTCTGTTAGTTTGCTTTTCTATCACAAATGATGGAAAACATGCTATTTTCTAGACTCAAAACTGGATTTGAGATTTGCAACATTTCTAGAAGTATTTGTCCAGTTAAAACCTAAAAATCAGGGTTTTGCCTTCATGAAAAATGAAAAGAGTTTATCCTAATCTCATATCAAATGATAAATTGATTTTGTACGAGCTCGAATAAAAATAATAAAAATTGCGAAAAAAAATACACAACATAAAATACAAGGCTCAGCTATCACTCATGTATTTACAAGGTTTTCATTTGACAAAACCACCTTGACATTTCATATTTTGTGATATTCTGAGGTAAGTCCCCAATTTCTCCAGTGAAATCACAAAATGTTCCATGTCACTTTTGCACATCTACTAGCTCCAAGATGTCATATGCCAAAAATAACTATTGTTTGACATTTCGTCCACGGCATAGGACAGCTTATACAGGACATCTTTGTTTATTTCTCAGACAGAAGTTCTTTACAGCCAGTGACCTTCTGCAGTCTTTAAAGTGTTTTTCTAAGCAAGATAACAGCAGAGTCAAGACAAAGAACATCACCCATTCAAAGTAATGCTTGAAGATCAGTTGTTCAAGAATGAAAACTTACATTTATTGCCTTATGTCTGGCGGAAAACCTTCAATTTATCAAAAGCAAATCACATTCTTCCTTTGGTTAGTGGAAAAATGAACAAATAATACGATAAAATTGTCCAAACGCAACTATATTGTGTATGAAATATTATTTAAGATCCACCAAAACCAATATTTTAATACATACTTTTTATATTTCCTGGATTTTAATCATTTTAAAGCAAATATATAAGAATATAAGACAGAGATAAGAGATACAAAAGGCAAAATTATCGTTCAAATGTCATCAATTTCCAATGCAACATCCCTGTCTAAATCTAGTAAAAACTACAGTTATATATACACATTGGTACATCAACTCCGAAATGTACTTTTACCTTTTGCTCAGTCGGTGAGCAACTTTCTTCTGCCCAACCTTGAAATTGAGAAAAGTAAATAGTCCAAAAACCCGCCGTCTAATAAAACGTCTGCGGCGGAGGAAAGAGCAATGAAACCTCCACATTTACTCTGCGAAATTAATAAAGAATATACGTGACATGGAGCGAGGCTGGGCCAAGACTTCACCAAGTCAGTCTCTGCACGCACGTTATTTAATATTACAGCTTTATACAGGCTGTTTACACCTCCCCATGTCCCACTATAGCTGCTCAGTCTTTACGGTACTTTAAAATAAACGCTACAAGTTAATGTTAAACTGAAGTAACATTAAATCCCGTAAAGCTGCTGGGGCAGTACCCGGGGGCCTGTCTCCGAGCGGCAGGATTGTACATTTTGTGCATGTTTTGCGATTGATGGAAACGGAGGAAATCCACCCAGACGCGAGGAGAAGTGTGCCGACCCCGCACAGAAAGGAAACAAGCTTGGTGATGTGGACTCTGCTGTACTTTAGCACATCTTTTTTATGTACATCTAAGAAATATGTTACAAGTGCTTAACTGCAGTCAACGTTTTGTCTTCCCAACCTTAAGTGAGTTGATTAAGAGCTGTATTTCATGTCAGATTTAAGTGTTTGGACCTCTATTTTCATAATCTTTCATATTTACTTGAGTGTTTTTATTTTTATATCATATACTTACCTTTAATTATCCCCGTTTACTTATAGGGAGTCATAAGAAACAACACATTTTACTACACTTTTCTATATTTTCTACTCATTTCTACCTGCAGAGTTCTTTAAAATGTATCAGAATGTTCAAAATTCCAGAATGGAGACAAAATGAAGTCAACCATAAAACAGTTTCAAAGATTAACTGCCATCAAACCTAAATACAGATTATTTTAAATCAGAAAGTAAGCAAGGATTTTGAATTTGAAGTAGACATTTTTCAAAAGATGGAAGAAGTACAATTTTTAAGCTTTGATACTGTTTTTCAAGCGTCACAAAAAGTTTAATTAAGTAAAATATGTGATATATCTGTAGATGTAAAATTAATTCATTCATTCATTTTGTCTTCAAATCTCCTATGAAATAAACAAATAATGTGAAACACAATTGTGAATGTTGGGTCTGATCACACATCTACCAAAAACCACCATGATTTTGTCATATTCTTTGATTAATCTGAGTTTCTTCATTGAAATGACACTTTTGCCTCCCTGCAGTTGCATCCATTCAGAATTTAGATTGTAATGCAACTAATAATTAGTTTGGTAATTAAATAATCCAGAGATTTTTTTCTTTAAATTCATCAATTGGTTGTTTAGAATGTGAAAGGCTCGTAAGATTGAGATGTTCACTCAATTTGACACAGATAAAGTTAAACTGAAGTCGTTTGAGGTCGTCCTGTTGGAGAATATTTACAGACGAAAAGTGTGTGTGTTACTTTGAGGCTGATCTTTGTCCCAGAGAAATCTATGGATGAAGTAGATTAAATGATGTAATAAAACATCTTAAGGAGGAGGTTGGACAAGTTTGTTGCTTCTACATAAAAGTCCACATCAAAGGAGCAAACTGGCAAGAAAAAAAAGCCCTAGAACATATTTGTTTTTTAAAGGGTCTGGGTTGCATATTTCTTCTCCACACTCATTCACCATACACTTCTACCTCCCTGTCAGAAAGAGGATACGACACTTAAATCAAAGTTGAACGTTTTCCCCGGTTAACACGTGTTTGACTTTTCCTGGGCCGGCGGAGGTTATATGTACAACACGTTCACGGAGGCACTTTGGTCTGCTGGCTGAGAATGATATCGTGTGGCAGCGCGGCAGTAGCGAGGTGGCACCCCGGAGTGAGACTGTGAAACGCTATTATTTAGTTCCTTACCAGTGGTCTGTGACTGTGAAGGACGGCAGGGCGCGGAGGAGAGACTCAAAACACGCTGATAAACATGAGCTCTGGAGGGACGTGTGGACCAGAGGAAAAAGCCAGCAGATTGTGTGTCAAAATCTCCCAAAATAAAACCACTACCCAACTCTGGCGAAGGAAATGTGGAAACTTAAGACGTATAGTTGAGTCTAAGAAATTGACATCATGCATTATTCTGTTGAAAGATGGGTGCATACGTCATTGTCAGAGGCTTTTATATGCTCTGCCAGCAAATTAGTACCCATTAGTGTATTTGTAGCACCCTTTTCATTCCTGAATACTATTGTTGAATGTAAACCTGATCATTTTTCTACTTTACCACATTCATTCATCCCATCTATTATTGATCCTAAAAAGCTGTTCATAAGAGGCTACCCTTCCTTATTCAGTAAACAATTTTCTAACTGGTGGGGTTTTTCCATTCTCTAATCCAACTGCACATTTCTGTATATAGTCTTAGTCTATCTTAGTCTATTCTATTTTATTTTATTGTGTTTTATTCTTAATCTTATGCATGACTCAAAGGTATCACCTGTGATTTCATTAATACAGGAATGAATTGCGTTCCAGTACTGGGAGATTTTGGGGCATTGCCATGGAGCTGTGGTTCTCTACGTTTTTTGTCTTGAGTACCCCCTAAGGTTTGTTTCACGCTCAGAGTACCCCTTAATTTGAGTTTTGGGCAAATAAATGGGTTTACTATTCGAATTTTGTCAATTATTACTATGATATTTAGTGATGTATTATATTTATGGTCCAAGATGCTCCATAAAGATGCTAAATTTACAACTAATGACACTTTTTATTTAGAGAAAAGTACATTTCATCTTTAAAAACTTAACGCCATTTCAAGTACCCCCTGGTAATGCCTCATGTGTGTTCTTGAGCCCCAATTTATGTCACCTATTTGGGGTCCAATAAACGCACTTAACAATTTTGAACGGCATTCATTTAATTCTCACATCTCTGGACAGTTGTTTAAGATTTTGACAGATTTGTTTCCATTCTGACTCACCGAATGATATCCTTAGGTCATTCTCCCATTTACTTTTTAATATTGTTGGTAAATTACAATTTTGTTGTATCACTTTAGAGTAATAGCTAGATACTGCATGGTTTGATTTTGATAATTTGAATATATCATCAAGCAGAACAGAATAGATACGGCACTGATTTCAACAAGTGCCGTAGTTGCAGGTATTGCCAGAAGTTATTTTGGGGTAAATTGATAAGATCTGGTGGTAACTTTGTAGTGCTCCTCGATGTTTATCAAGTCAGTTACTACTCTAATAAGCTCAAATTGACAAATGTTATCATAGTATTCATAGTATTTATTGAAGATTATTGTTTAAGAACTTATCAATTTCAACTTTTCCCAACTTGTTAGTCATTTATAACCTGGCTCACACAAGATTGATATGGGGATCACTCTGAATTGACACTTTTTATCAATCTGGAAAGTCTCCACCAGAAGCCGCTGGGAAAAGGCGAAACAGTACGACGAACAGTTAAAGCTGATTGGTCGAAGTGACACACCAGCGGAACAAGTCAAGAAATTAAACTGTGAAAGAAACTGTGAAAGAAACTGTGAAAGAAACTGTGAAAGAAAAGCACAGATCTTCCTCGTCCTCACATGTACAAAGCACTTCTGTGTGCACGTTTTCAAAACCAAAATAGTCCAACCCAACAGCAAGACACCGTCCAGATGGATTCTCAAATGTTTGTGAATTCTCAAATACTGCAAGAATTCATATGGCAGGGTCAGGTAATTTAGTAAGTTTAATCACTTTTCAGTTTTAAATATATGAAACAGAACACAGCCAAAGGAAAAAAGGCAACAAAAGACAAAATTCTTGTCCCACATACACATGCCATTTTATAGAAGTCTATAAAATTCAGCCATTTTCTGAAGTCTGAATTTCATTTTCAAAAGTAAATTGTAAAAAGTAAAAAGTCCAGTTCTTCTTCGTTGGTTCAGTTTGTGTCATCCATTTTTTTATAGAAGCGTTCTTCCCTGCAGCCAAAAGTTTGCTCCAAAGGTATCCATTTATCGTATCCATGGCAGGAGTTTTGAGGCCCAAACACAGATGTATCAAGGCTCAGATACATCAGCTTTAATACTTGCATATTTTATAACAGAAAAGACTTGACTGAGGCTTCATTTACACACAAATGCTGCCCAACTTTTTCTCACAAATGGGTAAAACTGTGCACACGCCATTTCGACAGATTTAAACTCCCATTTTGGTTTGAAAACTGGTTAACCAAGAAGCGCAGCTCAGTTGGGGACGTGTCAAACAAAACTTGTAGCTAGCATTTTCTTTTTTTATGTTTTTTCCTACCTAAAGTGCCGGACAAAAACTTTTAACCACTCTTGGAACTCCTCTTTTCTGCGTGCATATCATGTTCCCCGTAACCTCTGCGGTAATAGCTCCAATAACTCCCCATTAGCCACAAGTGTTTGCTCCAGTTCACCGGCCCCAACTAACTGTATTTGAAGGTGGAGTTTCAGTTTGAGGACAGATCACGCCTAATGTCTGCGGGTAAGCACACTGACACAATTACTTGAACCATTAGGGCCGGTATAGGCTTACACTACAGTCCTGATTAAATTAATGCTTAGAGAGACAAGGCGAAGGAGGGGTGGGCGTCTCCTAACAGCCAATTACGGCCGGTTCGAACCACTGGACCGCGTTATCTAATGAGCACTTATTCGCAAATTACAAAACAAAAGAGAGGTGAGTGGTAGGCACGCACTCCGCCAAACTTTAACCCCCTGCTGCCTCCGTGTGTGTGTCTGCGCAGGGAACTTGGAGGAACTTTGGGCAGGCAGAGCGCGTTGGTTGCGTTTTGAGGCTTAAAAGGCGAGTGAATTATGTCTCACTTATCACGCATCTGTTTTGTTTCTGTTAGAGGATGCTTGAACCTTTAACCTGGTGATAATGTTCTTTCGTAATTGTCTCTAGAGTTGTTTGTTTCATGAATGCACATTTGATTAATCCTGCATATATAGTTCTATATATAGTTCTCCTCAAGAGCGCAAAACATTATGATTCCGCTGCAGTATACACTCTTCATTTCAGAGCTTAAATTACTCTCAATAAAAGTCTTGCAACAGCTACATTTCCAATTCAAAGTTTGCGGTTCTAGAAGTAAATATTGTATCATTGTTTCCCACAGACTTTTCAAAAATGTCAAATACTGTATGAAAGGCCTGACATAAGCTGTTGAAACTAGTATCCATAATGTATTTGGTTTCCGTCCAAAAAAAAACAAAACATTTTTTATTCTGTATGTGAACAGAAAATTTAGACGGGAATTTCATGTTGAGCTTCTTAGTTATTGTTTGTAGCTTTATTTTAACCCAGGGGTGTCCAATCTGTGACCCGGGGGGCAAATGTGGTCAGTCTACCCCAGGGCACCTGTGGCTACGCTATTAGCTTAAGAATAATGCAATGTTAAAGGGCCTGTGCCTGATTTTGAACCGTGAGACAGGAACATGTTTTTGTTTGAACCATTAGCCCCGCCCACACAGTCCTTCCTGTCACTCAGTATTGCACCATGATTCAGAAACGACTCTCCTTGCAATTAGCTTTTAGCACTATTGAAACTGCACAATGCCTGAGATAGTGTCAAGTGGTTATTTTCCCATGATTCATAGTGTACAGTGTGCCTGATTGGCTGAAAAGAGGTGACCCTGTTAAATGCTTCTGCACTAGTTTTTTCCTAACAAAGTACATTGATAATATGCAGATTATACATTACAAATCCAATGTCTTTACATTAAATTGTTTCTGTCAAACAATGTATAATGTAAAGGGAATTTATCTTAACGAGTGTAAATAAAAATCAGGTACAGGGCCTTTAAGCATCTTTGAGTGTCTATAGTGTATATTTTTTTAACCATATTCTAACATTGTTCCATCATCAAAAACATACCTGGAGTTGCAACTAGCTTCATTCACGCTAGTTTAATGAATCATGGTTAGAAAGTCCTCTTCCTCCGACTGTCAAAAACACACATTCTGAATTTCCCTGACGTGTGACGTTTTCTCAATAAGCTCCAAGAATCTTCTGCCCATTTTTTTTTAACCATAAATTATCGCCAGACTCAGCATTTCTGCCGTCTAATCATGATCATTACAACTGCATAGCTAACTAGCAATGCGGAAGAAAAGTTTGTTTAAACTCTCTGCAGCCCGTGGATGAGCTAAAACTCCCACAGCAGTCACACAAGTCATTTTATTTTTTGCTTTTGCTCTAAATGTGTCAGGTTATGCCAAAGTAAAGACACTCAAGAGCATGTTTGAAGGCTAATAACAACACAAATAATGATAATAATTTAAATATTTTTCCATTATAACCTCATTTCAGTCTCGGTAACTTCTGTCTCACACCAAAATGTTATTCATTACAGTGTGGTGTCACATTAAAACCTCTACTTTTTTGAACCATTCACTATCGACCACTGGCTTACCACTTCAAGGACCCCCTTGAAAACGAGATGGTTCATCTCAAGGGGCTTTTCCTCCTAATAAATAAATTGAAATTGAAATTTTTTCAGTGAAGAAAATAAAAGTTTGAATTTCAATTTTGTGCGGTCTGTCGAAAAGCACTTTCTTTACATATCCACCCTTTACGACTCCTTCCTGCGGCGTCTGCATACTTCCCTTCCACTCGCGCGCACACATGTACATACAACGCTTGTGTAATTGATCAAATATGGTCTTCATTAGGGTTAACGGTGTCTGCACACGTGGCATGAGCGGTCGGCCCCCCTGTGCACAGACATGGCTCAGGGTTCACAGCAATGGGAAGCGGGTCAGTAGTTACAGGAGACGTTTTAAGTGCACAATTTTAAAGACCTGTAACCGGATAGTGTCGGCCAAAACGCTCTCCGAACGGCAACGAGGTACTGACAAGGCCTGGCTGTAACGTTGAAACACATTTAACTGATTATTAGCGATTATCTAGGTCATTGTAGGATTTTTGTTGGAACTTCTATTCTACTTCTGAGCTGAAAGTTTAGATATTACGAAGAAAGTTAACAAGATTGCTCTGATATACTAGAAATTTAAAGGAATGATATAATACAGAGAGTGCCTGGATTAAGTGTTGCCCTCTGCTGGCAGCAATTATGAAGTATCCACAGTTTAGACAATCCAAGATGCAAAAAGTTCAAAGATACAGTGGGTGCTTTTGTCCTTTATGCAGCATGTGGAAGTGGAAGTTTAGCTAAAGCAGAGTTTGTATGTTTTGGTAGAACTGATATGATTTATTGTCAGGACAAGCTATTCTTCGGCAGAGATTTTGCATATCCGCTCCATCTTTAAGCATGAATATAAATGGAGATATAACAGTTTTTCCAACAACGATCGTAGCCCACATTTTTCATACAGATGCTTCGTAGTGTAGGAAATTTGCTGACTTTAAGCACGACATGTTTTCGGCCAAGTGTGGAAATCCAGCTATTATAATTTAGGGAGACACTCTAGCATCCAAAAACATACAAAACATATATTTGACTCAATTTTTTATCTTATTTTTGATGGGACAGTATCAGAGGGGGACACGTTATGTTTACTAGAGTAACTTTTTGAAGAAATTGTACTTCTCTGAGTAGTTTTTGGACTGTATACTATTACTTCTACTGCTAGAGCACCATTTTGTTTGAAGCAACAGTCTCTCATGTGAGTTTTGGTTTCTCTTCCAACATGTGAATAAGTACAGATTATTGAGCCTTTATATAAACTTTTGTCCTTCCAATTACACCAAATAACAATTTTAAATACATCCAGACAGTGTACATTTACTGATACTTGAGCCATTTCTTGGACCACTACTGTGTACTTTTACTTGATTATTTTGAAGTAGCATTACTCTCATTTGAGTTCAACTTTAGCTAATCTAGAATCCTTCCGACAGGACACAGTAGAAAGCCTGACATAAGGGTAAGATACATTCAGCAAATTCAGTAATATAATAAAATGGATCTCATGATATTAGAGATGCACAATTTGTGATTTTTCTTAAGTATTGTGATTGCAGTATTGTAGATGGATTTGCAATTTATATTGTAATTATGGAATTCTGTTCAAAGTTTGCATTTAAACCCGTCTAGGAACATTCTTTAAATCCACAAATAATATAGGATATGTTGTTCTTTGTGGAGAAAATTATAGCACTTCAAAAAATGACAGCCTTTACAATTTGCTGATTGCTTCCCTTGAAATTGCAGTTTCAACTTGATTGCGATTAGGCCTGCAACTAACAATCACTTTGCTAAACGATTAGTCCAGTCATCATTCCTTAGATTTATCGATGAGTTGTTTTGAACGCAAAAGATGAAACTATTTTTACTAAATGTCACTCAGATGAAGCTGACGTGAATGCGTTTGATCCTGGTAGACGGTACATTTATGCAGAGTTTTCATGCAACTGCAGCTCAATTTGAGTCTTAATGCTTAATTTCTCAGCTCCGGGCATATTTTGGAAGACCAGTTAACGATTATTCTGTAACTTTATTAGCTGACAGTCATTTCGATAATTTATTAGTCGCTATTAATCGATCAACCACTGCGTACCATGTTTGCAGCAACCTATACCGAGGCCACCCAAATGCGCCCTGACATTATTTACAGATGCAAACACTTCAAATCACGTATCAATTCAAATGTTTAGCGCGGCACAGTACATCTAAAAGAACACCAGTGACTGAAATGGAGGTCTGCGTGGCTTTTCCCCGTGTCGTGAAGCCAAGTTGGCCCGGTAGACCACACCAACGCTAATCCCTCGCATGCAGCTAGCGAGGCTCATAGATGTGTGATGAATGGAATTAATTTATTTGTAATCGCTCACAGATCTAGGTGGGGAGGGATAATGAAAAGTGATCGGGCGAGCCGTTCCAGCCGACCACATCAGTAACACGAGGGTTGGCAGCCTTTGTGCTCCTGATAAACCTCTAATATCTCATCTGGTTGGTGGTGCCTGGCGCAGATGAAGAAATATGGTCGTGCATGTTTAATTAGGGGATTTAGAGATCATGTCGAGGAAAAGCTAATGGAGAAGACTCTATCAATCATGCAGCAAGTGATGGGGGCTTCTGTGTGGACTGTTTGGTAGATTGGGGATTAAATAATGGATTCGGTAAATAAAAAAGGTGCAAACACGGTGCAAAAGTCAATAAAAGCAACTCAGTGACACAAAGAGACAAAACTACGGCACGTCTTGGCCATCGTGTAAGTTCCATTTTGTCTAAAGTCTGTCAAAAAGGCGGAAGTTTTCGAATGTCAGTTATGATTTCGGTGTCTGTTGTGTCAGCTGTTTTTCGTAATGGCTTTCTTCTTCTTTCCTGCTGCCAAAAGTATGCTCCAAAGGTATCCATTTATTGTGTCCATGGCATGAGTTTTGAGGCCGTATTTCTATAGTCAAGTGGAATGTGAATGCTGAAAACAGTCTACAGTGCTGTTAATCTCAGTTCAGTATTTATGAACAATGGGACAGTCCCAAAATACATGTTGATGGTGGGTCACCTGGCAACCACAGTTTCTCCAGCAGTTTGTATTTCCCTGTGAATAGTAGGTACTTTGACAAACTGTTATAAAAAAGCAATACATTTTTCCAACGTAATTCTTTCAAACGTGATTTTATACAGTACATATTTTCTTGTTGCCTCCATGATTTTCCTGGAATGTCTCCATAGACTGTAAACCCGTAGACTATCGGAGCGCGCTACCCGCCTCTTTCCAAATAGGGAGTATCCATGGAGGGTGTAATGGCTCCATCAAGCCGAGCTGTCATTCACTTTCTATTGGGACATTGGTGCCCTTTACTCTGTAAAAGCTCACCATCTTGGAACTAAAATGTCCAGTTTGACACACTCTACATGATTATGCTGTTTTATTCCCTTTATGTTCTTCATAAATCAAGTTATTAGCAATAATAACTGACCAATCAGGTGCTTGCAATCAGGTTTTCACTCGCGTTAGCAACATGTTTGATTGACAGTTAGTGCCACAGGTTGCTGCCTTCTCCTCCCGCTGAGGGGCGGAAACAGTTAACAACCTTGCTCCTGATTAGTCCGTTTAGTTGCCACGATTCGCACTCAGATGTCCAAATATGGAGTTGTGTCACACTAGCATTAAACTTATCTATCACCATGGAAACAAGCATGTTGTTCAAGGATAACTTAGGCCTGTCATAATTATTATTATTATATCGACTTATCAGTCGGTTTAATAAATAATAGCTTGAACGATATTTTTTGGAGCTCAGTATTTATCGCTTGGACATTTTCTTTACACAAGCAGGAAACGGTTTGTATTGTTTGGTTTGTACAATCAGATTTGAGCTTTTGAGGATCAAATAAATGACTTCTATGACTAATTATAGATAGAAATAAGTACTTCTTAGTAGTACTTATTTATTGCAGCTTGTGTTTTTAGTGATATTACATATATTCTTTCTTCTTTAGAATTATTGTGACATCCACATTTTTCTGTGGCAATACATCGCAATCCAAAAATGTTATTGTGACAGTCCTATACTTAATACATTCAAGATTGACAGTTTAACATTGCAGGCAAAGCAGGCATCTTTGCCTGACCCTGGAGATGAAAAGATACACAAACTTAGACCATTAAATTAAATGCAAAATTATTGAAGCATAAACCAAGAAGAATGGTCTTAAGAATTTAGATAATAATTAATTTGTTGATATTTGTTGAAGATTCTAGAATTATGATTTGCAAATGTATCTGAAGCTTGAACGTTGCAGACGTACAGTACAGTACATCTAATCGAGAAAATTTATGTTGTATAGTAGTTACCATAAATAGAACAGATTCCCACACACTGCCTTATTTGCAAAACATGTGATTTTATCTGGACATGAGGATAAATGTCACTATCACTATCCTTCATCAGGTAAAAACTGTGGCATTCCTGGGGGACTTACCAGAAACACAGTAGATTTGCATGAAATAGTGACATTTCCTTCACATTGTCAAGCTGAACTTTAAGTTATGTGACTTGAAGGTTTATATTTTTCTTTATACTGAAAAATCAAACATAAGTATTAGCATTTTGGGAAAAACCAAAACCACCAATCCAACCAGACGTCTGTGAATCACCGTGGCCTGTAAGCCTAAATTTGTGCTGAGTATATACAACTTGCAGAACTAAGAAAAGCAATTTGTCTTCCAAAGGCCAGCTCGCAACATGTTGTCAATAAATGCTATTGGCATTTTTGTATTGACGGGCTGAGGCCACACTATCCCATATCAAAACATTCTGTCAAGATGGCGTCAAATCTATTCATTGACTCCAAAAAGGCTTCGCAGGTGACCTCATTTGAGACCTAAAAGTTCAGGACACGTAAAGGAGGGCATGTAGCGTAGTGTGTGGAAAAGAAGACGAAAAAAACTTCTTTTGGCCCGAGCTCATTTTAAGTTGATGTATTCAGCACAGTGATGTGATTACAAAGTCCCATCTCGCTCCTCCAGACCCTATAAATACTGATGTGTGACTGCATGGCCCTAGGTGAATGTCCCAGAAATGGCCCAAAAATACACTCTTTTGCACAGTGCTGTGGATTCCGTGGGCTCCTGAATGCATCGGCGGCAGAATTCCACACATATTTCCCATGGTTTAGCAGAACAAAGACTGAATCACATGGCATTGCTTGGCTGGAAATAAAGAATAGCTTGATATTGACCTGTCGGCGCGTCCCAAATAATCCGTTATGCCTTAGCTTTGTTTGAATTTGATAGAATTTGCCTCGGAGAAGAGAGGACACCCACTAGGTAAAGAAAAAGGAGTCAGCAGGAGTAATCCACAACAAAAGCTTCACTTCTTGACCTTGACATGGATATTACTTTAAACAGAAGGGAGAGAGAAGACGGAGAGGGGTTAGGGCCAGGACAGACCTGTAATGCCTCACGGTTAAAGAGTGGAAAATGAACATAATGGAGCCGGCGGATCAACATTCACCATCTACTCTTTTAATGCATCCGTAATTAGTTAAGTGGGCTAGAAATTCAGTTAAATCAACAAACAGCCATTGTACGAAATTTAATGTAAGAAGGTATAAAGTAAAGAAAAAACGGTCACATTTACAGCACGTTCTACTTCAAACGTTCCATCCGTTCAGACGCCGTTGCAGGCAGACACTGGGGACGAGGCAGGTTAAGAGACACAATGGCCGTCTGAGGGAGCTGGAGCTGCACCATGAATCTTTGAACCGACTGAGCTACTGCCGCCCAATTCATGACATTTTGGTGATAGTTTGATTTCAACAATTGGATTTTCTTGTATCTCTTTTTGCCGACAATGGGTGCATGTACTTGGTCAGTAAAATCAGATAACTAGATAATCAGATAACACAATAATTATCTAATATAGTTATCTGTAATGAGAAAGAAATCAGATTACTTACATCAGACGTCGTTTACATGACATTTCAATAATCGATCACTTCAGAAATCAGATAATGGTCAGATTTTGGTGCGCGTAATGGCTGTATAGGTTTGATACACTTTTCTTTTTTTGCAATTAACCGAGACGAGAGAACATTTTTGTATTTATTTTTAGCAACTTGCAGAAAATAAACCATGTAAACCAAGCAGAATATCAAGTAGTAATAATTCTTTAGCACATGAAAGTGGACAAAATGATATTTAAAAAGCACACACTCATGACCGTCAATGCAGTGTTTTCTGTTGTTTATGTTTCCCACAAAAAAGGCAAAATGCACAGATAAAATCCATTTAATCCACAAAATCCATAAAATCCATGTAAAATCCATTGGGAAACAATGCAATTTTAATGTTTCAATTTCAATATTGTGTCTCTTTTGAACATTTCATGAGTGAACAATGATAAAAGAGTATTGATTTGAAACCCTGAAAAATAGATTTGACTCTTCACCAATTCATTAGTTTTTATTTTACTCAGTTTCTGCAAATACAATTTTCAAATCTTGTTTCTTTTTTTTGTTTTCTGCATCTCAGAAGGTAAACAGATAGAAATTTAAAATAACCTTGCATTCTGAAATTTGTTCATTTACAATTTTGAAAGAGCACTGGAATGTCAGCATTTGGGAAAAAATATGTTAAAATATGGAACATGTTTCATTTTTCGTGATTTATTGGCCATTTTAAATTACATTAAATTAAATGCTATCTTATGAACGATATATTGCAGGAATTTAAACTGTGAGGGTTGTTCTAAAAATGACATGCAAAAACGGAAAATAATGCCTGAGTGAACTTTGATTAAAATGTTTTCTGGTTTCCACCTTTAGAATAGTTTTTACAACATTATCACAACAGCGCACGGCAGCTCATGGGTTAACAGGACATGTGTACGTTCTTGTTCACATCGAGAGCAGGAAAATCAGGAGGGTTTTGAGTGGTGGCCTCTTGTGAACGACCGTACACATCTCAATTAGTCTGCACTCGATGGGTCCAAAAGAAGCATGCTCGACGCTGTGGCCTGAGAGGGACAAAAAAAAATCAAAGACATTTTCTTTTGTGAGTGGCCTCTACTGTACACTCAGAGTATACCTTTTATAGACAGCCGTACTTCAGCCTCATGTTTTGTTCCTATTTCCCTATTTCCACATTCACGGCAAACCTTTTACCACGACACGAAAAGTAGATTCTGTGTCCTGCGTCTCTCTAATAAGAACCACATTACTGCCATGGCAACCCCGGGCCGAATATAACGCCACGAAACAAGTGAAGTAAATAATTGAGATCAAGGTAAAATGGGAGAAAATGTTCCCTGGATGAAGCGTATCCTCTGAAATAAAAGTACTTTGTGGTTGTGTCTCTCTGGCTGGAGCCTATTACCCGCACAGAGGCACATCACAGAGGCACGCTCCCATGTCTGGTTTTAGCGCAGAGACTTTCCGCCGTGTGCCGCCGTCGCGCTAAGCTGACATGATGAAGTGTCACTCGCACTCGGCTGTGGAAAGACACCCTATAGTACTTAGCCGTATTTTCAAACGCAGCGCTTTACTGTAAATCTATCTGCCAACAGCTGTTTTAGAGAGGGTTGAAAAATGAGGGTTTGGTGGTGGTTCTCAACCTCTGGTGCGCAGGGCTTTGGTCGTGGGAGTGTAAACAACAGATTCAGCCCGGTTTGCAGAAGAGAAAGAATGTCTGTCCTGGTTTGGATTGTTTCGTGGTTAAAATGTAATTCACTTTGACCTGTTTTACAAAGATTTGTAATTTTGATGATGAAAGTAAATGAATTGTCATTAAAAGTACAAAAGTCCCGCTTTATGTTATTTGCTGTAAATAAGAAAAGCAATTGTGATTCGATCAAATTTTCATAAATCATGAAGGAGACTAAATCATTTGGTATATTTTTCATATATAACATATTTTAATGTTGTGTAACGTAACATTTTTAAATTCTAAAGTAAAAAAGTCAGAAACTAACTATTTTTTTTTTTTTGGTGTTTTGGTGGGAGCGATGTCTCTAAAAAGCTTTTCTTTTTTATTAAGTGCTGTGTGTTTTTGAGTGTCCTGAAAAGTGCTATATAGATAAAAGTAATTATTACGCAAAAGCCAAAGCTCAATTTTCACAACAGTTATAGATTGATGTTTCAAGATATGACATCTTTACAAAAATCTGCTTCTACTGCCTAAATTGAGCTTGTAATTTTGTATAGAGGATTATACTGCTTCTTGACTGGTTTTATAATGTATATTTACCACAGGTTCTATTGCATCAAACAAATTGATAATTAGAAAAACATTTTAAAAACCTGCCATTCGCACTTTTAGTTTCAGCTTCACTGCAACAGGGTCTCAGGTTGAAAAATCAAATGTACCTTAACCTTGAATTAAAAAAAAATTGAATCAGACATGTTTTTGACTTTAAAAATAAATGGATGTTGGAAGGAAAAAAATGTGCTTAGGCTATTTTGTGCTGTTATGGATGGGGTTTGTCTTGGATATACTGTATCTCAGCATTCTCCTTGTTTAGTAATGTTCATTTTAGCGCATGAAAATTGCCCCGTGAAAGCCAATAATTTTGTGACGTGGTTCTTAGTGTAAAGTTTTAAAAACCACCCCATTAAAGAGTCTTCCAACTGTTTCCAAAGGAATGTAAGATTGAGATCTTTATGGCTTCTTGGGGAACAGTTGTTTGGATGGTTGATCTTAAATAAAGCTCTGCTACCATGAATCAACAGTTACTCTGCAAAGATTTGGCAAATGTTGCAGAGTAATTGCTATGGAAACACATGATTATAGTACTTAGATTTATTTCAAAGTCAAGGAAACACTCAATTATAATAATATATTTTGAGTTACGTTCCAAAAAGCTGAGATTCAACGTGATATATGTAACGAAATGTTGCATTCAGAGACCATGTGCCTGGCTTCTGGCTTTTAACACATTTCTGGTCAGATGGAAAGTGCTACTTAAGCAGGGAGCTACAGTCTGGCAAGGAATCTGATAACTCTTACTTCTCAGTCTTTGTTAAACTTCAGTCCATTCTTTATCTTTCATTTTTTTAATATGGTTTTCAGTGTTGGGAAGAAAACTTAAAAAGGAATACCGAGAATACTGAATACCTGCATTAAAATGTATTTTGTAATGTATCCGTTACTTGGTCTGATAAGTGTATTATATTCCGAAAACTTCGAATATACTATATTTTGGTGTGAAGACAAGATTTTTGTTTTTGTTTCACCGTTTGTTGGGCATTTCCTCATTTAAGAGAACCTTTATCACAAATTAGACAAGGGAAAAAAATCCCACATGCCCTCACTGTAAGAGCTCTGTTTTCTATTTTTCTCATTAATTCGGTGCAGTTTGAAGTCCAGATTTCACAGTCAAATATTCCTTTGATTTTACAGTAACTGCTATCTAGACACCATCCTATTGAAAGAGTAACTGTATATATTAAATGCATTAACAATCTGGACATCCATTCTACCAAATATATTAAAATTAAGTGGGAAAGAAAAGGTCATTTTAGTTTGACAGATAAAGAGTTGGAGAAAACACTGGAAAACAACAAAATTACATGTTTGGATAGAATTCTGATGGAAAAACCCAATGTCAAAGTGCTCACTATTCACAAGAAATACTTGTGATACTACTGCTGGAGAAACTGTGGTTACCAGGTGGCCCATCATAATCATGTTTTTTTGGGCTGTCCTATCGCTCAGAAGTGTTGGACTGAGGTTAACAAAGCACTCTTCCATTTTGCCATCTCAATTGATTTCATAACTATGTATCTGGGCCTCAGAACTCCTGCTAATGGACACAGTCAGTGGATATCTTTGGATCAGTCTTTAGGTGGAGAGATGCAAACTGCTGTACTGTACTGACATTCTAATGGACATACGTAGTAAAATGGAACAAAATCCCATCCGGACTTAATTTAAAAGTGTATCACTCTGAATTAGTTCTACACATTATCAATCTGGACAGGCCCCCGTTAATCTCGTTCAGGAAAATGCTTAACATCATGACGAACATTTGAACTGATTGGTTGCACTACAGCGGAACAAGCTGAGAAATCAAGAAATCCAGTTGAGAGAAAAGGACAGACTTCTTCCTCATCCTCAAATGCACAAAGCATTTCTATGTGCACGTTTTCAAAAGCAAAATAGTCCATAAATGTGTTGAAATAGGCTGAAGTACATCCATCGGCGCCGCCATGTTTGTTTAGGTTCTTCTATTTGACTTCCGCCCAAGCTACAATGCCGTCCAGATGGATTCTCAAGAGTTTGTGAACTCACAAATTTCACGATAATTCATATGGCAGGTCCAGGTTAATTTTTAATGTCTTTTGTCACCCTTTTTGTTCTGCAATTTTCAATTTATTTCAATTTATTTTTATTGTGTTGAAAATCACAACAGCAGTTGTCTCGATGGATGACAATGAAATAATAGAAAAGCAGAGTAAACAAACAATCTTCATCTAGTGTAGAGAGAGTTCCTCCAGGCAGTCAAACAGTTCATCTAGTGTAGAGAGAGTTCCTCCAGGCAGATGAGGAGCAGTTCATCTAGTGTAGAGAGAGTTCCTCCAGGCAGATGAGGAACAGTTCTTCTAGTGTAGAGAGAGTTCCTCCATGCAGATGAGGAACAGTTCATCTAGTTTAGAGAGAGTTCCTCCAGGCAGATGAGGAGCAGTTCATCTAGTGTAGAGAGAGTTCCTCCAGGCAGATGAGGAACAGTTCTTCTAGTGTAGAGAGAGTTCCTCCATGCAGATGAGGAACAGTTCATCTAGTTTAGAGAGAGTTCCTCCAGGCAGATGAGGAGCAGTTCATCTAGTGTAGAGAGAGTTCCTCCAGGCAGATGAGGGACAGTTCATCTAGTGTAGAGAGAGTTCCTCCAGGCAGGTGAGGCCTTCAAGATTTAGTGGGCATCTAAGTGGAGCAGTAGCCGCAGTGTTTTTACATTTCATTTTTGCTTTTTGTGCTTGTTCTGTTGTTTTTGTTGTTGTTTTTGTTTATTTTTCTTTGTGTCTTATGTTATGTTTTATATACTTTGAAAAGTGAAAAAAGTAACTGTAACCAGTAACCCAAAAACTCTGAATGTGTATTTTTATTGTGTTTTGTTTAGTATAGTTTGTTATTATGTTACTTCCCAACACTGCTGGTAATTATTAAGTTGTTTGTTTAAGTTGTAGAATTAACATGTTAAACCTTATATAATTCAATGGGGGCTGTCTGCGTTGGGAGATTTGTTTTCAGAATTCAACCATCCTCCAAAGCTGCCGGGACAAACTGTCAGGAGCAGAGTGTTTTTAGCACTAACTTGGCTATTTGGTCCGACTGAGAAGGAAACCAAAAGATCAATTCCAAAATAACCTGCGTCTGGACAGTCTGTTCTCACAACATGACATCGGCATATTCCACAATCAAAGCACTCCTGGTTTCCCTGCTCTAAGTGTCGCTCTTTCACAAATACATCAGCAGAAATGTAATCCGAGTGGGCTAATATAATCATTTACATTCAATCACGAGTCTCATCAAAACAACACGCCGAAACCCCTTCTTTTCACGCCGCCACATAATCACCGAAAGCAGCGAAGGGGCGAGGAAAATCTGATTTGTGTTTCAGATCTGATCATTCAACCCTATTTGCCACACTGTACGAGCGGGGAGCGGGATTATTGTGGCGCGCTGATGCAAGATGGCTAATCTGCATTTATTATTACTGTCATAAAGAAACCATGTATCGAGCTATTGATAGCAAATCCGCTAATGGAGCTCCGGCGCCTCATTGTTCGCGCATCAGGGTTATTCATTTGGACTGACAAAGGCTCACAATGCGCCTCAGATTCGACCAAAAATGCACAGATAAACTGTTAATCACTCCTCTCCGTACTTGAGCGAATTGTTTGCGTTTTAATATTCACCGAGTCCGTCCGCCGCACTCTTCGCTTTTTGTCTGGGAATGTCGGCGGCCCGTTCGCTTTGGTTAGTCCATCAATCTCCATCAGCGGCCTCTCTCCACTTGTTTCACTGGAAATGCGGCATACTTAATGGGTATTATTCAAACACTTCACGGTTACAATACTCTAAGTGGGCGCGATGGAAATAAATGAACTGAAAACGCTATCATCCCAAGCAGATATCACAAAAACTCAGAACTGCCGGGCCCAAAGACAACTCGCTAAAGCTGCGACTTTTTGACTTTTAACAGTGCACATAAAACGATTATTTCTCTGTAATCCTGTTAGCGTTTGAGGCGTTTTAATGCAGGCCTGTTGTTGATTATACCCCACACAGTCGGCGCTGCCCAGAACATGTGTCGAAACACTTCATTGAGACTTTCCATGGGCGCTTTCTGGCTTCAAGATGAACTGCCATTCCAGGGTTTTAATGTGCCCCAATAAAAATTCACAGTAGTCCATTTCTCAGGAACGCTAGTGCGGCTGATGTGTGCCACGCCGCTCTGGTGGATTCCACACAGGCATTTTTCCCTCATTAGGCAAGACACATAATGGCAATATGTTTCTGTTCAAACAATTCTGTGTGTTGCTCCGTGTCCAAGAATTTGTGATTCTTTTAAACAGTTTTCATAATCTTAACTTCATCAAATCAGTCATTTTTGTTTCTTCTATCTATCTATCTATCTATCTATCTATCTATCTATCTATCTATCTATCTATCTATCTATCTATCTATCTATCTATCTATCTATCTATCTATCTATCGCAGCAAGGAGGAGAAATATTGTGCATTATTTGTATTGGCCTTTAAACGTGCTCTTGAGTATCTTTACTTTGGCATCTCATGTTTCAGAACAAAAAATAAAATGCTTTTACAAAAAACAGTATAACTTTGTCACAGCCTTGGGAGACGCCAGAGTAACCTAGCTTTGGCTCCATCGAATGGTTGCAGAAGGAATTACACATATTTCAAATGAATACTCCTTGTTAATGCTAGCTGTGTTCCGCCTTGTTGAGCAGTCGTGCAGTTGTAATAATTATGGTTTGACAGCAGAAATCCTCAGTGTCTGATGATTATTTATGAACTCAAAAACAGAGCCATGTCACACATAAAGGCAATTCAGAATGGTGTGCTTTTGAGCTTCTCGGAGAGGAGAGATTTTCTAACCAGGATTCATTAGTCTAGTGTGAATGAAGCTAAGTGCAACTCCAGATGAGTTTTTGGTGAAGGAACATGGTTAAAACCTCGATGAAAGTACATTTTGCATAATATTTGTCCTTTAAAGAAATGTTGAATTTCTTCTCATGATGATATTTTGCACATACGGTGACATTAATACTTTATGATCAGGTTTACGGAGCAACAGAATCAGATGCCATGTGCTGTATGTATGATGAGACTTGCTCTTGTTTGTTACTCTCTCTCTCTTTTGGCTTCAAATTGACCATGCTTTTCTCGACATGTAATTCTTGGCCTCAATGAAGAACCCACGTAAGCAAGCTCCTCACAAAAAGACCACTTTCCAACTCAAAATAGTTCACATTGATTGGCTAATACTAACATGATGTATTTTCACAGAAAAATCAAAGTAACTTAATAAAAGCAAGGCCATGATGTAAGTTTAATCAATACCGTCTCGACGCTGCTCTGAAGTTAAACAGCTTTATGGCATTTTGGAAAAAATAACATCTCAGGGCGCTTTGCCATCCACATATGGATATTATTCATGTTTATTGCAGTGGCTACTCCAATCATATATTAATTCACTAAATAAACTCTTGGACACGAAACAAATTCAAAACGACATATTGCATTTTTATTCATTGCCAAAAGGTTATGCGACATTTTTTCTTCCTTCATTTGAAATTAATAAACTAAAAGTGGCGGTGAAATAGGGCAAAATCAATACTATAATTCCCAGGCATTATTTAGAAGGAGAAATAAAATAAATCAACTACTTGAGTGCGCCAACCCGGACGATAAAATGTCCGCCAACATCAAGTGTATTAACAATAGCCTGCCACACTTCATTTTTGTTTGTTTACACTATGCAAATAAGCCCCTGAACTTGGCTTGCTTCCACCAACTTCATTATATATTAATCATCATTATCATTATGATCACAGCACCAGGAGAAGATGATTTTGCAGTGAACGGTTGCTTGCCAAATAGCAGTATCCACCAGGACCCCGTGCGATTGTAGATTGGCCAATGCTAAGATGATTGGTTGCCTGCATAATTCAAATTCCTCTTAAGCTCTGACACAGGTCGTGCAATGACAAAAGGCTGGTTCCATCTGTGATACATAATGCACTGGTAGCACTTGAAGACCGGTTATTATTATTGGAGATTGGATGGTTTGGGGTCTGCTCAAGAGGTGGAATCAATTATTTTGGTGAAAAGCTTCTGATGTTGGGTTTGTGATCTTTATTAACTCAGCTTTCATAGATTTCCATCCGATGAAGAGCTACAGAGATGATGTTATTATTAAATACTGCATGTCACAGCTGAGTCTGAGTTTGAGGACAATAGCCGGGACGATTCGCCACTGCGTTCATGGTCAACTGAAGAGTGCCCCGCAAAATTACATTCATTTTCTAAGACCATCTTGACCTTTGGGACTGATTGGAGGAGCATAGGGTTCTAATCGCAGCATCAAAGGTCAAAACAGATTGACTTTCATGAAAGAAATTTGCTTTTTTTTTCAATACACCAGAAAAATAACAGCACCAGTTGAGCACATTATGCACGTTGCCTGCTCAAGAGTTAAAATGAGTCACCAAAAAGATACTGTTGTGTCCCTGAGCACGACATTTCACCCACATTACCACCGCGACAAAAGGACACAGCGTCACGTTTCGACTGGCCTTGGTCCCTGTCAGATGTGGCTAAAGCTAGAGAAAGCACAAAACCACTTCCAGTATCCTCAGTTTTTGCTGCATTTACTACGCTTCGCTCTCTACACCGCTTTTAACGTCTCTTCATGTACTGCATTTGGTTTGGATAACGTAAGATAACAGATCGTACATTACACGCCCTGGAAGTCTGTAATTTATCCGAATGCCGTGCGTCGATACACAGGATACAGCTGATGATTATGTGTGCTAGCTTTGTTTTCTTCATCCGTCAGCTCAAATAAAGTCCTCATCACTGGAAATACGTCAAGATCAAGTCGGCATTTGGTGAGAAAGGATTATTTTTTGACGTCTTATTTTTAAGTCTGCATTCTCGCTTATCCAATCATCTCGGAAGCCAAAGTTAGCCAGTCCTCGTTTGGAAACTACCACCTATTACAGTTGTCAAAAGTATCGAAATTCAGAGGCTAATCGATGCTAAAACTAGATACTTATTCATACTTAATAAAACATAAACACACAAAATTTTGCCTTTTGTGAGCTTTATCAGAACTGGTTAAGGACAACAATGTTTAGCAAAGACGGTGCTATAATTTTGTATTGAAAATGTATGGCTATATGCTAAATATGCTTTGACCTAAAAATAACATTATTATCGTGGTTTCGAAATCGGTATCGAGAATCGAGTATATTTGAAATGTTAGTATCGTGGTAACGCTACTACCTATGCCTTAAATGGGCCGGTATGGTTCACTTAAGACCGTAGAGCCAGTCTGAACCGTACTAATCCACTCCGAAGTGAACCAGCGGAAACCTGCCGTAAGTATTCACCTTATTCCACTTTAGCCTCTTTTTGCCACAGATCCGCACAGAGAATCACATTCATGCAAGTGGCGAATGAGGGAAAAGTCTTGCCGCTAAACTATTATATAAAGTAGACTGATTTGTGTGAACTGTTCACTGTACATATGCAACAAGTTAACAACGCACCGATTTCCTGGGCGGCCTGAAAACGGCTTTGTAGTCTGTGTAAAACGTATTTTCTGTTGAGCTCGTCTGCCCCATATAAACTAATACAACAGAAAAGAAAAGACGGTGGCGCCCACAGCAACTTCCGGAATAAGGTGAATATGTTTGCATGAAAGTCTGGAACAAACCCCGTCTTGTAAAGATATTTTTTTATTGATCTTTATGAATTTTAGTTGGTTTGGATCAAAACATTTATCAATTTGTAGAAACAGCTTTTGCGACTATCAAACAAACACAAAGTTAAAATGCAGTGTTTCTCGTAATCCTAATTGTTCATAATATTGTTGTGCTCAAAACCATTTCCCGCATCACCAAACGTTACACAGCAATAAAACGGTTCTCTGTGCGACTGACTAATTGAAAACAGGATCCTGGATGTTTTTTCCTCCAAAAATTGTGTGTGTGATCTGCCGCCCATGTGATCTGGCAGGGGCTTGCGGTCTGAGCCTCCCATTAGTGCCGTTTGCTGCGCTTTCATCTGGAATTAGTAGCTAAGCCCGGCCTAAGAGGTGGTCGTCTGCCTGTATCACCCTCCACACCTTTGCTCTGTCATCGTGCACAGAGCCACCAAAGCCACAAGCATGCAGTCCAGACGCACACGCTGCACACTTCACTCAGCGGCGAAATTCCAGGTGGGTTAGTTAATTTAATTTTCGGCGTCTAGCGGCTCGGGTTCGCCTTTGTCCTTGACCCCTCTCGCTGCCAGTCGCCGACCCTCTCCGGGGGGCTGCATGCCTGCCCGCCAGTCATATTTATACCCAAGCAGGAGAACAACAGCGTGGTGAGCGCTGAGCTAATGCAAATGTGCAGGATCTGCCAGACGCCATTCCGTTTAAAACAATTATCCGTGGATGCTGTTATGGAGGGAGTCGATTCAGGTTAACCACCAGCGAATACACAGGGAAAAAACTGAGACTAATGCTGGTTGTGTACATATACATTTCAACAACTTTTATGTCTTTTGAAGTTGAAGATACCAAGAATTTGTACATATAGTTCATGTCCAACTGTCCACTATTCCAGGCTGTGGGAAAACCCCTCTGGAACATGCCCGAGCGGATCTGCTCACATGATCAGATGACTCATGTTCTCACTGAAATAGCTGGAAGCTCATGAGTGCCTCTACACCAACGCAGCTTGTAAACAAAGGCATTTCTAAGTGGAATGAGGAGCTGACACTTCCTGACAATTATTGTTTTCCACACTGGGCCAGGTGTCCTCTAGGAGCAGCGCTGTGAACCTCCTCATGAGTTCGCCTCCCACCGTCCCGGCTGTGACCAGAGGCTTTAGTTATGACAGGTACCCGAGTGCACCCGTTACCTCACACCGTGTATGCTAACTCCTCGTCACATCGGCTGCACACACACTGAGCTAGGCCTACTGCACCTGTCAGATAACATCTGTTCATCTGTCCTCTCCTCCTCCTCTGTCTGACTAACTCCACTGACAGAATAGCTTTAGGATAGTCAAAGCTTTGTCTCAGCAACACGAGATAAGAGCCACTTATGCCTGCGGGGAAAAAAGTGTAAAACAGATACTATTGGTAGTTTTCAGAATGCGATGAGGTCACACTTTCAGACAGGCAGCTGAAGCCAGTGTTTCTGTAGCAAATATAAGCGGCAGATTCTAATGCCCCCCCCAAAATCCTCAAGCTGAATTCATCAAGTTAATCAAATCAAATCAAACTTTATTTATAAAGTGCTTTTCATACAAAAATTGTAACACAAAGTGCTTTCCAATTTACATATTAAAAACAATTTCCCGAACCCACCCCACGATCCCTATATTAAAACGCAAACACGTACGCATGCACACATTCACGCACACATTTACGCACACTTTCACACACACATACATACACTAAGATAATGGGCATGAGGCTGAATGCAGGTGAACCAACTGTGAGAGCACCATCAGAGGAGCCGTCTGCACCAGGAGCAGAGAGTTGCCTGCAGCCAAAGGACACAGACTCAGGGTCCAGGGGAGAGATGAGGCACAAACCAAACCTCCACCAGGAGCCCATGAGCCAGTGCCCAGGGGCCGCGGCCGACCACCGCTCCCTGTACAGAGGGCCCCTCAGAGGAAACACTGGAGAGCCTAAAATGAATAAAGGGATTCAGATAAAGGAGGATAACGATAAAATATATAGTGCATTAAAAACTAAGACCTAAGGTTGAATGTAAAATACATAAAAATACATAAAAACTAAAATACATAAAAAAGTAGCCTCAATTATAAATAAATAATAAATTATATTAAATACTGATGTAATCACAAATTCCATTCCGTTCCATCATTCTATATTGTTTCAATAAAGCAAAGTCTGCACAAATAATTGCGATCTCATTCACGCATAAGTTTATTCATTACATAGTGTCTCTAACCATTTTCCTTAGTGTGGATGGTAGCTAGTTCTGTAAAAATATGGCAAATCACAGCTAAATGAAAATCTATATAGAAGTAGATCTGAGTAATGGAGAAAGTCACGCAAATACAAATATCTTCTATATTGGTTCTGAAACTTACACACTACCACTTTTAATTGCACTATTTGTATAACTGTTATTGTGTTTTTTTGTGTTTTACCATCTGTCCAAGGACTACAGATGAAAAATACACTTTCTTGCTAACTCTGGCACAGAAATGTTGATCAATGTACACTGTCCCTGTAAAAAAAACTGACTATCCATGGCAAAAATCTATAGTCAACCGAAAAGATTCATCATCAAGTTCCATTATTAGTGAGAAACAACAGCCTGAAACCCAGAAAAGATGTTGGTAATTTAAAAAAAAACACATTTCAGGCAGAGCAAAACGCTTTTGCATCTGAACATGATCTTCGTTTTTAAAGCGGCATCATTAGGCTTGCTGCAGCTGCTGATGAATCCTTATTTTTTCTAACACTCCCCCACTTAATATGCGCCGCACTTTTAGAGACTAAATAATGCAGTGTAATGTGATGAAATGGTAATTACTTTGTTTCAACAAGCAACGAGCAGCCTTGTCTGGACATAACCGCTGATAATTGTATCTCCCCGAATGACTCCTCCAAACAGTTGCTTTGCTGAGGTTGTTAGCAAAAATGGCCTTTAATTTATTCCTCCCAGCATTTACAGCTAACAGTCTGTTATTTTCTCATTATGTGCAGAGCTGTGTCCAGTCTTTTCATGAGGGTTGCTTCAAAATAGTGTAAGAGAAATCTGTGCAAAAACTTTTCTGCTGCTTTGCTCTCTGTAGTAACAGGAGCTTGTAAATGCTGGAGCCTCGTTCTTACTTGTGGTTTCATCAGACTTACCTCCAGAATGAAGAAACACATTCAGCCCCTCTAATAAGAAGTGGACAGGAATGCATTTATTCAAAGTTCTTATGAGATTGCGTGCGGGCTGGAACTGTCTTGCACAACATTTTGACCAGGCCAAGATGCACGTCCCCGCAGATCAATAAAACACCTTCATTGCAGATTCATAACCCATTTGTTTCTCAGTGTTGCGCCACACAACTTTATTATGATTTATTTTTTTGCTTCAAGTCAGAAAAAAGCACAATACACTATAAACAACCACTTGTTTATAGTGTCACTCTCAACAGTTGCACTACAGAGTTAGTTAGGCACAGAGACACAGGGAATTATTACCAAAACCTGTTGTAATTTAGCATTTAAAGGGGCTATACTTTATTTTTACTGTTTTGAAATGTGAAAAATGGCTTAAAAGTGCTTATAAACTCATCATGGTGAATATTTACAATACTGGGACTACATTGGGAAAGTGAGCGACTGATGTGACCAATGTTAAAAGTTTAAAACAAACTAGTTCTGTTTTTCATGTTTTAAAACAGTCAAATTAGGTTAAGACGTTTGCCTATGTTAAAGGTGCTGTACCTGATTTTAAAAATGTGAAAACTAGTTAATTTTAAATGGTTTGTAACTGTCCAAATTTCTTAACACATTCCAAGCCTCCTAAGTAGTCTCCACTATGGGTTTATGAGCCTGTTTTACAACTGTCACATAATGCAAACATCAGCTAGCATGCTAACGGCGCACTTCCTAGATTGCATGGAATAAAACACTTCATAATTTGAGATGGCATATAGCTGTCTCATTTTAAACCTAAGAGCTGTTTTGACGATATATATCTGTACCGGGCAAAAGCAACCCCCCCCCCCCCCCTACTTTTTATTTAAATAAGGAAGTACAATCACATACAAAAACCTTTCATGTTCCCAAATATAAAAAAGAGAGTCAAGATTTTTCAGGACCCGAATCTTCGGGTCGGCGTTAGGAAAGTTGCAAGTCTGGTTTTCCGCGCAGAGACAGCGGGGGGAGACAGCGGGGACGTCAAATGCAACCACCACATGGACTTACTAAGACGTTTATTAAGTTCAAAATGTTACTTAGTTCTTCTATAAAGCAGCAGAAGATTCTCGGCTGAGTGACGTCAGTTATCGAAAAACGTCACACATCGAAGGAATTCAGAACAGAGTGTTTTTGACGGTCGGAGGGTGGAGAAGATTTTCAAACCAAGATTCATCAAACAAGCGTGAATGAAGCCAAATGCTACTCCTGGTATGTTTTTGATGACGGAACAATATTAGAACAAGGTTAAAATGTTATTTGTCCTTTAAACGTAGCATTGTGTACTGTTGCAGTAACATTCCTTCAGCCAATGATATTTAATACAGATGGAGGGCAGCTAAAATGAATATTGTTAAAATGCAGACTTTTAATGTGATACACTGAGTTCTAGTCAGTCTAGTCATTCTGAAATATTGAGTCCCATCCATAAACAAACACCGCTGTGGGACATACATTAGTTCAGGCCGACACCGTAAACATCATCTACCTTGACGGCTTCTACATGGACAGATACTGAAGCCACATTTCCAGGTCGACCTTTGACCCCTGACACTGGCGGCCGGCACACAGAGGTAATACAACAGCGCCTTGCAACGAGAGCACGGGTCAACATCAAGCTGCGCTTACGAAGGCCGTACATGATGTCACGGCTGAGGCTGCGCGGTGGGGTCAAAAAGTCAGCGCGAAAAGCAATTTGCGTTTTAGGTTAGCTGTGAATATTCCTCTAATGCAGCCACCTGATCAATACCATCGATTTACATTGGCCTTTCATGTTTCAGATAAGTTGAACTGGGCCAAGGACCAGCTATGAAGAACACTAGTCAACTTAAGTCATGGAATCGATAGGAAGCAGCAGTTAAGTAGTTTTAGTTCAACTTTTATGTTACGTGTCTGCAGTTTTCGCTTCAAAAACTTCACTTCATGAGGAATAACAGTTTTTTGGGATTGAAATCTGGTGCTATTTGCCAAACATTACACTTGAATTGACAATATTAAACTGAATTTGAGTTGACTAGGTTAGGTTTTTATAAAAATGTTTCTAATCTTACCCACAGAAGGTTAGAAAATCAACAACAACGAAATCGTGGAAGGAACGAGGAGTAATCCAGGTCCACGGGTCAGGATCATCACTGGAGCAGCAGCATCTGTGCAGTGCGGAAAAGGGACAACTTGTGAACAGCAATGAATTGACAACAGGTGAACTAAAACATTGAATATTATTGCATTAAAATACAAAAAACCCAGGCACTCTTTGAATTAAAATGCCTTTATTAGTAATGGCTCTACGGGGCCCATTGAGGTTCATAGAGACATGCCATAACTAATAAAAGCATTTGAATTTATAGAACGTGCCTTGGTTTTTTCGTATTTTAATGCATTCTACAACCCCTTTACCAAAGAGCACCTTTTTCACTACTATCTGGAGGTCCATGAAGCGTTCCTTGTTATCCTTTTTTGCTTCACTGAATATTGTTGATTGGGAAAAAGAAACAGAGGACAGTGCTCTGTTTTGTTGCTTTTTAGTTTTTGTCACATTCAGTTGTGTCATATTTAAATTCGTTTTTTGTCACGTTTTTTGTCACGTTTTTCTCGCTGTTGAGCTGTGTTTCTTGTTTGCAGCCGCGTTTTGGTTGCTTTTGAGCATATTTTTTATCGCTTTTGGTCGCGCTTTTTTTGCTTTTTGTGTTGATTTCGTTGAATTGTGCAGCCCTTGTCTATAAGAGGTAAATGAAGTCATCTGATCAGAGACTACAGGGGCTACAACAGGAGAAAAAGTGTTGAACAGTTTGAACAGACAGCTGCATTAGAGACAGAAAAACAATTAATCACGATACGTCGATTTCACAAAAACAGATTGTCACAGGGACGAGCTCACGATTTGATTTTTATCACCGTATCACCCAGCCCTAAAATAAAGCCTGGCCAGGCCAAATATCCTTTAAAAAAAAAAAAGTAATTGGAACTCAAATTTGCCAACAATGCAAGTAATTTATCCAAAGTAAAGAAATCTGGTACCACTTTATAATCACTACAACCTATTTTACCTCAACAAAGCATTAACAAAGACTTAATTCATAATGAACATATAGTTAGGGTTAGAGTTATTGTTAAATAGTTACTAAGCCTGAATCATTTTTAATCAAATGTTTGATTTGTAGGAATTAAGTTTATGTTTTGTTAAGATAGGAATAAATGTAGTCATTATAAAGTGTTATCAGAAATCTAAACTATTCAAAACTACTTAAACTAAGACAATGTTACCTAGATATTCACTTTATCCTGTTTGACTGTGAAGTTACCGGCCTGTTTGAAGAATTTGAAAGATGTGTCAAATGCACAGGACAAATTTCTCTATGCGAATAAAAATGTTTGTACTGACATTGTTTGCTCCAAATGTGTTTAACCGGTTACATTTTTATCTTTAATAATTTGCTATTCAATATACGCAGTGAGTGATCCACAGGAGGACTTACTGTGGGTGACATAACTGGTGTCTGTGAGGAAACACCTGGGATGAAACCCACACAGGAACAAACAGGTCACGAGTCAGACATGTCTTGAAACTGAGAATTGAATTTGAAATCTACTTGCTGTGAGGTGGAGTATTGGCCTCTCTCAGAACAAGCTAGCTTCCCTGGCAAACACGCGGTATTCAAAGACGATAATCAATGGCGTTTTGCACTGTGTAACTTTTCTAGTACCGGGTTTGTCTGAGGAGATGTGATTGCTCTGCCTAAAGTGCTCCAGCGTATGGCATTAAACTTATTTCCATGACGACAAGGAGCTGAAAACACCAGATCAGGTTACAGGTCAGACGGCGGAGAAGCGACACCACTCAGTCCATGTTGTTCTAGGTGTTTTTCAGCAAAGTAAAGACTTGTGCTGCAAAAAAACATATTTCTAAGTTAAAATTGGTTGAATTCAGGGTATTAAAGCAGAATTAAGTAACTGAAAAGACAATTGAAATGATTGTTGTTTCTTTTGTTGTTGTTTTTTTATTGAAGAAGGAAGTACAATCACATACAAAACAAAACAACACGTTTAATTCGGTGAAAATGTTACTTATTTCTGCTTTAATCTTAATTTCAATCAGTTTGATGAGTTAAAATGTACTTACGTCACGGACAAGGGTTATTTCACGAGGTGTTTCTGACTTGTTGCTTCAAGCCAAATTATTCACCAATGGGTACGAATGTTTTACTTCCCTCCTGGACAAACTTATTTTCTTACGTCAAGCTAAATGATCTTGAAACGAGCCAGAAATGTCCTGAAACCAGAGAAAAATTCAACGAAACATAAGCAATTCAATCTAACCTGGTCAAAACTACTCAAATTAAGATGAATAATCTGAATTTAGGTCATTTTAGACAAAGTTTACGTCTCATTTTTGTGTAAATTTGTGTGTAATTGAATACGCTGAGTACATTTAATCCCATGTGGCGGAACATTTCAGCCTGTCCCACCACGAAAGTTACATTTGAATGCTCGATTTTTATTTTCTAGCGTTTGTTTTCGCCCGTGCGCTCGCTGATAAACATATGCTCTTTTTTCCGGCATGTCGAACCAATAACGTGGCAATGCATTTTCAATTAGCTTTTTCTATATTCTCCTAATTAATGCTGGACTCTGGCAGTGTGAGTAATGAGACTGAATAAGGCCCACAAGTGAAGAATATTAGTCCTGATGCATAATTGGACACCATTAGCATATCCGCTCGTTTTCATTTTTCTTAGCCCAGTATGAGGCCAATGAAAGTGCCATTAAAACCACGACTTTTATTAATTGAGGAGAAATGAGCTGATAATTCATACGGAGTGGCTGCAGGTGGATCATGACCGATTTTTTTTTGATAATTTCTTTGAAACGTTGCGCGTTCAGGTCACATTGTAATCATCGTTGGAAGTTTTGCCGTTAAAAATAGTGAAAAGCAGAGATTTGGTAGAAGTTTTATGCAGTTAGAAAGAAAAAAAGTAAGATATTCCCATTATCCCACCTTTTCTGAAACTGTTAATTTAAGGTGCGTGCACGGTCCACGCTGAATAATTCATGTTAAAAGCCGGGACAGATTAACACCTTCGAGGCACACGTTGATGTAACAAAGGGCGTTGCTTAAGGGCATGACAACACCCACCGTATAATCCCTTTTCAGAACAATTCCTGCTGTTGTGTAAATTATTGCGATGTGGAGGTGAGACAATCGGTCTATTTTTATATTCGATTGTTATTCTGGGTTAAAAATGATTTAATTAAGGCGAGACACTGCATTTTTTTCAATTTTTTGTTTCTTGGTCAGTTTGCTCTCTCAACATATCGGCTTTCATGTGAAAACAACAAATTTGTCCAATCTGCTCTTAAAAATGTTTTATTCTTCCGTTTAATCCACTTCATCCATAGAGTTCAATGGGACACTGTAACTTCAAAGGCCATTTTCTTAAAATGCATTTTTCTCCCCTCGGGACATAAGGATCACCTCACCTCTGAAAGTAGCTCCTACTTTACAATCTTGGACTGAACAAGATTTTGACGAAACGTACAGAGGGATTTGTTAATGTCTAATTCTAAAACTGATTTATTTAAGTTTTAAATCCCAAAAATTAGGCGAAATTTGAATTTTTAGGACAATTTTCAGTCAAATCTAGTTTACTTAAAAACTAAATAAGAAATCCAAAATCCCCTCTGTACATTTTATTGTAACTAATATGTGTACAAAATGAACCAAGAAGTTTAAACCTGGTTCTGTTCATTTTTCAGTTTTATATGTCCCAAATATGTGTATTTCTGGCCATTTTTACACATAAAATGCATTATTTCTACATGAAAACATTTTTCTTCCATTTATGTGAGTAAACTACAGGAGAAGTTTCAAACTGATATCTTTAAATTTCAGATTTTTTGCCTTTTTACCTGTAGTGCATAAGCTTGAGCTGACAGAACTTGCAGAATGTTGCACTCTGAAAAGCAGCAGATTCTAGACTTGACTGAGTGGGAGTACAATCAGATCCAAAAGACAGACATCAGGCACTCACTTGGTTGAAAAAATTTTAAAAGCCTTTATTTCAAGGATTTATTTCAAGAATGTATCCTGTTCTCATGAAATAAAGCATTTTAAAACATGTTTTCAACCAAGTGAGTGCCTGATGTCTATCTTTTGGAACAGTAACAACTTTGTTCTAAATGAAAACCCACCAATTTAGTGCAAAAACAACAGCAAATCAGAAAAAGGTTTATTACCATTGTCAGTGAACAAAATTCACAAACTGGGAACTTGCTTTGGTGTAAGGTATAACATTAAACAATGAATAAAATAGTATAACGTATAAAAGAAGGCATGCATAAAATTAAGAATTAGCTAATAGAATAAACTAAAATAGACTTTTTAAGTGCCAAGATGAACAAAAGGAACTGGGTGAAGGCTGTGAACGACAAATTATTTCTTCCTGATTTGCCTCTTGACGCTCGACTTGAGACGATATTGAAATTTTGTGTCACAATTATCATGGCCAAAATAATTGCAATTAACGCTAAAATCATGATAATTTTAGTTTAAAAATAGATGTATATTTTGTCATTGTGAATACGTTTTGTGTTTAAACAATCATTATCAGTTCAGTTACTTTGTTATAAGTGAAAACAACAACAAACACGAGAATATCATGAATGAATTGATGCGCAATTTCTGCATTGTCCGGTGATATGACAGCGATTATCTTTGATGGCGATTGTCACGATAATAAAAAATGTACAATGAACGATTATTGTCTTCCCTTTTATCACGATAAACTATACTATTGTTTGTTGTCCCATTTCTACTTGACACTTGAGTGATTTTTAATTCAACTGGATCCCAAAACAAGGCCGCGTTCAGTTTTTTCTTTCTTTTTTTTTTCAATAGCACTGAAAATAAGGTACTTTTGAAACCCATTTGTGATTTTATTGGTGTTATTATTGGTGTTATTATTGGTGTTATATGTTTATTTTTAGTGGCGAAACTGAACTAAGTCCAAATCAGGTCAAAACCAGACCTGGATCTGGCACAAGGCAGAAATAAACCAAGTACAAACAATCAAAAAATGACTGAAATTAGTTTGAAAAGGACTGAAACAACATTAATGCAGCTCACAATGACGGGAAATACTGTTGTCATTTTAAATAATTCTCTAAACAAATATGCATAGAGTAGAACTGCACAGTTTGGGAAAAATATCAAATTGTGATTTTTCTGACCAGAATTGTGATTGCGATTAGATTTGTGATTCATGTTTTAGCAATGGGATTCTGTTCACATTTTAAACATGACCAGGAAAACTGATATAAAATCACATTTTTGTTGCGTTCAGTTGTGTTTTTTTCGCGTTTTTGTCACTTTTAGTCACATTTTGATGATGTTTTAACACATCTAAACTGTTAGCAGTTTTAATGCATAATAAAACAGGATATTTAGTTGTCTTTAAATGGAAATTAATTGTACTTCAAAAACGGCAGCCTTGCGATTTCGACTCTGTTTCGATTAATTGTGCAATCCTGGAATAGAGTGTTTGAAACCCATTGGAATACATTGCTAATTGCGTGATCTGGTTTCACATATTTACGACAAACTCAAAAAGCCACGTACATTTAAAAAAAAGTAAATTCCCGTTGACTTGCATTTTGAAACTGCTGCATATTTTTTTATTTTGACCCAACTTTGCCTCTTGTTGGAAAGTCACAGCCACATTTTCACATTTCACAAAGTTTACAGATTGAATTTTTCGACGAGTTGCTGCTCCCACTCAAAATTGTCGCTCGGGAAAAGAATGCTACAAAATCATTCACAGGAACCCCAAAGAACAAAAGTGGGGACTAACTTCACCGTGCTGGCTGTGCTGACGCCTGATTGGGTTTGTCGCAATTAAGACCCACAAGGCGTTAAGGTGTTAATGGTGCACCTGCTTGTATCCATGGAGCACAGCATTGAATTTATCCAAAAAGGTGACATCATTAGGCTTTTGTTACAGGTTAGACAGATGAGACTCAGTTCACATGCAGGAAGAATGTGGGTTTTTAAGGTATTTTTGATCAATAAAAACATGTAATTAAAGGACACATATTCTGCTGCAGTGGCTTTTTTGAGCTTTAAACCCTGTTCTAACAATGTTCGGAATCAAAAACAAACCTGGAGTTGCATTCAGCTGCATTCACACTGTTTTGAGGAAGGCTGATTTGAAAATCCTCCCCTCTCTGAGCATCAAACACACTTCCAGCTGAACTCTCTCGATCAGTGACAATTTTCAGACTTCATACGTCACTTATCTGAGAATCTTCTGATGTTTTAAGTCTTTAAATCATCGTCAGACTGGTTCTGAGCATTTCTGCCTCTAAACACGATCACTGCTACTGCTAGACTAATTGTCATGCTAACATAACTCTTGTGTATAGCTCTAGGCGCCATCTTTTGAAAAAGATAAAAAGAAATTTTTTTTAAATATATATATTTTTGTCAGCTCTCTCAACATAAAGGCTTTCATGTACTGTATATAAACAACAACAAACTTGTCCAATCTGCTCCTAAAGATGTTTCATTACTTAATGCACTTCTTTGCAGTGCATCTTTGTATTTTTCTGGGATAAAAGGTGTTTTCTCCAAATGCATTTTTCTCCCACAGAGACATAAAGATCACCACTTAAAGTCACACAAAGTAGTCTCTACAATTTTGTACAGATTTGGACGGAACGTACAGAAGGATTTGATGATATCTAATTCTAAACCTGATTAGTTAGTTTAAGTAAAAAGTGTGGCAAAATTTAAATTTAAGATAATTTTTTTTAAATAACTAATATGTGTATAACATGTGCCAAAAAATCTAAACCTAGTTCTATCCATTTTGGCTGTTTTTACTTTACTTTACTTTACTTATTTCTTCATGAAAACTTTACATGATGAAAAACTTATAATACATTTTTATATTTATGTGAGTAAACGACAGGAGAAGTTTCAAATTGATATCTTTTTTTGTTTTGTTTTTTAAATTCAGTATATTAATACCTCTTACAAATATAAATGATAGTTTTACACCAATCAGATGCTCAGAAAAGTTGAAATGTATGTTGAAAATGACAGGACGTAAACAAATCGACGACATCATCACTATAGAGACAAGGCTACACATTATTTACACAAAAGAAACAACTTTTTTGACCCTTTAAACATTGATTCAACAAAATAAAGGTGTTCACATGTATTTTTCTTTGTCAAAAAAAAAAAAAAAAAAAAATCTGTTTTGTTCCAGTGTACTGGCTGGTTTAGTGATCATCATTTACAACCAGGAAGTAAAATTAAAAACCTAAAAAAATATCTAAACTGGGGTGAAATTTGAAAAGATTTTAGATGAATTTGAAATATATTTATCTTAATTTTATGCATTTTAGTTAAATGAGTGGCCCAACCTGTCATTGGCGCCTAACCCTAACCTTCACCTTCCAAATAAAGTATGACGCTTTCATCGACGCCACCATAATCCACCCGAAAGAACACGCTCAGATGAGAACGCCTCTGAGATACTGACCTGGCAAGAAGTCCTGAATTAAGAATCGGATTAAAGATATGCCCAGGCCCATGAATAATGCAGCCCTGCCGTTTATTTCTGGAGAAGTCAACTGTGAAACCTTGTCCCTTCGCCAACTTCTCCGGCGCTCTCCCGCTCCCTACTTTCATCCCCCGGCGCCAATGATGGATGGCATCCTAAAGTAAACTAATTAAATGTGAAAAAGAAAATGAATTGTGACGATATTTCATCCAATCAACATCATAATGGCAAGAGTGTCAGACTATTTCATGCCATCAAAAAATTAAAAGCATAAATCAAACTTTCTGCGAGGACTGAAACGGGGAGAGTGGGTTTGGAAAGTTATTGTTTTAACAGGATGACAAAATCATTACAATCGAATTTATGACCCCAAGGCCCAGAGTTTGCCATGATCTAGTGTTGGCATGTGGCGCTAATATCCCTGTCGTCGTTTCAGGCTCATTCATTCAATGGGCACTGGCAGGAAATGCGCTCGTTTTAGCAGCACACTCTCGGAGAAGTGAGGGGTGCTTATGTCCAAGGCCCTGCCCGCGGCGAACAGCGCAAGAGACAAAATTATCATTTGTTCCTTAAGACATTAAGAGATAGATGTGCATGGTATAATCCAATTATTACTTTGGGCAGTTCAGAGCAGAGTCATCAGCACTTGTCCTTCCAAGTTCTGAGACAGTTCACTTTCCATTGTTGTACTTTTTCCACTCAAAGTGTTTGATATTTAATGATGTCGGCGTGATCCCTGGTTTGAGAGGTAGTAACCGTGCTCAGTTAACTACCTCTCCAACCTAGTCTATGAGATTTAATGACTTGACTGTGTTTTTCATCGCTGAGAATTTAAAAGACATCCACAGCTCCACCTTGGATCAGTTGAAGTATGGGTCAAATGCAAAGGGGATGAATGTTCTCACCTCATTAAATATTCTGTATGGGGGAAACAAAGTGTAGATAATGTACACCCCAAACACATTAAAGGTTAATATCTTTGTATGAATGTGGGTCTACAAATCTGATGGGTCAATGGTGTCTTTATGTGTCCATCTCTCGTGCACTCGATGAGTCAGGATCAGTCTGACGTAGGATCTCTTGAAGAAAATGCCAAATGTATTCTTGAAGTTAAAGGAACATGTCGAGAAAAACTGACTTTTGAGCTTTTGGCCACATTACAATGTCAATCGTCAAAAACATAGCTGGAGTTGTAATTAGCTTCATTCACACTTGTTTAATTAATCCTGTCACCTTGCACTGAGCTTCAAAAACACTCTGTTTCAATTTCAATCGATTTGTGTTCGTTTCAACTGTGTGTGGGGGTTTGTTTGTAACATGAACATAGAAGTGCAAATGTGCTTATTCTTCTGTTCTTACAGGCTGATAACCATGAGCTCTGACCAGTGCTGCTCCACAGTCCCACCTCTTTTTCACAAGACATTCAATCCCATCTGAAAACGTTCAAATGGAAACCTTGTAAGAATAAAAATAAGGCTATAATAGAACATTTATGAATCCCTGCAGGGTGCTAACTACACTGTACACTGTAAACGCTTAGGCTGCTACAATTTTTTGACTTACAACAGCAAAATAAGTTAAATTGTCACTGTAAACTGCACTACATCTGTTGTTGTAATGAATGGAAATAAGTCTATAATAAAAAGATGTTTTGAAGTTTAAAGAAGTTTAAAAAGAAGTTTAAACTGCATGAACAACGTTGTGTAAAATCCAAATCTAAAACATGAATGTGTAAACCGGTCTGTTCAACACCAAAAAAATTCATGGTACCCTGTTGAAATAGCTTTTTTTTTTCTCTTTTTTTAATCACAGTGTATAGTCAAACTTGTTTTAAACAGCAAGGCAAAGTTGGTCGGGGACGAGGGACTGTTAAAGGCTCTAAACACCGTGTCTCCGCTGCCTTCATCCTGTAAACTTGAATGATCATCAACATTTGGGACGTTTCATCAAACACTTATCATAAATGAAAGGAAATGAACAGACAATTTGCGATGCACAAATGGTGTAGTTAACAGACATTGAACTTGACAAACTGTTTGACTGTTAGAATCTCTTTGGTTATTTTTCAAAGGGAACGAGCCTGATCTGGTCCTGCTCTAATCACTGTTCTGTCTAATCACTGTTCTGAGAGTGATTTTTTTCTTTTTTTTTTTCTCCACAGCATTAATATTTTCACAGTTCCCCGGGAGACGTGTTGTCACTTGAAATGTGGAAGCCATCACTGGAATCGTGTGAAGAGACGGAGTAACACATTCGACTGGTGTGAAACACTGTGTGAAAACCTGCTGCTTCCAGCTCTCCTCGTGCTGTCTCACTGCTCCACATTAGACACAATACATTTTTACAGATTGCAGACGTACCTGTTTACCAGCGCTCTTCAGCTTCATTTTCCTGAGGGCCAGATTTTTTGGAGGGCCATTGTGGTTTCTGGGCACACCACCACTTTCACAAAATAACCTCGTCTGTTTCAATAAGAACACAATAACTACTGATTTTTGTATGGAAAAAATAAAGAAAGACAACATAAAACTAAACCAGAATTAAACTAGACTAGACACCAACTGGGTTTGAACCAGGATTAAACCAGAATCAAACAAGGTCTAAAGCAGAATTAAACAAGGACTAAACCAACACCAAACCAGGTCTAAACTATACTAAGCCAGAATTAAACCAGTAAACAAGATTAAAAAAAAAATAATAAATAAATAAATAAATATATATCTGGAACATGTGTTGTAGGCCTGATAAAACCGTTTGGAGGGACTGAATTGGCTCCCGGGCCTTACTATACTTTGATTCCAATCTCAAACATCCCAATAACGCATCTGGAGAAGTCTGTATTGACGTGGCATTTATCTGCGCCGTCTGATATAGAAAGGCACAGAATAGCCAGGAGTTTGAACGTGTTCCCACTTATGTTAGATCAGCAGAGATGAAAAAATACAGTCTCTGCATCACGAACTAGCATGTGTTGTTCTGTTTTGGTCTGCTACATTTAAGTGAAAGTTAAAAATACTGGAGATTCAGTGATGTGCTGTGGAGAGCAAGTAACGTTTGAACGACGCAGTTCCTAATATGTCTGAAAAGCAGATGTGAGGCGTTAGTTGTAAAATAATTGTTTTTATTAGCAATTATAGGTACAGTTTTAGTGCTCATACTAATTACTCGATGCCCCTGAACGTCTCTCAGCCTTCGAAAAAACAAACAAACAAGTGACCAAAGTCCCACTAAAACAGCTCAATAAAATAAGTAATTGCTAATGAGATGCAAATATTTAACATCAATAACTGTGTTAAAACATGAATTAACTGTTAAAGTAGAACTAAGTAACATCATTAAACATAGCAAGCAAATGTATTTTTGGGGCCTTTTAACCCCGCCGTCTCCCTCTGCTGTCTTTGTAAACTCTCCTGAGAAACCTTGGCTCTCTTTTTTGTATTTGGCAACATGAAAAGTTTTTGTATGTGATTGTACTTTCTTATTTCAATTAAAAAATAAAAAATAAAATAACTTTTGCTTCTTTTCACTAGCAGTGTACTTTCACAAGAGACCTGCAGGGGCAGCTCTGTCATTACTGGGTCCATGTTTGTGAAAAAGACCTGAAAAACAGCTAAAAATCACCTCTTTTACAAAATGAAAAGTGTCGCTCAGGTTCAAGGCCAAAAAACACACCATGACTCTCAAAATTTTGAAGCGATTTCCCAAAAAAAGAAGCCCAAAGTTGCTATAAAGCTGTGGACTTGGCAACTCCGTCCCTCGTTCGCACCTGTTCTTTGTTCAGTTCTTTAACCTGCATTTAGACTGAGAAAGAGTGTTTTGACAGGTTTGGGTGCAAAGGCGAAGTGAGCTCGGTTGTTTTGCGCGCTTGGACTTCCCTGTGCATGTAAACCTAGTGACTGCAGGGCCGGTCTGAGCCTCTGTTGCGGCTGATAGTTTGCAGTGGCGTCACATCTCGCCGTAATCCAGCTGTGGATTGGCTGCAGCCGCTCATCGCTCAGGCCTGAAGGTCAACACGTGACACGCATCAGTGAAGGAAAATGACCCACGAGCACTCACCTGTGTGCATTTACTGTAGATACTGAAATAGCATCAAGGCAGCGTCCCGGACAAATGATCCTTTCACAATTCATGGTTTTAGGAGCGCCATTGAAACGGTTAATTATCCAATGAACGCAGAATATGTCAATACAAACAGAGTACATTGCGCTTTCCTCCAAGCCGGTTCGTTCTGCTGCTCAGAAAGGTTCAAGGATTAACACTTTCATACGCCATAAATCTTGACCTTGAATCCTGTAATCATTGCCATAATACAGTGACATTACATGGCATGAGACAAAGCCCAAACGCATTGAGCTTATCAGTTATTTCTGGCACAAGCAGCGGGCCAGCTCCCCCCCTCAGCTCCGTACACTCTTCTCCATAAATACAGGGTTGACTAAGTTGATATGCCTCCGAGGCGTTTTAAATATTCCCCCCAAAAAATATCTATTCATACAGTGGGGCCTGGTAATTGGCTGATTTATGACCTTTTCACACCACTGAAGCGATTAACTGAAGACATCATTCGCAGCTGTCACTCAAACTGATTGTTCGCATGGAAACCAAACGGCACGCGGCGGCGGATGACTGGAGAATGATGCGCTCGGAGGTCTGTGACTGAAGTGGCCTCTTCTGGAATGTCAGACGCACTGTGGCTCTGTGTAAGAAAGCGTTACAGCACAAAAGGAAGTCAAGCAAGTTTGAAAGCGTGGACAGCACAGGTCAGTTTTGATGTGTTGTTGCTTTGCCTGGGATGAATTAGGCTTTCTCTATTAGTCCATGGGCCAGACAAAATTTGGGTACCGCTCTGGTGGCAAGGTCTATCCATGATTTTTGAAAAGGTCTATATCTAAGCTTTATTGTGTGTGTGTGAGTTTCAGCGGTATCAGCCCTTTAAGCTTAAAAACCAAAACACACTTTAGACATAGGGACATGTTCTGGTTTACCTATCAGACAATGACTTAAACTATTACGTTTGGTATCATTTTAAAGTAAACTATGTCTATTGTCTTTCATTTAAACACAATTGTTGCACTTTTGGATATTTATAGAGTCTCAAACTGTCACGTGAAAACTTTTTGCAGCCTTAACCTGAACTGTTTTATACGGGATCTTGCATTTACTCAATTACAGGTATTTGAAACATGTATTCTTACTGTTTACGGGGTTGACCTGTTTGTCATGGAGGTAGGGAAGTGTATCCCAGTCTGATAAAGAGTTTAGGCAAAAGTGGAAAATCTAAATCTGAAGTGTGGCATTAGCAAAAAAGTTACGCTACTTTAAAATACGTTTATATCAATGTGAAATTGATTTTAAGTGTTTGAGTGGACCAGATGACCCATTTAACATGGACAAAAAAACTTCCTCTCTGTATCTAAAATTTCAAGAAGGTTCCTCTCGGTCCGGCCGGTTTGCTGCCCATTCCCTTGCAATGCAATTTTACATTTTGTTCACTGGAAATCAAACTAATCAACTAAAAATGCACAGTAATTGAAACAGTTCCATTGACATCCACTTAAAAACTCTTCCCTCTTCCTATATGACAAGATAGGATTATTGAAACATGCTCGAATCAATCAAAATTAAACTTAAAGTAAGTTAAGCCCCAGTATGTCACTTTTTTTTCCAAACATAGACTAAAAGCCTTTTTCATTTTGGTTATTTTACACTGAAAAAATAAATGGTTATAATATAACACTGTACAGTATAAAATGATGGAGAATGTTCAAAAGTATGGTTTTAACTCTCTATTTCCATGGATTTATGCAAGCGACGTTCCATCTTCAGAAAGTAACATACTGCTGCTTTAATTGAGGGAACACTGTTATTATTTACAAGCTCATAAAAGCGGAAGTTAACTAATCAGTGTTATCTTCAAAGTCAATTGGGCCTAAAAAATGAGCAAAGCCACCTCCTAAAACAGTGAATACGATGTCCTGTACCCGTTTGGCTCATTATAAAGTGGTAAACAACTACATCGGAATCCGAGGCAGTAGCAGGTGCCTGTTTGTAGCGTGTCCACTGTGATCTCCACAAACACAGCGCTCACAGCTCCATTCTCTCTCAATGGTCCACAGGAGACTTATCACTGCACAGCTCCCATTACTCTGTCTGTAACGACCACACACCGCCATTTGTCTTTATAGCTCCACAAACTCTACCTGCATCTCCAGGGCCTTCACTGGGTAAAACACCCGCACAATAACATCAGGCCGCTAATTGGCTTCTTCCAATCTGTGTGTTCATGCAACATTTTGGACAAAGAAGAAATTGGATTACAGCGAGCTGCAGCCACCCACGTGCAACATTTCAAAGTGAATTTGCATTTTAAAATTCAGTGAGTTGGGCAATAGTGTCAGCTTGACTCGAGTGACAGCAAACTACAAAATAACTGGTTTTATAAGACGTTTCTTGTCAGGTTCATCAGCTCCTAAAAAAGAAAAATATGAATAATACACATCAAGATATCAGTCTGTATCTTGTAGGGATATTTGCCCCCTTCATTAGACTTCCAGGGGCGTCGGACTGGGGGGGTAAAGTAGTGGTTTCCCCGGGGCCCAGAACAAGGAAGGGGCCTCAAAAGCATGAGATGGTTTTGTTCTCAGCTGCATTTTTCTACGCTTTAATGTATTTAGAGTAAAATACAATGTGGTCGAGTTAAGTCCTTGAGAGACTAATTGTATTACATCTGAGGGGCCCATCACCTTTAAAAAAGAGGACAATTATTGCTAAAATAATAGCCAAGTGCTTAACAAATAACTAGGGATTATAATTGCAGTTAGTTTGTTTTAATGATATGCTTTATGTGAAATTGTTTGGTAATTACAGTATTGCCACAGTACTGTATCAGAATATTCATACACAGGATATCCATAAATTAGCGATTGTTAGGTGCAATGTAGAAACCACAGGGTGCATATTTTAGCAAAAGTGAATGAAAAAATAACTGTAATCACAATTTGTTGGGCTAAATAAATCATATACAAAATGATGTATTAGGGGCCCACCGAAAGGATTTGTACCAGGGGCCCAGAATTTGGTGGTGCGCCCTTGCATCCCTCTGTGACACTGGGTATTCTATCATTACACATAAGAGTCGTAGAATGCATCTTACAGGTTCATGGGAGAAACAATCCAAGCAGCATCCCAAGGTAAGGCTTCACACACCTAGAAAAAAACAGAAAAAAACCAAAAACAAAACACCAGTTCTGGAGACAAAACCTTTTAATGCTGGGTTTCAGATGACATCGCAACATTCTTCAGGCCATCAATGGGTTGTTAAGCGATGATGTTTTGATGGTTTACATGAATAATTTAAAAAAGATTGCAAAAACAAACTGATGTTATTTTGTGTGATGCAGTTTCTGTCCCCTGATTTGTCTTTGATTCTTCAGCAGGCCCAGACAAAGTACTTGTTTCTGCTGATTGCATCAAACGAACCGGCCCATGACATATGCAAACTAAGCAAATGTTTAAGGCCGCAACCAATAGGGGGCCCACATGCTCTGGCATATGTGAACCAGAAAGAGACCGTAAACAAAAATTAAAATGTAAAATGAATACTCTTAAACTCCAGCTTATCTTTACCTACAGAATAAATAATAATGACAATAACAATAATAATATATCTTCAAGTGTGTAATTAGACACATAATAAATCTTGAATGCACTTAAATATAGGACGTGACATGTGATGTATTCAAATTTTCTTGGGGGAGGACCCTCAAACCCCCCTTTTCATTTCCCTACCTATAACTATAAAAGGAAAACTAGAGATCCTGAATCATGTTTTCTCCTGATTTATCTTCTTTATTATATTATATTCCATCTGTTTATTTATTTAAACAGTGAGTCACTTGGTGGGCCACGAACAAAGTCTTGTTCAGGGCCTCCTGATGCTCTGTTTTGAACATTTGGACCCACACAACGGCGATGATGTCACACTTAACAGTCCCACATTTAATACAGATGTGGCACTTCCTAAATGAAAATTGTTGAGATGCAGATTTGTGTTGTAATGGAGGAACATTTGAGGTATAAATGATCGTGTTCAGGTTTATGAAAATACCATTCAGGCCTAATTAGTTTATGGGTTTCCGCTTCTAGTTTTAGGTGCCATTTTGAGCACATTCAAAGGATAGAAAAAGTACATTCAATTCTGTCAACTGGACAAAACTTAAGTTAAAATATGAAGAAGCTAATCAAATGAGAAAATGAGAAAAAGAATTGCTATCACTTTATAATAACTAGACCTAATTTTTCCTTAACAAAGCATGAAGAAAGGCTTGAATTATGATACTGTATCGTTTATTGAGCATGATCAAGGATAGTAACAGCTTAATTAAGGTTAGGGTTAGGAATTAGAGTTAGAGTCGTTTTTGTAGTCTGTTTATTTAGCCAGGAACAAGTGGAGTTATTACAAAGTGTTACCAAATAATTAGATTTTCTTTCAAAATGGAACCTACCTGGACGATTGAGGTTTTCAAATTATGTTTTTTTTAATACGGTGACAATTGTGCTCATTATTCCTCACGCTGAAAACCCAAAAAATCAACGGCAAAATGTGGCTATCCATCTCTGAGCATAACATCCTCACGTCCTAGAACCCGAAAACCATTTATTTCAATTTCAAATGTCATAATTGAACTTCTTCTCTTGCTTTATTCAAGACATAGCCGGGTTCAAGTGGTGCACTGGGGGCTTTTCCTGTCCGTTCCTTGGGGCTCGCAGTCTCTCAGTCTAATTAGAGGAGATAATGGAGGGTGAAGCTAAATGGCGCTGATGGGGTCCAGCAGAAGGTTATTAGGTGTCCTCATTAGCGGCCGATTGAAGTGCGAGAGGTTTTAAAGTCCCGTTCTGATCCTGATGGACGGTCTGCAGACAGCACGGGCAGGTGGGACTGACTCACGGGGGAAACGGAAAAGAACATGGCGAGCGGTGTTAGCAGTCAATTTAGTGCATTATGAAGATGATTGTCTGGCGCACAACAGGAGCGTTACTGTCGTCGAAGTGATTGTCTCGTCTGTGCAGTGCTCTGTGTGTTTAAGGGTGTTTCCGACTGAAGAAATGTTTATTTTATTTTAGATTTACGTATGCCCCGCTCCATGCATGTGCAGCCGGCCACAGTGTCGAGAGATTGACGCAGACTTTGACAATTTGCTGAATGTTCTTCTCTTGCGCACGCCCATTTCGCACTACATTGTCTTAAAATAAATAAATAAAATAAATAATATACAATATACAGTCATGACCAAAAGTGCTGGCACACCCAAACTGAAGTATTTCTCCCCAAAAAGTATTGCAATTCCATATGTTTTGCTACACATGTGATATCATTTCAAAACTCCAGAAATTATTGGCACGTTTAAACCCACCTGGGGAAAGTAACAGATGTGGGCAATATCAAAATCACACCTGAAAGCAGATAAAAAGGAGAGAAGTTGACTCAGTCTTCACAATGTGTGTCAGATTTTCATCTGCACTTTTCATGATGATGATTTATTTATTTATCTATGTGACTGAGATTTTTATGTTCATTTTTCTATTCTGTAAAGCCCTTTGAATTAATTTACTTTTCCTCATAGGTTGGGTTCATGTCACATCGCAACATTCCATCGCAACATTCCAACAGTCTGTATTTAGTACAGATGGTGAGCAGCTAAAATTTTAAAATATTGTTAAAATGCAAATTTTGTTGTAACACAATGAGTTCTAGTCACAATGACATTTTGCAATCTGTGAATTTACCTTTGAGATATTTCATGGCAAAGTCCAATGTTGTCACTGTTGTCATGTTGTCAAAGTGATTCTTGCTCCAGCTGACATTATGACATCAATACATTCTATTGCTATTACTTTTGTGACGTGACTCGCCCTCTGACCAATATCCAGGTACTAGGCCACTTGTTTCTCTCAGCAAGATGTATCATAATACATATAATACATGACATATTACATTGTCCTAGTGCCGCGGTGAGACTTCTTGCCCTGCGATGTTGGTTCCAGGAGTCAGACTGGGTTTCCCCTCAGGCTGTCTGCGGTTATGTGCTGTGTGCATCTCTGTAAAAGCCCCACTCTGCACGCTGCGCTGCCTCAAACATGGTGTGTTTGTGAGGATAAAGTTTATGTTTAGGAATTTATAGGTGCATAAGGCTGGAGTTAGCAGTGACCCATTACTTTGTCCTCTGAGTGAAGTGGTTAATCGGCCAAAGCCATGTTAGTTCTAGAGGTGGGGACTGCCGCCTTTGTCTTTTGCGCTTGTCTACGTCGCCATGTAAAGGTGAACTGTTGAACATGCCTTACCAACATGGACCCATGAACTAAAGCAAAAACTTAAGGTACTATGAAAACTGAACAAAGCAAGAACTGAACTGGTCATGTGTTTTAACTTCTTCATGCGCTTACCTTAAACTTCCAACTGAAAAAAGGCAACTTTATTGTGAAAATAGCCTCAGCTTTAGTTTTTTTTTTAGCCTCAAAAAAATGAAAAGTACTTGTGTTCAAAAAGCAATTTAAGGAAAACTCATTTGGTCATTTGGTCATGTACATTTCCTTCAACTTCACTGTGAAAGTCTGTTTATTTTTTCCTTGAGACTCCACAGATTCATTCCAAACGTGCATGTGACAGTTGGCTATCAGAAGCGTTAATCCTTCGGGGACAGGACAGCCTTTGTTTTCAGTGCCTCTTCTGTTAGGAGGTGTCATAATCCTTGTTTACCTGTTCTTAGCAAAATTTCCATCATATCCACTGCAGCGTCTTCAAATTCAATATTTGCCTTTCCCTATAGTGGGCCCTAGTACTGTCACGACACTAAAATTTTAACGTGGTTTTATTCTAAGGAAAAGACTTCAATCTCAATACCAAAATGATAATAATTTTAAAAAAGTAATAATTTGACAATACTTACACTTTAACACGAAATAGCAGTTTCATTCAAATTACAACTGTAGGTTTTAATATACCTGTTCTGGGATAGATCAAGACCATATAAAACATTTCAGGAAAGGTCTAAATTTATCAGATTTATTTGACTTTTTAAAAGTATTTTTTCCATATCAATACTACAAAAGAGTTACTATAGTTTCTGACCTAGTTTTAGTATTTATTAGTATCTGGTTAGCTAAACGATGGCCCTTATACATCCAAGAGAGGGCCAAATGACTCATGATACACTCTCACTTCTATTCATGTAAATTTAGAGGCAGCACATGTACGGCAGCTTCCACTAATACTTTGACCCCCTGGTAGAATCTGCACAGGTATTCTGACAGTTTTTCCTTTGTTCCAACTACCTTTGGCAGCAATTTTCTGAGATTTTTGGACCACTGGAGCCATTCTACTACAGTACACCGCGCCAAGACTGACTGATTAAAACACATCCACTTGAAACTCTTAATTATTGCCTTGTGGTCGGAAAGATTCGATGGGGATATTTTCTGTTTCTTGGCAACCAGATTCTGTATTAACAAGAATAAAACAAATATACTCGAGAAATGAACTATGAGCTTTTGTATAACTTTCCATTTTCCTTCAGTTTTGTTCCTAATTATTTTAAAGAGTCCAGCTATGAAGAGGAGGATGTGTAATCTTTTTAACTAACCTACTTATACTTTTCTATGGTATTGTCAATTTATAAAACCTCTTGACATGCACAAATTAGCATGGTATAGTTCTTTTGCATCCTCATAAAGTAACACACACAGTCAAAAAAGCAATGTATTTCCATTTTATTGTATTACTCATAGTAGCTCAGACACGTGTATATACAAATACAGATATTTTTGTCATTTTTGTGATTTATATACTGTAAAAGAGCAGATTCAAAACATTCCCCCACAAATGGCAAAGTGGAGGTCGGGTTCAAAACTTTGACAAAAGTCGGAACAGCGTGTGTGGAGTGGTGGAGGTTATACAAGCACGGGGAGAAGAATGGCACTCGAAAAACAGGGAGCCGTGCCCTTTGAGCGCAGCCCCGAGGATGAGCGTCGCCCCGCTAACAGTCCGCTGTTGGATTTGGAGGAACAAGAGGCGGGCTAATCCTTCGAAACTGTGCCCAGGACGGACATACACCACAGGGAGAAGTAAATGAGGGTTGTTCAAAAAGAAGAGGGCTGAGGGGAGGGCCCTGTCTGTAGCCTCTTGGACGCCAGCAACCGTTGAGTGTAAAAACAACGAATGGCAGAAAGCATCTAGTACACAATCATGGCTGCCAGGGTTGAGGCTCGAGGGCTAAGGCATGGGAAACACTCTTCGTTGCCAAAGAGGGTTGCCGCTTCCCATTCACTGCGGCGACAGCAATGAGACACACACAAGAAATCCAAAGAACTAACATGTTTTTTGTGTTGTTTTTTTTTTACATTTTTTGACCACACGTTGATGTACACTCTCCCGTTCGCTTTGGGAGTGAACAATGGATACTCAAGAACGACAGACTGGAAATGCATTTAGTTCTAGTAGATGGGTACAGAAAGGGGTCGTCGGTAAGAAAATAACTACAAGTGGCCAACCCTTGTCTTGGATTTTACAATGAATCGTGTTATGTACAGTTTGTCACGGCACAGCTTCATGACGCCACTCAAATGGGGATGCAAAAACACACTCACATAAAGTGATTCAACATGAAAACCCAAAAGAAAAACAGGAGAAAATAAAGAAAACACTTCATTTTGAAAACTCCAAACATGTCATCAAGTTCATGCGCATGCCACAAAATGAAAACTGACAAGACCCTTCTGTTAAGTCCACTCTGCGGCGTAGCTTCGAGCCGCCCAACATGCTTCCAAACACTCAAGGCAAAACGAGTAGAAAAATCCCCAAATCTGGGCCCAGTTTTGAGTGTCCTTCCAAGGCAGGGTCCTTTTGTGAAAAAAAATGGCGGAGGTTGGTTTGAAAACATGGAAAAGGTGGGTCCCTCTTCGGCTAAATGTCCAAAACCGTCAGCACACTTTTGATGTGTGCAGCTCCCCAACTGTACAATAGCTCATTAAAGTTTAGTAGGCATTGAGGATATACCATGATCGTTTTTTAGAAAAGACATAAGAACCAAATTAATACTTTAATATCAAACACTATTTACATCAAGATCTTCTCCTAATAATAATAATAGTCATAACAATAATAATTATACAGTTTTAACAATTATGTGTCTCTTTTTTTCTTTTGTCCTCCAGAAAGGTACAAAACGTATACTAACCTAACACTACTTGTTTTATGGTTGACTACCTCAGGATACACAGTATCCACTTAAAAAGTTGATCCTCATTTCCCAGTTGAATAAACCATAGTGATATTAGTGATAATGGCAAATATTGGTAATTGTAATAGAGTACAATCAAAAAGCTGGTTTTCGAAGCTGCTGACAAGCGTCCATTTTGATTTTCGGTGCGTTCCCTGTGGTAATCTCTTGAAAATTAGTACCGCATTAAAATGGCCATCTCCAGTTACAGAGCACACAGCTGAGCCTCCATGCCACTGTGAAAGCATTGTTAGAGCAAAAACCAAACAGCAAAAACGTTGAAGGCAGTCCATTGTTAGGTAAAAAAGGCAGCTAGTCAAAAAGAAGAAAATAAAAACAGTGCTTGCCTTTGAATGATATTGGAGTGTTTGAAAGGTCTCCCAGTGGGGTTTAATTGAGTTTAGTTAGGCACTACGATATGGGGCTGTGTGGATGTCTCTTCTCTCATTCTCCTTCGCTCACAGATTCTCTCAAACTGCAAGGTCATTGGTGCTTGAACCCCTAACACGATGGAAATCTACACCCTCCCCTCCCGAGACCCCCTCCAAGCCTTCCACCATCTATTTTTAATACCAGGAATCGCTCCCTCGCTGCCACAGCATGAGCTCCAAATACTTGTCATCTTCAACCTCATTAAAGAGCGACTTAGACCAGTGCCTTCAAGAACCAAAGGTGGTTCTCCTTTTTGCATTTGGTTACACAACTGTGATCGTTTCACTGAGCTAACAGATGTCCAAGGTTTCCTACAATGCTATATTGAGAAAAAAGATAGGCCATGTAAAAAGTGTCGGAAAAAAGCACTGAACTACAATACATATAAAACTGAGACCACTTTTGTCGACTTCTCAAAATTATAATCATAAAAAATAGCTACAAAGCATTACGAGGCGGGTGGAAACTAAAATCCTGCCTTACATCCTAAAACTTTAATTATATTTACATTAAAACAATATTAAATTAAATAACTTTAACATTTTTTGCACCAAATTCATGGATTTTATCTGTTAACGATAACAAAGCGAGCTCCGCATGTTTGGCACACATTTGTATCAAGTATGGACACCTTCACCTTGACAATTTATGTTCATTTTGTTTGTAATTTACTGGTTTATTTTATTTTTGAGGTGCAGTCAAGAGAAATGAAATAATTAAGTGCTTTCAAATTAAATTTGCTCTCAAACTAAAAAAATAAGTAGAGCTAAAAGTATCGAAAAAGCGAAAAGCATTATTGATTCATGCTAAGCTTTTTTTCCATATTTATGTTAATCAATTAATTAATTCAGTGGTAAACCATTACTTGGGTGTGTTGGCACGTGAAAAAGTTTGGTTTTGGAGACAGCCACTTGATCTAAAATATCTAACTGCAACTGTACATGGGAATTAAAGATCATTAAACACAGTGTCTTCCTTTCAATTTAAGTGCTATCATAAAACTGACCACACTACATAAAGCTAAAATTCACCGCAGAAAAAATGTGAATGCTTCAACGATAGTTTTGAATGTGACTAATTTAACGATCTAGTTCTATTGCAGTGACGTCTTCTATAATGTGAAAATACAAAAACGCAAAAAAATACAATGTCTGCAACGCCGGATAATTCCACGTCCTAGAAAAATATCAACTGTTCAATTGAGCGTTTAAACAATGCAAATGTTTATGAAGCGCTAATATTGACGCCCGCTCGGTAAACGTGGGCTAAAATGAATGTGACAGACGCCACGAAATTGTGTGATCGGCTTTCAAAAGATATCGATCCTTCATCCTGGCTGCAGCTCACGGAACGCCTGCCGAGACAGTTTACGAGATCAACTTTCGGCGTTTCAGTTGCTAAGAAGACGCTCATCATCCTACGCGCGCACGTCTTCAATTCGCGAGACAAGGCCGCATACGTTCTGCGTCTCTTAAGGTGCGTGGCTTCAGCGTCGCAGTCCAATCTGTGACCTCGGCTCGGAGACATTATTCTTTTCAGTTCTTTGTGCTGCACCGGCGTTGGCGAGATAGAGGTGCAAAAATAGCCTTGCGCCGAGCAGCAGGCTTCCATCAAATGTTTCTGAAAGGCTTCTAGAGAGGTCTCGGGACAACGTTTTAATGTGTATATACAGGCATTTTAAAGAGCAAAAATCGGAACATCCCTATGGAGTAACACTGCTACTATCTATGCAACCGACGGTGTCCTACTGCTATTGGATATTTTAGTGAAGAGACATTATCTGTGTGTGTGCGCTACTGTGGGATGGGTAAATGCTAATGTTGCAGCCACAAAAAGTATAAAGGGATGTCAAAAAGTCACGGGAAAACAAGAATCACTAAGTGTCAAAAAATGGCATTTGGCATCTTAGTTTGACGGTTTAAGAGGGGGAATTGTCTCTCCCACTTCCAACTTGCGAACGGAGAAAAAGACCACCGAAATATCTTTTTGACGTTGGAAAAAAGGGTTCCATGAGAAGCTTGTTCTGACTCTCCAAATCAGGCTGACACGCTCCACCCAAATCCCGCCCCATTCCCTGCAGATTCAGGCCACGCTAGGTGTAGATTCCCCTCCAGGAACGAGGGAGGCGCTATAAAGTGTAGAGAGTGACTAGGCACGCCAACAACGCGGCCAGAAGAGAGGGTTTCCGGAGATGTGATGCAGCATTTGTTTCTTCGCTTCGAGATGGCTCGGCGGATTCGTGGCTGGTGTCGTCTGCGAAACAGAAACCGAAGAGGTTTGAAATGTAACTTGATGCAATACAGTAGGAAATTTGTCTGAAGTTCAAGGTGAGTGAGTTGTTTAAGGAAGTCTGAGTTGCCACATGAACTTTAGTTGCTATATAATACGTCATGTCTTCCTTATACATAATGTTGTTTTGTTAATGCAAAAGAAGTGGGTCGCCATGAAAGAGCGGCTAAAGCATGCACAGCCAGTGAGATTTGCACCATAGCAACAGACTGCAAGAGCAAAAGCAGAAATTCAAATCAATTTGAAAGTGATAATATGAAGAGAAAAGGTGTTATGTGGAGTACATGTGTTAATAAAACAACTGTGAGTCTTATGAAGTTCATAATCGAGAAAGGTGTGACACATAAAGGACACATATTATGCATTATCTGTGTCATTTGGCATCTCATGTTTGAGAACTTAAAATAATACAAGTTCTGAAACCCACACTTGACTTTTTATCAGTGTGGCATTCTCTCATCAGGTTTGTTAGGACGCCATCTACTGGCTGCAAAGGGAATTACCATTGGGAAATAAACAAAGACTAGCTTGCCCAACATGTAAATGTTAGCAGGTAGTTGTAGTGATCGTGAGCTGACGGCAGAAAAGCTCAGGAGTCTGGCAATGATTTATGAATGTAGAAACAGAGCAGGAGACCTCTACTTCTACCAGTGATGTCACACATTGGTTTCAAAAGAAATTTTAAACCAATTGCTTTTATGAACCTCATCGCCAAAGGAATTAATAAACTGCAATAATAAATAAAGTAGCGTGAATGAAGTTAAATACAATTCAAGGTATATTTTTGGTGCATTTGCTAATGGTTAGTACCCAGTCACTTGCATTACGCACATGTACTTCAATCAGTCAATATAGAGAATAATTACAACTTTTCCCCATGATAGACACCAATGTGCATCACACGGGGGTCTATCATGCTTATAGAGACGTAAGGTGTGTACAGTGTTCATGTTCATGGGAAGATTTTAGTGCATTCAAAATGAACAATTACATATGAACTGGACATGCAGGTAAAATTGTAGATTCAAACGTACACAGCATGCACTATTGCCATCTCTCCTCGTAAGACATGACACAAGCAAAACCCCAAACCAAAATCATTTCAAGACTGTAATATAAGTTTCATAATCACATTTCCAAGCACAGAACAGAAAGAACCATGACAAGTGCACGGACACACAGTCTCACACAATGACACATAATAGCATTCTGTCAATGGAAAAAGGGACACACAGACAACACATCAAAGAATAAAAATGCAGGAAGGAAGCCATACTAACCTCTTGGTTCTAATGTATTGTCTACTTTGTCGTTTACGTCAAAAACGCGATCATGTACACCTATAGTTTTGATACACCCGTCTACAACAGAGAAAGATAAGAGAAGAAAAGATTAGCCAAATTCGTTAGTCACATTTAAAGCTCCCCATTCCCAACTTTTATTATAGCAACAAGCTCATGGCAACATTCAGGTGAGGTGCGTGATAAATCCAAACATCGTATAAACTTGTAAGATGTGATTGCTAAAGACAAGCAAAGTACACGATTTGGACTGTCTGAAAGCTACCATTATGTTTCAAAGCCTGGTTCTGTATGCAAACACTTACTTGATGGTCGGACGTAAACTTTGAGCTTCAGGCATGTTTTCCTCCCGTTCTCTGCAATGGTCGACGCTGCAAAACAGACACAAAAAGGGAGAAAAAAATACATTATAATGTCGTGTGTCTGTCGGAAAATAGAGCGAAAACAAAATATGTAACATCCGGAAGAAAGTGAGAGTAAGATGCAGACTATCAGTGGAAACTTCTACAATACTTTTTGATGGATTTTGTGGACTTAGTCACGGTGCTCGCACAGTTCTTACAAATTACAGACAGATGTGTTCTCTGGGGAAACTAGAATCTTTGGACATGGTTCAATAGAAACCAGGAAAGCGCAGACCTTGACCAAGGCGTTGGCTGAGACTTGCAATGGGACAGTGCCCAGACCTCAACTGGAAACGGCTCAGTTCAGGGGTAGATGCTTTGTCTATTTAGCTAGCAAGTCTTCACGTATTATTTACCATGTGATTCAGGTTATACATTTGGATACTATCTCGTAATTCCACAACATTTGTAAATACATCAAACTTATGTAGTACTTTTCAAAGGGGGCATATGCTAAATCAACATTAAGCTTAATATGGTTTCCTCATCATTAATTTGCTCAAAGTTGTATTTTTATTGGCGCATATTTCTAAGTCTGTTTTGTCTAAAGAAGATTCCTATTTTCACCTACACCCACATTCCTGTACTTAGTTATGATTGCTTTAAAATTAAGAGTCCAATTGATATATATATAGGGTTAAAAAATCTTTACAAACATGTAAGAAACAATTTGCATGTTACAGCGAAATGTCACAATGAAGAGGCGGGGCTTATCAGTTCTGCAGTATTGAACAGGAAGTCAACGGACAAGGTTCTATTCCTAAGCCGTTTTAGCTCAATATTACGCTTTTCAGTGAACGAAGTGTAAAATTATGATCTACTTATGATATAGTTTTAATACTGAGTACCTGAAAAAAGCATAATATATCTCCTTTAAACACTCACATTGCAAGAAAAATATGAATAATAATTATCAGGGTAATGTCATAAACCAACAATATTCCTTATTGTTCTAACAGGGAGGAAATAAAACAATGCACTTTAAAATTTCACACTTTTACAGAGGTAAGAGAAAGTTTGTTTAAGTATATATAAAATGTGTACCTGTTCAGCCAATACAATCCTATTTAAGAAAGATTTAACCTTTCCACAACACATTAGCCAAAGAAGCTCTCGGGTAAACCTAACTGCCCTCATCTTAAATGCACAGACCCCCCCCACATGTTGTTTACCGTTATTTCAAATGTCCTGCCCTGAGTGCTCCTTATGGGACATAGTATGGATGCATGCGGTGCTTTTGTGTACGAGCTGCGGTTACTTCCAGGAAATAGATCCCATCCTGTCAGGCCCGTGGGGTGTGAATCTCAGAGAGTTAGCGACCAAAGAGCTTGTATCGGGGGCCCTAAAAATAACCCGCATGGGCCGAGTGTGTTGATGTGTTTGTCTGGCAGAGCACTAATGGTGTGGCAGAGGGGGACCAGGTGCCGTCTGCTGTGGACAAGGCACCCGGGTCAAACACAGGTCATGGAGAACATCCAGCCGCTATTATAAACATCCATCACAGCAATACGCCCGCATGTCAGAACAAGCACGATCATGTAATGTGCCACTTTATACTTTCTGCTTATTTTTTTACGGTTTTGTCGCAATTAGGGTAAGGTTAGGGTTAAGGCGAGACACTCAAGGTGAGTAGGAAAAAAACTTGACTTTAAAGATGTCAATTTGAAAGTTCTTCTCTAGTTTGCTCATAAATAAGGAAAAATGTATTACACTTTTTTCATTATGTAATGTTTTTATGTATAAATAAGGCATTTAATGTGTAAAAACTGACAAAACTGCACATATTTGGGACATTTCAACGTCAAAAATGGACATGTTTATATTTCTTGGTTAATTTTAATTTGTTTTATATTAGTTAGTAAAACACAGTACAGAGGGCATTTTTGAGTTTGTTTTTTAGTTTTTACCTAGATCTATGTGAAAATGTACCTAAAAATTCAAACCAGGCTTAAAATTAGACATCCTTCTAAAAGTTTCATCAAAATATTGTTATGAAGCAAGATTGTAAAGTTTGTTGAGTGTAGGAGCTACTTTAAGGCTGATCTTCATGTTTCTGTGGGAGAAAACGGCCTTTGAATTTACAATGTCCCAGATGAAATCTATGGATTAAATGAGATTATAAAACATTTTAAGGATTAAATTGGACAAGTCTGTTGTTTCCACATGAAAGCCGATGTGTTGAGAGAACAAACTGACCAAAAAAAAAAACAAAAAAAATGTTTGGTTAAGTTTCGGGTTGGGTTTAGGGTTAGTTTATGGTTAGAGTTAGAACTGTGTAGTGGAAAAAATGTCTCTCTGCTCTGCTTCACCTTGTGACATCATTAGGTGATATTATAAAAGGTCCTCAACAATTAGCGTTTCAACTCAAAAAGAAGAATTAGGCTATTATAATATTCTATAATATACAAATGAGCTGATTTGAATATAGATCATTACATTCTATCTTGAAGCCAGTGCAACACACAACAATTATTGATATTGTAAATGGAAAGGAATTCTCAATTTATTGGATGTTCATCGGACTAAACCGTTTCAATCAACAGATCGTAAATAATATCAAGTATACCCTGAAACGTTTGACGCTAGTGCGTGAAATTCTACTCAAAGCCTGGGAAAAACACATTTTTGAAAGAAATTGGTCTCATAATTTTTCTTGAACAAGTCAGACAGACATTCACACACTACCAATGGGGGAAAGGATAATTTAACAATAATAAAAAGCAAAACCGAAACGCATGGCCACTCCCTGACAAGCCCCAAGTGCCCCAGATTCAAGCACTAAAACACTGCAAACACAACATTGAAACTTAAGCATTTTAAAAGATCTCGAACGGCCATAAATCCAGCGCTGGAATCGTATCCGCCATTTGCTGAAACGTTTAATAGAAGTAAATTTATAGGGGTCTGAGTTCCAATATCCCTTCCCTGCGCAGCCGTCAGTTAGGTTTTGATGAATGGATATGCACACGCTGACAGATGAGAGCGGGCGACGCAGCTGGGAGTGGGTGCAGAGCGGGTGCAGAGCGGGGAGAGGGTGCGAAAGGCAAAAGGCTGACTGGAGAGGAGCTGACAGATCCCAAACTGTGGTCCTCGGAACGCCCAGGGTTCACTGCAGCGGCTGTTGAACGATGCCCAACCGCTGTGTGGACGCTTCCATGTGTGAAGCAGGGCTGTGCCGTTAATCGAGATTGAATCGAAATTGGAACGGACGCAATGAACGGATCGCAAAGGGTGCCATTTTTGAAGTGGAATAATTTCTTCCACAAGCAACAAAAGATTCTGTTTTATTCAGTATAAAGACTGCTAAACCCTATACTTTAGATTTGTTAAGATATGTTCTAAGACAAGCAACAAAAAAGCAGCTAAAAGTGACAAAAAGCTGCAAAATCATGTCTAAAAGCATAAGAAATGTGACTAAAAGTGATAAAAAACTGCTAAAAAGCAACAAGAGCACCAAAAATGTGACTATAAGCGACACAAACACAACTAAAACGCAACGAAATCGCGACTAATAGCAAAAATACACAAGTAAAACTGAGAACTCAAATACTGAAGTGACAAAAACAAAACTGAAAGTGTCAAAAATGCTACTCAAAGCACCAAAAGCGTGATTAAAAGCAACACAAATGCAACGTAACACGACAAAAACATGATTAAGTGACAAAAACGCTACTATAGTTGATAAAACGCTATTAAAATGTGACAAAAACGTAGATTTTTTGTAATTTATTGGGCATTTTAGGTTGTTGAAATATTAAACACAGTCTTATTCATCAAATTTAAAGTGCGAGGGTTGCGTAAGTGTAAAAATGACACTATGGTGCATGTGAAAATGTAAAAAAAAATAACGCTTGGGCTCGTTCTATGGCAGGTCACAAAGGGTTAACCTGCTGAAAAGACTGCGGATATATTCATTAAGAAAGCCATTGACGGATACGTTAAAAGAGCCCAGGACGAGATTGAACCGCTCCATTTTGCACGCTCTCTCTTCCGTGATTTGATCCCGCAATTCCGCTGCATCTGATGTGGCTTTTCAAACGCACGGCGAGCGCTCTTTTGCTCGTTCTCATTTTGCGGGCGCCCGTGCAGCTCATCAGCGTCGTGTGCCTGCCTCTCGACCTTGCCGTTGCCGTCTTTTAGTGTCGGCGTTTCATCAGTCGTTATCAGCTCCTTAGTCATGTGTCGGCGGCGGATGATGCTCTTTTTTTTTCGTTTTCGCCTTTAGATTCGAGAGGAAAAAGGCAGAGGGAGAGGCGAGTGCGGAGGCTGCCGTGACATGCCGACGAACCCGGGCCGCTGTAATTCTCCCACTCGCTCACGTATACACGGAAGCCCAACGCACAACAAAACTGGATCGTTATCTGAGATCTGGAGCTGAAATGTCACGTAAATGTAACAAAAACACATGTCAAAGTGCGCGCTAGGGCTGCACAGTTAATTGAAATTGAATCGAAATGGCGATTTGAATGGACGTAATTAGTAAATCGCAAAGGCTGCAAAACTTTCCTTACAATATCCTGTTTTGTTCTGCATAAAAACTGCGAACCCTGTAGTTTAGATTTGTTAACGTATGTTCTGAGACATGCAACAAAAATGCAATCAACGACGCAACTAAAAGTGACAGAAAGTAGAAAAAATGTGTCTAATAGTGACACAACCAAATCTAAAAGCGAAAAAATTTAACTAAAAGTGGCGAAACCCAACTAAAAGCGTCTTAGAGTGAAAAAAATGTTACAAAAATTGACGAAAATGCGACTAAAAATGACTAAAAGCACAATTACAAGAGACGAAAACACAACTGAGTGACAAAATCGATACTGAAAGTGACAAAAACGCTACACTAAAAGCGGCAAAAACGCGACTAAAAGTGATGTAACCATGACATAAAGGGACAGAACTCCTACCATGGACACGTTACATGGATACCTTTGGAGCAAACGTCTGGCATTAGAAAAAGGGAGAAAATTATTATTATTATTTTGAAAACTGACAAATTTAATAGACTTTAGCCTAAATGGAATGACTATGTCGAACTAAATTTTAAGGATAATGCAAAACTTTCGTTTTTTAATGTTGTTAAAAAAAAAAAAACTGAGAAAGGAAAAAACAACAACAACAGTTGCTTGATGCGAATAATCTGATTTCTTTCTGATTGTTCACTCTTGCAGATGTTGACAAGGAAGACTGTGCTAAAAAGGGGAAATTAATGTGACAGAGACAAAAATGAAACAGAAAATATTGGAGATTAAAACTCATTAAAATGCATTGTACTTTGTTTTTCAACGTATTGTTACTCTGAAAATCTGCTGATCAACCGACACATGCAGCATCACCAGCAGTCGTTGATTATCTCGAAAACACATGACAAAAATCACATCTAATTATTATTATCAAATCTTTTCCTAGCCGTGTAACTGTACCAACTGGAGGATATGTTAAACTGTACAAACAGGAAACAGATTTTTTTTTGAAGTTATAATAAGTAAAGGGGGCGGAGTTAAATCAGATATACTTCTTCACACTCCTGTTTGAACACTTCCAGCTCTGTAGCCTGTCCTTCATTTTGACTTGTGCTCTTGTGACGTAGTTCCATGACCTGTGACTTACTTTGAAACAGAAATCCTTCATACAAAAGGCAGTGTGTGGACGACCTCGATGCATTCTGTGCGTTTTCAGAGGTAAACGTCACACCAGAGCTGAATGTGGATGATACTGACAGTAAATGAATAATATCAAATGACTGGATTTTGTAAATGATTAGCGCTCATCGTGTTATTTTCACCCCATTTCGAAGTTCTCGCTGTAACATTTGTGGTTGGGGATCCGCCATCTTGAGCGTGCGTCCATGGAGAGGTTACTGCTTTGCCCGGAATGTTCCAAAGTATAGCATTAAACTTTGCATTTATCAAAATACAGCTGTTTTTCTTGCTCGAAAACACATTCCCTAATCTTAATCTCTAACACACATTCTTAGTGTGAGTGACTGTGAGCTCGCCTCTTCGCAGATCTGACCTGCAACTTGGCCTGGTGGCATCAGCATCAGCATCTTGTCTCCATGGAGATAGAAATGCCATACTGTGAGACATTCTTGGCAAATGCTGTATCTTCAGTATAGTGGCTGAAAAGTTACATCGTGCACATTTGATTTAGCCAGAACAAACTATGAAACTGTTTAATTTGGAAGGAAGGTTGTTTGTTGTATCAGAGTTTTTCAGAATGATGGCTTTCAGATTGTAGAATGTGATAGTGTCATACTCTCAGATAATTGATTACACTGAACTTTTCAACCAGTAAATTCTCAAAATTTCCACCAGATAATGTGCATTAGTAGCTACTCCTGAGAACTTGTAGTGTTTTTAATTTTAATTTACAAGGGTTACTCAAAATGACCATCACAAAATAAACAATAATAGCGAGAAAATCCAACACAATTTTATTTAATTCTCATACTCTAACATAGTCTCAAATTTGCTTTAAATAGCTTTAAAAAATGTAACTTTCTGAATTAAAAAAAAAGAGGTTAATGCCACATAAACAGACAAGCAGACGATAATAAGGTCGTTCACATCAGAATCAGAAATTGTTTATTGCCATTGTCAGTGAAATTCACAAACGTAGGAACTTGCTTCGGCGTAGGTGCAACATAAAGCAAAGGATAAAATATAAAAAATATATAAAAAGGCATGCATAAAATTAAGAATAAAATAGACTAAGATAGACTATATACAGAATGTACAGTTGGCAGATAGTGCAATGTGCAAATGAGTAGTGCAAATAGATTGTTCTTAAATAGTATTATTGTTGAAGTGACAGGTGTTACAAAGTGTTCATGAGTCCAACGGCAGAGGGAAAGAAACTGTTCTTGTGGCGGGAGGTTCTGGTCGGATGGACCGTAGCCTCCTGCCCGAGGAAGTGGCTCAAATAGTCCGTGTCCAGGGTGAGAAGGGTCAGCTGTGATCCGACCTGCTCGTCCCCGAGTCCTGGAGACGTACAGGTCCTGGACAGATGGAAGGCTGCAGCCGATCACCGTCTCAGCAGAGCGCACAATGCGCTGTAGTCTCTGTTTGTCCCTGGCTGTGGCTCCAGCGTACCACTGCGGTGATGGAGGAGGTGAGGATGGACTCGATGATGGCCGTGTAGAACTGCACCATCATCTGCGCCGGCAGCTTGGCTTTCCTCAGCTGCCGCAGGGAAGTACATCCTCTGCTGGGCCTTCTTGATGATGGAGCTGATGGTCGGCTCCACTTGAGGTCCTGAGTGATGGTGGTGCCAAGGAAGCGGAAAGAGTCTCACGGTGGTGATGGGAGAGTCTGTCAGGGCGAGGGGGCAGGGGGCTGAGACTTTCCTGAAGTCCACGATCATCTCCACTGTCTTCTGGGCGTTGAGCTCCAGGTTGTTGGTGCTGCACCAGGACACCAGCCGATCCACCTCCCTCCTGTAGACAGACTCATCGCCGTCCGAGATGAGTCCGATGAGGGTGGTGTCGTCTGCAAACTTGATCAGTTTTACAGAGTCGTGGCTGGAGTTGCAGCAGTTGGTGTACAGGGAGAAGAGCAGAGGAGAAAGTACACAGCCCTGTGGAGTTCCTGTGTTGATAGTCCGAGTCTCTGAGACATTCTTCCCCAGGTCGCACTGCCTCCGGTCCGTCAGGAAGTCAGTGATCCACCTGCAGATGGAGTCAGGCACGTGGAGCTGAGAGAGCTTGTCCTGGAGCAGAGCAGGGATGATGGTGTTGAATGCAGAGCTGAAGTCCACAAACAGGACCCTGGCGTAGGTTCCCGGGAGTCCAGATGCTTCAGGATGAAGTGGAGGGCCAGGTTGATGGCGTCGTCTACAGATCTGTTGGCTCTGTAGGCGAACTGCAGTGGGTCCAGGGCGGAGGAGGTGAAGGACTTGAGATGGGGCAGGACCAGGCGCTCAAAGGACTTCATGGCGACAGGCGTCAGCGCCACAGGCCTGAAGTCATTAAGTCCAGTGATCCGGGGCTTCTTGGGAACAGGGACGATGATGGACGACTTGAAGCAGGCTGGGACATGGCATGACTCCAGGGAGGTGTTAAAAATGTCTGTGAAGACAGGAGTCAGCTCGTCCGCACAGTGTCTCAGGGTGGCGGGGGAGACACCGTCTGGTCCAGCAGCTTTCCGGGGGTTGGACTTCCGAAACTGTTTCCTTACATTGTCCCTGTGTAGTGAAAGGCCAGTGGGGGAGGTGGGGGGACCCGGGGTGTGATTGGCAGAAATGTCTATTGTAGTGAGATAGGTGGGGGAGGGGGTTGAGATTTCGAATCGTGAATAGAAGGAGGCGAGCTGTTCAGCGAGTTTCTGGTCGTCAGCAGCATGGGGGGCTTTGGGCTTGTAGTTGGTGATCTGCCTAAGTCCCCTCCAAACCGCTGAGGCGTTGTTAGCAGAGAAAGACTGCTTTAGGCGCGTGTTGTACAGAGATCTAGCTCTTGACACCTCCCTGCTAAATCTGTACTTAGCACCTTTGTAGCTCTCTCTGTCCCCTGCTCTGAAAGCTGCCTCCTTCTGCTGCCTGAGCTGCCTCATATAGGTGTGTTTTTGGACTACAGATTAAGAACCCAAATCAAGTCTTTATACTTCAAACTGTCAACATTATGTGAATTTTTTAGAGCCTTAAAGCAGGACTAAGTAACATTTTTACCTTATTAAATTTCTTTGTGAGTCCAGAGAAAAAAAGCTGCAAAATCGCAATCAAAAGCATAAAAGAAGTGACTAAAAAGTGGCAAAAATGCAACAAAAGCATCGACAATCTGACCAAAAGCGGCACAAAAACGAGTAAAACACAACTAAAACTGACATAAACACAACAAAAGCTCGACGAATAGCAAAAAAACACGAGTAAAAGCGAGATAAATGAAACTTAAGTGACAAAACAATACTATAGGCTTCCAAAATGCTACTAAAAACATCAAAAATGCTACTAAAAGCGGCACAACCTTGGCTAGAAACGACACAAACGCAAGTACTATCGACAAAAACATGATTAAACGACAAAAACGTTGTGATTTATAGGATGTTTCAGTTAGTTCAAACATCAAACAGTGTCTTATTTGTATTAAATCGATAGAATTTGAAGCGTGAGGGTCAAAATGTAAAAAAACAATGCTTAGGCTCGTTCTATGGCAGGTCATAATCACATCTCTTATCAATACATTGTCGATTAACTTCACATCCATCGCCGTGTTTTTTAAAGAGCAGTGCGCGGAGCCAGAATAACTAGAAGAGGTCACGTTCGTCCTCATCCATTTATATTTCCCATTCCATTTTTTCCGCTGCAGTGTTAAAGTTGCCCACACACTCAGCGGCCGCGCACTCCGTATCGCTCTATCTGCAGATGTCTTATCGTCCTCTGCGTGGTGGGCCGAGCTGAGTCACATCACAATCCACACCAGCCACTTAGCCCCGGGCAGCAGCTGATCATTTACACAAGTACGGGCTGACGGAAAAGTCACAGCGCGTGTGGGAGTGCTCTGAAGCTGCCGGGATGTCGGCCCGACTGTTAGCAGACTGTTTCAACGGCATACGAAGCTGGGGACATAATGATGAGCGCTTGGATTATGTCAACCGCGACAAAAGGAGGAATGTTCAAAGTAAACGGCACTGTTCGTCAGTTGTGCATTCAAATTGGAAGTTTTTAGAGCCTTAAAGCAGGACTAAGTAACATTTTTAGCTCATTAAATGTCTTTGTGAGGCCAGAGAAGAAAAGTTGTTTACATGTAGTACTGTACGTGTCATTTTAGACTATGGATTGAAGTAAAAAGACTTCATTTTGCTTCTTAAACTGTCACAATTATTATGTTTTCCGTACGAATTTAGCATACATTCTGACTGTTTTAACGGAATATAAAGCTGGAGACATAATGATGAGCGTTTGGATTATTTCAACCAATACTAAAGGAGGAATGTTCAAAGTAAACTGCACTGTTCTTCAGTTGTGCATTCAAATTGGAAGTCTTAAAGCAGGACTAAGTAACATTTTTAGCTCATTAAATGCCTTTGTGAGTCCAGAGAAGAAAAGTTGTAGACTATACATTGAAGTAAAAAGACTTAAAGTGCATATGACAGGGTTATTTTTTCAAATTTTGACTTTATTCAATGTATTAATACTTGTTGTAAATGTAAACCCTCATTCGTCCAGGTGTGGTCCATCGTAGAAAGGGGTTCAGAGGTTGTCATCCGGACGCCGTTTAAAGATCGAGACGTTTCGACTTTTATCCAAAAGTCATTGTCAATCAGAGAGCTGGTATGGGAACCTGGGCCTTATATGCTACTCTAAGTAGTGGCCTCCTTTACTCCTCTTTCAAGAGAAAGAGGAGTAAAGGAGGCCATTTTTGTAAAAAGAGAAAATCCTTCCCTGAACAGGAATGGGGGCTTAAGATTTAATTTAGCCAAAATTTATGACAGCATCCTGACACCTTGGTCCAGATCAATAGACCAGTCAAATGCTAATGAGGCAATCAGTAGTGAGGAGGGAGCAACAGCCAGCTATCAAGATAACAATAGACCTTTAGACACAGGTGAAACTAGGTGAGGCCAACCATTAATCAACAAGATAGACCAATTAATTAAATCCCAGGTGACAAACAAACAATCTTATAACAAAGACAGGAGTGCAGTGACTCCTCCCTGGGGGCTGGACTCCCACTACTTAGAGTAGCATATAAGGCCCAGGTTCCCATACCAGCTCTCTGATTGACAATGACTTTTGGATAAAAGTCGAAACGTCTCGATCTTTAAACGGCGTCCGGATGACAACCTCTGAACCCCTTTCTACGACTTGTTGTAAATATAAATTATAGTTTTACACCAATCAGGTCGCTGTTTGCAGAGAAAAACTGAAGTCAGTTGAAAATTACAGGAAGTAAACACAGGGAGACAAAGGTTATGCCTCTTTTACAGAAGATAAACTACTTTTTGATCCTTTACACATTGATTCAACAAAATGAAGGTGTTCAAATGTATTTTTCTTTGTCAAATAAAAAATATCTGTGACATTAGATGAGTTTTACTGCACTGTACAGGATGTTTTTTGGTAATTTCACAGTGTGATGTCATCATTTACAACCAGGAAGTAAAATTAAAAACCTAACAAAATAGCTAAACTGGGGTAAAATTTGTAAAGATTTTAGCAGAATTTGAAATATATTTACCTTAACTGCATTCTAGTTAAATGAGTAGTCCATTTTGCTTCTTAAACCGTCACAATTATTATGTTTTCGGCCGACTGTTAGCATACATTCTGACTGTTTCAACGGAATATAAAGATGGAAACATAATGATGAGTGTTTGGATTATTTCAACCGCAACAAAAGGAGGAATGTCTAAAGTAAACTGCACTGTTCTTCTTCAGTTTTCTTCACAATCAAATTGAAGTTTTTAGAGCCTTAAACCAGAACTAAGTGACATTTATCTTATGGTCGCATTCTGTTATGTATTTTTGGGGGGGTTTGAAGCGCTCGTCGTCTCCCCCTGCTGTCTCGGAGCACAAAATATTAGCTATATCTTTTGAATGGAAACAAATAGACCAAACTGTCGCGAAAATGATACAGAGAAAATGTAAAAGGGTTACTCAAAATGACCATTAAAGATAAAATTGTTGTGTTTTTTTATAATTACTGTGAGGAAAAACAAAAGTAAAAACGATTTTCTTTAATACCCATTGTCTAACACATCACTAATCCTCAAGTCTGTGACTAGCATTATGAAAAGAATAATTCATAAGTAAAGTTAATGTCACAAAACAGAGAGATAAAAAGTCATTTACATGTAGGTGTATTTTTAGACTAAAGATAGAAGTAAAAAGATTTAATTTTGCCTCTTAAATGGTCACATTATTATGTTTTCGACTGTTGAGAGTTTTACGGAATATAAAACTGGAAACATAATGATGAGTGTTTGAGTTATTTCAACAGCAACAAAGGATATAAGGAATATTTAAAGTAAACAGCACTTTTCTTGTTCAGTAGTGCATTAAAATGTGAAGCTTTTAGAGTCTTAAAGCAGAACTAAGTAACATTTTTACCGTATTAAACGTCTTTGTAATGCAAATGTAATTGAGTGAACGTTTTGTTTGCACTTTGAGGAGCTTTTTTCTTTGTTTTTACAATTCAGTAACTTTTATGACTCATTATTGGCACCAACAAACTAAAAACGTGTTTCATTCTGCTAAACAACATCAACACAAATAGGCATCAGAGTCTGCAATTTTATATTATTGTTTGTTTTTGCATAAACACTCGTCTGACTTGGTGTTGTAGGTTCAAGTCAAGTCTCTAACAAATGCCAAGAATCTCCAGTGACATGAGTGACAAAGTGAAACCCAAATGCACAGGGAGCTTTCATCGTTGTTAATGAGAGAAAGATGTGTCTGTCGTCCCGCGCTGCAGTTAAATGGTGTTTAAACTCTACACATTCTTGACAAGTCCAGAGCAAACAGTAGACTTTCATTCTTCTCTTGGATCGTGCTGTGTTTGACGAGGATTTCTGCGCCGGAGCCCATCGCGGCCGTAGCACAGGCTGTTTGTTTTGGATTAACATGCTGCACAGGGCCAGCTTATTGTTCTTTTAGGCTGCAACATCAACACCTGCTATTCTGGTTCCCATCAGGCCCACATCAATCTATCCAGCAGCCCGGGCAAGTGCGCTTTGAAGGACAGAGCCCTGAAAAGATGTCCCGCAGACAGGGAGGGGGGCACGGAGGAGGTCAAGTTACTCCTGGAGCTGCTCCCCCGGCTGGTAATGGCTGGTCCCCTCAGTACACTGCATTATGCATCAGCATTAAGGCAAATGGAATGAAGCAGAATCCAATTACGGAAGAACAAACAGGTGGGCTCAGCGCGGCTTAGGCACAGTATTGTTTCAATCACAGCTCAAGCCAAGCTCTATTGCAACTGTAATGTTATCTGGAAAACACATTTCCTTTGTCTTTCAATGGACAATTCAACAGCACATTCCAGACGTAAGGACATAAAACCGCGTGTCTCGTTGATAGGACACTAAAAGCTAAGTTTGGGTCGAGCATATTCCATAGATAATATCACAGCGAAGAATTGATTTTCTGGTCGTCATTCAGAAGGCATAATGGTCCTGTTGTAAAAGAATATTCAGGGTCACTCAACAAATCACTAAAAGACGCTATTTTTTACCATTAAATCTGATGCTTGTTGGGATAGACTCACATTGAGCGCCTGCCAACTTTTCGGCATTTAGCTGTGTCAACAAACCCAAGGCCGAAATAATGCTGCAGATTAGTAAGAAATACAGCAAAAAGAACACTCAAGGCACTGCAAACATTCAGAGGAAAGTTACCGTAAGCCAGCATGTCTTGTGTATGAAATATTCAACAGCAAAATAAAGAACATTGTTAGAGTGATATGTTTGGCAGGAGACTTGTGCATTCGTACTGTGTGGGTGAAAAGCATTCGGGAAGAATTTGAACTTGAATCCGAAGCAGCATCAACTTTAAAAATCTGCTTTTGCATCGAGAAAACGCGATGCAAAATCCACCGAACTGGGCGGTTTGTTTAGTCGTTGTGACATATGTTGAAATTACACTTATTTGCTCTAACCCCGAGTGATATCCCGACTTAAGCCCTCTCCAAACCCAAAACACAAACGGCATTAGCGAAAGCATCTAAATCTGTTCCCTGCGTTCACATTCCCACTGTTCTTATTCGCTGTAATGTAAACGCACATATGTTTCTATGGCGTTTGTAGTCACGGCCTCCAGCTGGTTTTAATAATGCTGCTCTAATCCTTTGATCCGGGCCTATTTGTTCGAATGGAGCGGGTTAAACAGTGTGCCCTGCGTTGTTGCATGCTCACTAAGCAGTTGCGGCAAGGCTAATTTTACCAGCCTGCCGAAGAAACAGCCTTTAGCCCTTTTAATTTACTCCAACAACTCACGCGGTTACAATGTGCAAACAGACGTAGCTCGGACCGTAAACCCGAAAAGATGGCTTTGTAGAACCTTGTGCCATTTAGTAACGCTATAATCACACTTTAAAATCAAGAACTTTTTTGTCTTTATGGGAGTCATTACGCGTCTCCTTTTTCTACTTTCTACGCAATCCAATGTAATCTTTTCTATGCTTACAATGGTACACTCAAAGAAGAAAATATTACCTAGAATGGCCTTGGACAAAATGACCTTCAAACTTTCAAATGGGTTTCTTTTCAAAATGATGAATATGAGAAATGTGCTGTACTTTACAAAAGGCAAGGACAAAATATATCGCAAAGTCAGATTTGTGCGAAGAATTAATGCAAGATCAAATGTTTCCTTTTTGATTATTCTTGACCACAAGTCAGTTAAAAAAAAAAACTGATGAAAAGCTTGATTTACATTAAACTACAATTGAAACCTTTGATTGCTTACTTTCCCTCAAACATTCTCTCATTTATGTTTATTGGTTATAAAGAATTCCTTAGAAAAGTAGAGAAACATGTTATTCTATCAAGACAAGAAGGTGGTGTAATCTCCTTCAGAGAAGTTCCCCAGCACATATTTTAGTTATTATTATTGCCCCCTTAAAAATAGGCATTGCATCAGTCAAATAAGAAATACACTTTAAAAAGTAAAAACATGTCCATAATAAGGGTAATGGGTGCCTAAGTATCAATGATAGCCAAAAAAGACAGAAAAGGACATTGTTCAAATGGTCAGCAAGTTAATTGTAAGGTTAATGTCTTGTTGAGTTTATGTTTAACTCCAATTACACGTGCCGAGCCAGAGAGCTGATTCCAATGAAATATGGCTCAATCAAATGAAGCTGACATTTGTCTTGGGGCGAGGGAGTTTGAGAGCGCCACCTAGTGTTGTCTAGTCTGATATCAATGACTGTATTCAACAACAAAAAAACATTTCTGGCAAAAAATTTTTACTTTTTTAAGAATAGTGCTGCTCCTCCTCCGCAGAACAGACCAGCAATGTAATTCCCTCACATTATTGATGTTTGAGGCCCGTAAAAAGACGAGAGAGGCCTGAGAGCAACACGTGACTACTTAATATGCTGTGGGCAAAAGTCAGCCCTGCTCTGCTGCCGATTTGAAGTTTGAATTTAACTTTTAAGGCTCAGAGAAGACAACAAATCCTATATCTGATACTATGTCTGTCAAGAATACTTTTATGTAGCTGCATAGCGCCTCCTCCGTGAGTGCTTCAGCTGCTCTGGGAGTTAGTGACAGCATTAGCAGCTTCAGCTTTGGATGAATCTAGACTGAGCAAAAGTCACAGTGATTTTGTAAAGTACAAAATTATCTTTAAAAATTATTTTTGTAAAACTGACAAAATTAACACATTTGATCACTTGAATTGCATTGATTTACCACTTTTTTCTAACCAATGCACTTATATCACACACTGTTAAAGGTGCTGTACCTGATTTTTATTGTTTTCAAATGCAAAAAACAGAACTAAATGACATTAAAGTCTTTACCTCAGTCTAATATATCTCTCCCTTTCCTAATGCAGTCCCAGTTTAAAGTTTAGAAGCACTTTTCACAAGTTTCTGAACCGAGAGCATCACAGTAACAGTAAAGCTAAGAAAGATTAGCATGCTAACAGCGCACTTCCTGCTTCTTGTACAATAAAACATTCTATAAATAGATCCTTTTTCACTTTATCTGTACTGGTGTGACATAGATTACATGCAAATAGTTCTGTTTTTCACGTTTCAAAACAATAAAAATCAGGTACAGCACCTTTAATCTTCTCCTTACTAATGTTCATGCTTCCCAGAGGGTGAGGTTTCAGTGACGGGCCACCGTAGGAGATATCTTTATTTTTTGTTTGTTTATACCATTTTCCCACGGACTGCTTCTTCAACAAACGCCTGATGGATACCAGACTAATTAAAACACGGACTCTAAAGAAGGATTATCCTATAATTATCCTATATTATCCTATAAAGAGACGCCCTCTGAGAAAGTCTGCAACTTGTTTTGGAGAACAGAATGACTTAAAATGCACTTTTTTGTATTTGTCACTGTTATTACCTTCATAAACTGAATGTGATTGTGTTGTGGTGATGCTCTGAAGGGGGAGGGGCTTAGCAGACGATAGGGAGATTCAGAGCGGCAAAAACTAAACCAAACAAACAGCACATTTTAATATGCTGTTTTCGGCAAATATAGCATTTTTACACCAACAAACGGTAACACGGTATTGCTATATGTGCTGTGTTAACAATGAATACCCCATAAAAGTGTAACTCTGTCTCTTTAAACGACAGTAAATATTAAATCTATGGTTTGTAAAGCTTGTGAATGATGCATAACACACTTTCTGACTTTTCTAGCATGGACTCTTTCCTGCTTGTGCAAAGATAGAGCAGACCATCCAGTGAAGAGGCCCATTAAGCAGATGCTCCGACGAGCTCACAATGGGAGGGAAGTGAGGATGGGGCTGAAGAAGGAGGGCTGGTAAAATGTCGCCCATTCACAAGTGTCCTTTTGCTTTGAGACTCAGCCAAAAGTCATCCAAAATAATTACTATCCACACTTTTAGTCCAAAATGGATTTTAAGTGGATCTAAACGAAGTTGGATTACAGAAAAGGCAAAAGTACAAGATCATAGCAATATAATAGCCCTGGTGGGGTTTGTGAAGTACACAAAAGAAAAATGGATTAAAAGGTGCACTTTGTAACTTTTCTGGTGGAGGGTCTGCCTGATTGTCTCTATGGAAACGATCATGAGCATTAAACTTATCTATAGATGTTTTTTTACACATACCAGTACCAAGAACTAAGTCCCTATTTCTCCCAGTCCCTGTTTAGTTTGAGGAACCAGCAACAGTGGATGAAAGTGGCTCCTGCTCCTTTTGAGCTCTGCAAACAAAACGCTCAAACAACGAAATGAAAAATAAAACACAATCATTCAGTTGCTCAGAATTTCAGTAACTATCACTGATTATTAATTGTATTGTTTTAGTTACTGCGTCCAAGTAATTTCCCTTTTGCATCAGAAACGTTTGTCTACATCTAAAAATGAATTAAACATAATCCCAAAAAAAGTAAAGGTTGTAATTGTGTTATCGAGTAAGTTCCTGTTTCCAGTGGAAAGTATTTGCCCCTGAACAGGAGCTAAAAAAGTCCCAAAGTGTGGCCCCAGTCCCTATGCAAACACACGTTAAATCGGAACTGGAACTATATAAAGCAAGCAGGTGACTCCTTCAGGCCAAGTTACTGGTCAGATCTGTGGAGAGAATGCATGTTTTTCAAGGCCTAAAAGTAACAAAACAAAAAAACATGTATAATTGAATAAATACAAAATGGAGTTTACTACAATAACTTTCCAGATAAAGCTGAGATTAGCAGGTTGCAAATCCTCCACCAAAAAAGTGACATCGTGCAATAATTGTTGCCCATTACAAGCACAATTATAACTTACTAAATTCCTCTGTTACTTACAAATATGTTTGACCGTTTTATTAACTAGATTTGTTTGTGTTTCATTGCACATTTTTGATTAATTCAACCTGCATCTGAGTTATTAGCTATTTTTTTACTTTTACAAAACATGTCCCTTGCTCTACAATAATTTACTTAAAATTATATCAGCGTGCCTCGAATTCTATCCTCTTCTAACTACAACACTGGATGGTTTTTAATTGGCGTCTTTTTATCTGCGTCCGAATTACTTACCATTACGTTTCATGCATTCAAAATCAGTCTGTCATATCTCTACATTAAACCTTTATTCTCAAACAACACTGTGAATGTATACGCTTTTTAAAAACACAAATAATCAAACTCCGTAATTATACAATTGGCCTTCTTTAAATATCAGCCATTACACAACAGTATTCATCTGCCCTCTGATTCACAGCGAAAAGATGTGGGTGTGGGACGGAATGCACAAATAAATAATGTTAACTATAATGACAAATGCGTAGTTAATAATACATGTGTTAATAGTTTAATGACGGGAGAAAATAGGTCCTTGGCATGACTGCAATAAAACTTAATCAACGGAGAACTATTTGACTCATGAAAGGTACAGTGACTTATTTTAGCCTGGCCCAGACTTTGGACAAAGCGATGACTAGTTTATTGCTGGTCAAAAGCAAATACGTTGATTAGAAAGTTTTGGAGGGCCTCGCTTAGCGCTCTTTAGCCTGTCAGCGCATGACTTAACCCGGGCTAATAATAGACGGGTTATTGAGCAAACATGGAGGGTGACACGGACGTTTATTTTTAAAGGCTGACCGGTGGGACTTGACTTGTCCTGCACGGCGGCGGTAATGAAAGCATGTCTGTTACAACGACAAATGTCCGGCGTTAAATGGACAGCAAAGACTTCATCGTTAGCGGCTAAACAACGACGGAGTTTTTATTTGTAGTGTAAAATCACGGTCATGTGGTTGGACTATGTATTTTAGCATATGTTTCTGTGTTAATACTAAATGATGTGGTTGCCAAGGCAGAAATGACTGGTGGGTCAAATGCAGAGAACTCTCAACTCCATCTAGTGGTAGAGAGAAGTACTTCGATGAAACCCTAAACCAATTTTTTTCATGTTGTTGCGTCTTTAGATTAAAAATTGCAGCTGCTTGTTGGACATATTTAAAACTCCCCCTGCAGGTCTCTTGTGAAAATACACTGCCGGTAAAAAGATGCCAAAAGCTTTTTCTTTTTTTTCCGTTTTATTGAAATAAGGAAGTACAATTACATATAAAATATTTCATGTCACCAAATCTAAAAAACAGAGCCATGGTTTCTCAGGGACTTGTCTTTGAGTTGACGTCAGGAAATGTTGTAAGGCTGGTCTTCCACGGAGAGACAGCAGGGGGCAACAGTGGGTTCTTCAAACCACCACACGGACTTACAAAGACGTTTCGTAAATACGTTACTTTGCTCTACTTTAAAAATTACTTCAGTTTAAGTGACACGTTAAGCAAAAGTAAAATGTTTTCTGATATTCTGAGATCTCAAAGCTCACTTGAAGTGAAAGTTAAAAAGATACAGTATATACTTTTCCACTAAATTTCAGAATAATGAGACAAAATAATGTATGCTGTTTTTTTTCTCCTCATGTTAAATAATCAAGAATCTTCATATTATTTTTGTCATCAGAGACAAAAACTGAGATCATAATCATCATCAGAGAGATTGATTTCTGTATTCATTTTCCTGAACATAAACAATGTAGACTTATTTAACAGAATAAAGTTTCTAATAATCAAACTCCATAATTATTATTTGAAATGTTGTCCTCCAAAGTCTGAACTCTTAATTTCCAGAATAATAGACTATACAATCTACGACTCACAATAGACTTTGTTTTTTCATTTTTCAAAATAACCTTGAAGTTATGTCTCGTTAACTCCATCTTAGCCTCATCTTTCAATGACGCAAACTTTGAATTATTAAACGTCTTTTTGTGAACCACTGAGCTCAGCCATATCAGGTACGAATGAGATTTTATTTATTAAGAACGCGCGCTATGTTTGAGTAACGTCATCTTCTCACGTAGCAGACCCTTGGAGCCAGACCCTTAACAGAAGTGTCCCAATACACTCCGAAATGAACCGGTCTGGGGGACGAAGCCTAGTCGAAACACGGCTTATGTCCAATTTATTTTGGATTTACTTCTGAATAGCAGCAGCGGTATTACTTCCTGTCTTTTCTCCTCCAACATCTCTTCAGCTTACAAAACACTCAACACTCTTGCTCTCCTGGAATCCAGCATCATTTCTTACAATTACCATCGTAAAAGAAAGGAAACTACACATGTTTTTGCAGCCTGTTGTCCAGCACCTCATTCTTCCAGTGAAGTTACAGTTGCTCAGAGAAGCTCCACTCTAATAAACGCTCAAAAATCCACATCTGCAAAGCCCATTGAATATGATTAACACCATTTTCCATACTCACCAGACCATTCACTGACCCCTCATGCCCCGTATACAGGCACTTCCTTCATTATGTTTTGCCAATAATTTATGCTGGCTTTCCCTTGAATCCATCACCGCTCGGCGCACCAGGCATGAAAGCATACATTAGAGCTGAAATGTCATGTGGAGAAGGTGGAATATGCGTATAAACGGACAAAAGGGTTCGGACATTGAGGCTGTATTGTCCGAAAAGATCTTCCGAGACGGATGAAAAGCCTGAAGATGAAATGTACTCGAAAGAGAAAGCGAGAGGGAGCAGAATGTGCATCTATCTATCAGGATTAGTATAATGCACTCCAGATGCTCTATGTACAGTATCGGTGTAGCCGTGCTATATATCTATGTATGCGGGGAGAGTGCGCGCCGTTTTCTGTCACATTACTCCATGTTACCGGATCACTTCTGAGCGCCGCTGACAGCCTTGATTTTTCATGTGAATGGATGAAAGCGCTGAAATATGATGGTGTCCATATGCAGGTTCCCTCCTAGAACCGCAAATAGAACAGCGCCAGGCTCTTTATCATTATTAGCAAATGCCTCCTCGCAGAAAGCTCCAACAAAAACACACCGCCGTCCCCCTCTCGCTCCCGCTTTCTCTCTGCGTCGATGTCATTCGTCCATTTATGTTATTTTCCCCCGCTATCTCCACTCCGTTCTCCGAGTCCGGCCTGGTGCATCACAGGATTTATGATCAATCAAAAAGGGACAGGTCGGCGGCTTGGAGTGTACAGTGTGGCTAAAGCTTTGAATCTCACGTTCGATATAGCGGGAGATGTGGTGGCAGGAATATAAAACACTTTTTTGCAGCGGCGTGCGTTTGGTATTTATGATAAATCTGGTGTCACATTATGCACATGCCCCGCAGGCCGGTGGAGGAGTGACTGACGGAGGACGCGTGCTTTGCAGCTTCTGATCAGTGCGTGTTCCTGTTGTCGCTGGACAGTTGGGTCGCTATGCTTGGTCAAGTCAGACATACAGATTTGTCAGTTAGAATGTTCATAATTCTAGAATCAAGCGTCAGACATACAAATTTGTCAGTTAGAATGTTCATAATTCTAGAATCGAGCGTATAACATTTGAAAGATACGCTGACAGATCTAGATGCGGAATGGATTGTAAGTCGTGACAAAAAAGAAGCAACCATTTTGAATTTCCAGGGTAGAAATGTCAGTTACTTTGCTTTTCTATTATAAATGATGGAAAAACACAATATTCTAGCAATAAAACTATTGCAGGGTCAACATTTCAGTAAGTATTTATCAAAAATGCTAAGTGTCTACTATAATCTATTAAATAAACAATTATAAATATCTTTAAACAAAGCTATGATCTCACATGTATCAGAGGTTTTTTTTATTTGCTATAACCACCTTGATTGTTCATATGTTGTGAAATTCTGAGGTTAATCCGAGTTTCTCTAATGAAATCACATTGTGTTCAACTTCTCTTTCATTCTGGAATTTAGAATGTATTTATTTACACGCTTTTTAAAGGTCCATATAATCTATTTTACATCTAATTTACATCTAATAGATTCAATAATAATGTAATACACTTTTCAAGACTCAATTCTGGTGGATTATTCATACATTCTTCAGACTATTTTGTCCAATTTGACCAAACATTAAACACAATCATAGAGGTGGGTGAAGTGTCTTGCCTAATGACACATCAACAGGAAACTACCAACCGTCAAGCTAGTGGTCAACTGAGCAACACTAACAACAACAAAAGCTTTTTTTCCCTTTCTTTTCCCCCCTTCCTTTTTATTGAAGTAACATAGTACAATCACATCCAAAAACATTTCATGTCACCAAATATATAAAAAGAGAGCCACGGTTTCAGGAACGTAAGACGTCAGGAAATGTTTCAAGGCTTGTTTTCCGCACAGAGACAGCAGGGGGAGACAGCGGGGACTTCAAACGGCCCAAAAATAAATTTACAACCACCACACGGACTTACAAAGACAAATAAAGTGAAAAATGTACTTAGTTCTGCTTTAAAGGACAAAAGGACAACTGTAACCTGTGTAGATCATTATTTTACACTTTGTTCATTATTAACAGCAATATTGATCTAAAACAGATTAGTAACAGGAAAAAGCACCATTAACTTCCTGAACAAAACTGCACAACTGATAGTGTGCAGTTATTTATTGTGGCATTACACCATAGCAAGTTGTGTATTTTCATTTACGTCTTTTTTATTTTACTTTTTTTCTTATTTGTACAACTAGAAGTCTGTTTGTAAATAATCCTAAATAAGTACAAAGAAGTGGGTGGAGATAGGTGGAAGGTGAAAACTGAACTTTTTTCTGAGCATGCAACCCTCAAATGCACGATAACACAGGAATAACTTAACGATGATGTAAAGCAACAGGAATCAAAGCTTATAAAAGTACATTTGACATATGCATGAGTTTATGTGGCTAAATGCGTTTCCACCTTTCAAAATCCGCTTCAATGGTTATGTGCATAAATCAAAATCTACCTGAAGCGAGCGTATTAACATTTATACAATACAATATACTTTAATACCTCGGGGAAATTTGTCTCGGACTTGTTCTGTAGTGCGAATGCAAATTAAGGGTTCTAAATGCAAACCCTAACCCTAATTCTAAAACATGTAGAGTAGGTGTGTGAATGAGAATGTGTTTGTGAGAGATGAAAACTAACCCACGGCTAATTCCGGAGTTGCATGTTCATTAATATGTACTGTCCTGACCAAAAAAACAGTAAGTTAAGTCGATATCAAACAATGAAGCACTCCAAAGATATGCAAAAATCTCATCTCAATATGGTCCGAGATTTGGCATTAACACCTCCCCATACTCATGTGATACTGCATTAAAAATAAGAAGGTGAAGACGCTACATAATTGTACTTTAATCAGGCCCCTCGCACACTTTCACACATCTCCTACTGTTCCGCACAAACTATAACATCAGCTGCCACGCCGGCTAGAGAGAGAACATATTGGTTGCCCACTTACAAAACAGGAACAATCCAATCTGCAAATAAAATGTAAGTGTGAATCTGGGCATAAAAGCTGATAGGGAGGAAAATAACGTCGTTTTCAGCGGTAACTCAATGATACACTGGCCCACATCTGATACACCATAACTGCACGCTCTCATCTCTTACAGCGAGCAGAGGCTGATATTGGATTTCTGCCCCGCTCCGATTAAAATCACTCAAATACAAGATTGTGACCATATTAGAAAACATGCTAGCGTCGGCATTCCCTGAGATGGGTTTCAGGCTGGACGCGCGGGTGAACTCTGACCTCTGGGGGGGGGGGGGGTCGCCTGGATGTGTCAAAGAGATAGACACTTGCATTAAGCCGTAACTCACTGCTGCTAATATTGCGTTTTGCAGAATTGATCCCACATGTGAGCGGAATGGAACAGCTCTGGACATTTCACATTTAAAGCGTTTTCTTAATCCCATTTTCCCCCCGTGCGGATCAGAGGGAGGACCAGAGGTGGCTGCTGATAACGGAAATGAAAAAGAATTATAACGGCGGGAAGGCGACGTCCGTGCTGTCAATCTTTACTTGAGGTCATATATATTTTTGATTGTGTTTTTCATTAGGTTGTGTATGGTCATTTGTCATGCTCATCGTGGATTCATTGACAAAAAAGCGCTGACACTGTAACTAGATTTATTGTCCAGGGTAATATAAGGCTGTGTGTCAGATCTCCACATTCTATCGGTTTGTAATGTGTAATTGCGATGAATATTTTGAATGGATAATGAAGAAAAAATACCATGATTAAAAGGGCTTTCATCTGAGATCTAGCTCAAGGGTCCTGTAGATCAGGGGCGACTATTAACTTCCCAAACAGAAAATCAATCAGTCCAATCTGTCCTTTGTTTTCATACATCATTATCAATTACTTAGCGCACAAATTAACTGGCATGGTTTTGGAAAATGTTAAAAAAAGAGACAAAATGCATCCATATTCAAGGCCTAGTGATAACTGTAAAATTCCACGCTGCAGAGCTACATTTGAACAGTCAGTCTTTGCATTTAAAAACTGCAAACTTTGGAACTCACTACCCTCTGAACTCAAGTGCATATCAGACAATAAGTTGATCAACTCGAGGCTACAGTTGTAGCTAAAAACAAACCAAAGCTGTACGAATCTTTAACTATTATATTGTGTGTGTACGTGTTGAGCATTGTAAAGTTTAAAGATCGGATTTGAACTGATAATTTTGGAGAAAAGCCCAACTGGGAACAGGAGTGGAGAAATAGCACTAGCTATATTTTTGTTACTTTTATGTAATACAATAAGTTCTCAGCTTTAGAGAGTCAAATAAGTGATCTCTATGACATATTATACGTTCTAACTAATCACTTAGGTGTTTTATTTGGCTTTGTATTTGTTGCTGTTCATGTTTTTCAAAGATATTGTACATTTAGAAAAGCGTTTACTGGAATTTTGTGGCTTTAAAGTAGTTTTATCATGATATTTTGATGTCGAAGTATACTGAACTTCAGATTTTATTATCGTGACAGGCCTACATCCAGGAACTCAAAAGACATATAGAACTGAATGTCAATTCCTTGCAACCGAAACAACAATTTACCCCAAGAATCAAACGTATGCTCATCTCAATCTGGTCCAGGATCAAACACTTCTGGGTAAAATATAAACTGGCGCATTATCATAAAATAACAATTTAAGCAACAGTCAAATATAAAGTCCACACTCCACGCATGATTTCTTATAAGCTGTGGAGAGACGGCATCTGCATGGCCCGCAGATGATATCACCATTGACTAAACTTGGACGTATTAAGCCTTTGGAAATGACTCGCTCTGGTGTTGATTAAGCTGTTGTTATTTTGCAGGCAGAAGACAGCGGCCGCCTGTCTCCTCTTTCTCTCGCTAACATTATCTCAGACGCAACACAAATCAAGTGCCCGGACTCGTAGGGCGCAAACACCATTAACGGCCATTTTCTCCCCAGGAATATGAGTTGACATCTTAATTTCCATTTACAAACAGCAAAGCTAATCAATCACTCCGACCCGGGGTGGATCTCTCATGCGCCGCTCCCTCCGGTCATTCGGCTACAGAATGTTATTAGAGACAAGACAGGGAGAAGGATTAATATCGCAGTGTTTATTTACAAATTTTGCTGTGTTAAATTAGTGGCTTATTGGTTTTTGAATAAATCTCCCGTCCTGTCTAATTAAGTCCATTGCTTGGGCCGAGCAAGAGTTATGCGTTTCATATAAGATGCAGCATTTCCAGTGCATTAGCGGTAATTATGGGTAACCTCGCGCGTGACCTCTGTCCAGGGCGATTGACATTTCCCGTTGACGTACGAGCGCCACGCAGCCAACATGGAATTGATGTATGTTGGTTTTATGCTAAGCACGTCACTGCAACGGAGAAACATAGAACTGAAACATCCAAATTTAATACGAGCTTATGATGATAGATACTGTGTAAATGTATGTGTCTAAAGTCATCTCAAAAATTCAATTGTGCATTAACTAATTCTAGCTGACACCCACACAAAAGCTCGAGAACACAACAATACTGCATAATACAGCACTTTAAAAATATTGCAATTACATAAATTTGGTGAATATGTATAAATGCAACAGTATATGCTACAGATCGATCATACCAGTTTTATTGAAAATACTCGGCCTTACAGTAATTCAAACTCAATCCGACTGCAGTTTAGCCTCATAGTGCTGCAAAATGTTATTTCAACCAACAATGAAACAGTCATCGGTCAATAAAAGACTAGCAGGTTGACCAATTCACATGAAACAAGCAAACGGCAAACGATCCAAAGGCATCCTCTGTCCTTAGACCCTCTTTTTCAGCAAAGTAATAACAGAAAACAACATCATCAACATCCCTACAAAAAATAAAACAGACTTAACAGCTTTTTGGTACCAATAGGGATCAGACAATATATCAAAATTTGAATAATCCAGTACAAGCCAAACTTTCTCTTCTGCAAAATGTTCTGAGTTGGCCAAAGCCACCAGGTCCAGTCCTTTTCACATCTAAAACCTTTCTCAGTGTGGAGGCGTCTAGTTTTGACATTGCCTGCAGTGTTCAGACCACTCATAGTTTAGCCACCACAGTTTAAGTAAATCAAATCTCCCCTATGGTGTTAATTCAACTCAAGGCCAACTTGATTCCCACTTTGTTCGTAAATATATAGTAGGTTTCATCTATAGCAAGCACCTTTTTTAAGTTTGTAGACATTAGATTTTCTTTACTTTCAACAAATATAGCCAAAGAACGCTGTAAACAAGTACGCTTTTGGATTATTTGAATAAAGGTCAGAATAAATAAGTAAAATTCCTATTGCAAAGGCATCCCAGTTGCGTGTGCAAGTCTGTCTTGCCGATATAAATGTGAAAGTTTTGGAGCTTGATAGGGGTGAGCGAAGGGTTACGCGATTCATCCGCTTTTCCGACTCTCTATTTCTATGCTTTTTTCTTCGATTCCCGTTGAGAGATGCTTGTCCTAAGGGTTGGATTAAATTACACAGCGACCAACAGGGCTTCCATGCACACATCCATTCCACAGCGGCGTGCCATATTGGTTTAGTGGCCCGCGGCTTCATTGGCTATTGAATGATTCGAGCTTCGTCGGCTACTGTGGCGGATATTAAAGTCATCTACCATGAAGTTGTCTTGACATGTGATTTCCCTCCACCATTGTGTCCCTTTTGAATGTCCACATCGCGTACAGGAGCAAGATGGCCGCTGATGGATTAGACAGCCTCTTTAGGGGACACTTTGGAGCAGGCAGACAGCGAGGCATTAGTCCACCTGCCAATACTGTGACAGGATCTGTTTCTGTGGTCTGTGTGGATATCATCAGAAAGACATCCCTCTCATGTCTGGCCTCTTGAATGGTTGAGGAAAACATCTGACGAAGATAGCGTGGCGATTTCGTTGGCGGCATTTGGTCACGCTAATGGGAGTGGAATGGTGAAGAAACAAATATTCTCTTGTCAATAAAGTACAAATATTTAGGCTGTCTACACCTCAAATAAGATATCGGATGAATACGTGAAAAATAAAACCCTTTATGGAGACTATAGCACTTGATGCCATCAGGCCAAGTTCGAGGTTAGATCTGTGGAGAGGCAATACCGCTCAAAGTGAGGATGCAGTTCATTCGGCCAACAATTGCTAGACTGTAGGACGTTCCAGGCAAAGCAATAACAGTAACAACAGTTTCGAAAGTCGGTGATTCAAATCCCAACTCTAAAGATCCTTGGTAGAACAGTCAGGTTCACTGGTCCACAGGTTGGCGGTTCTATCCCAGCTCCCACAGGTGAAAACTGTCACTGTGTCCTTGGGTAAGATGTCTCCGTACACTGGTGTGTGACTGTGTGTGTGAATGGGTGAGTTGTTCCTTGGAGGTAGAAAAGAGCTCTATAAATGTGACCCAGTGAGGTAATCAGTTGGTGAACCTTTCTCCAGAAAAGTTTCATTGCACACTTTTAAGTCACACAATATTTCAGAAGCTGCCACACCAGCTAACTTCTCTTCCTGTCTTTGGTTGTCCTCTAGAGACCGCTTGCCTGGCCTGGATATTCACTCTGTCCAAACCTAATGTATTAAGTCAGAAGATCTATTTGAAACCACACATTATGATCATATTTAAACCATAAAAAATATAAGAACATATGATTTAAATCCGCAGATTGCTGTAAGTGCGCGGAGAATTGCAGAGTGGCATTAAAAGCGGCTATATTTTTACAGTTTACAATGTTGCTTTGTTGGTTGCCATGGTAGAAACTCTTCTTGAGCTCATCTGTAGGCAAGTCAAAATCACATAAAACATTCACAGTCACATCTTTAATCAGAGTTCTATTATAAACCAGTCAATATACAACTAAAATGATATATAAGAAAGCCACATTTTGTGTTAGTAAGTAATTTTCAGACTTCGACAAACATCTTTTTGACTAACAACAAACTTGATGGTGAAAAATCCATGCAAGCTGTTCGCTATAAACCAACAATGGATGCTTTCAAGGACTTTTATTACCTTTTTATTGCTCCTGGAATCTTATCATTGTGCACATTTTAAAGTCAACCCACCAGATAGTGAAGAAACCATATTTTCCTTTATATTTCACCAGCTGTTCAAGTCATAACACTTCAAAAGGGAGTCCATATTTCCTATTCAGTATTATTGGCGCTCCGCTGTGACAAATGCTAGTAAAAGTGGCTACGCCTACTGACAGTGACTGCTCCATCTCTGGAATATGCGCGGTTCGTGGTGGGAGGAGAACCAAGCGCTCTCGATTCCACTCCATCACCTTGCTTTGATAAAACCTAATTTCCCCCGGGCCTCAACTTCAGATGAACTGCTTTTGACTCAGTTCCGACGCCAAGAACTAGACAACTTAACCAAAAACATGAGCGCAAAAGGCACATAAAATAGCAAGAACATACTCTTTTTTTCTTCAACAAAGGCGTATTGTGTGCAGCGGGGCTATAACTTTCAAACTGTCTCAATTTAGCGATACCCCATGTGAATTCCATTGCCATTTTCGGAGCAGGTTTTTCCCACTGTGATGAGAGCCGCGTGAAGAGCTCCAGTAATGGTACTTTCAAAGCGCAGAAATGTGAGAATAGAGATGTGAGAGGAGAGATGTGGAAGAAAAAATAACATGCTTAGAGGATAAATTATATATATTGTGGTTTGAGAGAAATATTTAGTGTTGAAATTTTGTTGAAAATGTTGTCGTCTTCAATATGATTTTCAACCAGTGTGCCGACAAACACTGTGCCTGACATATTGCCAGATGTGCCTTGAAAAAAAGCCCACTCTGAGTGCACAGATTCATGGATTTATTGGAATAATTTACCATTTTGGAACATCCTGAGCAACATCTTCGCCAAAAAAGAAATCAGCCCAATCACCACTGCCAAATGTAAGGAACCAGACAGTGACATGCTACAATAAATACAACTTCTTTAATATATATTTGGGTGTGGAATATTTTCAAAAAGATGTTTAAAAACACCATCATAATAAGCTAACGATATGGCAAAACCTTTCTCTTTCTTTGTGTAGTGACATTGGAGATCGTTCTTATAGTATTTAGCATGTGCGTACTTAACAGAATAGTAAACTTTCTCACATTATATAATTACTATTATCATGATGTACTTGGTGCATTTCATCACAGCAGTATTTTGTCAGACCACACAGAAAAAGCTATGAATCATTCCTCCACAATAACTGAAAATAATGCCTTTGGTCTTGGGAAAATAGACTTTACAACTGTAGCTGTGGGTGGCTTCCTTAACTTTGGATGGCATAAAATATAAAAGCATAACAAACAACATGATCTATTTTCTGATATAACCTTGATATGCAAAAAAGATGATATAGTTATCTCCTCATTTTGCTGTTTACACATCCATTGCCTCATTCTCATGGTTTGTTTTTGTAAATTGGGATTGTGTTGACATTGATTCCTCCCAGCACCAAGCCCAACTTAAGTATTTGGTAGATTATGACTAATGCTACCCATAAGTCCTGTTTACCTGCTTGCATACTAACTGTATGACATAAACCTTAGTACCTAAAGTTGTCCTGCATTCAACCTTTTAGAACAACGAGTTCAACACATTTGTGGCAATTACAGAAAGATAAATTATACGAGTCAGTTGGGCAACTCTCACAAAACCTGGTCAAGGTCTTTTCGCCTTGATTAGATGTATTAATCAAATCCTGTTCCATAAAGTATCTTGGAGTAAATTTGAGGTATCTTGGAGTAAATTTGATATATTTTGTCAGTATTTAAGTTGTATTTTCCTGCCACTAGCTTATATCTTACCAAAAATAGCCCTAAATATAGACTTCAAAGCTAGTGTTATGGGTGTGACTAAGGAGTTAATTGTTCAGGTGCAAAGAGTTCAACCAGGCTACTTACAGATGTAGTAGTATTCTCTCCCCGGTCTGAACTCGAAGCCCAGGGAGAAGGGGGTGAAGAGCTGGAACTTCTCGGAGAACTTGAGCGGCCCGTTGGGGGAGTGGGGCCGGTTGCACTCCCAGCGCTTGAAGCCTTTCGCCGTGTGGTCGCACGTGCTGTAGCCGTCGTAGTTCACCATGTAGAGCACGTACCGCTCCGTCCGCTCTTCCGGCACCGACTCCTCGTAGTGGGGGCAGTACACATCCAGGTAGTCATTTATGCACACGTCAATGTGGTAGTCCCCGCGATGGAACCTGGAGAGAGAGGAAGAGAAGTGGTGGTTATTTTGTGTACAGCATGCTACGGGATTGCTATCGCTAACTATTCATAACGAACGCTTTGGAAATGACAGATAATGAACTGTACGTTGGTTTGGTGAGAGACAAAACGCAAGTATGTTGGCAAATTTCTAAGAATGCTGCAAAGGAAATGGAAAGTACTAGTTTTCATTGTGGGTTTTAAATACAAAAATCAAACTAGATACAGTGTAAGTTAATGCCAAGCCAGTCAAGAAAATAAGTCTTGTATTGCCACTCTTCTGGTGAAAACTTCTTTGGTGAAAATTTTTGGGTGACACTGCAGTCTATTCAATGAAAACCAATAACAATGCGCAGTTCAAGAGTGCAAAAATAGCTTTATCCCAACAGCTATCAGGATGCAAAATAATTCCCTGCCATGAATGTTTCTACATGTCCGATCTGTATAAACTGTATAAACTCTCTATAAATTGTTTGTTTGTTTGTTTGTATCTTGTATTCAATGACAATAAAGGAATCTCAATCTTCTACTGACATTAACCAGTTTTCATTAAAGGGCTCCCTTCTCTCTGGGGGCCCCTAGTGGTCAGAGGGCCCCAAGCATTTACCTGCTTTGCCAATTGGCTGCAACGCCCCTGTCACTTCCAAAGAACTATACAAGGAAAATCCTAGAGGTTAATATTCAATAAATCCTCATTCAATGCCAACACGGTTACGCACTTTGGAATGAGAAATTTGTTTGTTTTTCATAATAATGGACATAAAAACAATGTATTTTAAAAAAGAAAATAATGTGAGACAGTCTCAATTCTTTCCCTGCAATTATGCCCAAAAAACCCCACCTCTGCGTCCTGTTTGAATGATTTATTTCACCATCTAAATACACATCCGTAACACAAACACATCTGCAACGTGACACTTGATCAACCTTTAATTACTTTGGACGACTAATAACTCATAAGCTGTACGGGAAATACAGGTTTGATCTGTGAGTGCTCCTTCAATGTTGCGTGGAAATTTACGAGCAGCAGGTTCTCATCTTCTGGATTCAATAAATTTGGGCGTGATGGTTTATCGGTAAATCTATCACCGCGACAAATATTTACCCGCACAGTCACGAGGCAGAACCACTCCAGGAAGATTGAATAAGAGCAAAGTGCTGGGAAGCTTTGCAAAACTTCTCGATAATCATGAAAACTATTTGTCATTGAACTGTTTGACTGTTCAAAAAGTTATAGTCCAATTAGTCACTGGACACAAAGTTCGCCATGATTCTAATCAAAATATAATACTGTCCAACTCTATTAGCTTGTGTCCATGAACGTTACCACAAAGTTACGTAGTGCATATTTGAGTCTAGAACCAGTCATGAAGTCAGACAAGTGCATTTCAGCTTCCAGTTCTTTCAAATACAATCATATCTCAATTCTGACAACAAAACTACGTATCTTCTCCACGGATTTCACATTACGAAAACGTTTACTCAAGACAACACATTCTGTCTTCTAAATGGTCAAAGGTTCGTTCAAACAACCCACGAAATCCTTGAACTTCCAACGTCTTTCCAATCAGTGCACAGTTTAAAGTACAGGGCCCATGGGAAACTAAAGCTTCTTTTTATATATCTGTGAGAAATTTGCTCAGCAGGTGGAACGCTAGTAAATGTCATGATCGACCTGGCTGTCTGCGAGGGCATCTTTACAACTGCAATGATCTAGAACCGGCCGCCCAGGGTCACCGGACTGTAATACATGGAGGCAGATTCATCACGAGGCCACGCGATGTCACACACACACTATTCACCTGTGGACTTTTTTACGGTCAAGGAAATTAAAGTTCAGCTACCCCCGGTTCGAGCGCGAGTCTGGGCTGTTGTGACCCGGAGATCTAGGTCACGGAGGTGTCCACAGTTGGAAAACAATGCACAGCTGTAAAGTTTCAGGAAGATGTCCAATTTAGAAGTAAGTTGCGCGAAAAGGTGGCGCAGGCAAGACAGCTGATGCCAACCAGGAAGGCAGGTGGTGATAGGAGTCTAATTGGACCATTTTTGGAGTTATGATTTAATACCGTATATAAGCTGTCATACTGGGCGAACTATACACAAAGAGGACACAATTCTGTTTTCTAAAATATAGTATGTGATCTGTACATCTCGTTTGATAAAGAACTGATGGTATATAATGACTTGTGCCACAGTCAACCCAAAATAAGTTTAAGGTGAGACACTGCAGGTGAATAGGAAAAAACTTCAATTTAAAGATATTCATTTAAAACTTCTCCTGTAGTTTACTCATATGAACGTAAGAAAAAAATGCATTACAAGATTTTCATCATGTAGTGTTTTTGAGGCATTTTATGTGTAAAAACGACCAAAATTGCACATATTTGGAACATTTCAATCTGAAAAATGAACAGAACCAGGTTTAATTTCTTGTTACAAAAACATTTACAGGTAAGGATTTTGGATTTTTTATTTTGTTTTTGAGTAAACTAGATTGCATTGAAAATTTCACAACAATTTTTTTACTTAAAACTTGAATAAATCGTGTTTAGAATTAGATATCATTAAATTCTTCGGTATATTCTGTCAAAATCTTGTTGAGATCAAGATTGTAAAGTTCGGTGTGCGTAGTACTACTTTAAGGGCTGATCTTTATGTCTCTGTGAAAGAAAATCCATTTGGAGAAAACGGTCTTTGAAGTTTAGAGTCCCAGAGAAATCTATGGATGAAGTGGATTAAATGAAATTATAAAACATCGTTTGAAGCAGATTGGACAAGTTTGTTGCTTCCACATGAAAGCCTACAAATTGAGAACGTAACTGTTTTGCCTGTAGTGTCTCGCCTTAACAGAATAGCTGAATAGTCGAATACCTTTGTAGTAAAGCTCCGTAATTAAAAGAATAAAATATACAAAACAATCAAATTAGTTGATGCAATTCAGTGGATTATAGAATCTCTCCACCCAGTGCTTACTCACATCCAAAGTGTAGCAGCATGAGCTCACTTGAGGGTTGGTCAGTGTCATTATAATAGCATTTTCAGACACCTCCAGGCGCTGCATGAATTTGTAAATCTTTGCATGCCACACAGGTCCCCACCTGTGAGGAATGTATATTTTTGCATAATCTCAAAACGAAATTCAGGTGACATTTCAACAAAACATCAGGCATATAATGTCTTAAATGTGTCTGTTAATGTCTCTGGAGAGGATGAAGTATGGCCTGAAACGTAAAATGAACCACAAAATTGCAGAAATATCACTTTTTACCTTTACGTTTCTGTTCATTTTATTCTAATCAGATCTTTTGGCAGCCATTTTCCAATATATTTGATATACAATTGCGATAATATCAATTTTCCAAGACATTTTCCATCTCTAATCCATTGCAGTACAGAACATTTGTTAGTCTGGTAGGAAAATCTAATAGCAAACCCACAGCGGATTCCATTTAAGATCTGTCCTGGTTAGGGATAGGGCAAAAATAGTCCAATTAGGCGGTATTTTGACCCAACAATCCTTATTACGTAGAAGTAAGCAACCCAATTTCAAATACATCCAGAGGGGAAGCAATCTAATCCTTAACGAAAGCGACCAAGGGATGTGGAAACCGTAAATAAGACTTAACCAAATGTTGACTTGAGACCTGTTAAGTCTAATACCAACCAGACTTCAAACAAAACATTAATTGACAACTGCAACTCGCCGTCGTACCAGAAGCGCTCCTTAATCGCCATCAAGGGAACAAAGTGTGTAACCGGCTAAAATAATTCAAACCTGGAGCCATGGGTAATACCAAATAGTCTCCGCCGCAACCAAACCACATCCAGCCATTTCTCTCACCCAGTTTTTGAAGCCGCTCTCGTCTACATCTGCTCAAAGATTCATGGCCGCCGTGAATGAGGGAGAACACGATTATAAGGGCCATTTTCTCAAACAAATTATGGTGTTGTTATAAGAGAGAGGGAAACGTAATGTGATTTCAATTGATCGACAAAATGGCATCTTTAAGAGCTGGCACAATGGCCCTGTGTCAGTCACTCTGCTGTGCTGCCAGTCTACAAAACTATTCTGAGAGATTTTGATTTGAAAGATTATATTCTGCCTTTTGGGAATATAAATACACTTGTTTACTGTACATTTTTAAAGTTTACGTCTTTATATGTTTTGATCAACGAACGGAAGACATACATCGCTAAAGAGTTGGTAAATCAAGTATCATTTATCATGAGCGAAGTGTATTGATTGGTTAGATTTCTTGGGTATATTCCCAAGGGGTGGATATAGATCAATCATTTGTTTTTGTTTTTTTCTTCAGTAACATATTGATGGACAGAAACATAAAGAAAATGGCATTTAAATAAAAATATTACGGAGCAGATTTTCATTCAAATGCCCATGGGTGTGTGTTTTTTTTTTCCAACGTTAGAGCAATTAGGAGGGGGCGATATTGAACAAAAATGAACATCTCATAAACATTTTTTTTTTTTTTGAGAATCTTTTTTTCCATTTCCATCCATTTGAAATGTGTTGTTTTTTTTAAGCCTTAGAAACTATTAGTTGAGGTTTAATTATGATGAAAATGGGAACTTTCTTTCAAATGAATCCCAAAAGCTCAGAAATATCACCTTTTACATTTATTTAAAGTTTACAACTCAACTTTTTTTCATTTTTAGCTCTTTTGCAGCATTTTTCCCCACAAACGATACACTCAATATCAAAATTTTGCATATCTTCCAAACAACATTCACAATACTATTCAAAATCCAACATATTGTCCACTCCTAATGACAATCCATCAGATATGCGTCAAAATCTCCCTGTCAATGTTGTGACTGAAGTATTGCACAAAATGCGAACGGAGTATAAAATTAACCACAGAAATGCAGAAATATCAGATAAAATCAATCAAACAAAGATTACACGACAAGATAGTTTTATTTTTTTGCGCTTTCTTTAATAGTTTTAGGTTTAGAAGATATATGCCAATGTCCAAAACCACAAGTGTGATTAAAAATAGCTAATCAAAAGCATAAATTAAAAATGCACTCCTTCTATTTGAAGAGATCTGACCGAACCATGAGATTTCTAGCCAAATAAATGCCACAATCGATTTACAAACAGCACCGTTACACTGAAAAAACGGAAAATAGGGGGTTGCTCGTTTTGTAAATGAAAATCATGCTACCATTTCATATTTTATTTAAGATCTTCTTTGAGCATGACTTTGTCATAAAACAGCTGAATAAATCCCATCGATGCTAAACCTGCATGTTTTAATCACGACAGCTATGCATGAAAAAGTTATGCTGCCAGTGAAGCCACACCCCACTTTTCAAAAAATAACTCCTCCCCTTCCTGTGACCGGGAAAAACGTTTAACAGAAGAAGCTGCAGCAGCCATTTTTTCCTTCTCTTTGCTGTATTTTGGGACTTTCCGACTGATTTAAGTTCGTTCCTGGAGTCCTCGTGATTTCTAAAGGTAAACTTGTTTTATTTGGTCCTAAGAATGCAACGTTACTACGTTAGAAAATTAAGCTGTTAGCATTTGTAAGTTGAGACCTATTGGAACAAACTAAGTCAAGGTTAATGTTAACTAAACAGGTGTAATGTTAGGTGCAACAGCTCCACCTGCTACTTTTAAGTGTACAAATCAATCTTTTGAGTGTTACTAAATTTTGTAACTTAGCTTTTATGTTTAATTCATTCATTAATTTAATTTTAGAATGTATTGTGCTAACTGGACATGGACTGGATTAAGAGTGCACACAGCAGATCTCCGTTTATGTCATGATACTGTCATTACAGTGTGGTACACCAGCTGCTGACGCTGAGCTCCATCCACGACGAGAGGAGACGACACCGCGCTCTGCACAGTCCAGAGGTAAAAGTTAACACTGTTCACCCAGTTCAGAAAGTTGCTCCTCTGTGTGCTAACCACGCCTCCATTTTGACTCTGGTGCTGGTGCGCTGTGTGGATTTTGCCATCGGCTCTCATGTTCGCCAAGAAATTACAACTCATAACCACAAGAAATAAAACACAAGAGTTCAGATACGCCACATGTGGTGGTGCCTCATCAATGATTGGACCACAGAGAACACGAGATAACGCAGACTGCTTCTCTATTATTGACAAAATTACTGTATCATTGTTAGATTTTTCTAACTTGGTTTATACAGTAATTACTATTCTATTCACCTTTATTGCAATTTTGAAAATTTTAACATTTACCATTTTTGTCTTTCCAGATAAATGCGGAGTTAAAAAGAATTACAACCCTCCCACTCCAGTCCCGGTTCGTTCCACAGTTAGACTTTTTGTCTGACCAGCTCCATCAAGAGGAGAGGACTCATGGGACAAAAACTGAAAAACCTCACAGATCTGATGACAGAGGTAAGATGAGAGAAAGAATTTTGGATACCTTCAAATTTGCTGTCGAGAGTCTTGAGTGGTCCCCACTTTTAACTGAGCCTGAAATCTACATAGATTAGTGATATATATTTTTTGTCCTTTCAAAGCTAATTTTGTTATTTATTGAGCAAAGGACATTTTGGGAATATGGTATTTATGGTTATTTTTTAAAGGAGGTCCCTGTGGTGACAAATGTGTCTTTTGTTCCACATTTTGAACTGAGCATGTGAGATCAAAAAACACTGACATTTTTAAATTTGAGTAGTTTCATAATGCTTTCCTGATAGTGACTTCAACACTGAGGGAAATGATCATCTTTCTTTTCATATACAACTTTATATTTGTTGTCAAGAAATGTTTCTAATTAAGTCTTTACCACGTCACCAGAATGAAGAAGTAGACATTGGATGGGAGTTCCTTTTGAAAGGGTTATGCCTTTACCTTCATGAGGAGCCTCAAAGCATGTGGTGAGTATACTTGATGATGTTATGATGAGTGTTAGATAAAAGTTCTCCCCAAGCTCTCAACAACACTTTGAATTCCCCAGTTCTGCTTTCATGTGAATTTCATTGTGCCAATATAAATTTATAGAAATCAATTAAATAATTGTGGGTTCGAATCCTGGACCACCCCAACATCACACGATCTCTCTGGGTGGAGTCTGCATGTTCTCCTCGTGTTACCGTGGGTTCTCTCCGGGTTCTGTCCCACCATCCAAAGACATGACTGTTCAGGTTAATTGAGAACTCTAAATTGTCCATAGTGTATGAATGTGAGAGTGAATGGTTGTCTGTCCTTGTCTGTCTCTCTGTGTTTGCTGCGACGAGTTGGCCACTGTCCAGGGTGTACCCCACCTAAGGCCCAAAGTCACTGGGATAGGCTCCAGTCACCCGCGACCCCTAACGGGAATAAGCGGGAGAAAATGAATGAATTAAATAAACATATCAAGCACTAGGACCTCAAACACCCAACATCCGACTAAACACAGAGCAGAGCAGAGAGGCAGGCAGGGGCATTCGGGAGCCGACAGGTGCAATTCACCTGGGCAGATTAGCCAACTGCACTGCTTTGAGCTAATGGTATACAAAAGGCTCAGGCATCAGTTTGTAATACACAATTCATTCATTTCTTTAAATTCAAAATCACCACATAATACTTAATGATATTTTTTGTAATGTAATAAAGTACTACAGTGCATTGTTCCAAATAAAGTTGATATTTTGCTCATACACCTTTTAAGTCCTACATTGAGTTTTGATGAGGTAGAGCAAGCATTTTAAAACTATGAGGTAAAAAGGTTTTTGTGTTTGTGTTTTCTTTCTAAAGAAATTCATGTTTTAAAGTCCTTTTTCAGGGAGGGCATGGACATACAAACGTAATAATTAATAATCTTTTGCCTTTTTTCTAGGGAAACGATGAAGTCCTCTTTGAGACATGTGGAAGATTGTACAGTGGGAGATTTCACCGTACGACAAAGTGAGGGTTAGAGGAGCCTGGACCAGGTCTGCACTGGGCGGAGGACCAGGTTGTCATGAAGTGGACATTGCTCTTCTGTTTGATCTCTGCATTGAATATGGACTTTCCACCACATGGACTTTGCACCAAACCGGAGGTACTTTTTTGAGGTTCTTCAGAAAAGTGTTGATGGAACTTAATGGATCCACACGATCAAAAAAAAAACTTAAATGCTGAAGAAGTGTTGAATAGAGCACTGGATTGTGACATCTCACCTAGAAGTGGGTCATATAATAAAATGTAGATACTATTATAAAAGGTGTTTTTAAGATGTGCACAATTTGAATACAGAGTATATTGTTGTGCAAATGCAACAAAAATAGCTGAATAAAAAAATGAAAAAAAATATTTTTTAACTTTTCAAATTAGAGGATAATGTGATATGCATTTTGAAAATTTGACAGACATTTTTTGATAATTAAACCTCAACTAATACGTTTAAAGACGTCTTAACACAATGGTTGGATGAATGTCATTATCAGGAAAAAAAAAAAGTCTTCATTTTGTCAACCTGTTTTGTTATATCTTTGACCTTGTTATACTTGTCTGCTGAGTTTGGTTTGTGTTTGCATGAATTTGAACACTTTTTATTGTTGACAAATGACATTTTTGTGTATTGCTGAATTTATATTTTTCAGAATAAATTAAGTAAAAACAAACATGTTGTAAATATTTGAGTTTAATGCAAAATGGAGGTTTAGTTGTGAAAAAGTCATGCTTGAATGGCATATATTAACAACAATTTTAAACATATAAAAGTCATGCTCACATGACATGCAATTCTATTCCCAGAGAGCATAAGTAAAATGTAAAGCAGTAGCATAATGTTTTTGAAAGTTGTGATCATTAAAAAGTCATGCTCACGTGGCATGTATTAATATCCATTTTATTACTTAAATTTGTCTCTAACCAAAACATGACTTTATTGCTTGCAACCGCTTTCCATATCTTTTTTATGCAGAGCTAGTAACCTTTTTTTTTCAGTGTACTTTCCCCTCCGTATATTCATATCCTGCGTGCGAGTTTGCATAAGCGCTTTGTGTTCTGCCGCAGTGAGGTAAATACAGGCGTCAGTTTGTTTACAGGAGAAGTTCATCTATAACATCTCATTTAAAACATGTCGGCCGAGCGTCGACAGGAGCCATGCGTCTCTCTCTCACTGACTTAAAATGTCATCCGACTTAATGGTCACATCCTCCCACGGGCTGCCCTTCTCCCCCGGCCCGGCAGGCTCCGCGGTGGCTTATGGCCTCCACTGCAAATGAAGCGTGAGATGTTTGGAACAGGGAGGACATTAAACGGCACAGGACAGTAATATATACATGTGATACGGTTATGCTATACATGTTATTATGGCGGTGTGACCTGACTAATATGAAGTAAGAAATAAGTGTAATGTAATAATGCTGAGGTCTTCAATGAGGTGTGGCTGTATTATCGCTCTGCATCAATATTAGAAGTACCAAGAAATATGTACAATGTATTAAGAAACATGTCAAAATGTGTTTTGTTAACTTATGTCCATTGTTTATGTGGTTGTTTTTCTGTGTATTTTGAGCTTTTCGCACATGTTTTCCAATGCGGTTTTCGAACTACAATTTGCAAATTAAGTAAATTAAAAGAAACATCAAAACTGGAACTAAAAACATCGCTAAACTTGAACTTGACCGGAGTTAAACCAGAACTAGAAAAGGACCAAAGTCTACATCACTGGGCTCAAACCAGTACCGAAGCACAAAAACATCTAAATTGTATTGAAGCAAGTTTATGTACTAATACTGTAACATAGCATAGTGAAAAATAGGGGCGTGTGATAATGATAAAAATGAATATGTATAAAAAGTATTTGGATAACAATAGTCAGACAACTTTATGTAAATTGACCAGAAATGGGTCTTTAAACGTATTAGTTGAGGTTTAATGATCACATAAGTGCAAAATGTCTATAAATATAATCACAAACGTCTAGAAATATTGCCATATACTTATATTTCGAAGTTTACAACAGCATTTTGTATTTATGTTTGTTTTTAGTGAGAATATATACTCAATATTCACTATATGATCAAAATTTCAATATTTTGCCCACCTCTAGTAACATGATATATATGTATGTATATCATGTATATCATGATATGTATCAAATTTGAGCAAGTATCGATAATGAAAAAAATAAAAAAATCAGCTAAGCAGGAAACCATTACCCTTTCCTGATCAGTTTAATAATGATCCTCAGATTTATCAGAACTACTTGTACGAGAACACATTGTAGTATAAAGACTATTTTTGAGTTATTAAAATTAAATAACAATCTATTGTCAAAATCGATATCGAATATTGAGTCTTTTCCTTAGAACTGTTTGAAAGTACCAAGGCCACAAAACAACATCCTAGTTTTACTCTTCATTTCATTTACTGCTTCATAAATAAAAATGAAGGATTATTTAAACAGTCAATAGACAATGTTACCGCACTTCAGCCTTACATCCCAAACAACTGCATCTCCCACACGCGCCGGCTCTTTGGAGTCCATTACGCTCACAGTTCGGTGGGCTCGCTGGCACATTGGCGAAGGAGTGTGACGACTTTGAGCCAAAAGCTGCTAATGGCACAGAGTGAGTGAGCGAGTAGCACAGTGAGGGTGTGAAGCCGGCAGTCGGATTTGAAATCACATCCAAAACTGAGAGGAGGGACTGTGCGTGCGCGTGTGAGTGCGGCGCAAAACGTGCAGCTGGATCCGAATATTGGAAAAGGGTGAGATGACTGAGTCCAAATTGTAGCTCGTCGTGTTTGTGCCGTGATTTGGAACAGCGGGACATGCGCGCATCGTCTTTACGCTCTTGCCTTTTGTAAATAAAAGAACAAACAAAAAAAGCAGTTTAAATGTAGGTGTTTATGATAGCGTTAGAATTTGGAGGTCAAGCAACGTTTATATATTTGCTTCATCTTTACAGTCACTACAATTAATTTTTGGTGGTTGTTTCGTGGAAAAAGTATCTAATTGGAATTTTTTCTGACAGACATTTCAATTGCGATTAGATCCAGAAATCATGTTTTATTGTAGAATTCTTTCATTTGTCCCTTTCATTTATTCATTTCGAGCAATGCAAGAAGAAAGTAAGTATGTCTCCAAAACACAAAAGGTACATTTAACAAAAAGAATTGTTTCATTTGAGCTTGAAAAGGAGTGGGAAGAAGAAAAACGTTCTCACGTCAAGACATAAATTAAATGCTTGCTTCTTTTTAATAAGTTTACATTAGGAAGCATTAAGATTTGAGAGCAAACGGAAAAATGAAGAGCAAAGAATAACAGAACATTTCAGAACATTGTAGAGTTTTAGATTTTGTTCGTCTTAAATACTTAAAGGTGCAGTACCTGACTTTTTTGTTGTAAATCGTACGTCTCAGCATCGGACAGAGACAGAGACGCGTCTAAGAATGTCTATGGATCTGTAAAGTTTTTCAGCTAAAACACAATAACCTACAGCCGACTGCCACACAGAGTATCAATGATGTGTTGTAACCATGGTTGAAGACATTATTCAATACAAACCGGCTCCAAATGCAGAAATTTCAACATAACATCCAACTTTAACGCTGCCAATATGTTAAAAAATGTTTGAAAATGCACAAATTAGCCCTTTTTGCTCATGATTACGCAGGGATTGCTTAATAAAGTGCATTTTATCCATCAAATTGCAAAACTAGCCATTATGTTCAGTTGATTTGCGTCATCACATTCACCAGACAAACATGGCGTCTGTATCGTAGCAACTGTAGACAGCAAGTCATTTCGCGTCTATGAATGTCTATGAAAGCTCGTGCCTTAAAATGAACTCACGTGAATATTAACGATGTGACAAAGAGTTTGGGAGAGCAAGGTACTAGTTAGAAAGATTTTAATCATTTCAGTTTTGTGGTGTGACAATCAGGCACTAATCAGGTAGCTTTGAATAATGCTAGTCGTTATAATTTGGTGATTGAGACGATTCAAACTGCAATTTTGAATCACGGCAGACACTATACAACTTTCTATTTGACTCACCTGTTGGATTCCTCCATTCTTTTATGTCACGCGTAAATTTAGATCCCATTCACCTCAATAATCTCGTAATTAACTTTCTATATGGAAGCAATATCATAGAGCACTTAGATTAATATGCAGCGGCAGAGTTGAAACATAGGTAGATATAGAATATAAATCAAGGCTGTGTGTCCACAAAGAGAATTGAGGGCAAGATAAAGCTCTGTAAGACTTGACCCAAAAGAACTGCGAGAGAATCTAAATTAGCCCGTCCTCCGCCTGTGCGACTGGACAAGTGGAATAAAGTGGTCTGTATTCAAACCGGCAAAAGCAACGCTCGCCCTGAATACTAAAAAACGCCAGTTATGACCCCATGTAATGAGACTAACAGTGTTTTCCTAATGACGCTGAAAAGTGCAACAACTGCAGATGTCAGGACTTTTACGCAGCAGGAAAAAGCCAGCAAAACATGGCCACCAGCAGCAGCAAAGATTTCACAGTATACCGTATTAAACTTTAATTAACATGATTATAAGTCGCTGTTCTAAAGGCCGGGACGCACTACAGGACTTTTGAGTCTTAAACAATTTATAAACTTCAGATAAAAGGCGCAGACCGGAGACTTGAGGAGAATGGTGTGTCTTCTGAGGTTGTGCGCTAACAAAGCTAGTGCACCTAGCGTCAGCTGTAAAGCCAAAGTGTGCAAAATGATCTGAGCATTGTGTTTCTAGTTTAGATGCGAGTCAAAACGGTGCTTTCATTATTTTTGCAAAATGTGGATCAGAAAAACAGAAAGTTGGAACATGCAGCAGCTCCACAGATCTTCGCAGCGTAAACACTGAACATGTGCGGATTTGTTTTCACCTTCTCTCACTTTTTACTTTTTAAACAAGGATAAAACTGAACAGAACTGTCAACGCTGGGTGCTTTTTCGAAGGCTCTAAAGAAATAGTTGTTGGAGGGCGAAGTGAATGTGACGATGTGTGATCTGTAGCGTTTGTGTGATGCTACTGTTGTTTTGTCAACCTGCCAAGGGACTAAAGATGGAAATGAGTCACGTTGGTTATAATCTTTTTACATATTTACATGCATAATGTTCATTAATATGTGATGTCTCTTTGCAGAAAAATAAACACGTGGAAGATGACCGGATTAATACGCGATTTATGGTGGTATGGGTGTCATTTGCGGAGTCAAATACTATTGGATAAAAGGACATGGATAAGAACACTGCAGTTTAAATGTATAGCTTTATGTGAAGGAAGTAATAATGTCCTTTTTGCTATTTCCCGTCTTTGTATCTCGAATTTTTGTCACTCCGTTTGCTCCTGACGTTCTGCCGTATTGGCTGTTGCAAAGGGGAAATGTTCAATAGTTATGAAATTACAGATATTGCTCTGACACTACACACTTGAAGAGCACAGCGACTTAAAAATTGCCCTCGAGGATCCAAAGTTGGGTCCACAAAGTCGGTGAGATGCAAATCAGGGACTAAATTCTGGGTTTTAATCTCTGTTTTGGTCTGTATAGTTAGTCTGCTGGAATACAGTCTTGACATGAATACCAATCTGCTGCTATGATATGATACTATTAGCAAGCCAATTTTAGCACCTCAAATTGGATCGACAGAGGTGCAGTGTTGATGTTTTCTGGAGGAGGGTATACCTGCCCGTTCCCATGGACATGTTATTGCTTTGTCTGAAATACTCCATAGCATGGCACTGAAGTTATTTAGCCAGTTATGTGGCGAGGTGACACCAATCACAGTAAGAATGCACATTTTAAAGGTATTCTGAGCATTGAAATTACCTGCAATTGAATGAATACAAGATAGAGAAGTTTAATACTTTGTACTACCATACTTTGTTTACACAGATCATACAAATAATGTACTTTGCACTCGACAAAAGATATTCTTGGTTGACTACAGACATGCCCTATGGACCAATTAGTTGACTAAAAACTTTTAAAACTAGGAAATATCTCCATTTATCCAACCCAAACTGCACTCAAAAGACCACAACTGCACCGAAGTTCATGCAAAAACAACTATTTTTACAGAAAAGTACAAAAAAGGACCAGATGTACTGTATGTTCTCACTCTATATCTTGTTATTTTTGCTGCTGTCTCGATAAATCCAAGACAGCATCGACGGATTAATCGACTGAAGTCCTCACCTCACCTAACAGTCACAAGTTTCAGAATGCATGATTAAAACTATGTTGGTTATTCGTTTATGTGCGAGATTTGTTTCTTGGTCTCATGGAGCAACGGCAGCCATAAAATCGTAATTAAGGAGCGACGTCAGATGGCAGGCTAATTGTGAAACGACGATAATTATGTGTCTTTGTTATGCCACAGATCTGCGGGTCGCAAAGGCAAAACCGGCGTGAAAATCATCTGGACATGAGAGCTGGGGCAAGGCGGCGGGTAATTAAACCAGGAAGTGAATGCAGGGGAGACGGAGATGATTGTTATTACCAACTGATTACGTTTTTTCTCTTTTTTTTTTGCAACGTCTGGTCGTAGCGTTTTCATATAAGGGCCAAAGCACTGCTGGCACATTCCCACAGAAAGTCACCAGCACGAGCACGAGAGGGGAGTTGTTGAGAATGGAACGCGAAATCCGGTGCTATACTGTGGCACAAGCACTGCAGTCCCTGATTGGCTCATTTCCATTTCAATTACACAGCCCAGTGACATTGCCTGTGCGTGCATTCGGACACACATACACAAACCGGGGCGAGAGAGAGAACGAGAGAGAGAGGGACTGCGCCCACTAAAGCCCCATCAGCCACCTCTCCACGCCGCGCACCACTAGCTTGTGGAATGAAACGAAAGGAGGAGAGCACATAGCATAAAAGCTAACCTGAGAAAGACAGAAAAAGGTGCATGAAGGAAGCGTCTAAGCACACGTTAACGGAACAAGAAACTTTTGAACGTGCAGCCACGGTGGAGGGTTTGTGAAACATCTGGGGCTGGGAGGTGTGCCCACAGAGTTATAGTATATAGGCGAGGGAGGATGTTGTCATGGTAACCTATAGTAATCAACATCCAGATCTGGCAGTCATGTTGTGTTGGAAAATTCTACTAAAGAACACATACAAACTAATAAGGAGCTGGACTTAATCATAATTTTGTAATAATACTTTGATGTTTTTACATTTCATATAATGTCTATGTTCTACCAAACTAAAAAAAAAATCTTGATTCAGTGAAATTCTTCATTTATAGTCATGGTCTTGAAATATAGTACCTGTAGTTTAATTCTGCACAAAATATAAACCTGTGCAGTGTTTTTAGTGTTTAAAGTCAGAAAAAACAATGTCCAGACAGACACAGGTAGACTTATATGCATTATTAGGACCACAGATATACCATTATATGTGAATTTAAACTATGAATTGTATCAGCTTGTTTTTATAACATTATTTTCTATTGAAATGTTGCTCTTTCTCTATTTGCAAAATGGCCGCCTCAACTGCCAAAGCAACATAACCGACATTCTTTCTAGCCTATATTATAACTCAATGATTGAACCTTGCAAAAAATGGCACACATGGATGAATTAAATAGTGAGCCATAGAAAATACATCAGCTTAAAAGTGACATTAATAAACTGGCAACATGACCAGGAAGTCAGCATTCTTGCAAAAAATACACTCCAAATTTGTTTATCTGTACTGAAATTATGTTTGCAACTAACGTCTGTTTAATTAGTTTAATTAGCTGTCCAGTCGAACAAATATTTCTATTGTACATTGACTTTTTAAACACATCATTAACCAAATAAAAGTTGAAAAATGGTAAACTAAAGCCTTCTTAATAGAGAATATCTATGAAAAAGTTGAACTAGCTTATTCTTTTTTGACTTCTTAAAAAATAATGCCATGTCTTTGTTACAACCCATCTTTTTATATGTTTTAGAGTTTGTATAGTCCAGATATTGTGATAATCAAAATATGATTATAATACATATTTTTAGGCGACTAGTTATGATTAGTCCATTGAACCGACAGAGAAGATGTTGAACTTTAAACGTTTTTATTACAAAGGTTGTGTTAACCACTCAATATTGTAATGACCAAATTACTTGTGAAGAATCAAAAATGTGGAAGGACAAATGTGTGCCCGAACACCCAGGAACATGTTATTCTTCATGTTCCACAGCTTGGATGACTTTGACAGCCAAAGTCACAACTGCAGCACTTGGTGTCTGAAAGCAGCAGAGAAAAGGTCTATTCTACCTGAGAAATCAAATGCAATCTCGCTTTGTGTCGCTTTCTTTTCTTCTCCCCCGGCTCTCCACGGCGTCTCATTTTTGATTTATCTGCCTGAGAGACTCCCTCACACAAGCCAGTCTCGCTCATGACCCCAAATCAGAGCTATTTACATTATTTTTCGCCCCTCACTGTTGAAACGCGTACATCTGATATATGTTCAATTCAATATCCTCGAGCAGTGTTCCGTTTGGCTGATAAATTAAATCAGAAGAAAGCCGAATGTGCCAGGGCCTTAAAAGTCGCATCGAGGATTGTTTTCAGGAGCTTTCTTCCAGCAGTCAGTCAGTGTGGTTACATGTAAATGGAGAAGTTTGGATTATTGCCTTAGTGCAAACACAGAGGCTTTTAAAATACAGAACAAGCACAGATTTAAAAGAGTGTAACAAATGTAAAATATACTAATCCTCAAGAAAGGTACTCTGGACCAGGTTTGATGACGTTTTCCAATGTCTGAGATCACTCATGCTATAATATAATATAATAACTGCCATGGTTTGTCTGATATACCACCAGCTTCTTTGGCTAAATGCTACTACATGTTAGAATTGCAAAACTGTAGCCATTTTGACAGTCATTTTGTAGGAAAAGGATATCAATAAAGTTGGTACAGCTTTCCATGTACACTCTGAATTGTACACAATTGTACAATTTTTACAATTAACATTAAAAGTTGCAAAAATATACATGTAAGGCCCAACATTTCATTTCTTTTTGTGTGTATTTACGGAATACATTGTATGAAAGTTCAAATAACTGGGATCTCCAACCATTTCTGTTATACATATTGACAGAGCGCTTGCTAGATGACTTGATCCTACTTTGCGCACGTTTTCAAGCCAAATTATAAACTTACGGAGTGGAAATTGTAGAAAGCTAGCGAACATTCTTTATCATATGGCATGGACTCAAAAAATCAGTTGGAGTTGAACTTCGACTGACCTCTTGGGCACACAAAACGAGCCTTATGCAGCACCTTTCAGCACACTGGCACATAGCTAGCTCCTCTGTCAGCCGCTGCGCAGTTGTCTAATTACACATGATTGGTTTAGCCTCGCGACATGAAAGGAAGGAGTGAGAAAACAAATGATGAACCCATCGAAAGACATACAGTGGCAAAAGGAAAGGAAGCCACCCGCGACTAATCACGCTCCAAAGCCGTCACAAAAGCCTCTCCACGCACCTCATTACCGGAGTGTGAGAGAGGGGTCAGGCACAAGATAACTGCGGACAGTTTTTCCACTCCACAATCATCTTGACTGTAAATCGTAATCCTTAACAGCAAGGTTTCATTTTTGGAGAGCGCCAAGATGGAAAACATTTTGTCTTTTCGCAAGTAATGACAATTCCACCTTGTGAGCAGCTCGAGTTACAGATCACAATATTGCTCTAACCGTGCAGAAGCAGCATGTCGACGTATAGCTGGAAATGGCGTTATGAAGATGTACTGGACATTGGAATACGCTTTGCAGAACACTTTGTACATTCAAAATGACTGGTAAAGGAAATGGATGAATTAATATTTATGGCTTTTATTAAACCCAAAGTCCCAAGGCATCTGAAGTTTCAAAGTATGAGGTGAAGATGTATCATCCATTCACTCAACATTTTGTTTTACATACTAAATCATATTCAAGAAAATGGAACTATTCTGTTTTTTAACTTAGGGGGAAATGCATATCTTGATTTCTTTTAAGTAATAAAGTTCACTTGGCGTAGCATTGTTCCCCAACCACAGGTATACAGACCTCTGAAAGGGAATACGTTTTCTTAAGAAAAAAATCTATTCATGTTTTTTTCCTTTTTAGGTTAATCAGTAGCTAATGGTTTAGATTCTTGATTTTCAACCAGTGTCTCTTGAAATGTCAAATACGTGGTTTTAACTGATTCATTTGTTATTTTGGCTTGATCTAAGCAACTTCTTCACTAAAAAGAAAGTAAAACAATCACTATAGCCAAATTTAAAGAACCAGAGATATGGCATATGCAATATTTACTACATTAAATACTAAATTGTGTGATTTGATCATATTTTAGTGGTGTACAGCTGAATGCTTTTAACCAAAAAAGTGTGCCGTGGCTCAAAAAAGGTTGAAAAATACGGGTTTAGACTAAACCAATGGTCCATAGCCTCATTTTAGTCCCAGTTTGGTCTTATTTTAGATGCTTATCCTTAATTTTGGTCTAATATAGTCAGTGTTTAGATATAAAAAGCCACATATCTACAGTGGTACATGATGTGAAAAGTTTGATAGTACTGCTCTACAATACGAGTAAAATAAAAGATTTGGAACGTCTAATTGCAAACTAATCCCAAAGTGTTATTTTTATCTATACTTTGCTTAGTTACTCACAGAATCTTACACAACATAGAAACTTTATATAGCCAACACTATAATACTCATTCCGAGATCCTTCTGTAAAGTTGGACGTTAACGTGCTGACAACAAAACAACTGTTAACTGCTTCTTTAATCATTACCAGATAGATGGCAAACATGTAAAAATGAACAAGCCTTTCCAGACCGTCCCATTTACAATTCAGCAGACAGCTAGACAGACTTGCAGGCTGCTGGATGCACAAGCAGCCGACATATACAATTCCAAACTAACACGTTCAGCAGTTAGAAAGATGTATGTCGTAATCAGTCTTGGACCCTCTAAAACTCCACCGTGCTATGACTTAGGAGGCTTTGAAAAGTGAGCAACTTGATAGCCGGCGAAGATGAGCTACGCGCCTTGAAATACTTGTGTTGAGACGAAGCAGAGATGAAAAAAAAAAAAAAAAGAAAGAAAGAGAGAGGGTGTATGAAGTCAGAGGAAGAGTCTGGTGAGAGTGTTGCTTGTTATCCGAGTTGACAGGCGCATTCCTTCCTTGGCTAACTGGCTGATAGGCTTACAGCTCTCCCATGGGGTGTCCTTTCCGGGGCAGGGGACTCGGGACATCAGGCCTATTGAGTATCGCATACGACGGGTGTTAGCTGCAAGAACGTCCAGGGAGGTCCGAGAGGTGTGAGGAGTGAATGTGGATATGTTTTTAAAAAGTGATCCGATGTACGGTAGATGTGACTTGAGTCTGGATATCGTGGGGAATGGGTACAGGACGTGGTACTTTATGGAGGGTTTACCGGGGGGCGCCGAGCAGGTGGTCTGGTATGGGTAATATACTGGCTGTCCGTAGAGAAAGTTGCTGGAATTCTTCATATTTTAACTCTAGGGCTGTAATCCTTTGGGCGTTTAGTCGAGTAATCCGTTGATGGTGTCTTAGTCGACCAACATTTTTATTAGTCGACTAATTATTTTATATAGATTAAAAGGAAAAAGTGAAATTAGTTGAAGATATTGGAGTCCAACATTCAGTATAAATACACTGTTTCCTATACTTTTCAGTATAAATTGTTGTTTTTGCATGTTTTCGTCTTTTGTTGTCGTCTTTTGAGTGCTATACTTATAACTGTTGCCAAACCCCCTTTTAGTCGACTAATGGGTCAATAGGGCATGTTTTTAAATCAACCAATAATTTCTTTACTCGACCAAAGCCCTACTTAACTCACTGGTGACTTTTTAAACACATTCTATTGACTGTGTAGACTGATAAATCATTATAAGAACTACAATTGCCTGTTAAAAAAAAAAAAAAAAAAAAGGCAGCAGCTCACTTCCAGTAGTGGCCAAATTTACAGACACCTTGTCCAACTCAGCATAATTTACTTATGGCAAAAAAGCAAGTTTAAGTGTGCGAAAGTATCCAAATTACGAGAAAGGAGTCCTTAATTCGTCCAGGAATTGTTTCAAAAGGTCTTGGTTTTAAAAACAGTGTCCAGATGTCTAACTCTTAAACCTTTTTCTGCTGTTAGAAGAAAGCTTGTGATGAGTTCTATTCCATTCCAAAATATTGCAAAAATATCACTGAACATTTAAATTTGTGACAAAACTAAACACTTTAAACAAACTTCAAACTTAAACTGACAACTTTTTAAAGTAGACTACAGTAAATGTGTATTTGGATTCTCCGCCCTCGATATGAGGATCAGCACAGAACCAGACAATGGCTTTTCTCATTTCATGTTTTTCTATTCACTGTTGTGGAAAACCTTTGTCAGTAATAACATGTGACAGTGTTCAAAAACTCAATTATTTTGATGTATTACCCTGCCCTCGATGCAATCACACTATATACATCGCAACGTAAAAGGAGATTGTTTTAGAGATACTTAACATTCCAGGATTTTTACAAGAGAAATGATCAAGTATAAACATTGCTTTCCAAGTGCCTGCATTGACTTGCCTTTTTGCTGTCTTTTGTATAAACAGCTGGCAGGCAGAGAAGACACAGTGTTAAGCATAAATAACTCCAAATGGCCTAAAAGTACATCAATTCTCAGTTCATCCCTGCCCTCCACAAGCCCAGAATGTGATCTTACGATATCCATTTCTGCCATTTATGTCTGTCAGCGCGCTCATTTCGCCCCCGGGGGAGACAATGAATTAAAAGCGTACAACAGATGAGTTCTTGTTCTCTGCTCTGGGTGCCGGAGTGAACCGTCTCAATGCTGGGCACCGCTGACTGTTTGATGTAGTCTGCGTCGGTATGCTGCAACTCAGTTTCAAAACACAGAGAAGAAAGATGAAAATCAATGGCTGTTGTTTTTTGTGAAGTCGTCTACTATGACAAACTGTCTTTATGTCTTTTCATTGTCACCATTGGTACTCCGGTTTACTCTATTTACGCATTCCTGACAAGTTTTTTCCAGCACCGGTACAGAAATGGTATCTGGTTTCTTGAAAAATGATCGGTACTTATTCCTCTTAAAATAACAAAACCATTTCGCCAAAGACTGGTCATGCCAAAATGCAGGACCAAAAGATACAGATAGTTTTCCATTCATGTATTATTATGATTTTATTTATTGTGGACATGTTTGATGACACTTAATGACTGCAAAAACCTTTACTCAAGAGTACGAATAAAGACACCCAACCTTAAACCGAATAGCAATGTTTATAAATCCCATTAAATACAAATTCTTTGAAGGAAAAAAATGAATTTGTAGTAACATTTCCCCACTTTAGATAGTGCTCTTCCAGGACCCACCAGTTATCAAAACTTGGCATCAAACTAAAATGAATTCTGTGTTTTTTGTGATTTTCTTTTCTTGGGTATTGTACTGGTATCTTAAAATGCCCAGCTCTACTCCTTGACAAAGATTACACATGGGTCAAGATCAAGAGAAGTGTCCTCCCCTCAAGTCCTAAACTTGATGAGACTGTGCTGTGAACAATGAAGGATGGGTCAAATGCAGACACTAAAAGCCTACTTTACCAAAGAAAAGACAAGTGTTTCTACTGTTCAATCTTGGAAAGGAACTGAGAAAACATTGTCAGTGGCGAATCTGCATCAGCATGCTACAGCTCCCCCTCAAAACAAAGACCCACAAAAAGGAGATCAAAAAGAGGCTGTTGCTTCCTATGAGCTCATCTACTCTGCCAAACAAGCATCTTTATTGGCGTATAACACTGATCTGTGCCGGCTATATGCAGCCCGGCGAGTGTGCATATATCTCCCTGGTGTGTAAAAGGCTTTCTTTATGTCTCTCCATCGTCGCCATGGGATTCGAGGGAAAAATGACACATCCCCCTCCAACATCCTGTCACAGCCCGAGGCCATTCTCTTGAATCATGACTGCCCCAAACTCACTTCGATCCCCGAGACATGTTTACCCAGAGCAGAGCGTCTCGGCTGGTAGGTTGTGAGGCTAAGGTTATGCATAGTCACACATGAGCAGTTAGTGTCAATTATTGTTATACATCAGCAGACGGGGGCTGTGTTGGCGATAACTCATAAGGTGTTGTGTTCCGAGGTATTACAAGGTGAGGAAGCAAGAGCGTCTACCAAAATAATAGGTTAAACGGGGGGAAAAAAGCTGCAGGAAGAGATGAGTTAACTGTTTTTATAAATGGATTTTATTCTATCTGGCAATTACAATAGTCACCCATCAACCGATTTTGATTTTATTGATGAAACTGAGTCCAAATTCAACAAGAAAATCTTTGCCCATTCTGTGCTACTTGACCTTCACCCAATAACCTCTCAAGCATTTCAAATAGCTGCTAGTTATAACAAAAATGTGGGCAATTTTATCGCTGGAATGATCACAACAAGTCCAGGGAAGTTGTTTGAGCTTTAAAAACACAAATAAGCACAAAATAAAGAAGGATAGGCCAACCTCGTGAGTGTTTTGAGAGATGTAGCATCACTCAAACAAGCAAAAATGAAACAAAACACCTGGTATTTTCATGATGGAACATTTGTAACACAGTCAAACGCAAGTCCTTTCACTTTAGTCCTGTAACCATCTGTGCACCACGGCACACACAGGGCTAACATTGGAAAACCATAAAGGATTGGCAGAGCATTCAAAATCATGAGAGATTTCAAGCAAAGAATTCATGACTTTTGCCGCCTGAATGGAAAACAGAAAAAAGATGGAGAAAAAAAAGGTGAAAAAGAATGTACTGTTCCTTGGCTTCATTTGCTGCTCAGAATTGAAAGAACTGCCGTACAATCCAATCCAGTGGTGCCCTGTCCTTGTCAAGAGCAGTTCACTTTGAAGACTGCCAACATTAGAAAAAAAAAATCTACAAATACTACCAGGAACAAGCGTTATGTCGACAATTTACACATCCACACATCCATCAAGAGTGCCCGAAACAATAGACCCACAGGAGAAGTCACCGTTGAAGGGTTGAATGTGTAAATCAAACACGGGCTTATACTGAAGTCTTAGTCTATTTCCCCCATTTCACTAAAAAGAGACAAGACAAACAGAAGCCAGTCTAGCAGAGCATGGTGCATTAGCGAAAGAGCCTGGTAGTGCTGGAACAATGATGTGCAGATCAATGGAGGAGTTTTGTTCAACTGATTGGAAAAACAAGCCAAGCAAAGTGTGGAATGTGGGAGAAAGGAAAAACGCAGGCGGAGAGATAGAAATGTAGGCCATTCGATGAAGCGCGGTACGAAATAAAAACATGGGAAACTGATGTTCTTGTCGCTTATGTACGGCCTCTGAGGCATTGCTAGGTTTCTTGGAGGGAAAAAAGACTAATCGCTGGGTTTCAGATGGGCTACTTAAATTCTACTCATGGACTTTTTGGTTGTTGTCGCCATTTTGAGGACGTCTTCATATGTTATAGTCATGAAAAGTAACACATCTCACTGAATACGATAAGGAGCGATACTTCAAGATGACAGAATTTGGGGGTTTTGATCGATTGATTGATGCAGGTGAGTCACAACATCACCGCAAATAACTTACCACAACAAACTTTTTTTTTTAGCTACATCTATCTTAAAATATAACATCCAGACAGTTGGAAATTAGGCTATAATAAAGACTTGGTAGTTTAATGTGTAAATTACCGCGCAGATTACCGTCTGATTTCCTTAACTCCACTGGTCTCTCCCGATGACAATAATCCATTTCTGGAGACAAACAGGGTCTTTGGGAATATTATAGAAGAATAATCCTTTCTTTTGGAACTTTTTGTTGGCAAATCTCACACCATGCTCTAGACGGCAGTAGCAACAAGTGTGGCACGTCACTTCGAATAAAAGGAATAGCCTTTGATGAGTAATTTCGTCTTCAAGACCCTAACCATAGCGTTTGTTTACCTGTTTTACATGTTTCCTCAGAACCGTCTTTGCAAAAACAAACACTTCTGTCAGATTAAAACAGTTGGCGTTAAACTAACAGAATCTTAAATCAACTCAAAGGACCGGACATCAACGGAAAAGCGTTAAAACGTGGGTAGGCGGCATCAAACAACAAAAGCAATACCGAAAGAAACTCTAACCTTGATGTTTTATTTGTTGCTAGCAGGAGTCTTCGCCGCGCATCATTAAGACATCGCTGTCCGACACAATCCCACACAGAGAGTCCGGCAGTAACCCCGTACCGTAAAGGTATACACGCATGGTCGAGCACGCTGACCTTCAAACCAGGGTTGCTATGGCGCTGTTGCGAAGAGGAGGCTGCACTTTTGTGGTCAGCCAACCTTTTCACAAGCCACTGACAGGGCACTGCCGAAGCGCTCGTGTGGAGATTACAGTGGTTAACGCCTGGCAGGAGGTGTGTAGTCAAATATGTGGATGTAGAGATGTAGGGTGTCGGAAGAGCTGAAAAGGCATATCACTGTATGAAACTTCAGATAGTAAGATTAAGATACAGTATTGTCAGTAGGAATGGGGAAACATGGACAAAAATTATAGCGAGACACTACAGGTGAATGGGAAAAAATCTTAAATTTGAAGAATGCATTTTAAACTTCTCTCACTCTTTACTCACATAAATGTAAGGAAAAAAAAAATATTGTTTTCCTATACAATAGGCCTTTTGTGTGTAAAAACAGCCCAAATGTCACCTATTTGGCACTTTTTAATCTGCAAAACGGACAGAACCAGGTTTAAAATTCTTGGTTCATTTTGTACACATTATTTATCTGACATCTGACAGAAAATTGGCCTAAAAATTCAAATTTCGCCACTTTTTCATACTTCTAACATTTAATAAATCAGGCTTTGTGTTACAGTAGATTGATAAATCCTTTTGTACATTCCATTTGTTGTTTCCACATGAGAGCAAACTGACCAAAACACTAAAACAAAAAAAAACTTTTACCATTGTGTCTTGCCTTAATATCTCAATATTGTTTGTGATATCCCTATAACGATATTCAGACAATATTATGTCAGTCCAACAGTAATGTGTTAAAACATGACTTTAAACATATTAGTTATTATTTGAAGTTTAATGATCAGACAAATGAGCAATGTCTGTCAAATTAATCACAAAATTGCACAAAGATTGCCTTATTTGGGAAGTTTATAACATGACATTATTACTTTTAATCAGCTCTTTTTGTAGGTTTTTCTTTTTCTTAAACGATAAACTCAATACTCAAAATTTGCTTCTTCTGAACAACATTTAATACTGCATAAGGATCGGCATAAGGAAACTTGTCTTTGATCCTGGAGCAGTAACCTTCCTTTTCCAAGTAATAATAATAATTAAAAAAAAGAAATTACATCACCATGACAACTTAAGAATGCCAGATATCGTCAGATCTCAGAAACTAAGCAGGTTAGCAGTTGGATATGAGGCCAAAACAATCAGTTGAAAGTAAAAGTTTCACGCAAGTAACATTTTACCTTATTAAATGTCTTTGTAAGTCCGTGTGGTAGTTGTAGATGTATTTTCAGTGCGTTTGAAGCCCCCGCCGTCCTCGCAACATCAAAAACTCTACTCACAACATCTAAACCAACGCAGGGAAAATGTTATCCTTTTTATGTTTGATATTTCATTTCTATGTTCATGTCTACTTGTAATATATCCGCAAGACTGTTTTCTCTTCCTACAAAATTATTCATGGGTGTGAATGTGCATCTTCCATGGCGTGTTGTTTATGCCCCCAATTATTTTCTTCTTCTCCTTTTCCCCATATTGTTGCACATAATAGCAGTCTGAACATGTGAATTACGGTTGCGATAAAATCTCTCAGTTATGTTTTATTAGCCTTTAGGAACCCGGCCCATTGAAACTATGACGAAGCTCGCTGGCATTCTCACAGAAACATTTGCTCAAGGCAGTTAGCGGCGTATTTTTTTCACACGCGCACTTGTAAAAATATGCCTTTTTATTAAATTGAGCTTGTTCACATAATGAGATCATACATTAGCCACTCATTTGCCGCTAATTGGTGTCTTAGGGCAATAGTCGGCAGCATTAAGTAATGTAATACAACAGCTTACACTAGTGGGCCAGCTCTGATCTGTAATGCCGCTAGAATTATGAACAGGTTTGGAGTTTGGTTATTATTGTTGAAATAATAAGCTATTTAGGGTGCCGCTATTTCCTTGATAAACGTGATTAAAAAGTCTAGACAGGCTGCATAGTTGTGCTCGGTTTTAAGTGCAGGAGGCAGATGACTGTTTTGATTTCAGTCCGAATTTTGCTAAATGATTTACTGAATCGGTCCATGCCAATGAACGTCACAGTCACATATTAAGAATTTAGTTAAATTGCAGCTGGTCGGAAATGTATTGTTTCTACGGGAAGTGACGAGCTTTTTTTTGTACTTTGCCTTTTTATAAATGCAAAAATGGGTCACAAATGTTGCCATATTTCCAATGTTAGACGTTTTTCTTTGAGTCCATTATGTTTGACTGGTATGCTAATCACCAATGCTAATCATTTACTAGCATTTTCTTCATAACTCGCTACAACAAAGCCACATGCGTGTTAAAATGCAGCTTTTTTTTTCTTTTGCACAATTCCGTTTGTTGTTATATAATTGTCAGGACCACAGCTGATGGCAAAGATTTGGACGGTTCGGATATTTGAGCGGTTTATGCAGATTTTCTTTTCACATTTTTTGCATTAGCGATCAGAATCAAGATGGCTGCCGGTGGTGTACAGGCCAAGTATCTGGCATATATTTGTTTACTCCAAAATATAAGTCTGAAAGTATAAAAATGTGCTGTGCATCTTGGCAGTTATTCTCAATTGCAGTTTCTTTTTGTTGTTTCTACATTTTTTGGTTAACTGCAGTTTGTGCTATCCATAGCTATCAGCATAAAAAACACAATAACGACTACTGTCTCCAACGGTCTGCAGACTAAAGCATCGCTAGCCATATGGTCTGCCGCTGACTTAACAACATATCGGCAAATTTCTATCAGCCAAACAATCTTAAACCAATTTACTTCCTTAACTACGGCTCGCAAATGGCTAATCAAGACTTCCATGCTAACAGCGGACGCTTATCGGAGATCACAATTACATTACCCTGTCTTCTCAACACAAGTCACCAAATTCAATCGGGAACTTTTTGGACCAATGGGAAGGCAGCTGCCGGCCCTTGTGGTGGTCGTGGTGGTATTATTATCGTTATTGGAGCATGGGGAGAGCAGCAGACATGGCGATGCAGCGCGATGGAGCGGCGGTGGCAGAGGACGGGGTAATTTCCAGACATCTGCTGATTGTAAACGCGGCCGTGTTTTAAAAAGCAGATGGTTACGGTAGAGACGATGGCACAGGACCACACTGGTGCCGTTTCCCAAATATGGGGAGGTCTGTTTGCTCTGTGCTGAGAAGTAGTTTTAACACAGTGCAGATAGTAAGAGATGTCGTCGAAGATGTATGTGTTAAATGTTTGCAGAATGAACTACTGCTTTTCAGTGTGGGTTGTGTTTGACCTTGTTTAACACGCTGTCATGTTCAATAGTGCATTTTGTCCTGGACTACTGATGCACTGTAAGAAAATTTTACTCCCGATCAGGAAGAAATGCTGGTTGTTAAAAACTTAAAGGTCCAGCCGTGACTGTTGATTATACGTATGGATGTCTCAAAAGTTAGACCACCAGTTAGAAGTACTCCGTCTTACTTAGTCAAGATATTAGAAGAGTCCACTGGTGCTGCACTTACCAGTTTATTGCTTTGCTCATTGATGTTGAATCTGTCATGTTTTTCAGTCCCTTTTGATATATTTTTCCCTTCTTTCTCTTTGTAAGCAGCCATATTTGTCTTGTTAAGGACAGACCATGCACTAACCCACGCCCCTTTGAACTCTGGTTGATGAAACTCCAGGTTCACATCCACATTCAGGATCCCAGTTAGGGCTGGGCGATATGGAAAAAAATATGATCAAGATTTTTTCCTCCTATTGATCAATCTCGATTTTTACTTTGATTTTACTTTTATGGCTTTTAATGATTTCATGAACATAAACTATACAGAAATAACACAAATAATAAAAATTATTCCAAACCACTGTCAGAATATTGACTGTGCACCTCTCGATTCAAAAACCTCACCCAAACAATTGACGATTTCACGACTCGCGATTTCTCGATCTCGATTCGTTAATCATTCGATTAGTTGCCCAGCCCTAAACACAGGCACGCATTTATTCAATCGCAGGCTTGCCTCTCCACAGCTCTTATCCTTGCTGGCACCATTCACTCGTCTCAAGTTCAAAGTTCAACGCCTTGCTGTGGAACATTCCAGGTAAAGCAGTTACACCTCTTTGAAGCATGTGTGCAGGCCGAAAAGATACACTGACCACCCTTAAACTTTGATAAACCAACCAGCTGCAAACCATATTTTCACAACATGTTCACACTTCTGCACTAGCCCCGCTTGCACATCGCGCATATCTGTGAGTGGACTTTCTGGCATGCGTGTCGGAGCGAGATATATGGAGGTGTTGGAGAGGACAAAGCGGTAGCTGTAACTCCAGAGGGATCAGGATCACGGAGGGGCGCGACACATGGGGCCTCCGAGCTAATTCCTCACGCCTGTTAGCTGTACCGCCGCGTAGCTCTTCCCACTCCGGTTTGCATATGCGTCAGTGAGGGAATGTTCTCATGTGGGCGCGCATGGCATGAACAAAGCATTTTTGGGGTCAGCGTCCTATGGCGATGCTGTCAGGGACTCCGGCGGGGGGCTAAGTGCTGTGTCCCGTTGAGTGTTCCACAGGCCAGCAGAGGTCATTATCTAATATACACATTAGCATCTGCGCAATCTCGTCACAAGACACAAATCTAGATGCATACGTACATGTGACAGTCGAGCTCAGCCGTAGCTCAAAAGTTAGCGCGCGGTTCAGGGACGGACTTTGCGGTTAGCCTTGTGTTGCTCTCATTATGGATGGCTTACATTATGGAAGGCCTTGGTATTTATTGCAGACAGACCTTGTTAGGTGGAAATATAGTGTGAGCGTTTTGGTATGTCTGGCCGATATTCAAAAGGATTCAGTGTTAAAATGCAGAGATTTAAAAGCAGAAAGTGTTTTGCTAACCTCCCCGGACACTAAAATGCCAATGTTAATCAGAATCTGGAATGTAGCATAAGTTTGTTTGAACTGCTCGCACTGTGCATTTAAGACACTGGTGTATTTTATATTCTACTTAAACAGTAAATCTGTGTTGAATTCTAATGTCATCTATAACTTTTGTGCTTTCTTTCATACATCACCTCGTATCGCTTGCACTTCAGCTGAACTATTGTTATAAATTTAGAGGTCCTGCCTTATTTGTGTTCCTATAAAAAGGTCATATAAAGTTTACTTAAGGCTGCAAGATGGATTATGACAAAAATTACCAGCTTCCACGTAATGCTTTTCAGATAGCATTTCAGGTCAAATTGTGCTATCATTGCTACTAGGCGATTGCCAAAAAGTTATGTAAATGAAATATTACATTGTAACTGGTTGTTGTTTAGCTGCATTAGCCTATATGCTGTATGTTTGTAACAACAAGTATAACTACTACCAAAATATTGCAACTACACATCAGATATTATTATAATTATTACATTCTCAGCTACAAAATGTTATACATGTCTGAGAAAACGAGTAATAACAATTAGTGTTGACACAATGCTAAAATTTCATACTTTTGATTTGATACTAAGGAGTATACTCAATTCTCGATAATGATTTCGGTACTGTAAGGATAATCATAAATACTCTTTTTTATGTCAAGATTTTAGACATTAGACTGACATTTTTAACACTAACTAATAATACTTTCTATATTAAACATTGTGGTCACACCAGTTCTGATAAAGCTCAGGATCATTCTAAAACTGTTCACGAAAGGTTATATTTTGTTCTGTGAAAGGTATTTTTAGCATTGATACTTGCTCAAATAAGTATCTTAGTTTTAGTGTAAAATTAAGATCTGATTTTCGATACTTTTGGCTAGAGCTGAATAGTTTGAGAAAAATATTTTGTGTTTCCATTACTGAATTATGTTCAAAGTTCAAATTTTAATCACGTCCAGGAGATTTGATACAAACTCTGAAATATAAACCGACAAACTGTATGTTTCAGATCATGTTTGTACAGCCCTAAAAACAATGTTAGCAGATTTTTTGCAGAACAATGCAGAATTTGTAGCGTAAACTATAGTACCCTTAAAATTGCAGCCTTTGCGATTTGCTAATTGCATGCCTTCACGTTACGATTTCAATTCAGTTGCAATTAATCTTTCAGCTCAACTTTTGACAACTATAATAACAATAATAACCTCAATAAAAGTACAAGTTGGGGCAGAAAGTGTAAACATCTGTCTGCACCAAGATAATTATCAAGATCAACGCAAAACTGGATCCAAATTCAACCTTTAATAACACTTTGGCGCGGCTTGAATGGTAGCAACCGAAACAAAAGCGAGTGTTTCTATGACTCCATACCACACACTCCCACGTACAAATCCCTACCCATTATCACCACTCTGATAATATAGGTCTAAACCGTGTTACATTCGCTCTAATTGGCCTGGTTGAGCCTCCTCTTGGGACGCTTGAAGAGGTTTTTGGCACCAGAACAGGGTCACGGGGTCATGTCTTTGGTGGGCACCGCTTCCACTCTGTTCACACTCTACTCCCAACTGCGAGTTCACGAACTTTTGAACCCCCGTGCAGGAAATTACAACAATAAGCTTGCGGTAGAAGAAAATGAAAATTCAACACGGCGAAGAGGGGGGGGCATTTATTATACTAGCAAATGATGTGGACGTTTGTTTATGCTCACTCGATCCAGATTGGACAAACAATGTGAGGCCTACGCGTAATTACGGGGAGGCATGGAGGCAAGCGGTGACACGTTTCGGACAGGTTTTTCCGAGCCGTGCCGACATGTGTGGTCTAAAGTTAGCGCCGATACGTGTCCCTCAAGTGCCGCGCAGCTGTTTGGGTCTCATCGCGGAGGACTGAGCTGGCTGTCAGGGGCAAAGACGGGAGCAGGGAGTGAGAAATTATATGGAATGGGGTTAGCGAGATACGGAGATTACAAGAACATGCGAGGGCTGCGAAGAGGGCAGTCGAAATGTTGGCGTAGGTTTTACAATGGGGTTAGAGTTGTCGTTTTAATGTATTGTTGAGAGTCATTGAGGCACTACGCATTCAGATGGGGAAATGTTACTAATTATTGTTTGATTTTCTAATTTTCTGTTGGTTAAATCAACAGTTTGTGAAGCCCTACGAGTCGACTGCTTTTGTGATTTTGAGCTATACGTAAATAAATGGAATTGATTGAGTATAAATTGGATTGCATTATGTATCAGATACTATATGGCATAAGAAATACCAGAAATAAAAAATGTTGAACTTGATCGTGACTTAAATGTGTTTACCATCTCAAGTGACAAAGTTCAAAAGTAATATAAATTACAGTTTTACACCAATCAGGTAGCTGTTTGTGGAGGAAATTTGAAAATTATAAAAACAACTTGATGACATCACACTGGGACACTCATTCCATCTAAAGGTAATGCATAATTTACACGAAATAAACAACTTTTTAAAATAAATTAATTCAACTAAAAGGTGTTCACATGTATTTTTATTGTCAACTAAGAAATAAAAACTTTGACATTAGATGAGTTTTGATAAATGATAGATGAGTGGTTGCCAGGTAATTTTACAGTGCAACGCCATCATTTACAACCAGGAAGTAAAATTACAAACTTAAAAAAATGTTAAACTGGGAAAATAAATGTTTTTGTTTTTTGCAAAATTTTAATTATATTTATCTTGCCTACTATTTAATTAAAATAGTAGTTCAACCTGTCATAGGCACTTTAAGTACATTTTGCAATAGATACTTTTTATGTGAGAGCAGGTATCTGAACTTCACTACATTTTCTAACTGGACGAAAAAGTACAAACTGTTTTTGTTGTTTTGTTTTGTTGTTTATATTTTAACACCATTTGTGATGTCATCTTGTTGTTTGAACATCACAAATACTATATTATGAATAAAAGTGACAAAGAAAATGTAGTTACCTGTTGACTGAAGATCTGTACAATTCTCAAGCTCAAGATCACCACCTTTTGCTCTTACATTTCAAAATACGTGTGAAATACTTTTACTTTTATGTGATACTTTTTTGTATCTGTATCTATACTAAAGTAGCAAAACTGAGCACTTCATCCAAGCCAATATATTTTTTTAATTTGTTTTTTTATGGATTACATTTCACAGTCCAAACACAGCCGTTATAACAAAACCTTCCTCTAAAACACGGTCCACAAATTCTAATACGTGCATTTTATTGGAATCATAACGAGTGCACTACAGTATATTTTCAAAGTCCACCCCTGACCCGTCTCACTTCAGCACCAGTGGGTTCCTCAAATGCTCATAAAACAGGATTACACCCAATCTGGAACATAAAAACGGCCGTAATGACGACTTAACAAATACAATCTGCTCCATATGGCACACGGGCGGGTACATATGGGGAATTATTATTTTTATCTTTGATACTTCAGGCCTGATTCCATTCCATGCATTAGGGCCGAGCCTTTCGGAATGGCAACAGTGTTATGTATGTACTTGGTGTGCACTTAAATACAATTATCAGTCTGTCCCCTGTTCAGAGCATGCTCCACCTGCTCCGCTCTCTCCACACTCGGATGGCGGTGTGTCGAAAGCCTAAAGCGCCTGGTATTGACGTCCCCATTGCCTCACAGTGGGGGCCCCTTCATCACGCACCCTCTCCAGATGCTTGGGTGAAATGTCCCGCTTGAAGCCTGTGTGCTAGCATGTGTCTGTGCGGAGTGAGCGTATTGTGTTAACAGGCAAAGCAGGACCGGCAGAAATGTCCCACAGGTGTTGCGGATCAATTGGAGCACAAATCATTCTGGAAGCTGCCCCCGAACACGTTCTCACCCCCGGGCGTAATATATGACGAAAGGTCAATGCTGCGTGTCAGTGGCGGACACAGACGGGGCTCTTCGGTGCACTTTGTTGACACACAAGTTCTTAATTTGGAAGCTTAAAAGCAAGGGCGTCTGAGTGGTCAGAGGGAGTGACGACGACTTGCTTTTCTTTAGAGGTTTGGCTGTCAATAGATAGATTAGTCAGCCATCAGTTTTACTTAAGCAAACACAATTGTATTTGAATATTTTAATCATTTAAAAGAAGCAGAACAAAAAACGCCCCATTAACTGTGCTTAGCAAAGGCCAATTTGAAAATAGAGGGTTCTGCAAGAATAGAATCCAAATTCATTTCTGGGGATTATTATGTTGTGTTGGAAATGAAAACAAATAAAAATGTGCAGCTATCCTTCCACTTTGAAGTACTCCTGTTTGTTACTCAAGTAAAAGTACAGATACTGAAGCAAAAAAAACTACTCAATTTTTAGTGTGGTATTTTTACTTTGACTTAAGTGAAAGTATTAAAGAACACATTTAAAATACACATTGAGAGTAAAAATAAAAAGCAATTCACGCAAATTTTGAGATTTATTAGAACATCAAATTGTGATCTTGATAAAGATTTATGTTGTTTACTTTTAGGGTTAGCCCTGCGGCAAGTTGGCCACTGTCCAGGGTGTACCCCGCCTAAGGCCCAAAGTCACTGGGATAGGCTCCAGTCACCCGCGACCCCTAACGGGAATAAGCGGTAGAAAATGAATGAATGAATGAATGAATACTTTTACTTGTCAAGGACTACAGATGGAAATTAGCATTTTTGCTAAATCTGGTGCAGCCATCTTTTAAATGTAACTGCACACTGTCCTTTAAATAAATAAATAAATAAATAAAAAAAGCCATTTTCTGGTAAATTTTTCATTTTTGCTCAAAGTTTGTACTTGAACTAAATAAGGGTAGGCAAGATGTCACCATGAACGTGCTTAAAAATAAACTACTTAGCCATTTCAGCTGTTCTGAAATCATAACCCCACACAGTACAGTATTTGTACTTTTGTACTTTGTTACTTCCCACCACTGACTTTGATAAATTTGAGCAGATCCCCAAACTCTAGCAGGACTTAACAGGAGGATTACTATTTTTAAAGTTAACTGGCGAAGCTAAAGAACCTGACATTGCCTACACTATAAGTGCACTTCGATAAATAAACACAGTCTATTTCAAATAACCTACAAAGCGTGCAAACATGCTTCCTTAAAAACACATTTCGCTCTGTTAGTGCTCTTGCCATTATTCACTAGAGGTCATCCACATCGTTTCCCACAGTCAGAACAAAAGTATAATTAGCAAAAAAAAAAAAAACATGACTGATGTTCTCTCCACTGTTGCTTTATTTTTACTCTTACCAAACATCGGGAATAAAAGCAAACGCGCTAATCCTCCTTGCACCTCGCCTGAGAATACAAACCTGTTAACAAAACTCCACTTGATTCCTCTTGTGTTTCTCCACTAATGAAAAACAAGCAGCGAGATAACAGACACAAACTCCCATAAATACCGCTGACCTTTTATTTGCATTACAGGCAAGAGAAACATTACGACAGACGCGCGAGACAAATCAAGATGTGGAACCGAAATGACGCGATATGATCCAACGTAAACACAATGGGAGTTTTCATTTCGCCGCCATGAAAGGCAGAGAAAGTCATAAAGCAGCCGCACAAAAGGGAGAGCGGGCGGCGGGCATTATCAAAGTGTAGAATGGAAATCACACGGCGCTATCTAATTGACCATCTCGGCAGTTCAGCACATCAGCATGCAGTGCCGGGTGAGCGCCGGGGTTGGCCAAATATCACTTACACAGACAGGCGGCATGCTGCTAGGCTCAGGCAGACGCACACAGACATGAAGCACGACGGCTCTGGCAAAGTACAAGAGGGAACGTCTTATTTAAAGCCCGACGTCGTTTAGGGAGATTAAAAGTCGCAGAGGTTTCCCAAGCTTTTCGCCGGTTTAACTGCATGTAAGAAAGAGATCGTTTGCAAGTGGATTTAAAGCTAGGATAAGATATGGCAGTGGTTCAACAGACAAAGGAAATAAAATGTGAAGTGTTGTTGTTTAGTTAAAGGTTAGAACAGAGGCGCCATGACACATAAGGTCGAGCAAATATGGCTAAGAGTTCAGGTGCGGCTTGTCGGACTCTTAACTTTCTCCTGCTATAGTGTCAATAAAGGCTAAAATATATATTCAGATGACTTTTTAGGGTAAAGATATGATTAGATAATAGTTCAAGGCTTCATTTCTTTCACAATCCTGTTATACCACACAGTAAAATATATTTTTTAACATTTAGGGTAAGGGAGAGTTAGGTACAGGTCATTTACTGACTTTATTCAGTGTATTAATATTTCTTGTAAATATGAATTATAGTTTTACACCAATCAGGCAGCTGTTTGTGGAGAAAAGTTGAAAAATATGTTGAAAATTACAGGAAGTAAACACGTTTTTCACAAGGTTATGCATAATTTACACCAAATAATCTACTTTTCTGACCCTTTAAACATTGATTCAACAAAATAAAAGGTGTTAATGTCTATTTCTTTTTGTCAAAAAAAACAAAAAAGTGATATTAGAGAAGTTTTGGCCCAGTGTACAGGATGGTTTCTTGGTAATTTCCCAGTGTGATGTCGTCATTTACAACCAGGAAGTAAAATGAAAAACCTAAAAAAGGCTAAACTGGGATACAATTTGTAAAGATTTTAATTCTAATAACTAAACAAGACAACTAGACAATTTTTTTTCTCCAATAACGATTTTTCTTTGAAGTCATTAAGAACTCTAACCATAAACTCGCTATACAGCCAGACCGTGTTCTGTGAGAGCTAGCCCTGCTATAAAACATCAGCCAAACCTATGCAAAACGATAGAAAGTCAACAGACTCAATTAACCACTTGTTCCTGCCAAGTACGCAATACGCTATTCAACAGTTTATGTGGCATTAAGCAAACATAAAATTTCACCAAGCATACAGTACCAGCCTATACATCTAAACGGCCAGCAGTCTCTTTCTGCTCCCCTCTGCTTGCTTCTCGGCCACCCTTAGTCCGTCTCGCACACTGCTGCTCCCCTTTCCTTCCAATAACTTTAGTCCCATCTCGTCACCGGCCCCCTCCCGTCTCCTCAAAGCGCCGGCAGCAGCATATTGCCCTAACGAGGCTGTCTATTGATCACGGGATGCTCTTTGTTCTGGACGCCCAAATGGACCTTGGGCCACTCTCGCCGAGCCTTTATGAGAGTGCTTATGGCTCTGGACTGATTACAATAGAAGCACTTAAAATGCTCAGCGGCTGATGTTTTATGCAACAGCCCGCCCGCTATAGTACTTCCACGCAGGGCTAAATGCAAACATTCTTAGCACGTCGCTTTCCGGTAGACTTTGTTTTGTGTTGTTTTTTTTTTTTAAGGAAAAGGTTGAGATGCTGTGACGAGACGCTCTGGTCAAAGTGACTCGATATTTACACCTGTCGAGGAGCGTATTTTTAAAGTTACAGTTAAGTTTGGTTGTTTGGAAGTTCCGAAAGCATAGGGGCAAGGTTGTACTTTTTATATTTGTTTTGAATCTGGTAGGGTTTTAATCCTTTAATCCTCGACAATACGTATTTTGGTCGACATTTGATTAAAGGGGGACAGCAACAAAAAAGAGAAGATATGGAGCGAATCGGTTTAATTTGGGCAATATTGAACATACTAAGAGTACTTTTCTATGTTTTGCATGGATTTGGGGTTAGGGTTTGGGATTAGCTACAGTCTTTTGAGTGCAGTTTGAGTCAGATATATGGGGATACTTCACACTTTTGATGGCTTTTACGACACCTCCTTTTAGTTGACAAATCAGTCAATAGGGCATGTCTTAAGTCGACCAAGAAGTTAGTCGACAGCAGCTCTATAATCTCAAATACCAATAACGCCATTATACTCTGCCATTATGCTAAGATACTAACTTTAACTAAAAGAAGAATGTATTTTGCTGACCACAGTTGAATTAGTGAAAGAAAGGATGTTTGTGGCTCAATTGGTGTTGTGTTTACCTCTGAATTCTAGGCCAGAAAAGGTAAAGATAGTAACGCCAATCACAAGGGGGTGATTTAATTTGTACATAAAGCACTTCACCAAACATTTACCCCTAAACTTAAGGCTCACAGTTTTTATGCATGTCTATGTTGACCATTGCCAGTACTTGACTTGGCTGTGTTTTTTATCCTCAATGTTTCTTTCTTGTTCAGTTAGCCGGACTCGTGCACATTCAAACATGACCGAATGTTGTGTCCTCCACTGTGCCGGTTTAATTTAGAGCCAACCAAGTGTGACCCCCAAACACGTGAAAATATTACCCACAATCCCACAGGGCTCACTCCCTTCCTTGCACAGATCAGCCCACCTCTGGTCCCAGCTCTCAATAAGCTTTAGATAAACAACGATTCCATTCCCTACTGTTTGTTCACCATATGCACCTACCTGCAAAGTTCATTTCAAAAACATCGTAACGGCAGTCTGCTTGAAACAACATTGTCCTTGAGTGAGGTGAGTCTCTTTTTGAAGGGAGCATAATTCTGTAAAAACAAATTAACGTGATTTAAAAATACATGTTCATTTTCTATAGCGGCTTTACTGGAATTATTGCATGAGGTCATCATTACCGGATAGATCCTGCATAATTGAAAACAGTAAAAAGACTTCATTCAAAACTGATTTTAACCTATGAAATAACATAATTTGAAATTTGATTGAACTTATTGTTACAAAAGTTCATATAACCGTTTTTATTCCCTTACGTTGTTGTAACTCTATATCAAAACTGAAGCGAGCCCATAGATTCAGTGTATCTGACATGTACCCAAATGCCCCGAAGCCATCAATCACGTCAAAGAAAACGCAAAGATCTGAGCTTTGAAACCTCCAAATGAACCTCAGGAGAAATGTACTCCCTGGATGGGCAAAGGTCATCGAAAATATGCATCCTGGGCAGTCTTACAGCAACTTAAAGCATGAACTGAAAGTCATGGAAGAGAAAATTAACAATGAACCTCAAGAAGTTTTATCAAAATTGAAACAAGGCTGTTTAGTATCATGGTTTTTGTTCACAGTGAACTGTATTTCGCCAAAGAAATCTTACAAATACACATCTGACAATCATGCAAACGTACAAATGTTTAAACGTTTGCGCCCTCAACTGAACAGCGAGGAATTCCTCGGTTCACCATCTCATTCCATTGTGTGCATGCAATCACCACCAAAGTGCATTAGGCTTGTAAAAAGGGGGGGAGAAAAAAAACCTAATGAGATCTGTGTGCATGTCAGTCCGGCTGTACGCATTTGATGGAAAGCCACTAAGAGCTCTTTAGGGGCACCTTTGGGAGCAATCCTTCATGACTTATCAACTAGGCAGACGGGCAAAAGTGTGCGAACGGCGCAGACAAAGACGCACACACAAAACGCTCCCTTAATGAACTCTTGTCAGTTTGGAGGGAACAAAGGTTAAGGGTGGAGAAGAGAAGGGGATGGGCGATAGGAGATAGGAGCTAGGAGACAGGAGGTAGAAGAAGGGGGTATAGGGTGATCCTCCCCGGGCTGTTTGGCCTTGGGATCGATCGCTTATCACTGTCACATAATACGTCCATCTCTCTCTCTCCTCTCCAGTCTATCCCTCCTTCCCATCGCTGAGGGTTGCGGAGAAAATGAAAGGCGGACAGAGATATAAGCAGACAGAGTGATGGAGTGCGCCAGCCTCGTGAATAGAATTAGCAACGAGGAGAAGAGAGGAGAGCGAGTCAAAAACAAAGGTGAGTAAAGTCTGCCAGAGGAGATGGAGAGGCGCTGAAAAGGCGAGAGGGGAAGGGTGCAGGGGAGAAACCAAAATGATGAATCTACTGTAAATCTTCTCACAGCGAGAGCCAGAGAGGCAGAGCAAACAGCACAGCCAGGTACCTGTCCAGAAGGATTAGTGATAGATGACAACAAGAACGCGCGAGGCATCCAGCAACTCAGTGCGCAAGGAAACTAGTAAAACATATTTGTCTTGTTGATTTTTTTAAGTTTTGTAATAGTAGGGCAGTAGTTTTAAATGGAAATACAAAGCAAGTCAAAAATTATGTTCCTACTTTTCCTGGAATTTGGGACAGCAAGACATTAAACATATCTATTGTATGTAGAATTCATTTCATGAGGTGTTTTTATTACTCAAAAACATGCATTCTTATTAGTGCTAGATAATATTGTGAATGCTGTTTTGAAGATATACAACATTTAAATATTGAGTTATGTTGTAAACTTTCAAACAAGGTGACATTTTTGGGATTCATTTATCAGACATTTCATATTTTTCCAACAATTAAACCTCAACAAAGGCACGTTTTAACACATTTCTGTTGGATTGACACAATATCGTCTGACTAGTGATATCAAGAATACCAATATATTAATTTCTGGCACCCCTACAAAAGTTATGCAGCAACTAAATAAAAGATTCATGGTATGATTTCTTGAGTTGAACAGACCCTGACTGTAAAGCACAAAGCACAAAAGAAAAAAAAATATATATAAAAGCATTATCTTTTTTTCTGTAAATTTCCATTCGTATGTATCTGTTGACCCGTATTTGCTTAAAAAAAACAACTCCTACGTTATGAAAAAGGCACAATTCAAGAAAAAGCAATTGTATTTCAAAAATCATCAGTCAAACTATTTGCGGACATGAAAAGCGTCTGTTGTAACATTCTTTGCGCTTACAATATAAGCACATTCAACAGGCTGAAAACATTCCCCTTCACTGCACAATGGATTTGCAAAGCTTCCTGATGCTTCTCTCTCTCTTTCGGCCTCCTTCCTCATCTCTTCTCTGTTATTACTCTGCTCTGTTCCCTTCCTCCTGGCTGTCTGCTGGCCCCAATGACAGACGAGCACAAAGAAACAGGACACGAGCGCATCAGGCAGGGAAAGAATGAGCTTTTGTACGCGGTTACGTCTCAGGACCGTTTTCCATAGCCGCGCAAAAGTTCGGAAGTTCGGAGCCACAATATAAATACTCAAGTGCCGTTGTTTGGTATTTATAAGTGGAGGTTGTAAAGTAAATGTACGGGTTAAATTTTCAAGTATGTAATGCGTGGGAGAAAATAGCATCTTGTTATCTTGGCCTGCGTCATCAGAGGTACAATGTAAGTGTACAATGACAAGGTTGGAATGCACACAATCGCAATGTCTTAGGGTTCGTGTCTCCAGATCACGATGGAAATAAACTTCTCCTGCAAAAGAACTCCAGTGTTATGCCTTTTCTTTCATCTCGGGCTACGCATTTATAACTATACAATACAAACTGTACAATAAACTGAAGCAGTTGAAAGAAGAAGAAAAAAAAAACATCAGGAGTGCATCGATAATCCCGACCATTGCTGACCCCCATTGCTAACCACTACAACCACCACAAATACTGCTGAAAGGGATGGGACAAGATCTCGCAGCACATGATCTCGAAAGACAAGTGTGCATACATGAAGAAAATCCTCTGAATTTTATGGATTTCCATCTTGATTTCACAAAAAAAAGGGTTAACGCTTGTCAAGTTATACCTCATGAGAAGCTGTAGTTCCAAAATGTTGCTCTACAGTGATTGCAAAAAACGTAAAGAAATCAAAATTATGAACTGGATCATGCAAATTATTTTCATTTTTACATTATGTTAAATCTCGTCCTGTCTCGTTTTCGTGGACCCAGTCTTTTGCCTCGGCGTGTCTCATCCCATCCTTAAATACTAATTCTTGGTACATCTACTTTTACAAACACAATCTGGTCATTTACATCTGTTTGATATCCAACTGTCACCACAAATTTAATATTTTCAGAAGCGTATTTTTTATTACCTACCAGATGTCAATAAGTAACAGTGATCACATTTTACTTTAATTTTATTGCAATGTAAAATATATCTGTAGATGACTTGAACATTGTTTAAAAAAAATCATCCCTGGTCCAAGCTGAGCAACATTTTCCCATCGACTGTCGTAGTGAAGCTTAACAACCGGCTCTATGAGTATTTTTCCAACAGGATGACAAGCCTGAAGTGGTTTTGTTGAATTCCCCGAAGGCCAACTTTAAAACAATAAAGAGCAGATGATGGGGCGAGTGAGGAGAGTACGGGGCATTAAGGACGTCTCTGTTCCAAGGGCCTCAATTTTTGGGGGCGCAATTAACCCCGCCACTTAACCCCCTTCTGGGCTCGACGCACCATTGCAGAGAGCTCAAAAGAATGAAATAAGTGAACCATTTTTGCAGAAGACTAGAGCTTTTGGACAGCAAATGAAAAGCAGAGAGAACATAGACAGCGGTATTGTGTGTGGGAGATTTTGCCAGCAGTAGATAAGTTTTTATATATTTTCTGAAACGTTTTCTAACCTGAAATGTTGGAATAAATGTTTTTGGCGCTAACGTATGACAGTGACAGAGACAAATGTAGCTTAGACTCCAGGTTTTTCTGTTCCGTTGCGTTCAGCTGTAGTGCATTCGGGAGATGGAGGAGAGTGACAAAATGTGAGAAATATGACAAAGAATTTATAGTCCTGACCAAGCCCGGCTCAAGATCTAGGCGGCATTGAAGAATGGGTCAAATGCAGAGAAACAAATTGCACAGAATTGTTTTTTTTTTTTTGTATCTTGTAAAGTTTATTTTCCAGAAAGACTAACATATGAGCACAGAAGAAGGTGGAATAGTTTCATAGTAATAAGAACACAACAGCTATAACATATGATTACTTTTGTACACCTTGACATATGCAATTCATTTAAAAATAGATAAATGAAGCACTTAGGCAACGTGAATGCTATGCTAATAAAGTAATTCACCAAAGATCAAGTCAAGTGATTGTTTATGACTTCGAAATTGTGCAGGAAAAGAATGGATTTTTACTTGCGACGCAATAATATGGGGCAATTTCAAACTCAGTGTTTTGTGAGTGCTTAGAAAAGTCATTTGATTGCTGAGTTATACATTTTGTGTTTTGATGTGTGCAAAAAACGTCCTTCTTAAAATGTAAAAGTTATGTATAAAAAAAAAAAGAAAAGACAACCTCGTAAACAAGACAAGCATGAATGAAGCAAAAATACAACTTCAGGTATCTTTTTATAACGCAACAAATCAAAAATGTATGCTTTAATACCAGTTTGGCTGAGACTGAACCACAAACTCTAAACTATAGCGTCCCTTCATTTCTCTTTATCAGTTTGTAAGTACTAAATAGGAAAATTGTACAGATTGAAGTACAAAATATATACGTCTAGGCATGTAAAAAACCCTCGACTCTCTAACATCTATCCAGCTATCAATCAAAAAGCCATCTTACAACTTCCATGCCATTTGGCCTATTTTGTGTCATCATTCAATTTCCCATTTACTCAAAATAGGTCCCACTCCTATACGCTCTCTCCCGGCCTGGCTTCCTTCCCACCCCATTACGCTTGGTCCCTGTTATTATCTGACACTTGTCCGTATGCGCAAACTGTCATAATGTACCGTATATGCGCACTCACTCTCGGCGGGACGTCCTGGCTGCGGTGAGGCCGAAACTTGCCCCGAGCAGGAAGCAATAAAGTCGCAACGTATTATGGGCCTAAAAAACACGGGGCATTTAGCGTCGCTGCGGTTTACTCTGGCCTCGAGTCTCATTACCGATTCCTGGAGTGACTGGTAGAAAATGCATGACCTCATCGTCTTGTATTGTCAAAACAGAGAGAGGTTCGTATACTGTATTTTCATAAACGTCAAGAGGAGAAATATGGCAGTGAGAAAATAATGGCCACGCCGGAGATGTGTAATGATAGGGGCTGGAAGGTAGAGGGGAGGGGCCAGCGGAGGCGTTTTATGATGAGTAGTAAATCTGTTCTAATGTAAAAGGGAATATCAGTTAAAATGACATGAGTTCAGAATATTCATCTTAATTTACTGACTGGGCAAAGATTGTTTTAGCTGTATCAGCATGTTTAACATCTGCAAGTGATGTAAAAAAAAAAAAAGAAGAAAGAGAAACACTGGGGTTCTGTAACAGTTTTAAATCATATTGAGCAATGGGAAGATGACTTTGAAATCGTATTTAGTTACAGACTACTTCCGATATGCATTGTATACTTAAAAACGTGCACAACACATTGAGTTGATTATATTATTGTGTAAAAGCGTGACATGGAGGTGTTTGTTCTACCGCCTGTAGAGACAATAAAAGTATACAATATAGAATTAATGATGATATTTATAGAAATCAGTGCAATCAACAAAACCATGGGAACAAGTCTATATGCTGCATTTTTTGCTACTTACCACCACTTTGCATTGGTGTCTATGCTAGCAAAAGGTTAATTTTTGGAATATATATTTTAACAGTTATGTTTAAGTTAGGGTTAGGTTTAGGAACAGATAATTTGGTTTGATAATTAAGTTTAGGGCTTTGGGGCAGGTAAGCTATTGTGTGATCAAATACTCAAGATTTGAATTCATGTATTTCGGTACATGTATTTCAATTATGATATTTAAGGCTTCATTAGGTGAAAAAAGAATATTGTCTGTATTAAAAGCTATAGAATGCAATTTTAATGTAACGCTTAAATAATATAGTACAAACTCTAATTTAAATTGTATACAAGAACTTGTCTTTTAGCGGCATAGCTTTGAATCAAGACTCATTAATGCAATATCAAATAATGATTGATGACTTTGGAGCGCAAGAGGCATGATTATTTTCAAAAGACAAAAACAAATCTGCAATCGTTGCCTTTCCAAAACACAAAATACATTTGATTGTTCCAGGAAGAAAATCCAGCAGAAAACTAGTACCATATTGTTCTGCAAATCATTGCCCAGAAGTAAAAACGTATTTCTTTGTCAACCCTGGTCGACAAAGCAGGAAGAACGACGACGAAATCCACAGCATCTATGCATTAAAACCCACCCAATGTCCAAAAGCGCAGAAGCATGACCACTCCAGGACGCTCCCTTCTTCCTAATCTGAAATGAAGTTATCATACACCGGGAGAGTGTAATGTGAGACGGCTCATCTGCCTGATATATGACCAAACACCATCTGGCAGCGAGGGCCACAGTTAAATGTTGACAGTAATGACAATTTAGATCAGGGGCCTTATTAAATAAAGAGCTCATTTGTGCAGACATATGGCCAATCAGCTCATCGCCCGACACTTCATCATGTTCACCGCTCTCACCGAAAAAAAAAAGAAATGTATACAAACTAATGTACATCGAAGAGAAGACTCGTGGTTGAAACGCCCGCTGGGATGTTGTCAGGTTTCGAAAGGACAACTTGGCAGACGGAGAAGACATTTAGGACGAGAAAACGCTGCTAAACATATTGTATAGTTAACTTGCCAGGAAGATTATTTATCAGTCAACTGTCTTTCATCCAATGACGACTTAAGCAATATCTAAACTCAACCCAATTTTCTCTAGCAGCACAGTAATCATCTACCTCAACCTCTCCATCTTCTCTTCTTCACCGCAAATATCTAGCTTCCAATTTTCTTGTGCTAAAAGATGTTATAGCTTTGCCCAGAAAGTTCCACGGTAGCATCAAACTTACTTACGTTGCGTTTACATCCCAGGTGTTAAAAATACAATGAAAAACGTGAGGGTTAAAAAACCATTTGCCGACCAAGAAACGTGTCTTTAATATACAGGATGCTGATGGGAGGTATGGGACAAGATTTGTCGGATACAAGAGATAAACGGGAGTTGGAGTTAAACGTAATTACGAGGATAAGACATGGGATGATATGTGTGTGAGATCAGCCACAAAAGTGTCAAGGGAAATCTATGAAAGGAATTTGACTGGAAAACAAAAACGGGATATTTTACAACCCCGCAGATAATTCTAAATTCTACAAAATTCCCCCGTTATGTTGGAGTAATTGAGGCATGGTGGCGGATCACTCACAAATCTTCTGGAACTCTCTTTGCAACTACTGCTAAAGCCAAAATAGTTAAACCTCCAGTGGATCCGTTGTTGTATGTATTAGAAGCATTTTGCGGTCTCTGCTTTTTGAGGTGGTTGAGGTTCTTCGATATTTGGAGGACAATGCTCAGGATGTTCTACGAGTCTAAGGTGGCCAGAGCTCAATAAGGCTCAATAAGATCATCAAGAAGGCCGGACATGTTGTGGAGGAGGAGCTGAATGGAGCATGACTTTTCTTGACTTTCACTCCCATCCACAAAGTGCTGGTCGGCTGCAAGAGCTCGTTCAGTGAGAGACACGGGAAATGATCTCTGCTGTCACCATCGAACTGCTGAACTCTGTGCTGTAAATGCACTTTATTAAATGTGGTGAATTTGTTAGTTAATTTGTATTGTGCAATATCAAGTACACATGCTTAACTGTGCATGATCATGTAAATATGTAAATAGCTTGTGGGGGAGATTTTATAAGTTAAGTAAGTGTAAATTGTTGGTTTGTACTGAGGTTTAGTTAATAAAATACATACTTTATAAGATAAGTTAAAATGTAAATTGTTTGTTAATACCAGGGGGTTTAGTTGGTAAAACAGATCTATTATATTGTGTCTTTTATTCTATTGAGACTTTTTTTTTTTTTTTAGTTCGTTATTTTGAACAAGTTTAGTCTCATTTTGATCTTATTTGAACCTCTATTTTCTTCTGATGGTTGGTTGCATGTCTGTAACGAAAATAATTTCCATTTGGGGATGAATAAAAGTAATTCTGATTCTCTGATTCTGATCTTCGGAATGTGAATGTGAAAAAGATCAACAGTGTATGTACTCGGTATCCATCTGCAGGGACGGAGTGAACTAAAAAAGAAGTGTACTGAATAGAACAGCCCTCAGAGCAGTTACTGGAATGCTGTGTTTGTTTCTCAAATGTAATGAATCGCATGCTCACAAACTACGTCAAAGTATCCACCAAACTTCCACCGTTGACTTTTAACATTTGACTCGTTCGCTCTTCATTGCCCCCGTTAACCTTCTCCCAAACCGTCTCCAGCGCGCACATGTCGGATGCGTAAAACAGGAGGAGCGGCGTCACGGACATTTGGATCGCATTTTGTAGAGATCAACACCTGCACGATGCCGACAGAAGCCATGGCAGACATCCCCTCGCACAAACACTTGGGGAGTGTTTATGTGGAATCCAATAAAGATCGCCCCAGCTGTCTGTCTGTCCCCACGCACTAAGTCTCCACACTCATAATCACGCAGGGTTCAATCCGCCGCCGAGTCTGCCGTCTGGGAGACAAGCAAGCGTGAGTGATGTGGATGTTGCAAACTTCTTGTAATGTGATATTTCGCATTGTTCCGAGCGGTTTTGCTTGGGGTCGTGCAGATCCGGGAGAAACAGATGAATTATTGCAGAGTTTTTCAATCAGGTGAGGGGATGGAAAAGTCGGAAAGGTGAGCGTGGATGTGGGGGATATAGCTCTGCATGCTAAGTAACATGCTAGCGAGTACTGTTTTTGTCTTGTGTTTTCAGACTCTTTCATGTCGAGAATACAAGCCAGTTTTTCTGTATCATTTATATAAAATTTTTGGAAGATATATAACAATTCATAGTCTTTAAACCTGCAACAAGTTAAAACTATCCAACCACCATACAAAATCTGCAGTTACAATTTTGTCATTTAAATTAGACTATAGAATTTTGTGATGTAAAGGCAGATACTTTTCTTATTCGTATTCTCTTTCTTATTATTCAAAGTAATAATTTACTTTATTAAACCTTTAAAGCAAGACACTGTAGGTGGATAGGAAAACATCTTACATTTTGTCAAGTTTGTCATCATATATTTATTTTAATATATAAATAAGGTATATTATGTGTAAAAATGGCCAAAACATAACATTTTCAGGACATCCAAATGCGAAAATTAGACAGAGGGAGGTTCAGATGTCCTGCTTCATTTTGTTGACATATTAGGGGATAGGATTTTGGACCCAAGTAGATACTGGGTGAAAAAATTCAAATGTTGGCAGATTTTTGGAGTTAAAACTTAAATAAAAGTTTGATGTATAGGTTGTACTTTAAGGGCTGACCTTTATGTCTCTATCTGAGAGAAAAGAAAAAAGACATTGAGAAAACGGCCTTTGAAGTTACAGTGTGCCATATAATAATGGATGCAAGCTGAATAAATTGAATACAACATATCTAGGGGCAGACTGGACAGTTTTGTTGTATCTTATATGATAGCAAACTACAAAAAAAAAACAAAAAAACAAGTTATTATTGTTTTGACATTTATAGTAGAAAAAGTTGCTGTAAATAGCTGTAGTTATATTTGCAGTAGTTTGCTTGTACCAACACTTGTATAGTCAGTCATTTTCAAATATAAAGATTGTGTTATTTGCAACATCACAATGAATTCTCAAACTCTGACCTCAAAAAATTCCATTGCTATCCACAAAAGTCTCAGCATAAGCCTTAATTACCCAACATAAAAAAAATTCTAATTGCCCTCCCAAGACATTTTCCAAATAATCCAGAGCCATATGCTTCAAATTTGTCTTCTTGCAGACCTAATGCCTGACTTTACGCTCACTCCCACATTGTAAGCCTTTGTCTGACACAAGTGCTCCGCATCTGCCTCATCTCAGCGTCTGTGAAAATAGCGCAACGTAGCGTCTCAAACAAAAGGAAACGTTACATTTAACTGGTTCGAGAAATTGCCAAGAAATTGAGCGAGGTTTACTCATCGTCCTCCACAGACTGCCGCAGTGTTTTTCATATTTGGTGCGTTCAGGAGAATAAAAGCGGTTCGAGTTTTTGCTTTTGTTTGTCCTGTTTGGCATCGTTTCAATAAAAGGCAGAACGTACTGATTGGATGGGGGCCACACTTAGCTGGTGGCTATGTCGATTTGTTTGTTGGATACAGCGATCGATAGCGCTATTATCTCAAGAGTGAGGCAAATCAGAGCAAGTAAGATGCATATGACAGTGTTTCTCTGTTCAGGTGAGGCTTTTGGGGGTTTTGAGATGAGTTAAAGGTCCGCGGTAAAGCATGTTTTAGGCTTTTTAAACTGCATTTGGCCTCCTTAGAATTTAACCTTTAGTAAAACTGTAATTTGAGAGGAAAACAAATTAAAACAAGCATGAATTAAGCAAAAAATACTCCACATTCTGTCCTTACACAATGCTTGGGAATAACAAAAATGGCTTCTTTGTAAGATTGGTTATTGTAGATATTTATTATTCTAAAATTCTACTTCTATTGAATTCCGTGACCTTTTCAAGACTTCCTCGACTTTCAGGAACTATACTTGATATTGCTTACTTATTACACTGTACTGTTTGTTTACGGGCCTGAGGACAAAGGGAGTGGGATGTTGATACTTCGTTCACAGTTGTTTTTAGGCTTTCGCGCAAAGATTAACTGGATTTATATCTTGTTTGAGTTTACCTGAAGCAGGAGATATGCGTCTCTCGAAAGTAGTCTCCTTCTAATGCTGTTTGTTACTAATAAAATACCATTGGCATTATCTGTTTGCGTTATTCTGGATTACATAAATCACTAACACAGACTGGGTTTTGTTTATTTAAGTGTATATGAAAGGTTTATATGAATTTCAATTTTTGACTAAAGTTGGTGGGTTACTGCCTAGTTTGACACCACTCAAACAGATTTCTGAAAAGATATGTTGAAAATGACAGGAAGTAGAGCAGAGTTCTAAAGCATATTGGTGACATCATACTTTAGGGAGACCCAGAATTTCATCCCAAATTTGGCACAATATACAGGCAAGAAAGATTTTCTGATCATTTAAATATGAATTCAAGTAAATAAGATACACAACTTAATAAAAGTAAAGTCCAGCAAATAAATAAAATACAGCAAGTGGCACTAGCATTCTGGTAGCATTTAGCCCACAGCTAAAGCATTCTTGGATAACGTTACAAATTTGGGCCGTTGGACCACTTTATTCTTCTGCATGTCTTCTTGTCTTTATTTGGTACAATATAAATCCTAAAATGAAAAAATGAGTCTGCTCTTGTAGTTGTTAAACAGTGGGTGATTGGGCAGCTGTTCTCCATCAAAATGAATTAATTGTTTCCCCCATGAAGGTCCATTAGTTGGCGTTCCCTCAGATGCCAACTGTATCTATTTTTTAAAGTGATCATTTACAGTCACTGGGTTATATGTAAAATCTTTAGCTAAATTTTAACTTAACTACATTTTAGAAAAATGAGGAGTTCAACATGTCATAGGCTCTTTAATCAACCTCTGCTATTGAAACTTTTCCTGAGTGCGTATTGTTGGCACTTCGACAAATGCAATGCGTCTGTTAAAGGTGCATGGATACAAATGAGCTTCACTGTTTACCACATGATGACACACACAAGTGAAGGGGCTCCAAATTCCAAACTTTACCTTTGCATTTCCCTTCACCTGGCTGCGATTTGGCGCCTCAAAAAGCAGAGCAAGGGCACATTCTCACCTGTGTAATGAGTCTGTCGAGTGCCCTAGTTATGAACTGAATCAGCATAATCCCTTCACACTCCATTAATCAAGAAAAGGCACAGCGGCGCCTGACAAAAGTGCACTGTCGCCGCGCCCCGTGTGGTCCGCCAAGTTTAGCTAGGGTCCCACGGGCAGATATTAGCGCTCTATTCAAGCTAGGCACACACAAAAGTAGCGACCATGTTGTACAGGTAGCGTGGGCAAGCTTTGGTAACCGGATAGAATTCATGATAGGTACTGTGCGGGGGATAGGACAATGTAATAGCCTTGTTCTCAATACCAAAACAAAACAGATGGCTCTTGTTATTGTAAAATGCACTATCTCTTAACATTTTGGTGATTCGCCTCACTCGCTCATTTCCCAGCGGAGATGATGTTTTTGAAGGTGGAGTAGGCTTTATTTTCCAAAACATCCTGGATCGAGTCATTTCAAGCGCTCCGATAAAGTCTATTGTTATAATTCTTGTCCACTGCGTCATACTTTTTTGTTTCATTTTCCCATTATTTATCTGTTGGATCAAATCAGCGTTTCCTTTTAAGCCCCGTGAGGCAAGTGTAGTCACCGTGATATCGGGCTAGACAAAACTGACTGAGCTGAATATCTGCAAATAATTGTCAACAGTTTGTCACGTTGCCCTGTGTTTCTATGTGTGATTCATGGAGATATAGAAAAGAGTTCAAAAGGTGCACCATGTAACTGTCTGGTGGGAGATCCGTGACCTGTCTCCATGGAGATGTCATTGCTTTGCATATATTTCACTGTATGACATTAAACATATATTTACACATATATATTTACACTTTATATCTTAAAATGCATCAAAAACATGCTTTCCTTCTGTCAGTGTTGGAGAAAATAGCATTCCTCCCCTGTGCCATTACTCCCTCCAACAAAAGCAAAACCAGACTGGACTGGACTAGACTGGAATACACAATCGCAATGTCTTAGGGTTCATGTCTCCAAGTCCTGTACTGATGGAAACAAACTTCTTCTATAGAACTCTAGCCTCTTCTTGAACTGTAGGTTAATTTAAGTACACATAAACAGTTTAACCTCAAAATAATGGCTCTTTTCCATTCATAATTCATAGTAGAATGCATATTCAGCATTATCACCGTGTTGTCAAATACAAGTGAAAATCATATGTGTCGCACTCTTTCGGTCTTTGTGGACACATGCAACACCCCATTTGACTCGGATAGGTTTATAATAAGCTTTAAAACTGTTTATGCTGACCACAGGGAAACCAGTCAGACCAGTGTGCAGCGGTAAGGGCCGTTGTGATCGTTTTATTCCCGACACGTCTGTCTCTCTTTAAGTATTTACCAAAAACAACTGAGGTGAAGTCATGTTGTTTTTCAGTTCAGGTCTACTCACTGACCTTCACACCTTTTTGCATTTTACTATCATTTACAATGCAAAGTTTTACGCCCTTGGCCTTTAAAGGTGGAGACAGTTTTATTTGGCGATGTGCTTTAGAGTTTAAGCAGTCGCGTTTCAAGCACTAAATGGCTAAAACTGTAGATATAAAGATGACAAAAAGATGGCATGAATGTTGTTGAAATATAAACGGGTCAGTAGGGGTTTTAACTATTCCAGTTTAGCAATAAAGCTGAGCACACAACTGACACTGCTGAGCTAACGCTTCAGGGCATACATTGACAGACAAATAAAATTGTACGAACAATACATTAACCATTGAACCCAATCTATACGTGTCGTTGGAGGGAGTTCTATGGGGAAGACATGACCTGTTAATTAAACCAACAATCCCCTTGATATTTTATTCTGGTGTTCATATATCATTATTATTATTATCCCAGTTTACACCAGCTATTTCCACATACCATTTTTGAAAAAGACGGATGAAAATCGAGGGATCCAGCGAGCGGTCAGACAAAAAAAAAAAAAGGCAGAGCTCGACAAAAACAGAGAATATGAGAGTCTAGATAAAATGTGTGTGTGTTTTTGCGGTCCCACAGATCGGATCAGCCAGGGCCCCGCAGGCAGCAGTGCATTGTGGGTAGAAGAGGTGTCAGCTAATCCGTCGTGATTGATGTGCCGCTCTGAAACTGATGAAACTCTACAGCGGCCGGCAAAGGTCTTCACCAAAGACACACAGTATGTACAGCGGCCATGACACGTTAAAGTAAATTGATCGCTGATGATAGTGTGAAGATTTTGTGCACTTCTTGTATGAATGGATAACGATTACTACTCGGGTTATGTCATTGATCTTATTCAGGAAGGGCCCTTTTTCTAGTCGAATGATTTTGCTGATCTCGAGGACAGAGAATGCGTTTTCAAGCGAACCAGAAAAACAGTAGTTAATTGTTGGTGCACATGAACATTGAACATTTTACACAAATCATCCTGTTTTATAATATTTTGGCAGCGAGAATTTTCACCTGTTCTACAAAGAAATGAATGGGAATATCGCTTAACAGGAAGTTCAAACTACATCGTAATTGCGGGTTAGTATCAGTCGGAAGTAAAAGTGGGCGGGGCAAAATAAGTTGAATAAGATGCTCCATGAGATTACATAACTTACTTTACATTTTTACATTACATTTAGTAGTTTTGACGCTAATTTTGGCCTTCAAAAAGCCAAGCTCAGTCTTAACATTCCCAAAATAAAATGTATATGCCTAAATGACCCTATTCTACTAATCGGATTTCATCTTTTGAATTATAGGTTTATAATGTTTTGACATCAAGAACAAAAACTGTGATTTGTTCCTTACAACGTCAAAATAAAAAATCAAAATATGTAAATGTGTAAACTGCCAGGCAATGCCACACCAGGTGATGAAACTTTTTTTTTCCCAAGAATAAAACATAGAACAAAACCTGAGATCATAAAACAACTTTAGCACCGTACATTCAATTAAATAATAAAACTACGGCACATGCAAAGTAATACAATAGTCCTATTTACTCCGCAATCGAATAGGTCAAATTTCCCCCAATTTTGTGTGTTTTTTTTTTTTTTGTATCACATTTTGTATATTCCACAAAACACAAAACCTAAAATGCTTTGTTCCACCATCCACCACTGCTGCACTGCTCGACTAAGACACAACATACACTAAAATGATTGGTTGACTTGGTTGTTAAACGTTGCATGTACACAACTGTCCGTCTTTCCAAATCCAGCGGCTGGCTCCACTGCCTGATGTTTCCTGCCATAGCTGAGGTTTTCACTCAGACGTGCTCTCCATTTCACCTAATTGGCCATGAAAAATGGATGACAAACATAAACAGCCCCCGTCATTATGTCATTATGTGCATGTGCGACCTGCTAGTGCGTGCGCGGTGGGTACGGGCTTTGGCATTTATGTCGGCGCGAGACAGGCAGGAGCGCAAAGCCGAGGTATTCTATTTGTTTTTAAGCCTAATTGCCGAAATAACAGTGTACTTTCAAACAACGCCAGATGTGGTGAGCTGGCCCAGAACACCCACACGGAACACAGAGAGGCTGCATGTAAATAAAGACGGGAGAGAAAGTGCTTTTGTTGTGAGGAGGATCGCCAAATGAATGAAACATAGTGGACAGTTTTCAGAGATCGTTTGAATTGTAAATTAACGTTCTTCTTGAAATCAGTTTTGCTCAAAGTTTTAAAGATGATCAAGTGTACTTTTGTCTGAATCCAATGCGTTTGATGAGGTTCGTTAGTAAAACAATGATATGAAAGTAATGAACTGTTAATTTAGAGCAAAACGATACATTACTTTTGCTCTAACTAGGGATAAAATTAATTATAAAATCTAAAAAATCAAAACAAAAATGACTAATACTAATGAAATAATCCATCAGCAAATATATTCCTCAGTAAGTTAGCAGATCAAGTTAAAGCAGGACACTGCAGGTGAGTAGGAAAAAAATCTTAAATTTAAAGATATCACTTTGAAACTTGTGGTGTAGTTTACTCACATAAATAAAAGAAAAAAATGTATAACAGGTTTCTCATGATGTCATATTTTCATATAAAAATAAGCCAATTTATGTGTAAAAATTGCCAAAATTGCACATATTTGGGACATTTAAATCACATTTAAATTTACTAGACACGTAAAAAAAAAACGAACATAAGGAATTTCTAGATTTATTATTTTGTATTTTTAAACGAGAGAAATAAATGTTTTGGAGTTAAAACTTAAATAAATCAGGTTTAGAAATAGATATCAACAAATTCTTCTGCACGATCAGTTAAAATATTGTTAATTACAAGTTTGGAAAGTTTGGTGGGTGTAGAGGCAACTTTAAGGGGTGATCTTTATGTCCGTTTGTGAGAAAAATGCCTTTTGAGAAAGCGGCCTTAGAGGTTACAATGTCCCACATAAATCAATGGACTTAAGACGATTAAATTCAATAATAAAACATCTTTAGGTGCAGATCGGACCATGTGGTTGTTTCCAGGTGAAAGCAAACAGAACAAAAAGATTATTAATTGTGCTTATAGTGTCGCCTTAACAGTGGATTATACAGTCTGAAATAATATGTAATTGGATGAAGAAAATGAAACATATGAAGTCTGATTCAGGGTAATTAAAACCTAAATTAACCATATAAACTTACTTACTCCTGAAACAACAAACTGGCACACAGCGTTTCCATAGAACCTCGAACATTCTCACATGAAGCAGCGTCTGAATTCAAAAGCGCGGAGAAAGCGTCCCTTTTTGAGTCTATCTTTGCTGCTTGTTGCACACAGGTGTACAGTACATCAACCTTCAGTGACCCTGGCGCTTCGGTCCGAGACGGGTGACAGAATAAAAAGCGTGCCCACTCAAAATAGTCGGAGAGAGTGGACATCCTTGACTAGGCCCCTGTCACTGCGTCCTCTGGTGCCTCCTCCACTGACCTCGGCAGATTGTGTCCAGATAGCACCAGCTGCATCCTTCACAGAGCAACACACACACAACACTGAGCAGAGGGAAACAGGACAACATGACCAGCAATTTGGGATTTAGCAGAATTCTTAAGGCGAGACGCTGCAGGTGAATAGGAAAAAATCGTAAATTTAAAGGTATCAATTTGAAATTTCTCCTGTAGTTTAGTCAGGTAAATCTAAGAAACAAATGCATTACAAGTTTTTTGTCATGTAATGTTTTCATGTAGAAATAAGGCATTTTGTGTGTAAAAATGACCAAAATTACATCTATATGGGCATATTAATCTGAAAAATGGGACAGAACCAGGTTTAAATGTCTTGGTTCATTTTGTACACTTATTAGTTATAAAAAACTTTACAGAGGGGACTTTGGATTATTTATTTAATTTTTGGGTAAACTAGACTGAAAATTGATTGAAAAATTCAAATTTTGCCTTATTTTGTAACTTAAAACTTCCATAAATCAGTTAGAATTGCATGTGAATAAATCCTTCTGTACGTTTTGTCAAAATCTTGTTAAGTTACAAGACTGTCCAGTTTGGTTTGTGTAGGTGCTACTGGGCTGATCTTTTGATGTGACTCATTGAAAACTGCATTTTAAGAAAACAACCTTTGAGGTTACAATGTCCCAGAGTGGATTAAATTAAATATTTAAACATCTTTAAGAGCAGACTGTGCAAGTTTGTTGTTTCCACATGAAAGCCGATATGCTGAGAGAGCAAACTGACCACAAAACAAAAATGTTTGTAATGTCTCGCCTTAAAGGGGACATATTACGCAAAATAATAAGGTTTTTATCTTTGTCACAACATTGATTGATTCATACATGTTTGAGTTTTCCTGTAGTGTCCTGCATTCAAGGTTTGAGAGCTCAGAAAATCCTGCTTTCACCTACCCCCTAGCTCCACCCATATACTTTATGTAGTTGTGATCAGGGGTGTCGGACTGGGGGGGTAAAGGGTATTGGTTTCTCTGGGGCACAGGGCAAAGAAGGGCCCTAAAAGCATGTGATGTTTTATCCTCAGTTCCATTTCCCAACAATTTATCTATTTTTGTTGTAATAAAAAACATTACGTTTGACCAATGTCCTTGAGAGACTAAGTACAATTATGTATGAGATCTGAGGCCCGCACCAGCGTTTAAAAAAGAGGAAAATCATTGCTCACAGTAGTAGAACATGTTAAGAAATAAAACGAATGAGATAATCTGCAGTTTTCTTATAATAATACCTTTCTAGATGTTTGTGAACTTGATCTGCCAGTTATTGCAAAAACAAAAAGTACTAAATTATATTATAGGCTGCTAGATTACCGATTTGTAGGGTGTATATTCTAGCAATAGTGAGGGAAAAATAGCAAAAATAATAAAATTTACTAAGAATAGAATAGAAAAAATTGAAAGAGCCAGGTTTAAATTTCTTGCTTCCTTTAGTTGATACAATAGATTCTCTATACAATAGATAGGGATTTTTTTAAATTTCTTTTTTAGTGTTTTAGTAAACTAGATTTGACTGAAAATGTGCTAACATTTTCAAATGTCGCCGCATTTTTTGGAGTTAAAACGTCAATAAATCAGGCTTAGAATTAGATATCAATAAATCCTTCCGCAAAGTTAGTTCAAATCTTGTTAAATACAAGTTTGCAAAGTTTGGCGTGTGTAGGAGCAACTTCAGTGAATTCAGAGAAATATATAATAATCTCAGAGGTTAGTAGACTCTTTAAAGCCTTCATATGGGAACTGTATTTGACCCATCCTTCAACAAGTCCTGCATGTCCAACTTACCGACAAAACATCAACACAAAACGTTTTCTTCTTAAAAAGCCGAAGCAAACCACAATGTCCGTTCAAACTCGGGAAGCGAGGTTATAAAACAATGGTCCATTTACAGAAGCACGTGTGTGGGAGGCAGGGTTCGCCAACTTTTCACAAATGTACATTATGCAAGAATGTTTGTATTCTTACTTCCACCAGAATTCCCACCAGTCTTACACATCCAAACACCGGCTTGTGCACTCCCATTCGCCATTCTCCAGATCAAGCCCGGCTCTTCACCTCTTTTTTCTCCCCCTCCTGCAATTAAAACGCATTCACGAAACACGGCGCCGAATGCAAAAAGGTCCACAAATTTCACAATCCTCCCCAAAAACAAAATCTCTTATCCTTTCAGTTCCCCCCGGAGCGCAAGGGGCCTGTAGGAATGGATTAGAATGTGAATCAGCGGCGAAAAGGGCATTGACATTCCGGGCGCGTCGTGGTGATGAAAAACTTTGGCAGGCTTGTTGGGTTCGGTGGCGGCGAGGTGAGAATTCCTGATGAGCTGATGTTTATCTTATCTGTATAGGATAGTCATTTTTGCATGTGTTTTACATCAATTGGACTAATTCAAACAGGCCTTGTACAAACAGGATCCGAAGGCGCCGAACCCAATCAGAGAGGAAATAGGATTCATTGGCGTGCGCGAAACGGCACGACGGACAAACGCGGCGAGTGTTCCCGACGATGCTGGGGAGAAACAGGAAGTGGAACCGATTAGTTTGAAAGACAAAATCGCGACAAATTTTACGTCGATGCCTCGTACCGTACCTGCTGCTGAAACAAAGTCATAAACTGAGATAAACAAGTACACGACAATGGTTTGGACAGTTTCTATCGTATCTGTGCAAAACAAGGGTCACGTTTCAAGAGTTTTTACAAGACGAATAGGTAAATGTTTGGGTTTGTGGTTTTTCAGTTTCATCGAAGAAACTAACAAGCGCTGTAGCTAGTCAGAGGAATTAAATTTGTCAAGATGTATTGACTTATCGTTCAAAGAATGTAAGCTAGAACAATATTTTTATCGTTAAACTTATCTTTGCACCAACAATTTCAGCTGTAGAAGATTGAATAATTAACATAAACAACTCATAAATTATACTAATAAACTTCTTGCAGCTCATTATTTTTACGATATGGTTCATTTGGAACAGGGTTTCCTTTAATTGTCGAGTTATTGTTTCACGGGGATAAAGTTTCAGTATTATCGTTTCTCGTGATGTTTTCCGGAACAATATATCGCATGTCAAAATAATTTATCATGACGGGCTTATCTGGTAGTTTTATGTGCAGAATTACAATTTTAACAGGCAAAAAGTGAAAAGTGATCCTTGTAGATGGAAGAAGCAGAGGACTTGTTGTCTTTTTTTTATGAATTTCACCATCAGTATTCACCAAACTTGTGCAAACATTTTAGTCAAAGCTTCCACATGGCCCTAATAGTAAAATGTCACTTTTTGTGTCATTGTATCATAGTGAAAAGGTCCTGGATGAATTTCTAGAACAGAGTGTGACCTTGCTTGTTGGTAAAGTCGCAGGTTTTTTTTTCACGCAAAACATTTTACTATGTTACATAAAGGTGCAGTATTTAACTTTTCTTGTGCTCTGTTACTTGTTGATCTCCATGAAGATATTATCACTTTGCTTAGAATGTTATATGGCATTATATAATGGCATAACTTATATATCCCATGCTCATAATAAGAAGACATGTTTATCCTGTTTAGGCCTCTTCAGTTGTTTAATAGATTAATCGATGGTGTTTTACTCAACCGAAATTCGTATTACGAATTAATTTATGTAGATAATAAGGATTTATATGAGACAGCAGCAAAAGGAGAAGATATAGAAGGAGTTGGCTGAAGATTTGAGTGAGAATTGTGACTTTAATCTGCCTTTTTACATACATTTGCAGAACTTTTTTTTATATAAATAGTTGTTTTTGCATGAACTCCTGTGCCCTCTTAGTCCTGTAAGTGCAGTTTGAGTCAGATATTTTTGATATGATATGCTTTGGCAACCAATCATTTGATCAGCCATGAATTTCTTGTGTCGACTAAGAATTTCTTTAGTCAAATACACCCCTGACGGTTTTTTTTTTTTTTTTTTTTTTTTTTTTTTAAAAAATAAAAACACATGTAATTGAATAAATGAAAGATATATACGTTTACATTCAAAACAAAGCACTAACACCCCCTTGAAAAGTGACACAGTGCACAAGTTCCATCCCATCCAAAACAATACACAATACACAAGCGATTTCAAAAATAAAAGCTTGCTCCTGATTGGTTGCCGCTGCCTCTTTCCCCCCCGCTCTCACTTTCTTTCCTGGTGCAACAAAAGTAATTACCAGAGACCTCTACCTGGCCCTGGGGACACGGGGCGAGCATATGCCTTCACGCACACAATCAGCTGTCCAATCCTCAAGCTCCCAAGCCATCTGAATGACAGCCCGGCTAATTAGAATCTGATTCACCCATATAATGAAAAAAAGGAATAATTAGATAGGTAGATAGCAGCCAGGAGACATTTATTCAGCATTCGTTTGGTGTCAGGGAGTCACTGTGCATGTGTGAGCGAGGGAGGGAGAGAACGGGCCCGGGGGGACAGGAGTTTGGGTAATGGGACGACTGATTGCGCCGCCCACGTCACTGCTTTCTCCTAATGAAATTACGCTTCATTAGATACACACAGGTATATACAGCGACCGGTGTGTGCGGTTAAATAGAAACAAATATGGTGGGAAAGCGTTTGTCCAATTGCGTTTTCTGTCTAAACGTAAAGGATGTGTTGGTTTTTGATTCAGTTTAGATTTGATTTTACTGTTGGTTGTTGTTTTGAGACTAATAAAATCTAATTTTGTTGTTTTTTGATGTTTTGGGCCTGTGCAGCACTTTGGAAACTGCTTTTTTGCGCTTTATACATACTGTTTTGGCATCTTTTGTTCCTTCGGTATTACTTTATAATGACTTCACGTACTTCCGCCTTAATAAAGCGTGAACAAAGACTTAATGCATCATGAAAAATAGTTGAAGAGTTATTCAACCTTAATCCTTTAACCCTAATTCCTAACCGCAACCTTAACCCGAACTGTACTGATACTAAATCTGAATTATGCTGAATAAACTCGTTTTTCATTGTAAATTAAGTATTTTTTAATGCTTTGTTGAGGCAAATTAAACTGTAGTTATTATAAAGTGGTACCGTTCCTTTATGTATTTGTAATAACCCAAAAAATCCAACAAAGAAAGCATTATGTTTTCCATTTTAATTTAATTTCAGGTCTAAAAATGTGTGTTCATTGTAAGAAAAAAATACTTTTCATCCAAATTCATCCAAGGCGCACTCTGCTTGAGATCTCAATTCACTTTGGAAAAACAACAACTTGAGTTTGAAATGAAATTGATTCTCAATTGGTTGGCAATGAAACAAAATCTGTGTCACGCTTTTGTTTAACTCTCATTCACGTTTATTTTTCTGCCGCTTTCCTCGGCTGCTCCTCGAGATTGGTGATTGGTTAGTGTTTCCACGTCAGATTGCGATTGGACACGGTCTAATTTGATTTCGGTATGAGAAATCACTTCCAAATTATTCTGGAGGAGACGCACTTGCTTGTGCAGGGCCCTGGATACCACTTTAAAATGTAATGTGTCATAATTGAAGACAGGGGGAAGTATTTGCGATGAGTCAATGGTGTTAATTTGTGTGAGGATAAACCAAAATATAGAAACAACGTAGAATTGACTTGTTTGTTGATCGTAATGCAGAGTGCTGTGTGGAGTCCTGGGGGTTTAGATTGAAAAGAGGAGCACTTGCACGATTTGGGGAAAATGCACTGCGATTGGGATTAGATTTGTGATTTCTGAGAGAGATTCTGTTCAAAGTTCACATTTGAACGGACAAGCTGATTAAAATAAAGGGAGTATAAAATGAAAGAAGTGTTTTTGTCACATTTTTGTTGCTTTAAGTAGTGTTTTTGTCACTTTTTGTAGCATTTTTGTCACTTAGTCATGTTTTTTGTGGCTTTCAATTGTGTTTTTGTGGCTTTTAGTGTTGTTTTTGACACTTAAAGTTGCATTTTTTTCACGTTTACTTTGCATTTTTCTCATTTACTCCTGTTTTGTTGCTTATTAGTGTTTTTGTCATTTTTAGTCGCTTTTTTGTCGCTCTTAGACACATTTTATCACCTTTTGTCACTATTAGCCTTGTTTTTTGTTTGACGCTTTTGTTGCGTTTTTGTCGCCTGTCTCAGAACATGTTTTAACAAATCAAATCTAAATCAATAAAGAGATTCTGTTCAAAGTTCACATTTTAAACACAAACAGGAGAAAAGCAGGAGGAAAAATAATTGTAAGAGGTGTTCCTTAAACGTCACGTTTTTCTCACTTTTAGATTGTATTTTTCTAATTTACTTACAATTTTTGTTACATGTAGTCACGTTCTTGTTGTAGTTTTTTTGCCTTTTTGTCAGTTTAAGTCAGCTTTAGACGCATTTTTGTTGCTTGTAAACACATTCTTGCCACCTTTTGTTACTTTCAGCCTTGTTTTTGACGCTTCTGTTGCATTTTTGTCTCAGAACATGTTTGAACAACTGTAATCTACAGGTTCAGCCGTTTTTATGCAGAATAAAACAGGATATTTTCTTGTTTGTGAACGAAATCATTGCACTTCAAAATTTGCTACTTACATTGAAATTGCGATTTCAAAACGATTTTGAGTAATTGTGCACTTGCTATGGAAAAGCTCAAAGAGTTATTAAGGTAATGTTAGCAAAGATGATAGGAAGAGACAGAATTAGGGAAGTTTTAAAAATTGCTAATGGAGATAACAAACTCATAGTAAGGACCGCAGCAGAGTAAAGTGGCACTTGGTGAGTAGAAATTTCCATCGAGGCTTTGGTTCGTTCTTTGGTTCGTTCATGTTAAAATACAGACAAAAAACCAACCATGGTCAAAACCTAAATCTGTGTTAAAGCATTTGTTGAAAATGAATATGAATTTGGCTATTAAACTAAACTGACAAAGAGGCAGCACAATCTTTGAAGGTCATGTCGCCTACAGCCGTTCCGCTAATAGCCGTTTAGCTTGCTCCATTATTACTTGGGCGCCAAATCCAAGCGCTGACAGCTGACACCACTGAATTTTTTTAGCTCGTTTTTGCAAGATGACTTCAACATGTCTAGCATTATTTGATCTGATACAATTTTAAAGCATCAGAAAACAGAGTTGGCAAAGAGCATTCCCGTTTCAAGGTTTGTTGACAAAAAAATCAATAATGAAATGAAAATATAAGATTAAATCTGACTTTGGTTGGTGCGTGAATAAAAAATATGTGGCATGTTACCAAATATTAGGCCTTGGCTGGGTTTTATACTGCGCCTGAAAGCTTTATTGAAGCTACACTATTAAAAAGAACAATTCAAAGTTGAAACCTTGACTATGATCTCTGTTTAATTGAGAAGATGGTTTAATACATTCCAAACAACCTATTGGAAATGGCAGTTAGCAAAAAAAAAAGTCAAAAAATCACTATTCAAATGCACTTAGCAGCATTTGAACTTTGCCCCGCCGAAAGCTTCTGGGTGTCTCTACCATTAGCAAATTACAATCTCATCTCTTCTTTGCTAATGCGCTCTTGCTCGCTAACTTTTTCAAACAGCATTCAAGAAAGAAGGTCAAACAAAGCCGTGTGCGACGTAAAACGTGTGCGCCGTTAGCCTCTTGACTCCGGACTTTCCGTATGGCGTCAACAAACAGAAGGACGTCAGATAATGAGATGGCATTGTTACAGATTCTCTCAAGTTCTGTGGGCATTAGAGGACTTGGTGTCTTTCACGGGCAAAGAGAGAGAAGAGGGAGAGGTGGGGGTGCACGCTGCCATGACAGATTAGCGGTAATGTGTGAACGTGCCGAGGTGAAAAACAAATACTGTCGAGGGCTGCAAAGGAAACGCGTCAAAGCAAGAGACACGGGGAGACGACCTAAACAGGATGTGTCAGGTGATTGCAATGTACACTAATGCCATGGTTGGATTTGTTGGTATTTTTGGTGATCACTGTTAACACCGCTAACCCTGAACATGTGTCATCCACTCTCCATGTGCAATACTGTGAGATCTGGTGCAATCCTCACTGAAGTCACTTTGCATGTCATTTATTCTATCCACGTGCACAGCCATAGCCACCTTCTGTATATAATTATTTAACACGCTTAAAGGAGAACTAAGTAACTTCAGCGACAGATCTTCCCCTGCAGGTCTCTTCTGAAAATACACTGCCAGTACTTTTATTACTTTTTTCTTTTTTCCCTTACTTTTCATTGAAATAAGGAAGTACAACCACATACAAAAACATTTCATGTCACCAAATATAAAAACGAGAGCCAAGGTTTCTCAGGAGAGTTGTCTTCGGGAAAGTTTCGAGGCTGGTTTTCCGTAAAGAGACAGCAGGGGGCAACAGCGATGGCTTCAAACGCCTTGAAAATACATACGTAACCACCATGCAGACTATCAAAATAAGGTAAAAATTTTACTTAGTTCTATTTTAAGCCGCTTTAACAGTTTTGTATGTGGTAGTTATTCTGTCCACTTGCAGATTGAAGTCTATTTTTAAAGTTATTTATCTTGTTTTTTAATTGCATGTCTCTACTTTCCCGCTGTTCTTGAACTGTGAGTTGTAACACTGGAATTTCCCCATTGTGGTACAAGTAAAGGTTCTCTTATCTTATCTTATCTTATCTTATCTTATCTTATCTTATCTAGAGGCAAAAGTTGATATTTACCACCAAAGAGCCATAGCTGATTGTATAAGCTCCAGTCATGACTAAATATTTGAGTCTTAGATTAGTATTTTGTTTCTGGGTGAGAGCAGAGTGGGAAATTTGTTACAGTATTGAGAATGGAACAGTTAATCTTAGACAAATAAAACGATCTTGTATATAAAAAGTAAATCCATATGTTACTGCTGGCGCCGGTGAGAGCGAGCTGCTGGTTGCAACACTCCCGCTGAAGTAATGTTCCATAATTTGACACACTTTGAATCACCACAGGTACAATTCACAGAAGTCAATTTACATGCCAGTGTGGGTTAGATTTAAGTCTATTTTTAATTCTTCATTATTCAGCGTTTTTTTAAAATCGTATGCATGTATTCTCCTGCTGTCCTTGAACCGTGCATCGCAAGAATGGAATTTCCCAATTTTGCGACAGATAAAACTGGTATAATCTTGCCAAAAGTGTTTAATTAATGCAGAAATTATTGCCAAAAGGTAAGATTAGCATGAACGTGACCATCACTAGTCTAGCTAGCACTGTTGTTCTGATCTTGCTGTATAATATATATTGTATTTAAGACACATATTTTTCCTGTTATTATTATGCATTGTTATTGTGTTGTCGCAAAATACTGCAAAAGCATGTTCCTTTTCCAATAAAACTTTTCGGTAACACTTTATAATACCTACACTTTTTTGGGCCTTAATAAAACATGAACAAAGATTTAATTCATAGTGAACAGTTAGTTTATTAAGAATGATTCAGGCTTAGTAACTTCTTAATTAACATCCTAACCCTAACTTCTGATAATAACCCCAACTAAGTCTTAGGTCTTAGTCGTACTTATTATCAAGTGGTACCAACTTTTCGGATTCTGTTGAAACAAATACTGTAAGCAAAGGAAAAAAATGAAAAGATTTGCAAAGTGTCGAGTTTTGTTTACATTTTTTAGCATCGACTGTACTCTAGAACTGCAGAGTCAGAGCATCACCCGCTCCTGCCTCACACGCAGACCCACCGTTGCATGGCAGAGCAAACATCATACGGGATCAACCGCGTAAACAAACACCCGGACGCCTCTCCTCTCCACTTCGCGTCCCGCTCATGCCTGCTCAGCGCCAGGGGCTGTTTTCACTCAGGCGAGGTGAGATGGGCCCCCAGCGGACCCCCCCTTCGCCCCCTTTTTTCCTGCGCCTATCCATCACACCTCGTTTTTGCTCCGAGTGTACGACCGGCTCAGGAGTCTGCCACAGTCGGAGCGCTGTATTGCTCGCACACTCCCCGTTTAAACACACCTGCGCGAACAATGCCGCCCTTCTTGGTCGTGGCCTCGGGCGTTCTCTGGGCCTGTCAGGTAAGCGGCTGACGTTTGAGCCGAGCACGCCCTGGAAAGAACCGGGATGTCCAACGGAGGAGATGACACGGCGGTTTCGATAGGTTTGATGGAGGGTTGAAGCGTGAGTTGAAGCTGGGTTGTCCGAATGAAAGGAGCCATGCAATGCGGTTGTAGTTACATGAAGTGGCACAAACTAGTGACTCGGCACTGAAGATGAGTTTTGTCAATGATTATGTAAGAGCAATATTTTCCTTGAGCTTTTGACCCTCGTCTTTAGCTTACGCGCGAGTTGAGAGATTTGGGAAAAATATCTCATTGCAATTCTTCTGAGCAGTATTTTTTATGTTTTAATAAGAAGATTTTGTTCAAAGTTCACATTTTAAACACAATCAGGAGAATTGACAAAAAGACTGAAATGTGAACTGACAAATTAATAAAATAATCAAGTTTCAGAGTGTTTTTGTTGCTTTTGGTCAAGTTTATGTCACTTTTAGTAGCGATTATGTCGTTTCTAGTAGCAATTTTGTCGCTTTCAGGTGCGTTTTTGTAGCTTTTAGCCACATTTTTGTCAATTTTGCTCTCGGGTTTGTCACTTTTACTCTCGAGTTTGTCCCTTTTAGTCTTGTGTTTGTCACTTTTAGTCGCGTTTGTGTTGCTTTATGTCATGTTTTTTGCTTTTTCTTTGTCACTTACAGTCAGGTTTTAGTCGCTTTAAGTTACGTTTTTGTCGCTTGTGAACATGTTTTGACAAATCTAAACAGTATTAACAGTATTAATACAATATTATTTGTTTTACGGCGGATTGAAACAGGATATTTGCAACTTATTGCACTTACAAAGCTTACAACCTTTGCGATTTGCTAATTGCGTCCATTTAAATAGCGATTGTGCAACCATAGCTTACAAAGTTGTATTTCGATTGTTTCATGCATGTTTGAGCAATCCTACATTCAAGGTTAGAGTGTTAAGTATATTTCTGTTTTTAGCTCTTCCCGCCAACTGTTCTGTACTTACTTGCGATTATTAAAAAAGATTGTAACTCCGAGTCAGAAATAGAGGGTTAAAAATATTTCAATGTTTTTGCAACTTATTTAACCTACTTGCCAGGTCCTGAACTTGAATCTATGTTAATAAGAATCCGCACAGCAGTTAAAGAACTCACATTTTTTTATGCGTACCACAAGCCTGAAATGTCACATGTGGTGCGCATAAAATTATTCGAGCTCTAACCGCTGTGCAGATCTTTATTTCCATGATTTAGTTATCTTTTAACACATAAACGAAAATCTACTGCTTGTTACGGTGAAAAACACGCTGAGGGCGCAGGACATCTCAGTTCTGCGGATTTAAACAGGAAGTAAATGGAATGTTTTTGTATTATTAAGCTGTTTTAAATCAATATTGTGGCTTACAATGAACTAAATGAAAAATAATTATCTACGTATGTTATAGTTTAATATTAAATACCTCAAGCACGTCTTATTTCAACACATTGTGCAAGTTTGTCATAAAAGCCATGCAAGTGATGGACAGTTACTGAAAAAGCGGTATGATAATAGCCAAGTTAGCTTCATGTGGCTTCAATCAAACCATTTGTCATCTCCCTCCTGTACATAGTAACGTTTCAATCGCTTCAGCAGCCCTACTACTACAATACACTTACTTGCAAGGAGATAACTCCCCAAACTGTTGATTTGACCTGGGGGAATATGTGCAATTCTGGTTGGATCAGCTTTGAAATGTTTGCTGTGTAATGCAAATCTAAAACAGGTGATATTAGTTTTGAAATACACCTTGAAAACTGATAGCTGTAAAGTTCAGTGTTGGCAGAACAGGTGGATAGACGGTTATGTCCTCAGGGTTATGACTAGTTCACTTACAGCTGCCAGCGACTCCACCACACCTCCGGCGCATTTTTAAAGTATCAATTTCCAAAACTGATTACCTCTTTTGCGCAAAATCATCTGATCGTGGCATGCGTTCGGATCACTTCTACGGCCTTGTGTGTCGTAAGCTGTGTGCGTGCAATGACAAGTGAGCAGCAAGGTTTTTTTGAGAGCCGCCTGGAGGCACAGAGCTGGCTTCAAGTCGCGGTATTCAGAGCAGAGGAGTAGAGAGCCCGGGTGATTGGCGTGAGGTTGTTTACTGTAAATAAGAACAAGGGCTGGCAGGCAGGCAGGCGGCAGGCTGGCTCTGACACAGGAATGCATTGGGAACTCATTCTTCGCCATCCCAAGGAAATATTATTGCCAGGGTGTTAATTATCCTATGGTGCCTACGTGTGATGCGAGTGACCACAATGTCTGCCAGCGAAGAGTGGCATAAATGGTATGTGGAAATCGACAACTGGGAATGAAAATAAAATAATCGTACAAAAGATTCAAAAGTGTGTGGTGTTCATAGCCGGATCGAGTCCAGATAAATGTCAGGAATAGCTGGAGATCTTACGCTTTACACAGTTGGGGAGCCTAACCTGGGATCTTCTTGCAGTGAGCAGAGGAAGGTATCCAAATAAAAAGAGTACAAAACCGTATAGTGTGCTGATCCAACTACAAATGTTTGTATTAACAGGCAAAGTGAGCCGCTTGCACTTCCAGAATACACACTTCTTAAATTCCTTACGAAAAGTCTGGTCACACCCTTCATCGTGCAATCAGACGTTTTTTTTCCATGACGCGTGTGAAACAAACAAACAAAAGTGAACCGGTCATCTATCATTTCGAACAAAATCAAACTTCTCACAATTCATAAGATAGCTTTAGTTTTACTTATAGATTCTGCAGAAATCCACAATGTTATGCAGCCTCCTGTGATATTTGTTGTCTTGCTTTTTTCTCGTAAGCAGCCATATTTGTTTGGACGGACCACGTGTGTCACTGATTGGCTAATCAACACCTGTCGATCACGGCCATCTGAACTCGAGGAGATGAAAACCAGACTGATATCAAACTGCGAAAAAATACAAAGCGATATCATTCTGGGTTTTGGATGCAAATGAGCTGCAGCCTCTCACTCAGACAACTGAACACAGTTGTTGGAACAGCCATTTAGCAATAGTGGGAATAGATTGCAAAACCATAAATAACATTTAGATTTACTACGCTGTAGGGTTTTCGACTTCTGCAAATATAGTCATCGCAGACTTCGAAATTACTCTACTAATAAAAGGCAATAAAAGATGAACTAGCAATAAATAATACGCTTCAAGTGCCAAGAGCTCATTCAAAACAAACCACGTCAGTATACAGTGATTCATAACTACTGGAATAAATGTATTTCGAAAACGTTTGTTGTCTGCACATCTATCTGCCATCTGTCATAACTCCTCCATAAGAAATAAGCGAATTCGAGGAAGAACTACCATTACAATTTTCAACAAAGCGCTCGGAACACCCATTAAGTTGCAAATACGCCGACTTCCTTTCTCTGGAGTGTCGAACATCCAGGAATCCACTGTTGTTAGAAATAGTTAGCTACGCCACTCGACAATCAGACGCAAAGCACTTGTTTACGGCTATGAAGTGACTATCTATGTGCTCCTCTGAAGTGCCTGCCAAAACGCTTCTCCCTTCTTCTTGTCTGCAGGTACATGTTCATTATCGTGAATCAAAGGTGGCACCATCAAGTCAATTTGGAGACATCATCTAATCTCTTTGGCTTTAATAGGCTTACGTCTCTTCCTGTCCCAGTGCCATCCACAGAATGTACCGACTGCAGACATGTACGAAAGTTGAAAAGGGTAAATGTTGGCTCACAGTTCACACGATGGATCGCTAACAGAAGATGTTTGGTGACAAATTCTTATATGTCTAACCATATACTGTATGTTGTAAGTGGTGGAAAGTCACAAAGTTCAATTCATGTATTTGTACTTTACTTTAGTGCATTTTACGGAGGATACTTTTTACTTTTACTTCTCTAAATCCCCTTTTTTTTCTTTAATAATTTGAGACCTGCTTAATTGGCTAAGGCAGGGGTTATTAACCTTTTTTACCTTGAGGCCCGACTTTTTCTGTCTAAAGTAACTCGAGGCCCAATCTCATATTAAATGTATTATATTTTAGTGATTGTGCGGCCCTCAAGGAGGTGCTTGCTTTGGGCCCCGGCCCTATGGTTAAGAATCACTGGGCTAAGGGGTTTATTTTTGAGTTCTTTCATAGCAACGTTAGCCTAAATTTATTACAAAAAATTACAATAAAAAAATCAACAAAAATGTCTAAAAAAATTATTTTCCAAGATGTCAACATTTTACGCTTTAGTTGTTTTGCTCCTGTATGTGTACTTAAAGTAGGGGTTCTCAACTTGTAAATTCATTAATTTTGTCTACAACTTATTACGTATTTTATTTCTCGTCAACCAGGAAGTAAGAGCTAAAAGCAGCCCTCTGATTGGCTGCAATTGGGGTGGTCCTCCTGATTTTAATTTCACCGTCTGAAAAAATTAGATCTAAAGCCGTGAACGTGCCCAAAAAATAATGAATGTTAAATATTAAATAGTTTCTGTAGTTATAGTTGGACACATTTTAAAAACTACTTCCCGTTTTGCGGTGTAAAAATCAGGTACTCCAGCTTCAAGTACGAAAATTGAGTACTTCTTCCACCACTGTATGTTTATATTGTTCGATCAGTTTTTGAAATACAACATATAGAAAAAGAAGGAAGGATAACAGTGGAGCAGTGGGTAAAATCTATTATGAATCACCCAATATAGTTCCATATTCTTGGGTAAGACATCCAGCAGAAAACAATATTAGGAAAGCAAATTAATACAACTAACTGCTGCAATCACATCTTAATAAAACCGAAAAAGCGTCCTTGCCTGAGTGGGAAATGAAAGCTATCATGCCGTATCCTCCATGTAATTTCAAAAGTGTTCCAAGTAAAATAATCAGTATAATAACGTCCTCTGACTTCACAGCGCCTGTGTGCGATTCTCCATTGTTCTTGTGCGGAAAAAGCCTATCTGCCGGGCTCGCTCGTGCTGGTGGAGATGAATACTTAAACATACACAAGCGATTCCACATAAGCTTGCTCATATATACAGATGGCGTTCCTCTGATCTCACAGCCTCCCAGATGACTCCGCTCACACACAGCTTGTACCCGACACAAACCCTAGATCTACTGAACCAAAGTCGGAACACTTGTGCCTTGTATCCTCCGCACTGTTGGGTTACAACTAAAACAAATCCTTGTGCAGCCGGTTATCATATTTGCTTCCTTTTTTGACACACTTTGGTTTTGACAGGCGAAGGCAAAACATACTGGCGAAGAAACATTCAGGATAAGGGAGACGGGGTTCCGCTTTACATGTGGAAAATGAGTGATATGGGAAAACTGAAGGGAATCAAACAAAGGGGCCAAGAGGGCACGCTTGCGTTGTCTCATCTTGTCCGTCTACTTCCTTCGCCCGTCCGAGTGAGTCTGCTGTCATGGGCCACCAACACAGTGAAAACTCAAGGACGTATTTTCATAACAGACATGAAATTTGATCAGTTTTGACATGACAGGACTTATTTACACATAACATATCTTGAATACAGAGCCGTTTAATGCCCCATCTGGAAATACAAACGGGGCATGTCCCTCTTTGCTTTGTTTTTTGGCTCTTTTGGCTTAAAACTTCATCTGTTTTTTCACCATCCAACCTCCCACTCATATCCGTCGAGGAATCACTCCAATTCCCCATTGCCATCCTATTACCGTTCTGTAGAGAAACAAAAAAGAGCTATACCCTTCTTCTAATCAAAGTCTATTTTCCTTTTTCGGCCGTGTAAAGCAAATCAAACAAGAAGAAGAAGAAACGCATTGCTGGCTCCCGGTTGCCAGGCGACCGATGTGTCCACGCTCCGAGCAGCTTATTCACAAGCTTTTATTTACTCCTGTCTGCGATGCCTCTGTGTCTCTTGTCTCCCTGTTCCTATTTGACTGTTTACTGCCCTGCGACAAGACACAAGAAAGACGGCAAATGAAAAGATAAAGGGAGAGATGGCTTTTAGAGCGATTGATGCACCGAGATGAAAGTAAACTTGAAGAGGAGCAGCAGAAAGTCAGACTATCGATTTTCCCTTGGTCTCGAGTCGTGTGTGGCACAAAGGGGCTCCGTGGTGAAATCAAAAGCCACCGGGGTCATCTCTGCTCTCCCTCACAATCTCGGTTTTCACATTTTTTTATCTACTATAGCAGATAATCTTCTCAATAAACGTCTATGAAGTATCTGTAGTATAGACAATTATAGCGTAAATCTATGACAAAATAAAAAGCTGGGCTACAGAAGGTTCAACAGTGTGGTCACCCCTCGCTCAGGAAGGTGATGTAATGTCTTAACTTCTATCTTGAGAATTCTCATCTTTGCATAAACCTTTACCCAATTGTTAAGCTGTTGTAGTCCGTGTGGTTTTAAATTAGATGTTACGGAGATAGCCAAACCGTAAGCTAGCAATTATTTGATATTAGATAGCAGAATGGCAGGAAAAGCTTTACAGCACAGTTAGGTGAAGAGGAAAATGCAGGAAGGAGTGTTTACAAAAGTGAACAATTAGATTAAGATTTCATTTTGGTTTTATTTTTCTGAGGTGCGCTTAAACTTTTGTTGTTTAAGGTCCGCCATCGTTATTTCGGTCTTCGTCGTGATGTTATTGCTTTACTTGGACTGTTCCAAGTTCCTCTTTTCCAAGGTATTTTTAGCAATGAAAACACCAGGAATTGAATAAAAGCAAGATAATTGGTTTGATCCAATACTGTGGAACATTCTAGGCAAAACATTAACATCTCCATGGACAAAAGCAGGCGGCGGATCCCCAACAGGAATGTTGAAAAGAGCACTATATTGGGATGGGCGATATGGAAAAAACTCAATTTTCTTGGGACCAGGTCATGATTTCGATTCATCACAATTCACTCTATTGCTTATAATAGAACAGCACAATTTAGGAGAAAATATCTAATTGTGATTTTTCTGACCAGTGCGATTAGATTGGCGATTTATGTTTTAATAATAGGATTCTGTTCAAATTCACATTTTAAACACATTTTTGCCGCTTTTAGCCGTGTTTTTGTCACGTTCACTTGTCTTTGTCATATTTAAACATGTCTTTGTCACTTTTTGTAATTTTAAGTCATGTTTTTGTCATTTTTAGTCACGTTTTTGTCGCTCTTAGTCTCGATTGATATTTGTAGGTGCGTTTTGTGGCGCATTATTATTGCTTTTGGTCGCGCTTTTGTCGCTTGTTTCAGAACATGTTTATATAAATCCAAACGAATGAGTTAGCAGTTTTTATTCAAATCAAAGTGAGACATTTTGTTGTTTGTGGAAGAGATTATTGCACTTCAAACACCGCAGTCTTTGCAATTTGCTAATTGCATCCATTAAAATTGTGATTTGGTTGAATTGTTCAGCCCTGTCTTCTAAGAGGTAAATAAAGTCATCTGCTCAAAGGCTTCAGAAGCTAAACAACAGGAGAAAAAGTGTTTGAACAGACAGCTGCATTAAAGAGACAAACAGAGAATCACGATACGATGACTTCACAAAAATAGATTGTCACAGGGACGAGTTCACGATTCGATTTTTATCACCACTTCGCCCAGCACTACATTGGTTTCATTTCCAGAACATTTGTATTGAAACTACTTACCCAGACAGATTTATTTTGTATTTATCATTATTTATTTCCAATGATGTCCCTTTTGCCAACCTCCCTCCAAGGTCTGACACATTCCTCTGTAAATCAACTGAAAGTACAATGTTGCACGGCCTCTTGCATGCACATGTCCTGCTTACACCCCTGGTCCTCCCATGAAACCATTTAACGGCATCCATCTCTTTGCTGTGGCAGATTCGGAGCCCGGTCTGTCTACACTTCCCTCCCCTGCAGCAACCGGTCCATACCCCCTCCCCTTCTCCTCCTCCTCCCTGTAAGATCTTTCATCCAGACAGCGACGCTTAGGCCCCGGGCAGGTCTGAGGGAGGTGCAGATGAAGGCGATGGTGACTGTACACTGCCACCGGGCCGAGGGATGGATGAAGGATGGGTTGGAGGATGAGAAGGAGCAGGAGCACAGGATACTGGGAGCGTTATCGAAGAGATCTCAGCTGCATTTCCGTTTTCTGTTCTCCTTTTTTTTGGTCTTGTGTCCCTTCCCTCGGCATGCTCCTAATGGTTTCCTAATGACAGCTTCCAGGCATCACACACCCAGCCATTTATTAGCGTCCAGACAGAAAGACTAGGTATTTCGGAGGGAGCGAGGAGGGCGTACAAAAGCAGATGCAACTGGTTGAAAAAAGTGACCTGTGGAATCAAAGTTCTCCTCAAGAAACTAGACATTGTGGGTGACGTGTTTGCAGAGCTGGTGGTGCAATGGGTTAAGTGATTGCCTACTATGGGAGGTTAGGTGGTTTGATTATATTCTAGAACTATTCTATTCATGAGTTTCAGTTATGATTCCTTTCTGATTTGAAGGATTTTGTGAGGAACTTTCTCCACTGAACAAGATATAATAGTTTGATTTGAATTGGGACTGTTGTTGTAAAATCCTTCACATCAAAGGTATTCAAAGGAATACTCAAGCCTCAAGTCCATGAACCAAGAGGTGCCGTTGAGATTCAGAATGTCTTTTGCAAGACAGACCTGGCAAAGGTGGTAGCCAAACACACTCAAAAGAGAGAAGTAAAATAAAACACAAAGTATTACATTATAAAAGCAACTCTCTCACGGTAGCATAGCAGTCAGCGCTCTCGCTTCACAGCGAGAAGGTCCTGGGTCCGACTCCTGGTGGCGTGGGGGCTTTTTGTGTGGACTTTGCATGTTCTTCCCGTGTCTGCATAGGTTTCCTCCGGGTGCTCCGGTATGCCCTACACTAAAAACATGAACAGTAGTATTCTGGTGGATGAATGAGAGTGTGTTGTGAGAGTGAAAGCGGGACAACAATGAAAGGCAACAAACCGACGTTTTCAGCATGTATCATGTATGTTCATTAACATGCACTGTCCCCACCAAATCAACAAGAAAAACAAACACTTCTCATTCACCACACTTTTTACAATTTTGTTGAACTCATCGAGTGACAATACAGCTTCCAATTTAAGGTCTTTTGGTAAATATTCCAAGACCATGTTGCAGAGTAGAGAAAAGCAGATTTCCCTGCCATTTTCAATATTGCTTGAGCACATACTACTATTGTGTCGCTGGGCCCCTGAGACCCGCCACAAGACAATGGCTGGGATTGACGGGCGAACAATTAACACGTTTTTGCCATTTCCTGTTTCTCAATTTTAGTAACACAAAACACATAACACAAAAATGTAGAAACAATTGTAGTCTGTGAAAAATATGAAATTTACTTTGTGTTGTGCACTGTTAAACTTTTAAAGCACATTCTTCCGTTCTACCTTTGCAATCTCTAGTTCCCCTCTGGCAACTTTCCAGCAACCTCGAAGTGACAAAAAGCCTCCCAGCATTTCTACATTTTACTAGCACTCATCTCAGCCACATGTGTGAAAATCAGGAGTTGTACAGCGAGGTTGTCCAAACAGCTCTGTGCTTCACCTTCTATTTGATTCACAACCTGGCTCTTTTCTCGTCCTCCATCTCACTCACGCCTCACACCTCAACGCCAACAAACAAGAGCAACATCTTGGAAGCAAAGTGTCACGTTTTTCTCAAATGGTCGCTAAAAGTAAATGTTAGCTCAAGAGTGACAGTGCGCAGTAGAAAAAAGTGAAGCTATAACTAAAACAAAAAACACTGGCTACTGTTTACTTGTCACTATGTGTGTGGCCACCAGCCTTTTTAAAGATTTGACTTGCCTGAGTAAAACGTGGCAACACAGCTCTCTTGTATTGACATAAGGGTTGCAAAAACTTGAAGAAAAGGGAAAAAAAAGTTGTAAATGGTGAATAGACAACAGCGAGCAGCAGTGTCTTGGCATGACATGTTTGGGTCAACAAGCCGAAAGAAGATCACAGAAGTATAAACTTTTATCGACAAGCCTTGTACAAAATGTTGAAGGCTTTATGTAATGTGTTTTGAAAAATGTATCCTGGTTTGGGTCAGATTTTTTTGTAAAATATGCTAATGTTTCACCTTCTCCTTTTTTTGGTTTGGTTTACATTATGACATAAACATTAAAGGAGACATACTTAGCTTTTTTCAATTACTTGATATTGAACTAAGACATAAAGGTCACTATTTTACATTTTGTTCATTAAAAACAGCAATATTGATCTTAATATACACTATAAAACTACAGAACTGATAAGCCCTGCCTCTTCATAATGACATTTCACCATAAATATTTTTACTGTAACAAGGTTAAACACTCATTAAAGTTGATTTTGTCCCTTTTAAATAATGTTTTTGCTTCATACAAATAAGTTTACCAAATATTTACAAAAAATCAGGGCTGTGGACCTTTAGCTGATTAGTCAGTTAATAGTTCGATGGCGTCTTGGTTGACCAAAAATATAAAATATCAGTCGAAAAAACATTTTTATAAAGATTTATATTCACAACAGCAGAAAGTAGAAGCATGTAGTGAGAAATTTAGCATGAATTTAAATGTGCCTTTTCCAAATAACTACACTGTTAGTCATTTGTTTGCTACTATTAAACATTTGTAATTATGTGATCTTATAGTTTTGTCAGTGAACAGTGATTAAAGATACAATACATGGTCAAATCATGGCGTTATTTTTCCAGTGCCACGCCTAATGGATGCACTGAGCGTTTCCTTAATCGAACAAGATTTTCTTCGGTCAATTACAGCCTGAGAAAAAGTATAAAGCGGAATCTGAGACGTACAACTAAACTTTGCGTCCCCATTTTGTGGCGCACACTTTTTCCATTTGGCCACTGGTGCACCATGACACATTCGCATTATACTTGACCAACATTTAATCATCATACAGTGTAAGTGACATGGGCGAGATCCTATCTGTGACTGAAAACCATTAAGTGCATTCCTTGTGGGCCAACGGGAAATCCCTCAACAGATAAAAACTGCACATGTACAGCTACGAAGGCGTCAAATCAACACCTTCTAAGCAAGTGCTGAAAGACTACCCAACCTCAGTCAATTTGCCACCGCACTCTTTGCTATAGTTTTCCTTGCACGCTTAATCCGCAACCGCAAAAATGCCGCCTTCATAAGCTAATGTTTACAGCTTTCGTGTTGGCTTATCACATATCCAGCTTCTAATGCCTGCGAATTCGTCTTCCTGAGCCCATTGAGAACACAAAACATGACGTTGGGGAAAGCACATCCTCAGCAGTTAGCTTGACTGGTAGCGGGTGTTGACAGAAACGCATGACCTCATCCGCTAGAATCCATTTTCAGCTCAAAGGCAAAAGAAAAAAGGGGAAGGAACTGAAGAATTGATGAATGCAAGATTTGATGTAATAGGAAGACAAATTGGCAGAAAGGATTGAAAAGGTAAGGGGAGCCAAAAAAACAGGAGTTGAAGGAACTAGGAAGAATGCAGAAGAGAACAAAGGGAAGAGTGAATGAACTGAAAGTAAAGAGAGCACCTGGCAGACAGTCACAATGCTCTGCGACTTCAAAGGATTGTTGCCAAAGGTGGATCAGATTTGGTATGCTGCGATGAAGTTTGATGGGATGTCAAGCCACATGCTAAAAGCTGGTTGGTCTTGTACACATCTTTACTTATCGTTCGGTGACAAAGGAGAAGTCTGAGCAAGTACAATACTACATGGTATCGATGTCAATTCTCATGCACACATAGAATCAAATGTTAGTAAATGAGTGAAATGCACTGCTTATATTTTACTTTATCGGTACAGAAATTAATGTTTTATTTTTTCAAATACAAAACTCACTGGTATCAAATCAATATTGTAATACCTGACATAGTATTACTTGTTATCGGTTCGAAACAAAACTCACTGTTCATCACTTAAATAGTTGACTTGTTCGCAATAACTTGAAGTTTTTTTGTTTTGATCACTGCTGTAGTCCAAAAGTTCCCAACCTTTTTTGTTTTGCATACTCCCCAAGTTTTGTTTCACACTCAAGAGTACCCCTTAACTTGAGTTTCAGGCAAATAAATGGGTTTACTAGTAGCATATCGTCATTTGTTTGTATTATATTTTTGTTTTGATTATATTTATGTTCCAAAATACTCCAAAAAGATGCTACATTTACAACTAATGACACTTTTTTATTCAGATAAAAGTATAGTTCATTTTCATTTAAAACCTGAAACCATGCTAAGTACCCCCTGGTATTTCCTCATGTACCCCTTGGAGTCCCCGTACCCCTGGTTGGGAAACACTGCTGTAGTGAACGGATATAGTGTTGTTGGAAATTGGTTTTATATTTTTCCTTTGATCTGAAGAGGATGGTTTAGTTAAAATGGTAAATGGTGACATTTAACCCTTTTCTACCTTGACTAATGAATAGTCAAAATTCTTTCAAAGTCTAAACTCCGCTCCAAACTAAAAAGGACCCAAGCATATTATTGACGATAAGAAATTAATCTCAACTGCACAGCAAACCGGCCGATGCCAAAACCACTCTGATGATGTGCGGACTATTACAAATTCAAGTAGCCTCAAACATACATTAACTGTGAGTGTGTCTACAGGGCTTTCTGCGCAAACCACTGTAGAGACAGGTTTCAGAGTCCATTATTTCTCCATCAGCTCATTTTTTGTTCAATCTCAGCCATGTTAAATGAATTAAAATCGAAAGACAGGGAGCTAGTTAGTTCGCTGAAGTGAGAAGCTGACACACCTTCTCAGCATAATAATACTAAGCATATGAGACGTCGACAAAAATAAGACGAACAGCAATGATTTTGTTGATCTGCATGTCCAGTTTGATTACAGTCTCAAATCTGACATCTTCTTATATTTGGGTGGCAAAAATGAAAATCTCCATATGTTTTTTGGCGTATCCCAGTAATGTTAATCGGATTTTTATTGGCAAACCAACAGGAACGTGCTAAAATGTGTCTTTAACTCTATTAGCGGATGTTTGAGTGAATGTGAGAGGACCATAAAAAACGACTCAATGTTTTCCATATCTTCCAAACAACATTCCACACATTAACTAGGCCTTTCATAAACTGCGGTTAGACTATGACTTGCCTCCCTGTTTCTTGACGGAGTGGATAATAAAACAGCTTGTGACCCTTTCCACTTACGATCCTCCGTCCATTACCTAAATGGACGCCACTCTTCACTATCGATCAAAAACACTACTCTTCTTCACTTCTGGTCATTTTTTATCTTGTTACCTTTGCGTTCATCTGCATTGCTCTTCCAGTGCTTTCCGTAGCCGCTGATGGGGCGATAAATCAAGCACCACTCCTTGTAATTATCATCAAGAGACCAACTTAACACCTTTTCCGTGACCCTCAAATCTCCATATTGGAAAAGATATCTTTGCAGTTACATTCAATGACGGCTGTCCTTTAGGCTTTACCTGTTCTGAATGCTAGACAATGGTAATGAATTATGACTTACAAGAGCAGTAATGGAGGCTCTAACTTGATGCGAGGTGCTGGGATCGTTCAGAGAGCCGTCAGCCGTGAAAATGTCAGCCATGATGTAGTGCGGCGGGTGCGACTTTATATGACATCATCAGTATGCTGCCGCGGTAGGCATGATGGCAAGTTGAATGTTCCAACCACAAGGTCTTGCAAAGTGTCAAAAACTGTTTGATCACTTGGAGCTTAAGTTTCATTTATTGGGTTTCAAAGTCAAAATAACAAAACTATGACCCGACTATAAATAAAGTTTTATAAAATACAATATTCAACATGTGAAATTCAGAATCATCTCACTAACCCTTGTTCACAAAATTTGTTCTCTGCATTTGACCCATCCGTCAAGCAATGGATGACCGCAATTTGGCGTGCGGTACCTTATTTCAATCGTCGAGTAGCTACCCAGTGCATATTTTAGTTGGATGAGAAAACTGGACAGACCCAAACAGAAGACAAGAAAAGAACATGCAAATTCTTAAGGATTATGTGATTAAATAGCATTTCTCCCCTGTGCTGGCAGCTCAGTTCTTGTTATCTTGACCTATGTCTCCAAAGGTTTAATTACTCTCTACAACGGAAGCATGGACTAGACTCTAATACACACAATCACAATGTCTTAGGGTTCATGTCTCAAGGTCCCAGGTCACATTCTGACTCCTAAATAAGAACTCTAATCTTCTTTCAACTCTCAGGGTACTTCAATTTCTTCTAGTCTGGTAATCTAAATGTTGCATTGGGAAGACACAACTTTCAGAATTGTAATACAGTGCACGTATCACAAACAGCATTTTAGAACTCATCAAAACGGTGTTCACTTCAAGTCAATACATGAAACCTAACAGTGTGCAGTGTGTAAGACAGAAGGACACTGGATATAGCCTGTAATCCCAGTATTTAGACTGTGGCAGACGCCCTTCTACTTGGTGTCTGCTGGTGCCACTTTTGGTGCCAACTCAAGCAAACTAGAGGCTGCAATCAGAACACGCCATCCCAGTGGATTAATGCGAGCGTCCAGCCTTCACCACACAGGCCTATTAAGACTCTTCACTCTGTCGGGCGTATGCACCACCCAGGCCACAGATGTATACAGCGAGAACAGCACTCATCTCCTGTCAAGCAGCTGTTTTCAAATATATGGTCAGATGTGTTAAGCTAACGCAAGAGGCACATGAAAGAGGTCTGTTGAGGTGCTTCAAACTTGAAACAATACTTCTTTTCCATACACATTTTTTGGTCATGTAACATTGTGGTTGTAGCATGCCGGTGTTGTTAATAGTAGTCACACTTAAAATGTTCATTCATCAGCATCTGAGATCGATTCCCGTTACTATTCGTGTTCTCACAAAATGTAGTACAATGAGTAAAATGGTGACAGCCGTATGATACCAGCATAATTTGGATTTGCATAGTTCAGAATCTGCGGATTTTCCTTCCACATATTTCCTCTGAAAACACAAGAACCAAACGTAAAACACAGACACCTGCCCTCACATTCATTTATCCAAAAATAACCAATATGCTCATTTTAATCACTACTTACAGTGATTGGGAGACTTGTTTCCAACTTGTGTCTCGTCAAGAGAGGAGAGAAAAGTACATGTTAATTTCTCGTATTTACTTTGGTATGACTGAAACTTTGTGAGATTTCCCGCATCGTCAGCCAACGCCGAATACTCCTGACTTGAAACACCAACACACTTCTTTCTCTGTTTAGTCTTTCATCATTGGCATACGGCGGTTTATGTTCATTGGAGAGCCCATATACTACTGTGAAATCGCGAGAGCTTGACTATTTCCATGTGTCCGCTTTTATTGCCAGCTTCCTGCCTTTCGCTAATGTGGATTTTATCAACTCAGCATGGGCATATTGAGCGAGATATGTTTTATTTTCCAAGTATGCTCAACTTCCACTGGGACTGTATTCTTATGTCCAAGCTACATAGTATAAAAGACCTTCTAATAAAAGCACACACATTCGATCGTCGCATTCGCACTTAAGAATAATGCGCTTTGGGGGCAAAATAAATCACTGTTAGATCACAAGCCCGTGCCGCCCAACTGTCAAGCCTCTTGGCCTCGGGTGCACCACTATAAATGAAATTTCATAGACCAAGAAAACATGCATTACCGTTTCCCTCTATATTTCAAGGCTGTCAGATGAAAAAAAAATGGGGTGAAAAGGCAGACGGGACTATACTGTACAGCTGGTAAAAGTTTCAGACCGATGCTTTGAGTGGAGCATTTAAAGCAGCGGGGAGTAGGAGGTTAAGAGAGTGAGAATATAGCTAAATATGGAAAACATGAGGATGCTGGCTACGGAGCAACGGGGGATGAAGAAAAGCCTGGTTTTGACATGGCTCTGTCAAACCAACGTAATTACTAAACACCCCAAATTACATAGCCTCATTTAGTTGCACCCTATCATTTGCCCCTTTCCGCGCAGCGCTCTTTTTACTCGTTTTTCTGTTCCAACCCCCTTTTTTCTCTCTCTTTCTTCGCTTCCTCAAACATTTTTCCCCCATTTATGACTCTGTGTTCCTCCACCTGTGGTTCTTTGGCGACCTTCGATATTATGTTGTGTTGTAAAGAGTTTATTTTCGAGCCGACTGCCTTCCCTGACCCTGTTTGCATATATCTTCCGAGCGTGTACAAGAGGCGTGCAAATAGGCAGCTTATTTGACTGCGTTGAAATGATGTATGGCCCTGATCTTTGGCGCTGATAGCAGAATGGACTCAAGTGTTGCCGTGGAATTTGGTAAACAGTTTCAAGGGTTGACGAGGGCATTGTTTGACCAAGACACACCGTTGTTCTTCCAGGCAAATAAACGTGGCTTGTTGGAGGAACGTTTAGATGCATTTCTGGCATAACACTGAAAAAGGAGGTGCTTTTAATACACTATAGATAAGGAATAATAATTTTAAAAATCAGAGTAAGCTTTAGAAATTCAAGGAGATATTTAAGTACACGTGAGACAATGAGAGACAACAAAATTTTTTAAATTACCAAATATTAATTGACATTTAACTTGTAGTTTTTCAATATTGCATGTTCTTGGTAGGTTGTCATATTAAATTTAAGCATCTCAAGTATCATATTCTTCTAAAATTACAGAAAAACAGAAAATCAAAGTCATATTTACAAAATGTTTTGGCCATTTTGTTTCAGATTAGATTTAATAACCTCAAAACAGACTTGATAAAACATTAATATCATAATTATATTTTCAATTTCAATTTTGTCATGTAACCAAAATTTTCAATCAATTAAATCATAATAAAATCACAAAGCACAGAGCATGGTACACCGGACTGAACTAGAACCAGAATTGAATTAATCCAAGATGTGTTTTTCTTTAACATCACCACCTTTCATCTATAAATTACACCATGACACATTCACACAAACCTTACAAATGCATAAAACAACACAGTCTCACAAAACATATGCAATACGCCGCGGGGTCGTTCTGTTTGACTGCCCTGAGCCTTCGACGCTGTTTGAACTTTACCCTTGTCACGTTCGAATGAGTCTGGAGGGGAAAAGGGGGGCAGGGGGCTTCCAAGGGTTCCACTTTACATGGATGAGGTCGCCCAGGGCTCGGCGACCAGACAAAGGGCCCAGTTGTGGCGAGTGTCTACGGGTCACGGGGCGGGGTCGTGCGGGTCAGGCGTACATCCCGGGACCCTCTTTCTTTCTCTTTCTGTCCGAGCTTCCTTCTCTTCTCTTCCTCTCCTTCATCCATCTTGCTTTTCAGTCGCGAGGAAGGGAGAGGAGGATCCAGGGGGGGACAATGAGCTTCTTCTGCCTCACAGTTCTCCCCAGCAGCGGGATGCAGGGGACCCTCTGGCAAAGCCCTTCTCATCTCCATCTATTCAGCATTCAACCCCCAATTTCGACCACCATCTTCTCACGATCAATTCAGGCAGAATAGTCTATGTATGAAAGGAAATACAAATGCTTTTATGTTCTTAATAGGATGACATAGCTCAGCAATGGCAAAGCATGAAACACTTTTGGACCAGCGAGATGTGAATTTAGTCGATAGACACTTTGTAACATTTCCCAAGTTGTCAAATTTGCCTATGTAAATAAATTTCAGCTTTCTATTACAGGTATTGTTATTCTTTTATTGAGTTATGTTCCACAGTATGGCATTAAACTCAACTATATCTTTGGAGCCAAGCAGGTGACGATGGCAACACAAAACATCCAATGAAATTAAGTTGCGGCACATCTTGTTCTGAGTATAAATCTTATTTGGTGCAAATTCTGTCAAAAAGGTCCATGTTCAAATTAAATCCGAATATATTATTTTCCATTGTTCAAATGTCAGTTATAATTTCGGTCGAGTCTTGATCGTTGTTGAGGTGTGTGTGCAATGGCTTTCTTTCCTGTCGTCAAAAGTATGTTCCAAAGGTTTATTGTATCAAGAATGCGTGTTGTCAAGGCAAATTATAGTATTTAAATGTAATGACATTTCCATGGAGACAAGCAGGTTACATACAGCACCTTTAAATAATTATTCACATGAGTCTAAATGATAATTTATTTTACTATAAGTGTCGCGTTCGTATCACCTAACCTCATATATGGGTTCTGCCAATCACTGAGTGGGCCCCATGTGTTGTGCACAGTTTGATTGACAGCTCAGACAGTGGGCTAGGGCAATTTGATCTGTTATTATCTACACTGACAGCCATTATAATTTGGTGGCCTTGAATGAAATAATATGTAAAAACAAAGCCTTTTTTGTTGAACTAGTAGTTTTACACATTTGGAAAATGTGTAAAACGTTCAATATGAGGTTCTGATTTGAAAAAAAGCAGAAAACTAGACTTTACCACTTACTTTAATTCCCCACCTGACAGTTCAATATCCCCCACTACACTAGCCCCTACTTCTCATTCAGCCTGTTTTCCTGGGTTGTCTAAGCTCTGGGCCCCCATAGGCGTCCCTCCAGCTGGCACTACAAGCTGACCTTTGCCACAAGCTAACCACTCCAACACGCACACGGAAGCCGGCACGCACAAATTCAGCGGGATCAAGCACGAGCACCGAAGAGGCCACGGTACGACACAAAATGACATCCTTGTTCGTCTTTCAGGAGAAGGGTCAAACTGAATCGCAACATCCCCCTCCCGAAGCCCTTCATTTGGGCCGCTTTGACCCCGTAGTGCTTGTAGTTGCACCTTAGCGAAGGGGGCTAACCCTTCGAAAGTGGCAGTCTTTCCGTGCTCCAAATGTGATTAATTTGCCACATTCAGTAGGGTTGTTCTCCAGCACATAATAGAAATGGACTGTCGAGGAGTCCATTAAAAACGCCTTGAAAGCCAGAGGGCCCCCATCCCGGGCACTTGGCAACAAGCGGGAGGTCATGGCGCAGTCAAGAAGTTACTAAATGTGAGAGCAAGCGTGTGGGAGGGTGAGAAAAAATGACACCGCACAGCATGCTTGGGTTTTTCTTAATTCTTTCCCAAGAGATGGACTGTTTTGTTAGTGTTGCGTGTCATAATATCTCACAATAATTCAGCGGAACAAGTGGAGTTTCGGCGCTGTGATGGGAGCCCATTACAAGCAATTTCTGAGGTAACCAATCATGAAAGACAATTAACGTGAAAGCCATTAAAATGATCCGCCATATTTCACGAAAAATCACAAAAGCAGGGCAAGTCATTGTGCATTTTTGGGGTGTGCTTTGTTGCAAAAGATAAATTAGATTAGAAGTTTTTCCAGACAATGTTTTCCAGTAGAGACCTGTGCTTAACTTCATGGTCATTTATTAGCATTTGTCAACATTCATAAAAAGCCAGAGAATTCTGATTATGTTTTGCGCAACAGTAAGAAATGTTTAATCATCATCCATTGCATGCCTTGCTCGCTTTTATATATTTTTTTATAGATTGTTAGTTTACTTTTGAAGGTTGGACTTAAACTGGTGGTGACTTGCCATGAAACTGTGCTTCGACCTTACTACTACAATTAACAATCTAAAGCAACATACTGCATTTTATCTTTTGAATGTGCAAAAGTCCTCAAAACATTACTTATAAACACAAACTGATGCTCATGAATAGGTTATCCTTCAGCAAGTTCGGTGCACTTTTGTAAATCATATCAAGTATGAAGAAAACTTAATGGATAAATGAACAATGTACCTTCTTGACCTTCTCGTAAAGTTCATAAACAACTATTTCTTCCTGCTTGCCTTAGGCTTTGCAATAAAAAATTGGCTAACAACATAAAGATGCAGATTCTAAGTCTTTATTTAAAACAACTCTGGTAAAGAATGATTCAGCAATGGTAACGGAATCTAAACTTTAATATATGGTCAATTACAATCAAATGCCTTGAGACCAATAGTGGCCATGTACCGACCTGGAATGTGTTGGCAGCTGATATCCTCATTACACTCGCCGATTTCGCTTACATTTGTCGTTATCCGAATGTTTATTATGCCTCTCGTTTCGTCGGTCCCCTCGCAAACTCTCCGATGCTTGTTTTCATGCTGAGCGCTGGAGCAATGTCGTAATTAGCCCTGATTGATGTAGCATATTAAGCGGCAAACAATTAGCATACAGCATATTGCTACTCTGGCCATCTGAGAATGACTGATGTGGCTGACCCGCGTTGGGCTACTACTCAATAACGCAGTCAGGGGGAGAGCTGCAGCACGAGCAGGCAACACTTCCAAATGTTTTGTTCTAGCAACTTTTTAAGTGATTTTTCTCATAAACAAGTCGATTTGCTTTGTTGCTTTGTGCATTAAAGATTGAAAGGACTCATGGGGAATTTAAGGGCTGCACTGAATTGCTCGATATAGTTGATATGTGCAAGATGATTGTACAGACAGTGTTACAAATGGGCCATTTGTAGTTCCAGAACATATTATTTTTAGTAAACGTGCGGGGTAGAGAATAAAAATAGCAGTGGTAGTAAAGAAGGGTAATTAAACGATACTCCTTGTTCTAATGGCACTACTACAACAAGATGCATCTATTGCTATTACTATTGTAACTATTGCTGCTGTTGCTGATACATCTACTCTAAAGTGTACTCTAAATGTCATTTTCATTCCATTTCATCTTCCTAAAAGGGGTGCAAAATCTAATGCAATCGAATCGAATTCTAAATCGAAAGTGGTTATTGCAATTATCAAATCACAAAGACTGCAAGAATTGAATGTCCTCTGCAAAGAACAAAATATACTTCTATTTTAAGGAAAAAGCATGTATAGACCTCAACAAACATGTTCTGAAACGCATGGGATTCTTGAATTACTTTATCAGTTTGTATTTCAATCTTCTTTCAAATGTTTCCTGCTCCCGGTGTTGTTTACAATGTGCGCAATCAACAGAATCTTACATTATAAACATGAATCGCTTAAAAAAACAGAACATCGCTGCATTATTCAACCATCTTAATTATGTCATGCAAATGTACCGTTTAGTTGTTATAAGCCATTGTCCTCCCACAGGTAAATTCACTCTATCATTAAGAAACACTCTACTGGACGGCAGTGAAGGGAGAAGCTGTTCTTTTGTGCGCTTGTCGATCATCGCTGGTAGTTTACACAGGGCTGTATAACAAAGCAGAAAAGATTACAGGTGTACACAGACATGGGGCAACTGACTGGACGCCATTTTGCAGACGAGTGAGAAGCATCCATACGCACTGACAGGACTGATATATAGCCTATACTTTACTCGAGCACAAGGGCGAGACAACTGAGTTTTGTTGTTTGCATTTGGGCCTGTTGCGCACAATAAATGTGATTAGTGATTGGGGAAATTAGGGCAGTAGTTTAAAGGGGCAACAATTTGGTTGTATATTATTTCGATTCATTTGAGTCCATATTATCACCAATCAGTGCATTCGGTCCATGATAAATATATACAAACTATTTATTATTATGATTATTAATGAATTTCGAGAATTTGCACATGAAAGGATGCAACTATAACTATGTATCTGGGCCTCAAAACTCCTGCCATGGACACGATAAATGGATACCTTTAGAGCATACTCTTGGCAGAAGGGAAGAAATGGATGACAAAAAATGAACCGGCGATCAAGGACTGGACTGAAAGTATAATGAAAATTGGCAAAATGGGAAGAAAAATGCATTCGGACATGGACAAAGAACCATTTTGATGCCTTTGAAGCAAACACACTGTATTTAGGACTATGAAAAATGTTTGTATGTTCTCTCTCTGTGTCTTGTTTCCGTTCTTTTATTTGGAACTTAAAAAAAGAAAAGAAAGTATGCAACAAAGATCCAAATTGTAGACTTTTGTGCACCTTATCATATTGAGCAAACTCTGGGTGGTTTTGTTTATCCACCCACCACCATTATCCACCAATTTACTGCAAGTCTTTTGCAATAAACCTTTTTCTAGCAAAACCTACTAAACATAACTTTGCGAAGACACACAATTCACTGGTAATAAAATTTGACAGATTTAAAGCACCTCTTCTTCCTCATCTCCGCTTAGTGTATTACACGTAACTCACTACACGACCTCCAGAGTTGGCAAATCCCTGGGAGGGCTCCTACGGCAGCTCCAAACCCCGCCAGTAGCTCCCTACCTGGGCCTTTGCTTCAGATATTTCCCCCGGGAGCCCAAGAGACACAGCTGAGGCAGTCCTGGAGGTATACACATAAATTGAATACTTCTGGGAGGATTTAGGAGGTGAAAAAGACAGAGAGGGCTTGAAAACCATATGAAAGGAGGAAGCAGTCCAAAAATGTTGAAAGTTGAGCTCCGGAGAGGGATAAGAGAACCAGCAAAGTACTCTTTTATGTGATATCAAAGCCCGGTGCTATTCCCCCGGGTGTAGGCAGGTATGGCCGGGCATGTTTCCAAAATGCAAATGAGACAACAGGTGAGGGCAGGTGACTAATGTGGTCTTTTGCACAACAATGGGAAAGCTATTGCCTTCTGGGTTTTGTCCACTTCACTTTGTGCCGGTGTGTTTTTGTTCTTTATCTAATGTCAAGTGGCTAGCTAGCTCTGGTTGCCCTGTTCACACCTAAAGCAATGGATTTCTTTTGTGGAGACCAAATTGTAACAGGGTAAATGTTATGTACGAAAGAGGACTGTTTACTTTCATCAATTGTGGTTAATTTGTTAAATGCGTCACAAAAGAGTCAGCCCTTTTCAGTGGCAGCTGAGGATGTCACAGTATCAAATTTCAATGTTTCGAGTCATGTGAGAAAAAACATCACGGTTTAACGATTATTTACGATAACCGAGACCATGACCAAACAATATTTTTTAATAATTTTCTTTCATTCTTATTGTCTAACACATTGCTATTCCTCAAGTTTGTGACCAGCTTTATGAAATTGTACAAAACATAGTAAATGCCAGGCAAAGTACTTTACATTTAAATGCATTTTTGTGAACAATACTTTGAATTAAAAAGCTGTAATTGCTTCTATAATAGACATGATCCTATTTTGTTATGACCTGAATAATCACAATTATCGATTAACCAAATAATCTTGACATCTCTAATTTCAGTTCAACATCCACATTTAAATACACACCTGTCACATACCAGTAACAAATACGAGCTGAAAAAACAAATGTGTCCAAAAATGTAACATGCCGTATTTTGTACAGTGTTGCATTATGTGAAATCCTACAATCAGGACATTCTGCACACTTAAAAGAAGTCTTTCATTGCGAGCCAGAATGCATTTCCAGCTTAGATTTGATAAGCAGAGTCCCGGCTACAAGTGAGTGCTCAGAGCTGGGCACAAAGGACGCATTTTGACGCCGCATTCAAATCAGGTACTTAAATCTGTCAAGCTTGTTTTACATTCTGGATCAAGCCAGACTTCTGCCTATGGAGACGTGGCTTTTAGCATGCGCACCTGTGGAAGTATGATTCAACTTTCTACTGAAGAGAGAGTAGTGAAGTACAAGAAATACTAGAGCTGTAGTCAAGACATCCTCTGCACATTAATTTGTCGACTATAAGGGAGCTACGTGTTGTGATAGCAAACGCTTTAATGATCTGACTATGTATCTGAGAAGAAGTGCAATGGCAAGAGTTCAATTGTGTATTAATATGTAAAAAGGCAGATTAAACTCACAATTTACCAACTACTCTACTCACTACAAACCTTCTCTTTTCTGCTGTGGTCAACATGAATCTGTTTATCTTGATCTGTAATTTATAAAATGTAGTCGACTAAGACTCCATCCACTGATCAATTGACTTGAAGATTTACAGCCCTAAAAATGCATGTATTTTATTGACAACATTTTCTTGATTTGTAAAATTGTGCTGATTACAGATGACATTTATCTGGATCTTTGCATAATTAAAATCCAAATAGCGCACGGCGATGTTGAGGGAACAGCTTGTACTTCAAAATCTCTTGCATACTTTTACATTTTGTTACTGTTGTTTTGACCACTGCAAAACCGTGGCTGTTAGCATGAAGACCCGACAGACAAACACTGACATTTACCGAGGGCTGTTGTGTGGGTGTATAACAGTTGGGAGATGCTGACTTGCTTATATGCACACTACAGAGATGTGTGCGTGCCCCCTTTGATGCAGTGTTAAAAGAACGCTCGCAAAAAGCCACAGGGGACGTAGGGCACCCCTGTCTACCGCCAGCCGAAAAGGTCAAACTCTTCAATATTAACTCTTATTCGGGTCGCCACGCTGATTATACTACAATAACCATTTTACGGAGCCCTTCTAGACCTCCATAAAACAAAAGACTTTTTCTTGACACGTGCGTTTGGAACTGGAAACCCACCCCAAGAGAGAGAATGCTGTCGGCGCCCTCAATCCAGACAGGACATAAACAGGTTCTCAACACAATCTGCAACAATCGTGACCCCATTAAGAAGGTCTGAAGGCCCTAAAAGACCCCTACGAAGTGAAACGGAAACACAACTTGATACGGTGTGAACGTATATGCAGACAACGCGTACAACAGGCAGGAAGGCAGGATAATTTTAAGGCTCGTGGAGACTGGCATAGGTTTTCATTTGGGACATGACCAAAACGTCTAGCAATGGCTATCGGCACATCGTCACAAAGCACCAGACAGGAGCTAAAGGGGATATTTCATGAGTCATTCACCACCCAAAACCTCCCTGTTCCCACATTTGTGTAAGTAACAACACATGCAGTGGGGAATTCACTTTGGAGTATGTTTTAAGACGGTAAGTTGTTCCCGCGAACTGTAGCTCAATAGTTTGATAGCTCTATAAATGATTCAAAGGTAGGCATCTGAACAATGTTTTAAAATCAAGGTACGTTTTCAGTCTGAGGTTTTCAATTTTTTATCCCTTTAACTGAAAATGACTTTTGGATCGAAGTCAAAACCTCTTGATTTTAAAAACATTGTCCAGATGAAAACCTTAGAATGAAACCCTTTCTACGATGGATCAATCCTGGACGAATGAAGGATAACACAAAGATTACATTTATCTTGAATAAATGGAGTCATAAGATTACAGGTCAGGACAAGTCAGAATAAAACATAGTTTCCATTGATATTACCACTTAAAGTATATGATAGAAGTTGGAGGAAGTGATTGCCTAATTCAAAGTTCAGCATTTAAGAATTGTAAAGGTTGGGCTGGACAATGTGACCAATTTTTGTATTACTTTTAAAATCCTCTTACGGATTGATCTTGAGTTTCGATTACCTTGCCTTTCAATAGTATTTTCTTGAACATAAACAATACAGACTTTGGAACATTACCATTCAACACTAAAAATATTACCGACAGAACATTGGCTGCAGACCTCTCGACCTTTGCATACCAACTGACGATTAGAAAAGACCGATTCGCGATCTTGATCATGTAAGGATTAAGGATTTCGCTGTCATTATCCATACAAGATTAAGAATGAAAATCCATGGACGACGATGTGTATATTTTCCAGATGTCATGTAGGAACGGTAAACTGAACCCATATTTAAAAATCCTAAATGTGATGAAATAATAGACTACTTAGACGCAATAATATGTGACTCTTTTATGTGGTTTAGGCCTCTTAAGAGTTGACAAGTTTTTTGTATTGTGAATGAGGTTAGCGCGTAGCCTCCCTAAGCCACTTTCCCCATTGTAACACTCATGTCACAACCCTAATAAATTACGTTAATTCAAATATGATTTCTGTCAAACCAGTTCTGAAACAAGGTCTTTGTTTCGGTGACGCGTCTGAAAGTTAATAAATCATCGCATGCCTTCCTGTTGACAGAGCAAGCTTGTACAGGCCTAGCTAACAATTGGGTGTGCATGCTCCTCATACTCCCCCAGCCTTCACTCCTGTCAATAATTACTGCGACAAAATAGACTTTTCACCTTTCAGAGTCACATATAACAAAATAAAATATATAACTCAATTTAATTTACTTGATTTAAGTAGGCTACATTCAATTAGCTGTGGACATTCTGACTTATTTCACGTGCAACTGAAACAAAGCAGAAATATTTAGTCATATTTACATTCATTAGCTAAAAACTGTCAAAAGTTAGTTGTTTTAATTTTAGTAAACAGTTTTTACAGTGTGGTATTTCGATTGCTGTCAAGCCGAGGAAAAAATGTCAGAATTTAATTAACCTAGCATAAACTACAGAATGGCGACAAGGCTACAAAGATGATAAATATACAAAAATGGAGCTGGAGTGAATTAATTCTGGCTCCGTGGTGGGTTTGGATGACACCTTCAGAAACGCGCGGCTAAAGCTGTCAGCTGTGACGCCTTCTTTCTTGCACTGAATCACCCTAATCCGCGCTAATACGGCACTGCTAAATGTCTGTCTTCTCGCCTCTCTACGCCGCGACTCATATTAGCCCGGTGTTGTGTTAAATTAGCAGGCAGTGCGGTTCTTTCCATTGTAGCGGCAGTGAAAAAAGTGTGAATAAAAACAGATTTTACAGGGTGAAATGCAACTTTTTCAGCGTTTTAATTTGGCTAGGGTAAGTGAGTTGTAATTCCGACATTTCTATGTCGTAAATGCTTTTTTAAAGAAGCTGCAAAAGTCATTTTCTCAGTTGGTAAAATTATTCCACTTTGAGGTACAAAATCTATTACAAACTAAAGCAATTTTTGCCTGTACTTTCCTAAAATTGCTAGTTCTTTCTCCTAAAGCAATATGCAATGCACGTTACACCCCATGAAATTCAGACACTAGCTCACTGAGATTCGGCAGTCACCCCTCATCATCATTCACATCATTCCTTGAAATGGGGAATGAGGAAAAACTCTACAGTAAAATGAACGTTTACCAATTTTGTGGCTAATTAGCGGCATGGCTCATGTGACAAACTTAAGCTTAAAGGCCCTTTTCTGTTTTGAGTGTTTATGTACCCAATTTTTTGCATGTAATAAAGTAAAATATGTTTAGCCCTTTTTGTGCTTTCTTTGCATCTATTTACAGAGCATTTTATTCCACGAGAAGCAGGAAGTGTGCCTTTAGCATGCTAATGTTTGTTAGCTTTACCTGGAATGGCAAAACATGTGAAAAGTGCTTTTAAACTCATTGCGGTGAATATGTTAGTTAAGTGTGCAATACATGTGGACTGCTGTAAAGAGTTTTAAATAAACTAGTTCTGTTTTTCACATTTCAAAACAGTAAAAATTAAGTACAGCACCTTTAAACGGCAAAACAATACAAAAACACTATAACCAAGACTCAAGACAAGAGGACATAACCTAACCTAAACCAGGACTGAAACAAACCCAATGATTTCCAAGTACTTTTACCACAGTTTGAGAAGCATTGGGAAAGCTGTGGTGCAAATATTCAAAAGTCCATGCACAGTAAGCACTTTTCTGAGTTTAGGAAAGACTTCAAAATAAACCCATATTGAAGACATTAGTTTTCCCTGTCCGGGGGGCTTGAGCGAAAACAACTCCCTGAATATGCTGTGAGTCCTGTATTGAAGTTGGCCACCTCCAAGCCACTGCTCTGAATAAATCACATTTACCTGTTTGAGATGCCAAACAGTGTCCTATCTCGAGGCAAAAAAATTACTTCTAGCCACAAAGGCAGCCATGACGGATCTTCGCCCCGCTCCTCTATCTACAGCTACGGAGATGTGGGCCATTCCTGCATGAGAAATGGAGCTCTATAGAAGCTGTAGGACCAATCCATCATGGCTGACAATTGGAAAAGGACAGCCAGGTAACATTAACAGCATGACAGGGAGGGAATGAAGAGGGCGGATGAGGTTTTACATACAAAATACACACTTCCAATTGTTGGAAATGGCCACAGTCTTATAGCCGGTATATGACTTATATTTCTTGCCGTCCAGCGCAGGTTGCAAAGTAAACACGTTATACAAATTAGATGGAGCACTCGACATGATGAATTGCTCCCAGCATGACTGATTGAACTAGTCATTTCCCATTCAAATAAGGGCAATGAAGAAAGTAAATCTCATTATCATTGACCCCAAAATATGTGCTAATTTCAAAATAGCACAAGGCCAAACTGTTTTATTGTGATATAAAAGAGAAAATTTGCGATAACAATATACTTGATATAAATGACTGTAGACTAAATACTTATCAATGGCACCAATATTTGACTTGTTTAAAGGTGCTTTACTCATTGTTTTCACGTAAAAAACTAAAATCAGTTCTGCCTCAGCATAGATATGTTGTAAAAGCATCTATTTAGATCAAAATGATACCACTGTGTGCTGTCTGTGTGCAATTATAGAGCGTAGAACCTTTAAGGATATTTAATATATGTTCAATTTTTATCATTTTGCTTCCACTTCCCGCCTCAACATTGGTTTTTAAAGCATCTCCAGCCTTTAGAATTCAAAATTTGCAGCAATATCAGATTCACTTCGCAACTGTGAGGAAAATCTGCTGTAGAATTATATCGCCATGCTCCAGATTTCGTATTGTCCCGAAAGCAAATCACGATATATCATTAATAATATGATATGGCCCAGCACCACTTCAAAATATGACTTTATTTGTATAAAGCAAGAACATATTTAAAGGTTTACTATGTAACATTTCTGGTGGAGGGTCTGGCACCTACTAGTCTCCATGGAGATGTTATTGTCTTTGTCGTCTTTACGCCAAAGGAGACGCCACCAGGTAAATCCACTCACAGTTAGAGTGCTTGTTTTCAAGACATTTTTATCAACAAAATCATCTGTAATCAACGTTAAATGCCCTACTGTCAATCACCCCAGACAAAGCAATTACATCTCCAAGGAGACGCTGAAAAAAGGTGCAGCTTTAATGTTCATACAAGTCATAGATATTTAAACAAACAGACACGGTGTTCGATGCTCATGCTATCGACTACTTAGTGACTCTAGTTCGGTAAGATTTACGTACTTCGGAGTAAGTTAGCTGTTAGCATTAGCTCACAAAACGTCATGAATAGTAAGTGTGTCGGCTGATACCAAACCATCGACAACATTTAGTGTGAGGCCAAAACTTATTAAAAGTCATTGAGTGCTTAAAACTTTTGGCGTTTTAATTTAGATACTAATTAGTGAAACTGTCGTCTGAGCTAAAGGCTAATTACCTTTAAGTTGAGATTTCTGATGTTGTGTGCTTCTGGTAAGTGTCAAGTCACCACTAAACATCTTCTTTTACATGTTACCGGCGAGGAGACTGTATAAACGACAAAATTATCAGGAAATAATGTAATAATATAGCTCAATCTCAGCTCATCTGAGCAATGAGCTGAGATTGCGAATTCCGCGTCTATAAACGTCTACGCTACAAATCCTCCGCATTTGACCCATTCTTCAGTGTCACTGGGGCGACCTTTGCGGCTCAGTGGGTGACCGCAGTGCAGCACATGAGGAACCGTCCACAGATCTACATGCGCGGTCAGGAGTATCCAGCTGGAAGATTAGCTTACTGTGCATGTTTGGGTTCAGCAGACTACAACGCAGAACAATTACCATTTTCAATACATTGCTGCGCATAATTTGGTTTTATTTTTTTAGCCTTGTACATTCCCAATTACACCGCCTGCTGTCTCATCCCCCAGGTGTCTTCTTTTCTTATTTTCACACGCAGAACAATATAATCGGATGTTGCAACCACATGGGAAGGTGCTAAATCACAGACAATGAGAAGCAAATAAAATGCCTTAATTTGCATAGAAACCGCTGTAATGATACGGCACTGAAGACGCAGACAGCCATGAAGCTATACTGATGAGCTCGTGCGTCCAAACATGTACTGTATCTTTTGACTCGGCAGCATGTGTCGAGCTGCAAGATGCTGGGAAACCTGCAAACTAACCGAATTCACAAAAGCACATTCCCAGGCTGTGTTTTCTGCCCCTGCGAAGCACATTTCTTAATTTGCATTGATTGAGGGAGATTGATGAGAAGAGCTGAAGTGCCAGGCAAAGTTTTTACCTTTCAGTCAAGGCTTACAGCTCTCCTCACAGTATTGAGTGGACAGTGAGATGAAGACGTCTTGTTAGCGACCGCGGCCCCGTGAATGTCTATTTATTTGCATAGTCTCCCAAAACAAGCCAACACTTTACATGTTTTCTTTTACATATGGCCACACCTCGTTTCCTCAGTCAATCAAAAGCAATAGCACTGCTTGACTCAAAATATAGTTCACTGCAAAGCAAAAGACTTTGACACCATGAGCAAACAACAAAGTAAACTCTTAAACGTCACAGTGAGCAAAAGATGAATATTCCTCTAGTATTTGACCAACTTTTTTCTCAGTTAATGTCTCACAATACTATATATTTTTGGTGACGCTTTAGATTAAGGTTCCGTAATAAACTCTTTATAATGCATTAATAAGCACTAGTTACGTGTTTCTTAGCACTTATAAAGCATTTACGAGCATTTATCACATGATTATAAAAAAAACCATACATTTAAGCAGCAAATAGATGTTCTGTATAAGCGGTTTATGAACATTTATAAGGTATTATAGGTCTATACACAAATAACTAGTGCTTATTAACAACTTATACATAGTTTACTAAGGAACCTTAATCTAAAGCGTTAACATTTTTTTTTTTTTTTTTGTTCTTATGGTTAAACTGTGACCTGGATAATCAGTTAACCGAAGAAAGTGGACATACCCAGCAGCAGCAGCACAAAAGAATGGGTCAAATGCAAAAAAACAAAGGTAACAAATGTAATAAAAATTGTGTGGTATGATGGGCAGGGCCTAAAATTGTTATCACGATATAAAGAGAAAATTGCGATAACGACAATTGACAATGTAACGCAAGACAAAATTCTTAATTAATGATGTTTAAATCCTGGTCAGAAGCTCTGTTTCCACTCCTTACAGCCTTGTCCGATCATTACTAGTGTTTTTAGCATCAGCAGAACCTCCACAGTTGGTGTTAATGCGTCTCAAGGCGATTGCTATTAGCTGTAATCGCTGCGCAATGAGGAAACTCTCCTGCAATGCACGCGGAATTACATTGGGATATTACACATTTTCTATTGCCTCGAACGCAAATAACAATATACAGTATATACAATATGATACGTCCCCGCCCTTTTCCTAAGCCAGATTCACATTAGAACAAACGATCCGTCGAAATCCAACGCATTAGCTCGCCTCGGTCGCTCCCTCGTCATCGTTCTACGTCCAGCGCGTCTGCATATCGCCAGTGTCACCCGAGGACAGTCCGGCCCCGGAACAAACCCTGCTGTATCACTGTATCGAGGCCCTGGACACAGCCGTGCTTGTGTCAGCCCTCCCCGTGCACCGCTTCTATTCCGCCGTCAGCATTGTTGGTGTTTTGCTTTGTCTGGACCTTGTGTGTAGGTGTTTCATCCTGCCTCCTGGGGTCGCCTGATCTGTGGCTGTTCGGAAGGTCAGAGATTGGAGGGTGGGAGGGGTCAGTCATCGTTCCATCTCTCTTTCATGTGCTCTCATTTCTCTCCTGGTATGTGGACTTTATTAAATTTTCCTCCGGGTGGGAGATAGAGAAGACAGGAGGGGCTCAGGGGAGTCATCCCTTCTTAGGCGCTTTCATCTATCCCTTCCTCTTTCATTCCTGCGCGGGGACGCTGGTGTGGAGGGCCCTCTCTGTGCCCTTCTTGTGGCACCGTGCACCGCGGCAGCAACGCGATTTCATCTGGAGGTCATAGCGGGAAAACTGATAAAAAGTCGCTCAATCTCCCAAATCGCATTTTCAGTGACTGTCAAGGATTGTCAAGGTTCTATAGGGATGTATATGCAGCAAAGTCTGTAAATTAAATCAGCGCTGGTACTGTAGCTGCATACGGTGGCATCTTCCAACTCTAATAAACTACCAAATATTGTACCGACCCTTTCACATTTATTTAGAGTTTTATATAGATCACAGTTAAAAAAAAAAACAGCCAGAGAACAACACAAGCAACAATAAAACAACCAACATCTAGATTCTGAATAATTACGTAGGAAACATTTCAGCTTAGTGTATGTTTATTAAGCCACGGCCTCTCAGAATGTATGATTTATTTCCACTTTGAAGGTCCATGTAACTTTTCTGCTGGAAATGTTATTGCTTTGCCTGGAATAACACATAGTATGGCATTAAACGTATCTTCCCCAACAAGCGGGTTAATTTTTGAGAGGTCAGATCTGTGCTGAGGTGACCCCAATCAGTAGATCTGTTTAATGTCGTACTGTCAAACATTTCAGGCAAAGCATGAGTATCTCCATGGAGACACATCCATCATCACAAATGTTACATAGTTGACCAAATAAATTCTTGGTTATTTTAAAACATGTCTACCTGACTTCTATCTAGCTCACATCTATCTTTTTTGTATCCAGAGTGTAATCAAAAAGGGAAAAAAAAAGTGTAACCCAGATAATAAACCAGAAAAAAAAAGTATAAATCAAAGCCCCAATGTCCCCAATGAATTTGTCATCCCAATGTCTGGAAAATTTGTCCATATTCAAGTTAAATGTGTGAGTATTTTTTTTTTTCCATTTTGTAAATTTCCACATGTTTTTGGGACTCTCCTATTATCCATAAATACTGGACAGTGATTAACGAGGCATCGCGGTCCATCTTCAACACCGATATTCCATTTGACTTTAAAGTCATGTATCTCGGATGTAAGGCGGCAGCAATGGAGATGATTGATGGATACCTGTGGAATGCAAAAGATTACAACCAAAAAAATGGATGACCAGGACCTAAATTGCACTCAAAGGACAACAATTGCACGGGAGTTCAAGCAAAAATATACTTAAAAGTACAGATTAAACTCCCAAATCTTCAGCCAACTCACTCCATGACTTCTCATTTTTCCCAGACAAATCCATATAACTTCAATAATACGGATTAATCGACTAAATGACTCAACTCTGACATCGCTAAAAAGACAGGGCGCATTTATTATATGTATTTAAAAATGGAACAATTGGCCTGCATTCATACCACAAAGGGACATTACTGAAAGAGACAACACGGCTCATAGACCCAAACTCCACCGTTATTATCCCTTGGGAACGGGATCCAGACTGTCTCTCACGCACAAGTATGCAGCCATTTATTTAAGTTCAGCATCAATTTCGGGCAAAATTGCTCAGGAAGGATTATATAGCAATTTCAAAAATAGGATTTGAAAAATATGTCTGTGAATGAGCTCCATTCATAAAGCCATACAAGACTCATGGGATCAGCGGCAGCCAGTCACTTCTGCACAATGCCCACAGTAAAACGTCTGGCCCAGGTGACCTTGAGTGAGGGAGACATGGGAGACAAATTGGGTCGGGCTAACTGCGGAGGACCCAGACAGGAAGAGGTCTATGCGCACAGGCCTGGGAGTGTTAGCCGTGCTAGCTTTAATGCGTCCTCCTTCAGACGTGGCAGGGGGGCATCTCTGTTAATGACACAAATACTTCTGGTGGTCAAGACAGAGGAGGAAGGGATGAATAATAGATGCGCAGCAGGTGGTAAGATGTAACAAAGAGGGGGAAAGTCAATTGTAAGATTATGAGCTACAAATACAAAAACTGCAAAACACTGTAGAAGTCAACAGTGGTGGAATGTGACAAAGTACAAAAGTGAAAGTACGCCATTTTTACAGTGGATGCTTTTTACATTTCGAGTGCAGGTATCTTTACTTTCCACTCCACTGCTGTTTTAATCTGGACTGAAAAAAAAAATGGACATGTGGTTTGAGAGGTTATTTTTCGCACTTTCATGGTGACATTCTGTGTTAAGGTTCTGAGTTCAAGTCAAATTCACAAGAAGCATTTGGAAATTGATTAGAATTAATCAATTAATCAATTGCGGACTAAAGATCTGCACAATACTTCACCAAAACCACTATCTTCAGCGCTTTGACAGTCTTAAAATATGTGCAAAATACGTTTTCAACATTTAATTCAAAACTATAACCTGAATAGATACTTGAATAGATACTTGATTTATTTCCACATGTATTTGTAGTTTTATTTAAGTAACAAAAGTGAATATGTCTTCCACCACTGGATTGCTGTAGAAATATGAAAAACGTGCATTATTTTCTTTTAATTTGATTTAATTTAATTTTATTAAAACTTATAGTGAGTAAAGCCTTTTAGATAACAATTCAAATAAAGTGTATTTTTTAGGACAATCTGAAATCGTTTATTGTTTCTTGACATTTGAGTTAATAATGTGCCAATCTTTGTTATAAAACGCCTTTTGCCATGCGTTTCAGTCTATATAGTCCACACAATTATCACACAATTACAATCTGTCAACCCATCAAAACTACTGAGCCACGGTCGTCTAAGTTAACTACACTCGAACAAACAAATTACATTACCGCACATTTAAAGCTCTGAAGAGTTTCAAACAAAAGTGTAAGGATAACTGAGAGGAAGCAGACGAGCTGTGCAACAGATGTGTAACTTGTTGGCGTGTGCGTGCCTGTGCGTTTGTGCGGACAAGTGCCACTCAGCAGATGGTGTCTACTGTTGGGAGGGCGCCCCCAGCAGAGGCTCAGCGGGAGCCCGGGACCCTAAGTGCTGCTCAAACTCATCAACCGCCATTAGCAATCGCACGCTAAAGAAGAACAAAGGCGCGCAAGTCAGGCTGAAGACGCACCGATTCGCACAAAACTCAGACACAACACAATTAGATTATCAAAGTTATTCTGCTCGGTGCGGTTTGTTGAGCTTTTATATGTTGTATACTGAGAAACAATCATGACCGCTGTCTGGTTTTGTTTTCGCAAGTTTGAGGGATTTTTCATATTTGGTCAGTCTTGGTCAGTTAAAAATGTAACTTTTATGGTCGAGAGTCCGCCACTCATTTCCATGGAGATGTTATTGTTTTGCCTGGACTGTTCCTCGGAATTAAACGTCACAAAAGTGAAAGTACTGCACTTAACATTTTTAGGTATCCGTGCTTAACCGTTGTTGATTTTACAGTGCGTACTTTTTGGGTTTTACTTCACAAATATCTGTACTTTCTATTTCACTACATTTTTTAACTGGACAAAAGAATAAAAAGTACTTTTGTTGACTTTATTTTTAGCATGTTGATAGTTTGAGCAAAGAAAAATAAACATATAAATTAAAAGACTATTAAAAGAAAATTTTGGAAATACTACTGTTTCTCTGTGCTTTTGACACTTTAATAGTTCTCATAATCTGTCTGAAGCGCTTTAACTTTTTACTTACTGTACTTAAGTAGTTTTTTCATGTCATACTCAAACTTTTTGCTCCTGTCTCTCAGTTCAGTTCAGTTGCTGTTGTGCAGCAATTTTCAGGTTTGGCTTAAATAAAATAACGACAATAACATAACAGACACATAATCAAACAATCAGACATTGACACTGTCTCGCAAAATCCCATGTTGATAAAATGCATTGATTAAACAAATCCCATAAAATTGTATTTATCTATGTAGTATCTAGACCTTTACTTAAGTAACACAATTGAGCACTTCTTCCAGCATTGTTAAACATATCCATCTTGCATTTATTTCATTACAGGTGCTTTAAATGCTCAAAAAAAGCATGTATTATTATAAGAATACAGACGTTGTTTTATGCTTGTTTTCGAGGATATATCTACATTTAATGCCATACGATGGATCATTCCCGGCAAAGCAATGACACAGAGATGGATCGTCCAACAGAAAAGTCACACAGTGCACCTTTAAATGCTCAAACGCTCAATTTACCCTCACACAGAACACGCCAAAGTCAAAAGAACAAAAACCTCCACAAGAATTCTCTTAACCTTTGTGAATGTAGCGGCGCTCGATGTTGACATTATCACTAGACTTTTCAAAAAACATTGTCCCTTTTATTAGCGCAGACCTTGATTCAATTCAGTGATTTAAAAAGGATGCAAATGTGTGTTGAACGTCACACGAACGAGAGGCTTCTGTATCGCAGAGCAGATATCCTTTCATTTTGAGGTGAAATCACTGCATTTGCGCGTTATTGAGATTTGTGAAGGACAACTCCATAATGGAACTATTTAAATCCCCCAAATTCCATTGAGCTCTGTGGAGCCGAGGAAAAAACATGGGAGATGGGAATCTGGTAACATTTACAAAAACGCCTCGCATGACCAGGTTCAATTTGAAAGTAATTTTTGGAGAGGACATTTGGGTGACTTTCCCATTATGTTTACCCCTGACAAAATATCGGTACGGAAATATTTCAAGCAAACAGAAATGAAGCTTCAGTCCGTGTGAGAAATGACACGAAACTATAGTGCTGCGCTAAATGTACAAGAATCCACAGCTCGCACAAAACATTAGGTAGTGAATCTTGGTCTTGTTTGTGTTTTCAGTCACATTGTTGTTTCTAAGATGCCTAAGGTTTTGTAGAAGCTTGTGCTCAGACAGTTATGTGAAGTGAAGGTTTGGGACGCACATGGAATAAGCTTAAAAACTGTATCTGTAAAACGATTTTACTGGAGGATTGCGATACAGTTATATGTGAATGTTCTTTTAAGGTTTAATGCATTTAGATTTGTGTGTTTTTATGGTGGTATGATTTTAAATTGCATGTTCGGTCTGCAAGATTAATCGCAATCGAATCAAAATCGCAATTGTGATGGATCCAATTAGCAAATCGCAAACGCTGTACCATAATTTACTACTGCATAAACACGGTAAATCCTTCAGTTAAGATCTGTACAAATATCTGAAATAACAGCTTCGTTTATCAGTTTTTAATGTCTGCTTTTAATGGTAGTCTTTTTGTCAATTCTCCTGCACGCAATTAAAGTGTCAAATTTGAACAGAATCCTATTATTAAAACATAAATTGACAATATGGTTGTAAAAATTGCAATTAGATATTTTCCCCCAAATCTGTATGTAATGTGTTTTTATGATATAGACTCACTTTAAGGTTAAAGAGCATATGACAGGTTCTTATTTTTTTTTCATAATTATGACTTAGTTTGTTGCGATAGTACTTGCAGTAAATATTTATCATTGTTTTACATCAATCAAGTTGCAGTTTGTGAAGAAAATTTGATAATAACTTGAAAAGTACAGGAAGATCTAAAACGGAATCCCTCTGTGATGTCATCAATAAGCGACGTTTCCTCAAAAATGCAGACTGTTTGAACGCAACTGACACAATTGTCAGACAGTTTAAACCATAATTTAACAAAATAAAGATGGTATCAAGTATTATTATTTGTCTAATCACAACTATCATGTGATGTGGATTTTGGCCCTTGTTTACAGTGTGGTTGCTAGGTAACAGTTATTTGTCGCATCTGCTGCTCATGTCCAACCAGGAAGTACAATTATAAACGTCACCAAAATTGTCAAACTGGAGAAAAATAGCCAAAAGTAAAATCTTAAATAAGATCATAGTCTAACCTGTCAAAACAACCTTTCATTTCATTTCATTCACAATGCATTTCCACAAAGTTTTAGTGTTGTATTAATATATAATGTATGCCGTCACAAACACAAATGAATTTGAAAGTTTAGCAAACGAGAAACAAACTAAGTTCAACAACATACAGAATCTTCTGTCATTCTGCCATGCATTGTGTTGTCCAAAAACCTTGTATTTGCTTTTAAGTAGCAAGATAAAGCTGTTGCTCAAGGTTCTTCTCGTGGTATTTCCATGTGCAAATAATGCTCTTTGTGAATGAATCAAAAGTCATTCACAAACATAAAAGCACGTTAGCTCGTTTGCCTGGAGCAGCAATGTAAGCGTACGTCTCTTTGCCCGTCTAGCACATCTCCGCACTGCTGATGCCACCGTTTGAATCAGCACAAAGAGGATGGCAGATCCGCAGGAGCTTTCAGCGAATGTACAGTATGTAAATGTGCACCGTCGCCGGGCGTATTCTGCTACCGCTATGGTTTTTGTGTAAAAGGAAAAATACGTCCCCATGTGGAGCGTATTAGGCCTTTCAGAACGATAAAATAAGACCGTGATGAAAGGGCTGCGGAAAACCTTGGACGGAACAAAGCAGAAAGTCTTAGTCACAGTGTCTCTGCGTTGTCTTGTTCTGACAATGTTACTGCGGGTCCTTTTCCCTGGACGCTCAATCTGCTGCCATTTTAATTGGCGTAAATTACTCAGCGCTGCTCATGTTTCCGTCTACTTTCCACGATTTGACTTTTAGGGCAAAAATATCAGTCTGTAATAGTGAAAGAATTAGGGATAACATCAGTCTGTAATGAAATGTTTTGGTCTTGTGCGAAGATGTAAGGTGCCGAAGATATACCTCGTTCTGACAATGCAAGACATCTCAACCACGTATGAATACTTGGCAGTGTAAATTGTTAGCATTGTGGATTTAGAGGAATAAAGAATGTAATTTGCGCTCACCATTAATGGAAAATCACGCTGTTAATCTTGCTGAAGTTGGAACAAATCATTTCTGCTACCTGGAATTCCATCATTTCAGAGTTCTTACGAGGTGCCAGACAACACTGCCAACTGTTCTCCATTCATATTTGGCACGGTCCTTCCCCACTTTGTTCATTGTTATTTGGACAGAAAAAGCTTAATTAAAATGCAAGAGCAATCTTAAGCACCAACTTCCAAAGTACTCCTCCTTAACAGACCGTTTTTTTTGTGCGCCAATGTCATACCGCGACATGTTTTGACTCTACCCTTCCTTTGTCCTATCTGATTTGGAATGGTAACTACTGCTTTTATTGAGAAGCGGATAATTAGCTAAGTGAAATTCTTAATACTTTGCATAAATAGTGCCGCTTAACAGGCATTATAAAAGGGCTGGAGATTGGGAACAATTTCATTTCACTTTTTTATTAAATGAGGTTGTAAATGTATCGTCAATGGATGCTAGAACTGCACGATTTGGGAAAAATGTATATTGTGGTTAGATTTGCGATTTACTAGATTTATGTTTTTAATAATGAGAATCTGTTCAAAGTTTACATTTCAAACACAACCAGAACCAGACTAAAATATGACCTGACAAATCAAATAATTAAAACGGATTTTGTCACTTTTTGTCACTTATTTGTCACTTTTAGCAATTGTCACTTTAAGTATTGCTTTTGTTGTTTTAAGTACTGTTTTTGTTGCTTTAAGTTACATTTTGTCACTTAAAGTCACGTTTTTGTCACTTACAGAAACGCTTTGTAACTTTTTTACACGTTTTTTGTCACTTTTAGTTCCGTTTGTCGCTTTCAGTCACATTTCAGTGTTGTTTTTGTCGCTTCTTTTAGAACACGTTTTAACAAATCTAAACTACAGGGTTGTCAGTTTTCATGCACAATAAAACATGATATTTTGTTATTTGGAGGAAAATATAGCACTACGGCACTTCCAAAATTCCCGATTTTGATCAATTGTGTCGCCCTAACGGATGCCATATGTGGTGTCATGTTAAGGAGCTAGACAATATATTAAAAAAAAGGAATAAGTCAAAAAATGTTTCCCTCTTATTGATCGATCTTGAGTTTGGATTCAAAAGTCTGACAGAGAGTTGTTGTGGAACCCTCAATTCAAAAACTCATCATATCAATAACTATTAGACACGACTGGATCTCAATCTCTTAATTGTTCGTTTAATTGCCCAGCCCTATTGTGTTTGTTAATGCGTCTCAAAAAGCTTTTACCATCCATTAACCTCATCTCATTTGCTACATCTCACCAACTTCAGCCAGTGTTTCGCCAAGAAAAGCCAAAACAGCCTATAACAAATATTGACACGGCGGCAACGGAGGGACCTTTTCTACCGTTTACACATGACAAGCGCAATACATTTCGCCAGCACGCTTAAGCACACATATTCACGGCTAAAGGTGGCTAACTGAACAGAGAGGTGAATGGGGTCCTTGTCATTTCAAAGTGTCCATTTCTCACCTACACGATCATTCTTCCTCTCGCGTCTCATTTTTCTCCCTTTACGGCCTTTCCACGAGCGCCTCTTTAAAATTCAGGACGTATAACGGAGCACTTTACACTATTAAAGCCTCCCCTCACCCGCCTTCGCCTCAGCCCCTGGTGTCTGATGTGGAGACATAGGTCATTTGTCATCAGAGAAGGGGAGCCGGTGGAAACAGCAAGCCCAGCAAGGGAGCTCCACACCGGGCTTGACAGGCTCGGTATACGTACGGGGCCCGAACGCTGAACTGCTGAATATAGTCGAGCGAGTCAAGTCGCGGGGGATGAAGATGAAGCGATGATGTCGGCGTGGGTGTCGCCGGGTGGTGTTTTGGCTCGCACAGGGGTTTGGAGAGCGGGGACAGGTGAGGTTAACGCGAGGAGTGCCGGCTAATGTAGTGCGCACCGGGTGAATAAGCTGGACACATCGGCAGACAGGTTATGGAAGAGAGGTGTGGGATGAGACACAAGTTGTTTTAAATCAAAGAGGCTGTACCGTATTGCTTGCAGAATAACCTGAAGTTTGGTGTTTTGATGAGTGCTTTCGACAATGCATTCTGGTGTTCTTGGGCCAAACAGATGCACTAAATGTGACGGGAGCTGTTGCTGGAGTGTGTCGGAACTGTTTTGTGTGAAAAGGCAACAGATGAGATACAGCCAGGTCTCCAGACAAATAAGAACAGAATTTTTTGGAATTCCATTTACGTCGCTATTGTGCGGTTTTGTTGTCAAAATACGTGCAATAAGTAAGTATCTGAAAGCGTTTTACGTTTTTGCTGCATGAGTACGTCGACGGAAAATGTACATATTTAACGTTTTGCAAATGATGTTATGTAAGAATGTCAATCAAAAACGTATACGTGTTACAGTTCATTAATACTGAACCCCAACCCTAACTTAACACTAAACGTAAAATGTGTACATTTTCCACAAACCTACTTATTGAACGTATTTTGACAATAAAAATGTACAATAGCTACGTAAACGCCAAAACGTAAATTATGTACGTGCTTTCTGTAAACTAGGTTGAACAGCCTCATAACAAAATTCATCACGAGTCATTTTTGGGTCAATTTTTCTTTTCTTTTCTCATTCTGCTTTCCATACCCTGCTGCATGTATAGGTGTCATTCGCTCCACACCTCAGTCAATCAGAAAGATTTTAAACCCAATAAACACTTCCTGTTTTTATGTCATCGCTACAATAAGGTTTTGTTTTGTTTTTTGTATTAATTGGACAATTGGGCTAATGGTATTACTAATTTATGCAACTTTCTGCTCCTGTTCATTTCTTCTTCTATCATTTTAACATATTTTTCACATCTGTTTTAAATTAATGAAACACGTAATAAAAATGAAATGAAAATTACTTTTAGAGTTTAGCAAAGTGTTATTTCATCAAAACACTCAGCTATAACATATTTTGTTTGTTATTTCAGGTATTTAAACTATAAACATACATTGTTCTTGTAATAATGGAACCTGGAGAGCTGTTAGCCCCGCCCCCTCGTAGTAGCCCATAACAGCAGGTTTAAAATGTCAGTATTTTTATCGCTGGAAAATGGCTACATGACTTTTTGAACCCGTTTGACCCGGAGTCAGATTATTAAAAAACAATTATAAGTAAGTGCAGAGAAGTGGGCGGTGAGAACTGAAATTTTCAGAGCACTCAAGCTTTGAATGCTGAGCAATACAGAAAAAATCGAAATAGAACTTTGAGTAAGGTAATGATGACAAGTTCTTTTAGTTCAGTTTTAATCTTTTAAAGGTCTCTTGTTTAGTGTAGATGTGTAAGTGTTTTTATGACTATGGCAAAAAAGGTTTCGATCTCAATGAGTTTTTAGCAGATTAAAGAAAAAAAGAGAAAACGCTAATAATGTTCCGTTAACATTTCTGACATCTTTGTTTTCTGCGTGAATTATAGTTCACTTGTTGTCACGGCGCTGTACGTCTAAAGTTGATATACTGCAGTGTCCTCCGAGTTAGTTCTTCATGCCGTTACATTTGAACTGTCCCGTCGTATCACTATATTTGATCTCCTTTGGGTACAGTATGTTGTTAAAGTCTCTACATATTTACTAGTAGTCTAAATATCAAGGTCACGCTCATTCCACAACGCCCACACCGCCGTCACACCCCCTTCTCCATCCAACGCCGAACGCCCCGCTCCATTGTGCTCGCACTCTTCCACTGACCCCATAAGAACCAATATGACTCCCATTACTTACCCACACCCACACACTCCAATTCACTCAGCCACTCATTACAAGGCATTTCAAGGTAGGAGAAGGCAAGCGGCAGAGACGGGGCGGCTGTAAATGCATTCTCAATCTCTTAACTTTGTCACCTTCGCGCATTACATTTTCTGCGGCGGCCGGGGAGCGCGGACGGACGGACGGGAGGGCGGAAGGGGGGAGGGAGTGAGCGAAGCGAATGGAATAACACAAAGAGTAGAGGTGATACGAGACACCCCTGCCCGCACCCTCGCCCCCGCTGCGACGCGACGTAGCGCACGCCGTGTAGTTTATTCCAGTGTAACGCGCAGGTGCTGTATTGATTCTGGGCCGGGAGGTGGGCGGCAAAAAAAAGAAAAAAGGGGTATTCGATAAAAGAAAAGAGGGAAAGAACGAATGAGGAAAATCCATTTCATCTGACTGAATAGTGGATGGGGTTTGGAAAAGACGGTTGTGGTCAGTGGGCTTTAGAAGTCTACTACTCCTTACTCCTGCCCACACGATTCGGCTGTGGTGTTTTTATGTGCTGGTCAGCAGATTCAGCTGATCAGACGGGCACTATGAATGAATAAAAGCGAGTACCTTTTACTATTATTGCTGTGTGTTAATGGATAAACCAAGGGAATAATAATAAATACAACTCTAAATATCCAGCAACACTTTATAGTAACAATTTTAATCGTAGAATAATATTTTAATCGTAGTATAACAAAGACTCAATTCATAATGAACAAGAAGTTTATTAAGAATGATGATTCAGGCTTAGTATAATTAATTAATTAAATAACTCAAGCTTCTAACCATAATAAAGTAGTTGCAAAGGCTTCTTAATGAACAAATATTAAACTAAAATAATAGTTAATAAATAATAATAATAATTTTTTCAACATGAATGCTTTATTAAGGCTAATTTAGGTGTAGTTACTACTGCTACAACAACTAATACTACTACTACACTACTACTACTACTAATATTAATATGAATAATCGTATCTGCTATGTTTTTCTTTTTTATTTATTGAATGTATAGAATGAATGTATTTATTTTAAGGAATGTGAAAATAAATTAATTAATTTAGTGTTGCTAATATTTCAATGCTAGCTTTATGTCTTTTTTTTTTCAAGTTTATGTCAAATTCAAATTAAATATTGCAATTATTAATGTGGCACAAATAAAATAAAACAGACATTTTAAGAGTGCCACCGTACAATTTAAAAATATGGTTTTAATCAGGTCGCCCAAGATGGGCGTATTAACATGTCACTTTACAAACTGGGTCTGATCTAACGCTGGGGTTTCTTTCGCCGATCTGCCTCGTCGCGTGTCTGCTTATGGGATCGCTCCCGACATCGCGTGCCAGAAATCATCCAAACACCCCCTTTTTTTTTTTCTCATGCTGCCCAGCCTAGACTGACAGCAAACTCCAGACATGTAGCACTTATCTCCTCCCTCCCTCCCCCTTCCCTCACCCCGCTCCACCCAAACCCCATCAACCGACGGCACATGGGACAGACTGGGCCGAGCATCAGTCGATAGACACGGAATATTGTGCCGTGTGGTTACCTCCTGGCATGCAACTGCTCACCACCGCCGACTGCAGCTGTTGGAGGGAAGATGCTTTGAACGCCTCATGGAAAAAGGGGAAAAAAATAAATGAAGAGTGTCAAAAGTACCATAAGGAATACATCGTTTTATTTAAGTAATGCATGTTGAGTGGGAAGTTGTTACAGTTTGTCAAAAAGGCTCCAAACTGAATAAAAGATGTAGTACTTTTTTGGGGTTAGGGTTAGGGTAAGGGTTAGCGGGATACACTTGGCCACTAAATGATGTCAGAAGGTGGAATAATGTGTTTTGAGCTCTGGGGAGGGACAGAATATGCCACAATTGATGAAGAAGCAATATAATAACATAACATAAATATAATACGTTGAATGTATTATATTTATGTTATGTTATTATATTGCTATAATAATATATATAATACGTTGAATGTATGATTGTGGGTGCACGGTGGCAGAGCGGCTAGAGCTTCTGCCTCTCAATAAGGAGATCGTGGGTTCGAATCCCGCACCACCCCAACATCGTGGTTTCGAATTCTGAACCACCCTAACATCACACGATCTCTCTGGGTGGAGTCTGCATGTCCTCCCCGTGTTACCGTGGGTTCTCTCCGGGTTCTCCGGCTTCCTCCCATCGTCCAAAGACATGACTGTGTAGGTTAATTGAGAACTCTAAATTGTCCATAGAGAATGAATGTGAGAGTGAATGGTTGTCTGTCCATGTCCATGTCTCTGTGTCAGCCCTGCGACGAGTTGGCCACTGTCCAGGGTGTACCCCGCCTAAGGCCCAAAGTCACTGGGATAGGCTCCAGTCACCCGCGACCCCTAACGGGAATAAGCGGTAGAAAATGAATGAATGAATGAATGAATGAATGAATGTATGATTGTGATAAGATTTTGATCTATGTTTTAATTGCATTTAAACATGTTCAGAGGCATTAACATTTGCGTGAAAACTGAAAAAACAACTTCAAAATGACTACAGAAGTTCTGCACACTTCAGGTTTAGATTTGTACAGTTCTAAACAACAAATTTAGCAGGTTTTATAAAGAATAAAAGTAGATACTTTGTTGTTTGCAGAGGAAACCTGCAAACCTGAGTAACTGCACAACATTAAAATCGTAATTTCAATTAAATACATTTTACACTCTTATGAATTTGCAGAAAAATATTATATTAAAAGTGTATTTCTTGTACGGTTGTGAAAATTCCATCCTTTTAAACCAATGCCAAGTTTGAATCTGTTGTTACTGACCTCTGAATTTCCAACTTCACTTCAAATATTTCAACTTTTTTTTGTGATAGATGAAAATGCATTTAAACAACGGCAAGCCCAATAATAATGGAAATACATTCAAATTATCAGTTTAAAGAGTTAAACTTTTGCCGAACTTTTACTTTACTTTACCTTTTACAACCTATACAGACAGAGAACAGCATGGCTCCCAAGTAAAAAAAAAAAGATTTCAACATGGCATTTCATCGTCTAACATGCCATATTACACATTCTGATGGCTAATATAATAACCAGCAAAATGAGATCTTCATATCTCCGGGTGGCTTTGGATAACCTTTAAATCCGCACTGCACAGCTGATCTCTTGCTACGCTCAAACACATCCCCCTGACCTTCCAATTAGGAGCTTCCTACCCAACGGCAGCGGCTCTCTAAATCAGTTCAGGCTGCCTGCGAGCGCTGGACGCAGGAATAAAACAGCCATAAAATCATTACTGCGCTGTAAAATGCTGGAAAAATGTACTATTAAGAGACAAGCAGAGAAAACAAGGCCGCAAGCATGTGAAAAAGTAACATATCTGCACAACAGGAACGACCATGGACTTCATATCAAAGGGGTATTAATGTGGACAATTAAATATACCGTTGCTAGCTATAACTCTACGTCTATCAAACACATTACTGACGACGCAAATAGGGTTTGTTCAGTGTGTTAATGGAAATGACATTTGAAAATAATCAGAGGAGCATGTATCTTAAGCTAACTATAACCACTGTTACTACCATTAGAGATGTAAGAATATCATGTCGTCATTATATTTCGCATTATACGGTATAGACCATGATCCCTTGCTTCATTTCAATGCAAACAACATGAAGAATTAACTGTAAACAAGCACTTCTACTTCTTAATTCTTAGGAGATTATTTGTATCAAAGGCTTGTCACTAACTCTAAGGCAATTTAGAAGGAAAAACAATATTAATTTCTACAGTTTTTAGCCTCAACAACAAATATTGTAGCCTGAAATAAATATTATCATAAGGGATGGGCGATATATCGGCTGCAGTATTGGTATTGTCCGATATATATGATAAAACAACCAAAACAGCTGGTTTTTTTTTTTTTTTTAACAGACTAATGAGTAAAAATTGACATAAACATAATTAAACACACAGTTAAACACAAAAATCATGCAAAAAATGATTTCATATGGTACATAAATATATCTATCGTATATAGTGATATGTCAATTTGTGTGTACTTCAACTTAAAATAGATTTGTGGGGCTCGCTATGTAAATTAAAATCTACATATTTGTATCGGCAACAGCAGCATATAAATCCATAATATTGTTCCAGGAGATTTTCATAATGTTACGTACAATTACCACTACAAATAGTAATAGTACGTGATATATTTTATGGCTCATTTTTCCTATGGGCACTTTAGGTTTGTCATGTGTCATCTTTGTCAATAAAGTAGAGGGTAAATCTTTGCATAGCTAATGCACACTAAGTAAAGCAGCAGAGCGGAATGCTTACACAGTTGAATGCAAATATTCCATAGCCCTATTAGTGGTGCAATTAATGCTAAAGAGGGATGATAACGAACCTAACTGCTCTACTGTCTAATTAGTGACTCCATAACAAGCCATTATATCATATTAATGGCATTACATTAGTGCGGGGGTGAGGGGTGCGGGGTGGGGGGGTCTGGTGTTGGGACGGGGATGAGGGGGGGGTCTGGTTCCGGAAAAGGTCACACAGAAATAATTCATCAGAATGCATCAGAGCAAGGGATGGGGATGAAAATGTACAAGTGTGGAACAGAGACAGGGCGGGGGAGTGAGACAGAACGGCATCTGATCTATAGCACGAAAGCAGCTAGCCATTAGAATAAAAATACAAAAAGCACTGGAAGGTATGCGGGGGGAAAGGCAATGTGCGGCTAGGTTAGGCTATGCTGGGCGATACGAATCGTGAACTAGTCCCTGCGACAATCTGCAATTTTTGAAGTGCAATACATTCTTCCACAAACAACAAAATGTCTTGCTTTGATTTGAATAAAAACGGCGAACACTGTGGTTTGGATTTGTACAAACGTGTTCTGAAACAAGCGACCGAAAGCGATAAAAATGCGTTCAAAAGCGACAAAAAGGTGCTGACAAACAAGAAATGCGACTCAATGCACCAACACGTAACTTAACGGAACTGAACGTGACAAAAAGTTACTAAATTGTGTTTAAAATGTGAATTTGAACAGAATTTTATAATCAAAACATCAATCGCACTTGTCAGAAAAATCACAATTGGATGTTTTACCTAAATTGTGCAGCTCTGTTATAGACAATAGAAAAATACAAAGTGAACTGATCAAATCGAAATCATGATCTGGCCCCAAGAAAATTGTGATAGTTGTTTGCCATCTCGCCCAGCCCTAATGTACGCCATTTGCCTGGAAAGTACTAAATGATTCCAAAAAGATCGATATCATTTTGTTTCGTCACTCCGAGTTCCGATGGGCGTGATTGACAGATGGATTAGCCAATCAGAGACACGATGGGCTGTCAGTATCAGAACAAATATGGCTGCTCTGTTAAAGCGGGGGAAGTTTGATTTTATTCCTAACTATTTTCAGTCGTTTCATGTGCGTCACAAAAAGAAACGTGTCTGATTGCACAGTACTGCTTGAGTTTGGCTCGAGGCGCAACCAGACTCACTCTTCGGAAAGTAAAGAAGAAGTGTTTTCTGGACCCAAGGCAAGCGCGCCAGTCGATTAATCAGTCGATGGTGTCTTAGTCAACCAATTTGTTCAGTAGTCGACTAATTATTATTTGATTTGGATTGTAATTGTAATAAAAAAGAGCTGTTTACTAATACTTCTCTGTATACATAGATTTTGTGCGATTTTGTAATAATTTGGAGAGTTTTTGCCAGTGTCACGCCTACTTTTTGTTGATCAATTAGTGGAAAGGGAATGTTTTTAGGTAACCAAGAATGTTGTTAGTCGACTACAGCCCAATTGGGTGCATGTTTCGTACAGTGGATTACATTTTTATTGTAAATATTAACTAGCAAAGTCTTCAGTTATTTGCATACTGTCTCCTTTTTAATCACAAAACTTGTGAACTGTGAAGTTTAGACCTCTGCTAACATCCTCTGAAATGTATGCTGTGTGATTCTTGTCAGTTTAACAGTTTATATCGCTCCTGGAAGTGTTTAAAACATGCACTTTGACACACATTGCAAATCAGATCAGAATTACTCGTTAGAAACAACACAATTCCATTTTGTTTTTCCCAAGTTGTACAACGAGTTTGATGCCAATACTGTGTGGGGACTTTCTGTGCTTGGGAGATTTTTTTCAACCATATTTAGGTCATTTCAACATCAGCAGGAAGCACTGTGTCGTATTGATAAATCTCCAAAAACGACACAAAAACTATCCCATACACTTCTTCCACATTGTCCTGGCAACTGCTTTCTTTGCGATCTGTTGACAATAACTTACTTAACAACCAAAGCAAACGACTGTACCATGGAGGCTTTTTATCACGCGCAAACATTACCGGAGATAAGGCATTGTGCAGGACTGGACAAGCAAGCGGCTCGATGCAATACACATGGCCGGTGGGTATAAAACGAATTACAAATGGGTGCTTAGGTTTTATTTTGGAGAAAGGGCACAGCTAAAGTTGCAGAGAAGCGTGAGGGTCTAGGATTAACAGGCCTTCTATCACCTATCGATCCGACTTTATTACTTTTAAACCTGGGTAATTGGGACTATCTCTGTCTGCATCTTTACAAAATGGCTCCAGGAGGTGTATGGAGCTTAAGTGCACTCGTAAATTGGTTTTATGACTTTCTGAGACATATTGCGGCTAATGTTTCCACTGCTAGCTTTTTATGATCACAGCACAGGGACTCCAATGCTTTCTAATATATTACGCAGGTGATGTTGAAGTATGGAGCGTTTGGATTTAGATTGATACGCGCGCCGGAGTAAGGAAGTCTGGATGAGAATTGTTTTACGAAAATGAATAAAAATGCATGCGTAAATGTATGGATAAAAAATGGCATTCACTGTAAATAAAATCTGTAAATATTGCGTTGACTGTTAAAATTCTGGCGATGGTAATAAAAGAAAAAGTGAGATTTTGACTGGATTTGCATTTTACAACTTCGTTTCTTGGTAAAAGAGCTACTAACAAACACTCAAACGTTTTAAAAAGCTGCAGGATTTGGGAAAGTATTGCGATTAGACTTTTAATAATGTGATTCTGTTTTACGTTCCAGGCGAATTGAAACATTAAACGTGTCCAGAAGACTTGACAAAAAGATTGAAATATGAACTGACAAACTAATCAAAGAATCATACGTATTTCAGCACAAGTTTGTACAGATCTGATCTACAATGTTGGTAAGATTTTTGCAGAAGATGACAGGATAGTTTGTTGTTCGTGGATCAAAAATTGCAGTCTTCGCCTCCATTCAAATTGCGTTTTCGATCCGACAGCCCTCGTTTACGCCCCATCTCCTGCCAGTTTTCCGTCGTGACTTGTACAGTACTTTCTTTCTCCGCCGTCTTTTGTCCGTCCATCACTGCTTTGCTCCTCCTCCTCTTCTTTGCACCATTCGATCCGACCATCAAAGTGCCCCACTTTGCCAAACATGATCCGCGGCTGTTGTGTTGGTTTTGTTTTTTGCGAGCAGCGGATTAAAACGTTCCCAGCGTCTCCTTGTGATGTGGACCTTATCTCGGGTTTCCCTCTCTCCCGACACGACCGGTGCTGTGTGCGGTGTTATTAGGAGCTAAAGGGGCTTTGTTACGGAGCACAAAAGCAAGCAAAGCCCAAGCAGCAGTTTGCAAGGCTTTCAAAGAGGGTCAGAGAGGTGTTAAAAGACTACACCTGTGGGCGAGTTAACACCTTCACCTGAAACGGTCAACACACACACAGCACGGAATGTGGCAAACTCTGTGGGAACGAGGCCCCGGAGTATCGAACAAGCCGCGAAAGAATAAGAAAAAAAGTTTGGAATTGATTTTCTTTTGCAACGTGGAGAACTTTTGAAGGAAGTTTTCCCATACACAGCGACTCAACTAAAACTAGAATTCCAACATAGTCCGTAAAAGGGTTATGTATTATACGAGTCCTTATATTTTGACTTTACATAGTTGAGTTTTAAGATTTTTACAACAAAAACTGTAGAAAAAACACCTTTCCAATTCATCAGATAGCTTTTTTTTCTTTAGATTTTTTTTCATGGTTGCTTTGAGTCAAGGTGCACTATGCAAATTTTCTGATAAAGAGGTCGCTAGCCTGGCCTGATATATTGTTCGATAAATGATAATATTGAAACTACTATAAACCACTTACACAGGAACCCCTTAAACTTGAAAATCCCAAACATAGACACTCTAAATGTGAAATATCGTTAAAAACATGAGCTGCAATAAACAATCAGCAGAATGAAACACTTTTTCAGAAAGTTAGTGTCATAAAAATTACTTATTTCACGCCCTGGTATCCAAATCTTATCAAAAACATTTTTTAAAAGTTGTAAAGTGCATCCAAAATGTACACGTTGAGCCCTAAAATATAGTTTTTTTCTTTAACATTTTGAACGATAAATTGATGCAGTAATTATCGTGACAGGCGTATTGCCAGCTGCTTGTTTCCATGGAGATAGATATGTTAAAAGACATTTTATTCGCAACAACACACATGAATAAATGCAAAAATATCTATATTTAATGCCATACGGTGAAATGCTCCAGACATAGTAATAGAAAAGTGGGAAAGTTCCATAGTGCGCTGCAAAAAAGACGCTAATGTTTAATCTGAGTCAATTAGCACTTGAACTCGCTGTGCGTTAATACAGCAGCTGTATAAATATAGCATAAAACACTGCACGTTCCACCGAATGCACCATACGCTTTGTTTAGCGAGATCGTTGACTCATCGTAACTCAACATGATTAGCTATATCGATACACACCTTCTGCGCATGAGACCGAAAAACCTTTCCCATAATCCCATAAGGCTCGCGGTCCCAAAAAAGGCTCTGGATTCTATTACCAGCTGTGCAGAATTTGTCTTGATATGTTTCCCCTCTGAGCTGTCCTCCTTTTACTGCTGGACAGGAGCCAGTCTGTGCTCTTCTCTGGGGGCAGACTTTTATCGATCCCATCACATGCTTGTAATGTGATGTCAGGGTTCCTTCAGCGTCCCATGAAAGGGCAAGAAACTCCTGGCCCCGCTCCAAACAGATAGTACGCATCACAACTGGAGAGCAACTGTTGTCCAGGATGATTAGTTCAAAAGTAGGATGTCAAAACTAAAATCATGTGTCTCTCGCTCAAGATTACAGATGACGCCATTTCATATTTTATTGTTACGATTTGTATAAAAAACTGCTTCTTCTGACAAGTATTGCGATTGCGATTAGATTTGCAATTTATGTTTCAATAATAAGACGAAGTTTACATTTTGAAAAAAATACTTACTGTATAAAACGCTATGAATCTATGAATTTACAAACCAATAAGAGACCACATTAGCATTTAAAGACATGTTTGTACTGATCTAAACTAAAGGGTTAGCCGTTTTTATGCCAAATTAAACCAGATATTTTGTTGATTGTGGATGAAATGTTGGCATTTGGCCTTTGCGATTTGATTATTGCTAATTTACGATTATTGACACGCGACTAAACATCAGTAACACCCTTCATTTTCATCTATTGAATAAATCCAAAACCTCACCAGTCCTCCAGTATGTGTAAATCAAACTTTCTCCATGATAAAGTAAAGTTAATATGACATTAACAGTAGATAGAAACTTTTCACGTCGTCTAGATTAAATTGAAGTTGCTTAATTTTGCTTCTAAAATCTCTGACTCGGAATTGCCACCTAAATAACCCCAATCCTAACCTCAACTCTGGATAACCCCAACCCTATAATTAACCAAATAATCTAGACATCCTTATTCAAGATATTGATAGAAATTTAGCAACAAATTGAGACAATTTTTAGGGGTCTGTGTCTTTTTTGTTCTGATGCACCTTTCAAGAAGATAGTCAATACAAAGTTTAAGGAATGCCAATAAAAGTGGATTAACTTGATTATGGACAAAACAGAGACTAAATTCAGGTTTGAACTGTAAACCGTGTCTAAATCCAGGCTAAACTGGGACTAAACCAATCCCAATGAGTGATCTTCAAGCAAAACTGCTGAAGAACAATCCCGCGTCCCATCAGCGACCCCTGTACCACCGTTTGAGAAGCGTCAGCCTAGCACAATCAGATCGGGAACCAGAAATAAATGGCCTTTTCATCATCATCATTATCCAGCTGTCTATTGTAATCCAGCCTGGGCGACCTGGATGAACTTCGAGAGCAGAAACATGGCAACATTCTGGGTCAGCTCAGCGTCAGGACTCGTTACGCGGGATCTCCATCTTGTCCCGCCTTCTTTTACACCCCCCCCAACCCCTGAATTTCTTAACCCGCTCTTAGACGTGTCTGGCGGACCTACGCACGCGATCCTCAGACCAGCGAAGCCTAAGCCCTTACAAGCCCGGAGTTTTAAAAAAAAAGAAGCCTATAGGAATCTTCCTCCCTCCACTGCTACTACCACCAACTCACTTTCGCTTCGCATTACTTCTGCTATTCTAACTTTTCCGCTTCTGAGCGCTATCAATTATGCACTAGAATAACACAGGGGCCCCGGCTGCGGCAGGGGGACATAAAGGCCGATTAGGAGTGTGAATAATTCAGCCATCTTGGTGTGGTGTTCCCGCTAACAATCATATACACTTTGGAGCAGTAATGTAAAGCAATACGATTGGGAACGTAACAGTAGAAGAGAGTCCGAAGTTCGATTTAAAACAAAATGTGTAGAATGTATGTTAGTTTGAGTTTATGCGAGTATTGTTATAAAGATATGCAAAATTAGAATATGAATTGTGTTGTTATTAGCGCCAAATGCTACAGAAAGAGCTTAAAAATGAAATAAAAGGTGATATTTCTGCACGTTTATCACGCATTTTTACAAACTTTTCACATTTGTAGATAGTTAAACCTCAGCGAATACGTTTTAATGCAAACAACAACACATTTTACTCAATTGCTACTGGGATACTCGATAAAAATATCAAGATGTCAGTATCGCCCGCCCCAATTCTTCGCTAAATTCAGACACTATTTAAACAATGCACGAGGAAAGTGCAAAAATGTGCTTGTAAATGTCTTAGTGGAGGTTCAAACACATGTGAATGGATCATAAAATTAACTGCGACAAAGCAGAAATATCACTTTATACATTTGTTTGAGATTAGATGCTTCAGGCTCAGTACAAGGTCACTTTAAATAGTTGAATTATGAATGATTTAATCGAGATTCTGTGTCTGTATTTAGGCGCTATAGCTCCTCCCCCGGCTTCATGTACTTATTGCCTCAAAGCAGCTAGTTAAAGAACGGGTTAAATGTTATGGATGTTAAATAATAATTAACCAACAATTGCTGAATTAAACTTTTGATTTCAGCATTTAAATCCATCCAAAATGTAATAGAATAGCGTTTGTTTGTTTTTTAATGAAGATCACATAATTGGGAAGAGCATTTTTTCATTTGAGGTTAAGAAAATACAGACGAATTGGCGAAAAATCGTGAATATTTTGCTTCAAGAGGAGACAATGCAGAGCACCTTCTGTCACCTTCACGCTCCGAGCACATGTCTGGCTCGACCCTATTTTCGAGACTAGCGTGCGAAGATTTGCGGTTCTTCTTAGAGATCACAAACAGACATGAATATTTCATCACGTTCACAAAAGCCAAGGAGGACCTCTCAGCCACTACCAGAATTACAATGTGCCGTTCTCCAAGTGGATAATAAACCGCTTTCACATGAGGCAAAGCAAAAAGTTTAATTGAATACTATTGATTCAGCAATTGTTGAAAGTGCAAAATAGCCGAGGGGAATACAATGTCTTTAAATCCTTAGTAAATGAAGGTCTGGATGTGTTTATTTCTAAATATCAGATGAAGAAGACTAGATCTGTTCAAGTCTACCGTCCATATTGGCACGGTTCATGGTGAGTCACATAATTTTGTAGGACTTTTTGGAGACTCTTCAGTTACAACTAACTACTTTTGGGTCACAAAAATGAATGGGTGGAAAGTTACTTATTACAGTACTCATTTTAGCATGTGTAATTGTAATTAGTTGCATTTAAAATAACTATGACTACCGAGCACAAGACCCAGTCGTCTCAATCTACGTCTGTCTCACTTCTGTCCAGGGTTGTCAGATTTTTAGAGAGCAACGAAAGACCTCAACCTCAATAAGCAGCTAATTTAACGTTGTGTATTAGGTCGATGATCATGAAACCGACCTAAAAAAAAGGGCAAAAATCACAAATTGCAAGCGACTTTCCAAAAACGAAGCCCAAAGTCGCTATAAAAGAGCAGACTTGGCAACTCTGCATCTGTCTCTGCTCCTTTCTAAACCTAAATACACAAAACCTCACCTCATCCCCTGCTCTGATCCCCAGAGCTCAGAGAATACTGAAACCGTGAGTATTTTGAGTCGTTTTTTTCAAGTGCATGTTTTTCTTTTGCTTAAAGCTGGGGTGCCTAATCTTCACAATGCAAAACTGTAAGTAGGTATTAAAATCTGTCCCTCGCAAACCCTTTGGCACATCGTTAATACTCACATGCATTCATTTTAAAGCGCATGCATGGCTTTAAAACTCATTTTTTCAGATGGCGAAGTAAAACTGGGGAGGTACGCTCAAGCACAGCCAATCAGAGCGCTGCTGTCTGGGTTTATGAGAAATAAAATGTTTTATTATTGGTTGCAGACAACGCACAGTGATCTAATTTTGTTTGTAAAGTGCTTCTTTTACTATCATCTTTGGTGGAAAATACAAAATGTAGAAATTTGCAACAAAAACTCCAGCTTTAAAGGGCAATGTGTAGTTTGCTGGTGCAGTGTATCAAACATTCTGGAATAAAAGCATGCAATCTCCATGATGACAAGCAGCAAACCAAGTACATTTTGGGCAATAAAAACTCAAACAGGATAAAAGGAAGACAGATACAGTTTGTTTACACCATACTGTTGAACCTTCCAGGCAAAGCACAAAGAATTTTATGAAAAATCAAGCGAGAAAACCTTCACGGAGCACCTTTAAGCACAATTTTGATACACTTTTAGCCACTAATGACTAATATTCAATAAATTCAAGAACCGAGACGTGTTTACAATCGCCTTTTTCCGCTCGTTTTGCCATTTTCCGAACCAAAGATGCGACGAGATGTAAAACAATTCCGGCCAATTATTGCAAAGGGCACGGCGGACGCTTTCCCCCATTGTGGCCACCGAAAGCGCCCCTCCTGCGCGCGCTTCCGTTTACCCCTCGTTCTAATCCCGGCTGGAATGTGTGTGCCCGTGCTGCCCCCGTGGAAGTCTGCAGCAGGTGTAAGTCCACTCCCACACCACCTACCAGCTCCTCCACCGGGGACCACAGGCCAAATTACAAAGGAGCGCCAAATGTGCAATTACTGCGGCTGGGAAAACGGTGGAATTTCTTGACGAATTGTTTATTTTGGTTTGTGACATAGTATTATGGACTTCTGACTTTCCCGCGTTGAAGATTATCACCGATTATGGTTTCAAAAGTTTTAGTAAGAGGGTTATTATTGCCATTGAGCGGATTGGACTGTTTCGATCTAATTAATGGGTTTTTAACTCTGAAATCTTGTACAAACTCATCAACAAATCTAAAATCTTAAAATATCTTGAATAGTATGCCATCGAACTTAACCAATAACAATAGTCAAACCATGTTATGTCAATCCAACAGAATTGTATTAAAACATGTATTTAAACGTGTTAGTTAAATTCAGATAAATCAGATCAGATAAATGTGAAATGTCGGTTTAAAAAAAGTGCAGAAAAATTACATTATACCCTTGATTGAAAATTTACTGCATAGGTTTTTTCATTTCTATTTTTAATCAACGTAATAAAAACTCTAATTGAATAATGGCAAGATTTATTAGTTCGATGTCATGCTCCAGTCAAAACAACATATACAGGAAACAATTACAGGATCTTAAATAAGATATTTAATGAATAATTATGTATTTATCTTGATTTGAGTTTAATTTTGAGTATCTTCAATTAATCAATTTAAATTTAATAAATCAATGTGCCAATGGAACAAGGAAACAAGCATAAAACATCTTGTTTTACTTAAATTAAGAAAAGACAAGCATTTTCTTATTTGAAAAGAGGGGGGAAAAGCTGCAAATGAAATTAAAAAATGACTTGGGAAATCTTATTTTATGACAATCAAAATACACTCAAATTAAAATTGATACTTAATTCAAGCACTTTTTTTTTTTACATATTATCTTATTAAGTGTCATTAAGTATATAAGAAAAGTTATAGTGTAATTCTTTTGGGTTTTTTAATGCAATAAATTCCAGAATACTAACTTAACTATTTATTTGCATTAATTCTGACAGAAAACCATCCATACTAACAAACAAATTGCAATGTTTCTAACCAGTATTGTAATTGCAGTTCAAATTTTGATTTATCCTACTCAAAATTCACATTTTAAACACGTCCAGAAGAATTGAAAAAAAAACACTGAAACGGGGCGACAAATGGATAAAAGGATCAGAACATCTAAACTACATCGTAACTATTTTTTCGTGCAGAGAAAGACGATATTTTGTAGCGACTGCACTTGAAAAACAACTGAATCTCAAAGTTCACCACCACAGCTGAGCCCGGACGTCCAGCCCGTGCCCCTCTACGCCCCGCTCTCCCTCGCACACACACGGGACACATTTCAAAGTGGCTGTGAATTTCCGGAATGGGGGGTTCCGACGCTGGTCTCAGGCAGTGGACATAAAACCAGCCGGAACCGACAAAGTGTGCGAGTACGTGCCCTTTACCACCGACCCGATCCCGACAGTAGGTCACCCCAGCGGGACGCCGTGATCCCGGGCAAGTACAGTTACAGATCTGATAATCCACCCAATGGGGAAGAGAGAGGGAAGGGGGCCGAGCTCGGGACAATATGGGACAAAGAGGGAGGGCAAATCAGGACTGAGAATAAGACTGGCCTGAATTCTATAGGGATTTACAGTGGGGAAATGAGGGGGGTTTGGAACATGCCCGATGCACAGAATCCAGACATGTACACTTATCCCACTTAATATAAAGCACTAAGACTCAAAAGGATGAATGGAACAAAGCCTTCAAGACATTTCCCAAGACCGTGTTTATGTCTAAAATGTGTACGATCATCAACTGTAGGCCCAAAGACAATGAAAGTAGCTTTCTTTGTCTATTATCCTTTGTGAGAGGACTACAATCATGCTGTTTTATATAACATTTACTCTAAAGGCAGGAGATATATTGAATTAACAATATGGAGAAACAGTACAGAATATTGTGTATAATGAAAAGAAAAGCTGAAATAAAAGAAACTTCCTTCAAACAAGCATGTAACATGATATTCCTGCACTTTTGTAGTTAGTTCAATGTTTTTTGCAATACTTCAGTTTAAACAAAGATATAAGATAATTTACTGATATTACTGATATACTTTGGCACAATTTTGATGGACTGTCATAACATCTTCAGAATATTGAAATAGATCAATTTTTTGTCAATATCACTCGCCGTTAATTTACACAATAAAATCCATTCTTCTCACACTTAAACATAGTTTAATGATAGCAGTGTGACCCAGCAAGGCACCCATAGCTGCTACTCAAAGACACTGTAACCTTCAAACATAACACAATACCAAATTTAAAATATTTAAACGATCAATTTTATTTTATCTAGTAACAACTTTTTGTCTCCATAGTGGCTTCACCAGCTGAAGTTACAGGTCAAATCTGCGGAGAGGCGACCCGGCTCACTTGTGAGAATGATTTTCAAGCTTTTTAAAGCATTAACAAACACCTCGATAAAATAAATCATCAATATTTATCAGCATGTCTAGGTTTAGTTTTACACTGAAGTACGGTCAACAGATTTGTGAATAAAAATAAATGCATTATTACTAAAATGGCAGTCATTATAAGGATTAGTATCTAATTTCAGCCTCATCCATTACTTTATTGTATGCCTCAATGTATGTTTATGTTTTTTTTTTACTTTTAATGCTACTTTTGCAACTTTATTTCCAGTGGACATTCTAAGACAAAAAGTCAAAGCTCTGTTGGGCACTTCATGGGGATTAGCGCCAGATTTGGGACCAAGCTTAGCGTATAAATTTACCTTCAGTTCTAAAAACACAAGGTAGCTGCGGTGTCTGGGGAGTGCACCACATTAGTGATGTTTTGGCCCTGGCAGCTCAACAGTGGGATTATAGTAACATTTAAAAACTTGGAAACGCGAAGAGTTGTAAGAATGTAGCCATTGCAGAACTTGTCACCTGTGTTCATCTGAAGGGCTTAGGGCACTTTGGGGACTCCTCTTAAGTCTCCCTTATCTCATTAGACCCTTAAAACTGATTAATATGAATGGCAGAAGAGGCCAGCTTAAGGCTTTCTTAAGGAAGGAGGGAAGAGGAGCGGGGTCTGGGGAGGGGGCTTCCTGGGACGGGGCTTTTTGTGTCTCCGGACAATGAGCTGATGGCTTTTTAAGCTCCTCAGTGGCTCTGGGTTAAATCCCGCCACTGCAGTCATGGGATAGGGCGCAGTTCAAAAGGCTGCTGCCCTCCTATAGCCCGCTGCCCGCCGCTTTCAAGCAGCAAAATAAACACTCGGGATAAATACCGCCATCTCCTGCAACTCGAACCTCACTAAAGAAATAATGAAGTGCCCCTCCAAATCCCGGCCGTGTTTTCACAAAGCTTTTTCGTTGCAGGATATTTACATTTGGTCGTCTGCATAAAAGATATGGTTTCAAAATGAGGGGGTTATTTGGTTCCACCTCCACCTTTTTTTTGCTGCAAATGGAGATAGGAGCAAAGGCAAGAATGTGGCCGGGAGCTGCCAGTGTCAACAGGCTGTTCTTGGCTTGATGGAAATGAAATGATGTACTCTCTGGAGCTAGATTCAACAAGGGAACTTTTCAAATAGTGTTTCCCCAATGACACATTTTTTGTTTCGATGCAATTTCGTAATGAATAAAGGATTTGCCATGTTTTCTATCCTCTTATTCCAGCAAGATACTCTTAACCAAGATCCTGGGTCAAAACTCGGAGTCTTCTTAAATGTTGCCCCAGTAGCTTTGAAAGATGGGTCAAATGCATCAGACAATTTTATCGTCAAGTACTTCATGCTTCATTTGTCAACCTCTCGGAAAATCAATATTTTCTTGTCTTTCATGGCTGCTAAGACTAGGTTTTCATGTCTGGATAAGAAAACAGGATGAAGATTTGTTTTGACAACTGCTGCTTATTCAGAAACTACAACATTAAGTTATACGTTGAAATGACAGTGACTTTTAACTTATAGCTAATTGCATGCTCAAATCAAAACAAATTGTCACACCAAAAGCTACTTAAAACTACTGAATTTGAGTCCAAAAATGGTATTTATCCAGAAAAGAGGTTATGCACTCATATTATTTTATTTTAAAAATCCTCCTCAATATTACGACTGGACAGCACAACTAATAAAATGCGTGTATTTGCTATTTTGTGTTATTTTTTGTTCATGTTTAGCTCAAATTGACTTTATACAGCTAAATTTAAAGTGAATGTAGTGTCTCCATTGTTGCTCTCTTATAGGGCGAGATAAAGGACACTTCAACTCACCTCACAACAATTAATTTCCCCTTTAAATGAACTTCTTACTTAAGGACAGAAAGGTAATCAGTTCCATTGTGTGCGACCCCAAAGTCTGTATCAGTGATAAATGTAAGCGAAGACTGCAGTGTTCCTGTTGTTTATCTGGTTTTCTACAACTGTTTACTTGATTTTCTTTCAGGTACGGGCTACATACTAAGCAGTGTTGTTGATTTTTAAGTGTGTTGCATCTTTGTCACATTTTTTGTTGCGTTTTGAGCCCTGAATATGTCGTAATTCACCATTGACGCTCTTGTTTTTGCCACTGCTAATGCTGCGATGTCACCTGGCAACACCACTAAAAAGAAACTGTCATTAATAACCATCCACGACGACTACTACTGCGCTTTAGCGAAATTCAAAGTTGTTTTCGCGTATCACAGCCCAATAAAACAGCGCATAACTTTTGTGGCAGCTGCAATCATTTCCATATAGCCGAGAAACAAAGCAGAAGGCCGGGTGTCTATGTGTGCCATCACCTGACACAAAAGCAGATTGCCGTGAATATATTTAAACGGGACACGGCCTTTCCAAGGACACAGTGGACGCGACTCGGTATCCTCTCTTCGGCTCCTGAGTAAACACGGGGCAGTGTGAGGTAGTCTTTGGTGTCAGAGGAAACAAAGCAGGGGTCTAAACATGAGCCGCCTTAATCCGCTCTTCTCCCCAGTGTGGCTGAAACCCGGGCCGCCACAGAACACACCTCCTCTGGGTAAAAGAACCCGGAGCTGCAGTCCCCCTCGGAGGAACTATACCGCCAGCCGACCCGCAGACTGACCCTCCGCTGATACCAACCGGGGAGAGTGTTTAAACAGAGCCAAGGACACACCAACATGGGCTTTTATTTTGTGTAAATGTAACGCTGGGAAGTGACAATGGAGGTGAAGAACGGATTTAAATAGAAATTTCCACAGAGAATGCTTCGAAAACACAATTTAACATATTTTTTGTGAATAAAACTGGTCAAAAATAGCACTGATTACCACAGTAACTCTTTTTTTGTTAATGAAATGTGAAATCAATGAGTGCAGAGTTATCTTTATCACTACTTTGGCCGAAATGGACTGAGCAAAGTTGAACAACACAACAAAAAATGAACACCTAGATCAGTTGAAATGATTTGAATTCAGAATGTTACTCTTAATTTGTATAGTTTTGACTTTACTCTATGAAACGAGATTATTTGACTTCTTTCAAGATGTCTCTGACTTACTTCTGGTGTTGTTACAATACTCGATTTCAATTTTAGGGAAAGCACTCCATACTGAGTTTGATACCACAATGAGGGCTAAGAGTGCTCTTTTTTTAGACAATTTCTCGACTTGTACGGACACAGCACCACTTTAAACAAAATTTGGGGTCACACAAATAATGCACAACACTAGATCTGTTTCAATAATGATGAAATAACTACTGCAATATTACAATAAAAACAAAAATATATAATGCTTATTCCTATACAAAATTGCCGATCCAGGACTGAACAAGAATTAAACTAGGACTAACCCAAAATCAAATCAGAAAAAAAAAGCCAGGACTAAAAAAGTCTAAACTAGTGCTAATCCAGAAGTAAAACAAAAAAACACAACAAAATATGTCCTGTATTTGGAGGCCGGTCATGGACCAGATCAGATAGTTTGGCGGGCCTGATCTGGCTCCCGGGCCGCAAGTTTAATATCCCTGGTCTTTAGTTTTAGTAAAGCCCAAAATGATTCTAAAAATGTTCAGAAAATGTCAAATGTGTCCTGTTTGTGTGTGTTTTTTTCATTACTTGTTTCAATACATTACTTCTCATTTCAAGCCAAATTATTGCCCCTTTTTCTGTTTTAAACTTAATTATCTTGTAACGGTCAGTATTCTCTTATAATAAGTCAAAACTACTCCATCCCAGATTAAACATTACGAATCCCGAGGCTAGACATTCCATTTTTGCAGTGAAACAATATACATCAGCAAATAAACCCATAGATAGACACATAAACTGACACATTTCAAAGTCTCCCGGGTTGTGCGATTGAAACTGGTATAAGACTGACTCATTTTATTATCCCACAATGCAAAGCGTACGATTTCTAGCCCCTCACTCTAAAGCGAAAGCCGTCACGTTAGCTCTTGCGTTCCAAATGACTCGTAGCCGCCCAGACCCACACACGACTCGAGGGAGGTGGACTACAGCTGATCCGGGAGCTGGCTTTCTTTCCTTCTTGAGCAGTGCCAGCTCGGACTGCTCCTACACGGCTCTCCCCTTGTGTCTGGCACTCACTCTAAACTCCTCTCCTCCCTTTTTTTTTTTTTTTTTTCCAGTCCCAAAGCACACTACAACTCTCCCCTCGCCCCGGCCATTCACTCCCGCTGCTCTCCTCCGCGCCCTCTCCTCCCTCCCATTCAAACGCATGCATTACTTTGAGCCCAGGAGTGGACACAGGCAGCAGCGGAACAATGGACGTCTTTCAGCCTCACCGCACCGGCATTGGAGAGAGAGGGGGGGGGGGGGGGTGAGGGAGTGAGGGAGTGAGAGGGAGGGAAAGAAAGAAAGGGGGAAGAGAGAGAAGGAAAGACAGGAGAGAGGTAGAGGGAAAGTGGGAGGGAGAGAGAGGGAGGGCGGGAGAGGGCAAGAGACATGACAGAGGGAAAGAGGGAGAGAGAGGGAGGGAGGGAAAGAAAGAAGGACGGGGGAAGAGAGAGTGTGAGAGGTGGTGCCGAGAGAGAGAGAAGGAAAGAGAGGGAGAGAGAGAGAGAGAGGGGTGGTAGCGGGAAAGAGAGAGAAAGAGAAGGGGAGAGGGAGGTCGAGGGAAAGAAAGAAAGAAAGAGAGTGAGAGAGGGACAGGGGAGGAATAGAGTGTAAAAAGGAGTGAAGAGAGAGAGAGAGAGAGCGAGAGAAGAGAGCTGGAAAAAAGAGAAAGAGAGAGAGCTCTAGAAAAGAGAGAGAAAGAGAAAGACAGAAAAAGAAAGAGAGAGATGGGCAGAATTTCTTAGTACCAGTAGTGGAAGAAGTACTAATTGTGTTACTTAAGTAAAAGTACAGATACAGAGTGAAAAAAATACTCAGGTAAAAGTAAAAGTAGTACATAACAAATCTACGTTTTAATCTAAGTTGTTGTTTTTTTTTATCTTCTTTAAGAGTGAAAAATGTCAAAGTATTTCACATATTCATTCCTACCACTGGCAGTACTTCACACACATTATGAGAGACGTTAAAGGATTTAATACAGTGATTTTGATCTTTGGTCAACAGAAGCAATTCTCAAGTGAATTTTATGAATATATTTGTGTTTGCTCAAAAGCTCGGACTTGAACTGCAGAATGTCATCATAATTGTGCTGGCCATATGGAAGGTCATTTTTACTTTTCAGTCTAGTTAAAAAACTGAGGTAGAAATTGAGGTACATTTTATTATCTATAGTACTTTTATTATGTAGAAAATGTACTGTAAAAATTTGTAGGTTACAGTACTTTACTCTAGTCGTTTTTACAGTGAGAGCAGATTCATGTACTCTCTACTCTATTATTATTATTATTTTTAACTGTGACAAGTAGACAGAATGTCACCATGAATGTACTAAAAATAACTTCTCAAACATATGAAAAAATACTGAGTAAAAGTTTTGAGTTGAAGGAAACAAAAATACATAGCAACAACTGACTACAAAAAAATGTAAAATGTATTTGAATTACGAAAGACAAGCGCAATTCTTAATGAAAATCACCACATGTTCTCAATATCTATCAGAAATACTTTGACTTTTTACTCACTTAAACAAGTACATACAAATTTTTACTTATGTCAATTTTATTAATGAGAATTCTACTTAATTAACACAACTTCCTCCACTATTGCCCTACTGTCAATCCAACCTAGGCCAACACAGCTCACCATTGGCACGTCTAGCCACGACGGTCGACTGGGCAGAGTGAAAAGCAGCTCCGCGGGATTGTTTATTTACGCACAAAAAAAATGTACGTTCCGCTGGGAATGATCACACACAGACGCACCATCGCACAATGGGAAAAATGATCCAATTAAGTCATTTAACAGCTCCGGTCATTTACACCGACGCGCGAGCCACGTCCCAAAATCTGGACGCGCACCAAGAATGTCAGCTTCGGCGCGGATAGACCACACAACAGCCCGGGACGTACTGCAACATGAGTCATTTACAACCAGCTACAAACCATCAATTAGGTCTTTATTTGCGTGCCGGGGATGTGTTCTCTGCTGGGATCTTTTCTCCACACCGCTGCCCAGCTAGAAAAACATCATCCCCCCCGAAAACGGCCCCCTCCGCGAGTTAAATAAGGAAAACGGCGGTGTAAGACGTCCGAGGCCAACGTACCATGAAAGGAATTATCTGTGGAAAATGTGTCTGTGTCGATATGCTCGCGCTTTTTTTTTTTTTTTTTTTTTCTTGGCAAATCGTCCCGGATGCATTTTCCAGTTCGGTGATGAAGAATGATGGGGTAAAAATGGAGATGTTGTCAGGATAATGTTTATGTGCAGTGTGTGTGTGAATGGTACAGACGGTTCAAGGTTTTAAAGGAGCTGCACCTGATTTTTACTGTGGAAAAGTAACTGTAACTGTAACCCTTACCCAACGCATTTCCAGCATCTTAAATATTCACCGTGATCAGTTTGTAAGTGCTTTTCACGAGTCTCTGAGCAAGTTTTGACGTCCTGGATAAAGCTAAAAAACATTAGCATGCTAACGCCGCACTTCCTGCTTCTTGTACAATAAAACGCACTGTAAAAAGATGCAGACAAAGCGTTAGGGCTGCAAGATTGATCAGAACTGACACATTTAGCAAATCGCAAAGTTGCTGCAGTTTTTGAAGTGCCATAATTTCCTCCAAAACGACTGAATATCTCGTTTTATTCTGTGTAAAAATTGTCCATCTTTGGAATTTAGATCTGTACAAACATGTTCTGAAATTATTTTATTAGTTTGTCAGTTCACTATTTCAGTCTTTTTGCCAAAATGTGAACTTTTTGAACATTTTGTGTAGCAATCAAAAATCTAACTGCACCACTTGTCAGAAATTTTGCTATTAGACATTTTTTTCAAATCGTGCAGCCTTAGAAAGCTCTACAGTCTAATTTGTACCTGAATAGATGGTTTTACAATATATCTGTACTGGGCAGAACAGATTTTACTTTATCACATGAAAAAAATATATATGGCACATGAACTAGTTGTTTTTCACATTTCAAAAAAGTTAAAAAAAAATAAGGTACAGTGCCTTTAATTTATTGTAGATAAGATAAATGGTCTTTACAGCATACACCATATGGTAAAAGCAAAAAAAAAAATGACTGTAATATATAATCTATGCACTTTCTAAAGCATGTTGTTGGGTAATAACAAATACAGCAGTTACTATTCTTTTTTTTTTTTTTTTTTTTCAACCAAAACTCAGCACTATCATGCATATTGTCCACTAAGGATCATGGGAAAACAACTGCCTGATATTGTCCATAATTCCAGGTCATGGTGAATTATTAAGAGTAAAAAAAAAGGAAGAAGAAAAAATAAGCAGAAATTTACAAAGTGTGCAGTAAAAACTGTGGGCGGGGCTACAGTTCTACAAGTCACAGTTTACAGTGCAAAATAATAAATAAAAAAAATTAGCAAAACATGCAACACTCACTAAATCACAGTTAAAAAAATGTAGTAAAAAATACATGGAGACATTAAAAAGTGAAAAGCAACTCAATGAAGAGTAAAATACAACATGGCACTTGCACACAACTGCATAAATAACTTGTAACTAGGATTGGACGAAAAATTATTATTACGTCACTGCAACAGAAATGCGTTTAAACATGTCAGAAAAATTTGAAATCAGTGTAAAAACATCACTTTTTTCATTTTCATTTTTTAGCAGCTCTTTTTGTAACATTTTCTTGTATGTAACGATATACTAAATATTCAAATGTTGCATATCTCCAAAAAAAATTCACGATATTATCAAAATTTCAATATATTGCCAACGTCTATTATGTTTCCACAATAATGAAGTGTACGCGATAATTAATGCGGATTTCGATGTTTTATTTTAGACAATAAACTGTAAATTTCAAGACAAAATAACAGTACTTCCTTTATGTTGCCATGTGGTTTTATAGTCGATCTGAAAACAGCTAAACTGTTCAAAAAAGGTCACATTTTGTCCAGTTTACTTACTCAAATTATTATTTAGTTTCGATACAAGTTTTAGTATCGACTGGCATCTGATTTTCAACGCTTTTGACAAACTTAAACTTTTACAAAACCAACAAATTAAAAAAAATAGCAAACAGGACAGCGAAAGAAACAATTAAACTGAGAATTACATTTAAAAGCAGGCACTGAAATGACTTAAACCAAACCACAAGCTGTAAAGGAAAGCAAACAGGTTCACAGCTCTTGATCCCTCTTGTTCCTGGGCTGTTCTCAGTAGCGCCCCGCTCTGGACGCGGCCGGTAAGTGCTCGCCGGGCGCTTTCTTACAGTAACAGCTGCTCCAAAGCCTCCATCTTACAGGGAAGAGCGCCATTTCCAGCCGACGACGACACACCACAAAAACCTACGCCAGCGAATCGCCGTATCACGTTCCAATCTTCTGTAAACTCCCTCATCTGCCGTCCCGGGATGGAGCTGGGACGACGGACGGACCGCGCCACTTCCCCTGTCCGTATTAACACATTTTCAAATATACTCAGGTGTTATGGCTGGAAAAGTTGGCCGGGATCGTTTTCCCACAGTCGCTCCGGGGTGGCACGATGTAACTTTAGGCAAAATAAAGAAACATTTGGAAGAAGGAACAGAAACTTCCCATAACTCAAGATATGGGATGAAACTGAGACACTGAGACCGAGACTGAGGAGAAAAATTAGCGTCTGGATCAACAAACATGTCTTTTATGTATACAGCAAAAAGGGAAGCGCTGTTGTTGTCAAAGGATACATCATATATGGGCCGCTGTAGACATTACATAAGCTAGTTAATACTTTATTGTTTCCAAGTAAAGCTATATGGAAGGTTCCGGTGAAAGTGGCGTCTGGACTAAACAACAGATCGACAGAGAAGATAGCGTGCTCAGAGTGATTACTCTGAAAACAAAAACCTGCACATGAAAGTCAGCCAGAGACACATGTGCTGCCACCGAAGAGAAGCTGCCATTCAATACTGCGTCTACGACTGAGCTTTGAAAAGTAACAGCTAAAGCCGGCTCCATGGTGAGTAACTGACTTTCAAAGCACTTAGACTCTAATTAGTTCTATTAACCCTGAAAGGCCATTGACAGCCACCTGACTGCAAATAAACAGCTCCCACGGTTAAATGAACCTGATTTAACACAGCAGCACTCGAATGTAACATACTTACATTAGTCACACAATGAACACAAATAATATCAAGTATGTTTTTTTTTTTGTAATGAAAAAAATGTGCTTAATTACCAAATGCACAACATTGTAACATAATTGTACAATTGCAGTTTTTAAATTATTGATTGTTCATTTATTTAATCTATCAAATTGAGATTTAAAAACTTTTTGGTTTCATAAGCTTTTGTTCATGTGTAATCTGTTCCACTTTAAACAGTAGAGCAGAGCAGTGCTCCAGCTGCTGTGAGAGCGTTTCCCCTCTCCGAGCTCTCTCTGGTGGAGCAGCAGGCGCCGGCGGAGGCTCCACAGAAGCAGAGCTGCTCCTGGGCTGGGTCTCTGGGTCTCTGGGTCTCTGCGTCGGCCCTTCTCAGGGTCAGGGCCACAGCGAGGAACAGCTGCTCCGCCAAACACACAGCACTGCTCTCTTCAACATCAACACGTCTCATTTAGACCAAAGTGCATTTACAAATCACCCACACGCTCTAATAAAAGAACTTCTCATTTGCCGCACGGCACCGTTCTTCCAGGCACTCTCCATGATTTCTTTTCTTTTCCCTTGACTCATACAGATCCCAGACAGGACTGGGCAGCAGACACTTCAGTCTGTGGACAGTGTTCCACTTCAGGCTAACTTTAAAGTCTACTCAACTCTAAAAAAAAACAAACAGACACTTCAACTCAACACCCCTTAGTTCAACAAACTTTTAAAGTCTACAAACTCATTAGCAAAGATAACAAAAGATCATTAACGGACAAAAATAAACAGAAAACCTACAAAGTCACTATGAATCAAAACTGAACGTCAAGAAAAAGAAAGATAAAGTAGTGTTCTTTCTTGGTGGTTGTATATCCGCCTGCTCTGGAGAGAACAACAGGGCACCAGGTCTTTACGAGCACTCATAAAGTCTGGGACAAACACTGGCGCTAATGTCGCCCCAAAAATGATACACGAGATAAGCCACACATCCAAACTCAGCCTCCAAACAAATACTACTTTTTTTTTTAAAACGCTAGCTTAAAACTTAGATCCATATAACAAAAGAAATATCGGTTTTGTCTCAGAATCACAAACCGCAATAATGAATTCCTCAAACGACAAGACTATGTTCAATTCATGTCACGTTCAATGCTACGTAGAAAAAAAAAGTACTCTTTACGCATTGAGTAAAACTTTTTTCAAATTTTATTTTAAGCACTTTACATACAAAAAAACATTCACAGGACAAAACATAACACAATTTAGTTCCATTAAACACTTTTTTCAAACATAATTCGCATCTGTGCACAAAGTTTCATTGAACTTTTCCCTACTTTCCAATTAATTTCAATCTCACAAACCCCTGAACACAAACCCCTGAACTGCATTTTTCAACACATAAACATACAACTGAATCCCTGTGACAGTAGAAAAAGTAGAAAAAGAAAGCTGAGGACGTCGCTGGGAAGATCTTTGGGGCTTCTATAAAAAGGCTATGTGTGGTGCTTCACAGAGGAGCCGTCATTAAAGCGTCCATCTGTCCGTGCGCTCATTAGAATAAACGCCGAGACGGGCAGCCGCGGAGCTACGCATTTGAAGTGCGCGGACATTTTCCACGTTCTCGCAAATGGCCCTCTGAACGAGCGGCTGAGGGCTTGAACGTGACGGAGGATCCCAACCGCGTCGGGACATAACGTACGTGCTGGTGAATGGTGGATTTTGTGGAGGTTTGCAGCGAGTCTGGGTGGAATGGGTTTGTGAAACGCAGGAAATCCCCCAGAGCAAGGCACCGAGTCACGCCGCACGCTGCAAAAACCGGTTCGTCGACTCCACATTGTGACTCGTCGTAAAAGGTCAAGTTGCGGAGCGGTTTGTCGACTGTTTTTTTCGCGTGGCAAGGTGCTAAACTTACATTTTCAAACTGATTTGACTGATTTTAGACAGAACAAAAGGCAAAAAGTGCAAGAAATGTCAAATCTGCACTACAAATGTAAATATTCTAGAAAAATATATCATAAAATTCAACTTATTTTGACAGCGTGGCCGAAAAAAGCGGAATATTTTCCAGTTTGTGTATAGCATTGCAATTTGTATAATATTTTTGAGTGGATCTACTCTCTCCAACAATTTTAGACCAAAAAATGTCAAATTTCTGCTATAAATCTAAATATTCTAGAAAATATATATCATAAAATTCAATTTATTTTGCCAACGTGACACAAAAAAAAACAAATATTTTCCAATTTGTATGTTGTATTGTATAGTATATATTTGTACAAAACAAAAGGCAAAAACAGAAACTAAAATGTCGAATCTGCATTACAAATCTAAATATTCTAGAAAAATATATCATAAAATTTAACTTATTTTGACAATGTGAGACAAAAAAATGAATATTTAATTGAATAGTAATTTGTATATTTGTATTAAATGTTCTCAGTTTATTTACAGTAATCACGTGAACAAAGGATTTTAAGTTCAACTCATTGCAACAAGGCAAAAACTACAAAAAATTACAAATCTACAATCTACAAATCTAAATATTTCCAAAAGCTACATCACAAAATTCTACTTATTTCGACAGTGTGACACAAATAAAAACTAACATTCTCCAATTTGTATAACATTTTCTCAGCGTATTTACAGCAACCTTTTGAACAAACAATTTTAAGTTGCTGCAACAGTTTTAGACAAAACAAAACTAAATATTTTCAAAAGACAGATCACAAAATTCAACTTATTCTGACAGTGTAACTCAAAAAAACCTAAGAATTCCAATAAAAAAACACATTTTCACAACTTTTTTCCAGAAACAATAACACTTTACAAGCATCTTTAAATCTGTGCACATCGATGCTTCAAACGAGAAGCGAAGCAACTTGAGTAAAACGCACAAAACGATGCAAAGCAGATCTTTGTCAGACGATTATCAGCTCAACGCAAAACCCCCTTTTCGTGCCCAACAACCACCGACTTCAACCGTCCTCCTCCTCCTCCAAGTTGGAAACGGCAATCCCTCCCTTGCACACCAGCCCAGCAGAGCACGCTTGCACACCCCGACGTAAAACACACCCGACCGGCGCGCCATAAATTAAAAAGCCAAATGAATTCCACGACGAAAAGCCTGCAAAAACTACATCTTTACCGTGATGGATTATCTAGCTACGGGCGATTGTGTGGAGCAAGCCGCCGATTCATAAGTTGCGGAGCGGACGGCGACAAATTGCTTTTTTTTCATAAGGTGCTAAAACGAACTGTGGGAATTTAGTGTCGAGTTTGTTGGGTTTCGCCTTCGAAAATGTCAAGCGTCTGGAAACTTTGGAAACTGGGCTCGGGGAAGAGATATTGGTAGTGATTCCAGAACTTTGTCGTCGTGAAGTTGGCACGAGAAGTGCGGGATACATCGAAAAAAACGATAATACCGCGATGTACGGAAAAGTAGAATGTCCTGCGCGTCGTTTAGGATTCAAACTATTAAAAATAACTTGAAAAAGACCCGGAAATGTTAAGTGTAGTCACCGAAACAAGGATACAAAGTGATATTCCTGCACTTTTCTGGTTAATTCCATGTTCGATTCATGTTTTGTGCGATACTTTCCCGAACATCGATTTCGAGACAACGCCAAAACCGATACAGACATTCAATTCCGTCAATATCGCCCTTAACTTTTTCTTAAACCCTTTTCTGGTTTAAAATAAATCTCTCCTTTGTTTCCAGGCACAAGGAAGTCCTCTCAACTCGATTTCCCCAAACAGAAAGCGAAGCAAAAACTAAACGTGCGACGAAATCTACAACACTCCTTCTGCAAACCCTGCCCAGAGACCGTGCCCGTTTTGGTCATGCTGCACGTCTATCGGGCCAAAGAATCTGCTCCAGCCCGGTCCCGCTTGAGGAGCAGCCGAGGCAGCAGCCAGTTTGTCCCGCGCCTCGGCCCCCGACCACTAATTGCCCTCGGTAATAAATCGTGTTCGCCAAAATACTTCAGGCTGGGTACAAATAGTTGTTGTGTTAATTCTGTGGGTGTCGGTAATGGCTTGGAGCACAATCTGAAGTAGGGTTTAAACTGAAGGAAAGGGCTTTAGGTGGAAGGAGAGTGGGACGTGTCAGACGGGTGGGTTTTACACACTGCGGCGCTCAGGAATATTTAGCTTCAAGTGGGGGAAAAGTTTGAGAAAAGAACTGAAAATGGAAGAAGTATGTAAGTGTTTAGCTGCTGAAATAATCCGACGTCAAAATAATCTTGATTTTCTGTTTAATGCTGTGTAATTGAAGGGAAGCGAGCAGGTAAATTATAGGAAAGTGTTTGGAAAAGTGCGTGAGGTTTGAAACAAGTTTTGCCAAGTGTAGGTTGAGCTCAGTGCGCAGTCAGCTGATTTACAGGAGTGTTTGCTGCTCAGTTTGATTCACTCAGATGAACTTTCATGGCTCACATTCAAACTGTTTACTAATTTGTGTGTAATTGAGCAAATACGTCTATTTTGTGTTCTCCAAGTGGATGGAAATAGATGTGAATTTAATTGTTTGTTTTTCTTTCATTACAGTATAGATCCATAAACAGGGCAAAGAATGCTTTGAATGATGGCGAGGAGAGAAAGGGAATTGTGTTTTATGTAGCATACATTAGGCTCTTATTTATTGACCACATTAAAATAATACAAATATCCCTAAATACAATTTTACAGCTGCAGTGGCATATTATTTTAGATTCTCTCGTTACGCAAAGTAGGCTACGTATTTATCCAAGGGAGTCATATGCAGGGCTCATGCGTGTGCGTAAAACACAGTAACTTCAAGTTATAATATTCTCTCCACAGTTCTGGTGAAAGAGTGAAAGAGGGTCATTTTTAAACTGAAATATGTAGCCCGAGCCCCTGTCCCACAACAACAGTCCCGTACGCGGAGCACAGACCGGGGACAGACAGTGGAGCGCGGGCAGAGCAGCGCTGCAGAGGCTCGTGGTGCGGAGCGAGACAGATAAAGGGTCCAGTCCTCCACAGTCCAGCTCTGATCAGACTGTGCCCAGCGCCAACAGCGACTTATCCTCAGGAAGCTCTATACAGCCACAAGTACGAGTCACCCTAAACTGAGAGCAGCACCGTGGCCTTCACCCACGACCAGAGGCGCTGCGCCCCGCAGCGGAGCACAGCGACCAGCCCCTGAACAAGCCGAGCTCAGCGCACAGATCCCGGAGCACAGAGCAGGGCTGCTCGCTACAGGACACGGGACACTTACCTGGCATTTGTCCGGTTCCAGAAGACCGCGTAGCGGTCGGCCACCACTTTGGAGCTGGGCTCCTGGCTGAAAACACACATCCAGAGCAGCAGACAGGCGAACAGCACCATCTCCACCTCCACTGCCAACATCACTATCCTCGGGTTTGGGACGGCTCTTCTGCGGGACAGGTGACGACTCTCGTTCACATGGGCACGCGCTGTGGGCAGTCACACAGCCGCCCGCGGCGCGAGACAAAGCGGAGGAGTGACACACGGGACTGGGTGACACTTGTTCACGGCGCCCGGGTGCGTGCTCAGTCAAAGCAGAACACAGAGAGCTCCAGCGACAGCCGTGAGCGCGTGCAGCCAGGCGCACGGAGCTCCACTCGCACTATGAAGTCCACGGAGCAGCACAGTCACAACAAGAGCTCTGTGACGCCGCGCGGCGCACGTCAGATGTCCATGTCCTCTCGGTAACTTTTTAAAGCCATACACTCCGCCGGTCCTGCTGTGTCCACTGCTCCAGCCGCTGTTAGTCCTGCTCCGTGCTCCTGCAGAGTGTCACGCGCGGGGAGGGGTCCGTATCCGCGTGCACACACAGTGGCTGATCCGAGCTGATGTTTATGTCCGTCTCGTGTTGTCCTCGCTCATATATAAGCCATTACGCGACACGTAGCATAGAAAAAAGCCCAGTCCTCTGCGCGTGCGGTGCGTGGAGTTGCAGTGCGTTGTGCCGAGCCAGACGCAGAAGCCGGAGCGGAGAGAGTGGGTTTGGTGACGGAGAGCGGGGCACCGTCCCATTGGCTCCGCGCGCTTTGGGCGTCGCTGGAACCAAGTCGTGCCCCTCCCCCTTCCAAAAACACACTAATTCAATTAGAGCGAGATAGAGGCGGACAGGCCGAGCCGAGGAGAGGAGCAGAGAGCGCGCAGACCTCTGTCACACACCGCTGTCACACACCGCCTGACTGTCTGATGCCTCCGATAAGAGCGCGCTCAGGTTGGGTTCCAGAGAAAGGACGCAGCGGAGCACAGCAGCGGACTTGAATTACTCTTAGGTGGACTTCATCTGCGTCACATGCGCCGCTCAGACGGACTTTGTGTCAGTTGGAAATGTAAGAGCCTACTATAAGTTATATCTGAGGGCGCGCGGATAAAACCTCTCAATCTTTTTCCAAAATGTATGAATGGGGGAAGTGCTGTTTTATGTCAAGAGTTACGATGTTTGTTATGAGAATGACAAACATCGCCAAGTCTATCAGAAGAGGTTACCGCAGTAATAACCATCGATAGTCCCGCCTTTGGAAACACCGTTCTTCAAAACTCCAATCTGCCTCAATTACACATAACATTCCACTTGGTCCCACCCTGTGCTCCATCAGTCAGTCACATTACGGCTGAAGTACCCCCCCTCTTAGATCTGTGGACGCGGAGGCGCGGTGTCACACGTCGCTCCAGCGCCCCGTACGCCCCTCTGTGGTCAGGCGACAGGACAGACCCCTCAGGCCACGCGCACGCACGCACGTACACGCACGCACACAATTGTCAAGTCCAAGCGCGAACGGCCCGTGCGTCATCAGCATCAGCACGTTTCATCAATGGCTCCAGTGTAAATATGAAATCAGACCAGCACATTTATTTATTTATTTGTTTATTAAAAAAAAAAGAAAAATCTGAATAGCTGAATTTACGTAATTAAAATTTGTTAAACTTTTTTTTAAATGTAATATGCATTTTTATAAATTAATTTGCATACTTAAAATATGTGGGTTTGTTAATAAAAAAATAATAATTTCTTGTTTAGTTGCAATGAGTTTCTGTATGCCTTTTGTGTTATCTTTCTTAAGTTGAAACAAAAATGATCCAGGGTTTTATGGCTTCTTTCCATTTGTTCCATTTGTTTGCGCGTTGGTTTATCTGCTTGTCTTTTATTGAACAATGACTGTTTTGTTATTTGATTTTTCAAACTTTCAGGAAAATTCAACAATTTTGTGAAGCCCTGCGAGGCGACTGCTGATGTGATTCTGGGCTCCACAAAACTAAATTCAAATAAAACTGAATTGTCTGATGCCGTTTAGGTCCTGTTGTATTATGTGTTATTATTTCAAGTATTCTTTTGGTGCAACATTTGTCCAGAATCCAGTTGTCTCTCACTCCCCCAGTGTTTTCCTCCTGACTTTGGCCTTGCTCTAACCCTTTCCATTTTCTCATAAAGTTCCCGCGGCGCAACTCAGCAACAGGTGCGTCTTGCTCCCGTCTCAGAAACAGAAGCCCTGCAGAGACGAGACAGGAGCGCGGGCCTGGGGGGGGGGCAGGTCAAAATGGCCCTAATATTTTAAGATAATCCTCTTGACCTCTCCGCCCGCTGCCGTGTAAACTCATGGGCCGTTATCTGCCGGCACATAAACACTGCACGGCTTCACAGTTTCCCAGGCAAATTCTCCCAAGGGCTGACACGAGAGAACTGCACGATAAGAGTGTTGTCCGACCCGGGCCGAGCCACGACAGAACCAGGACAGGACTGGGCTGAGCTCGAGTGGAGTGTAGTCAATACTGCCATGAGTCTATTTTATTACAGGCTTTTACAAACACACACAAACAGCCCCCAAATCTTTAAAGTCAAGGCCAAAATATATATTATAAAAAAAACAATAATAATTTTTTTTTTTTTTTTACTGTTCACTCTTATTTTTAGTGTTTATTTTACTGTACTTATTTTATTATCTTTTAATATATATTATATTTTATTATATTTTCAGTACTTTTTTTTTTTACTTTTTGTGGTCACTTACAGAATGGATTATAAGGTAAAAATTGCAATCTTATAAATATGAATACTTTGTGAGTTACTTAAATAAATAATAATAATTTCACTCTATACGGGTGTCATTTTGATTAAACCGTCCGGGCCAGAAAATATTTTATAGAATATAAATGTAAATACAAATACAAATACAAAAAACGTTTGTTTTTGTTTTTTTCATCAGAACATTTTATCACAACATGGGGAAAAATGGTTGTTAAAGGAGACATATTATTATATTTTTTCAAGTATTTAGTATTAAACTACAACATAAACAGATCATCAATTTACATTTTGTTCTTTGCAAACCACAGTATTGATGAAAAAAAAAAGGTCTTAGTATTAGAGGGTCCATTGACTTCCTGTTCAAAACGGCAGAACTGATAAGCCCCGCCTCTTCTTAGTGACATTTCTCTGTAACAAGCAGCAAATAACCATTTACATGTTTTTATTCTCGAAAACTAGCTACGTTACATTTTAGAACCCGTGTGTATCACACCGTGTCTTCATTTTTCAAACAATCCCAACTAAGCACAGGGATGTGGGCGGGGATAGGTGGTAGGAATTTCCTGAACAGAACAACACAGGATTAACTCAAACGTGAATGAATCTATAAAAATACAACAAACAAATCATGAGGAAACATTGTTGTGACAAACATTTAAGTTGATTTCCCACAATACACATGGATAGATACTTTATTCTTACTATTGACGTTCCCTTTAACCGTATCCATGGATATACCCTACACTCCACATACAATTACACATGACGCACGTTCCAGCAGCAGCGCCGCAGATGCAGATGCAGTTTGAGGTCAGTTCAAAGGTCGCGGGTGCGTTCGTCCCCCGCTGCGCTCGTCTCTGGTGATAACAAGCACATTTGACTGTCTCCTTCAGACCCCCAGCTGCTTCCATTTCAGTGCCCCCCCCCCCGCTCTTATCCCGCTGCCAGCATCTCCGCGCACCACCTTGATTACTTCTCATACGTGCCCATTTTCTGCATCACGTCCCGCCACAATATTCCGGTGGGCCCGCTCCGTAAGATGGCTTGAACTCTATTTCCACAAAGATGGCTTCTTTTTCTGCTTGATTGATTCGCGGGGGAAAGGAAAACAATGCTAGCGCGGTGCGTCGGCCGCGTTCGGCGTCGGACGGACCGGAGAAAAATCGGGGTTTATGTGTGGGCAAAATTTGGGTGTTTAAAGTGGTGTTCGGTCAAATCGTGCGTCGAGGCGTTGGGGTATTTTTGTCTGCTGCAATAGACAAAACAAAACAGACAGGCATTGTGTTTGCATTAATGGTAACTCCAGCTGTGAGGTTAATATTCAAGGACAAAGAACATTTAGTTTAGATTTCTTGGCTTTTTAATGAATTATATATGGATACGTTTTATACATGCATCAGGAGAATTCCAACTCTTTCTTTTTTATTTATTTTTTTCATTCATGTCATATAAAAAGACACTAAGAGCAGAAAGAAGAGCAATCTTATGTTATCTTTCAGCTTCAACTAAACATTTGCTTTTAATAACACACACAAATACACTGCAAACAGATGTTCAACCACTGAACCGCAACAACTTCATTTTCTTTTTCATACATACTTATTTATTATGATAGCTTGTATGTGTTTCTTGAATGCCATTATTGTTTTTGTTTCATTGCCTACTTTGTCATTCCATAAATTAACTCCTTTCACAGCAATTCTTCGTTCCATTACTTTGTTTTTGTTTTTAATGTCTGTTCCTTCCAGATTATAGTGACTTGTTATTGAATATTTACAGGTAATGTGTTGGACTTATTACTTTAAGTATACTTAATTCAGCAATATCATGAATTTTTATTACTTTAAGTTGGACAAATAATAGGTTCGATGGATCTCTATTATGACTATAACAACCTCACGGCCCTTTTTTGTAAAATAAACATGGGTTCTTTCTTGGTCAGCAACGACGCAGAGATGTGTTGTGGAATTTCGACACTGTAAAGAATAAAAAAATGCTGAGAGATAAATAAACTAAATCAATTTGACTCAGACAATTCTCTCAGTATTTGTTTTAAAACAGATGTTTGAAGCTGGAGCAAAGCCTAACCATAAAAAGGGACATACTGTATTACATGCTTCTATGCTGGTGTTTACAGAAAACTGTAATGTAACAACTGAAAATGTGGAGTTTGGTTTCCCTTGGGGTTTACAGTGGAGCTTTTGCACTACACGAATGATTTAATTGTTTAATTATTTGGAGCAGTGGATATCGATGAGCATCTGCTATAATCTGTTTGCAGTTGTAACTATGGTCGTACCAGTGTTATTGCTTATCTAAGTCTCTTGCGCAATGTTGTGGAGGAAAACTCCTAATAGAATTCAAATGTTTGACTTCCCAGTCCACGGATAATGTGATTTTCCCTGATTTGGCCATAAATCGCAGCAGTATTTGACATGAAGAATCACCTCCGCCCACAGCACTGGACGGGCTCCCAGCTCCTCACTCCACCTGGACGCTCTTCTGAAGCTGCTTTCCCGGCGCGCTCATCTGCTCCATGTCAGACGGCTCTAACATTATCTGTGACTAATAAAGAACCATGTGCGCCGCTCCTCTGTGGGACAAATATCAGTGAGAAAAGATGAAATGGGTTATTGACTTGTTTGGTTGCACAAAAGTCAAATAAACTAATATTGGTTGACCTGGTGGTGGTTGGTTGCGCTTGTAGCTGACTGGCTAGTAGTTGTTCTTAAACTTTTTTCATTTTATGTTCAGTTTGTAACATAACATTTTGGGATTTTAACCAATTAGGAAGTGCGGCCTGTGCGGCTCGTAAACAGGAAACAGCTGATGCTAACTAGCTTTGTTTTGCTAACTCTGTCGGCTCAGCAAACAAAGTTATCGTCACTGGAAATACGCCGGTTTTGCACAAGATAAACTCAAGGTTTGGTGAGGAATGATTATTTTGTCTTTATATCTGCTTTTTTGCCACTTGGTCCTGATCAGTCCTCCTGGTGTGCTGCTCCAAGACCTTTTGTTAGAGAGTGTCTGTTATTATTGTATTTAACTGCTTAATGTGAATTGCTCCTCTGGAAAAATAGCGGTATTGATTGACTGATACATTGTTCATGTGTATAAGTGAATAAAACATTTCAACTTCACTAATAAGGTACAAACAACATTTCTGGTGAATATTGTTGTATGTTTTTAGTACAATCAAATGGATCTTGGGTTTATGGACACAAAAATATTAAAGGCAATAAAACTGGACTATCGTTACTGTATAATCTTCTTGAGACCCGATCAATGGGTTTGTGTCCACTGTAATACATGTTGTGTTGATGCTGAAACCTCTCATTCTCTGTCATGTCACTGTAGTAACTCCTGATGGGCATTAGAGGGACAAGTGTGGCTTCAAAATGACATGTGGGGGGTGTGGACTGTACCTCCGACATTTAAAAACATCAAAACAAGCACAATTTAAGTTTTCAAGAAAGTATATATTACATGCATACTATTTGTATGCATGTAATATATAATTTAATAAAAGGCTATGGTATTTCAAGTGCGTTTTCAGCTTAATTACTGGAAAATGCCTAATTAAATTAATGGACACCATAGTGCACATCCAGATTTAAAACTTAAAATCAAACTTAATTATTTTTCCATGTTTGTAGACAATAGTTTTTTTTAAGGATACATCTTTACAGAGTCATTATTTTTACACATTTGTTAGTCGCTGGGTCCTGGCGGTGGGGGAGGTGGTCCTCGGACCTGAATGGACAGACGTCTGTCCAGTTCTGGCTCAGTTCTCAGGTTTCCTCTCCCAAATACAGGCTTCTGTTGGTGGCAGCACTGTATCAGACCTTCAAAGTCATTTTCTAGTTTTGTGGAGCCATGTCCTTGTCAGAATGCACCTAAGGCCTCCCTGACTACACTCTTAACACCTTCACGCAGGCTCTAAGGTGAAGTGTCTTGCCCAATAACACACTTCCAGTACACAACTGTAGCAGGAATCGATCCACTGATTGTTTGAAAGTGAACAAAAAACTCCATTACTGAACCTCTGCTGCACCAAGACCCAATGTTCTAACATGTTTTTGGAATCTTATTCCTTAAAGTGCGTATGACAGGTTTTCATGATTTTCTAATTTTGACTTTATCTGGTGTAGTTATACCAGTTGTACATATACATTTTAGTTTTACACCAATCAAGCAGCCGTTAGCGGAGAAAAGTTGAAAAATATGTTGAAAATAACAGGAAGTAATCAGACTGATGACATCACACTAGGGAGACACAGTTTATGCATAATTTACACAAAAGAAACAACTTTTTTTTATCCTTTAAACAATGATTCAACAAAATGAAGGCTTTCCCATGTATTTTTATTTGTAAAATTAAAAAATCTGTGACATTGAATGCATTTTGGCCCCGTGTACAGGATGGTTGCTAGGTCATTTCCTAGTGTGATGTCATCATTTACAACCAGGAAGTAAAACAAAAAATAATATATATATACATAAAGTATTTTAACTAAATTTGAACTATATTTATCTTAATTGCGTTTCTGTCGGATGAGTAGTCCAACCTGTCACTGGTACTTTAAAAATTAGGTTATTATTACAATTTTCACAATTTGGTAAATTGGTCCATTTCTCACATAAAATGTATTGAAACTGTGTGCAGTTTTAATGGTTTTTTAGCACTTAAAGCCAGTGGTTTGTATAAAGAAAACCAGAACATCTAAAATAACAATAAACAAAGAACAATTTCTCCCGCTCTCAGTAGGGTATACAAAAGTAGATTGAAGTAACAACAGCTATAATGCTACTGTTGATTTGCAGCAAAGCAAAAGCAATTTGAGGCCGGAAATGATCCAAATAAAATGTAAAGAGCATAGATATCACATATAAAGGAGGAGGAATCTGAAAGTACAAATGTGAGCTCCCAGCATTTCATTTTTGATAAGAGCTCCAGAATCACTTTACCTTAATAAAGTCACATAAGGAGATGATTAATATTCCCATTAATGCAAAGACACTAACAGAGATGAGACAGAGTTGGATAGCCTGTATCAAGTTACCACCCAATTAGAATGCCTGCATGAGTCCCCATCAGGAGACATTGTTTGATGCATCACATTAGCTGTAAGTGACCTGACTCTGCTTCACACAATTACTATCAACAACAATCATAATGTGTAAACACTACAGAGCACAGGGCACTCAGGACAGGCAGGACAAGCCTCACACACCACTTGCAGCGCTGGACTTATTAAATGTCTCTGAGAAATGTATTAAATAAACTCGTAGTTTTCTCGCAGCATTACTTTACTTTTAATTTGAATTGAAGAAACAGTATTCTTGATTTTAAGTTTTGGTTGCTCTTCTCGTGCAAGTCAACAAGTGACAAAAGCTTTGTGTCTTGCGCCGCTCCTTCAGATATTATTTAGTTTTTCTCATTTTTGCAGTGCATTCTTTGAAAATAACAGGTTTTGAGCATTATTTGATGTTTTGTTGTTCTAATTCCGTTAGTTTCAAATTATAAATCAGAAATCAATCTTTTATTTACTTTACTATATTCAAAATTTGAAATAATTCCTGTAACAAATGTTTATGCATTGTAATGACATTATTTTATTGTATTTGTATGTTTGATGATGGACCCAGGAAGACTAGCTGATCACATTGCTTTAAGCTAAAGGGAATAAATCATAAATAGACAATATATTTTTACTTAAGTTAGATGCAAAAGGTATTCTCTCACTTCTATCTCAAAGTGTTAGTGTTAACTGAAACTGTAAACCTGTATTCTCACATTCTACAACGGCAAAGTGAAAGCGTCTTGCCCCAGGACACAACAGCAGTGTGCAGTGCGGGAAGTTTGTGCCACGAACATTTGTCGTTACCTCCTGTGCAGCCTTAGGAAAAGAGGATGTAAAAAAAGATAGAATGATTGCTTTCACTGTATTCTTCAAGAAAACAACACTTTAGCATATGATTCATGTAATGATAAGTTGGCTCTTAATAAATATAATCATGTGCTGTCGGCGTATAAACAGGGATGCTTAAAGTTGCTCTCATAACAAATATAACCATTCTGGCTGCAAACAACTTTATATAGACCCTTTGAGTGTACTGTATTCCATTAGCTTGGTACCATTCCATGTGTTAGCACGAACATATTTTCAAAGAGGGAGTTGGCGTTAGCCTCCAAACATCACAAAGTATGAAAACCAGGGTTGTTTTTGTGACTGACAATCGCTCAAGCACATGGGAGTAACACCAGAGCGTATATTTTAAAAAAATATATACAACATGCTATTTATGTCATTTCTCTGCTCTTGTCACCAGTAACATATAAAGACGTATATTCGGTGGTCACTAGATGCTTACAAGAAGCACATAAGATCAGAAATCTCACCTTTAAATCAATTACCTTAAGCTCATGATGATAGTTTTACTCGCTAATAATTATCTGAAATAAAAGGTTAACACACTCAACGGCAACTTTTAACAAGGCTTTGACCTCTGGTAAATGTGGTCCAGTACCAGCTGACACTCTCTGGATTATTCATAACTAGCATGTTTAGCGGGCTAATGCTAACGGCTATAGGTTAAATATATAAGGCCGCCACCAGAGTCCTTCAAACCATACCAGACCATGGCTGTATTAAATGGCCTGGATAAGGCACGCCCCGTTCCCGCGAGCCAAACTGAGTATTGGCCGTGCGAGGTTTTGCTTGAGCCCAGCCTTTTTGTATAAATGCATTTTTAAAATTGCACCTTTAAAATTGTACCTAATTATCATCAGTATTAAAATAAAATAGAAGGAAATGTTCTTTTTAACCGTTTCTAAAATCACTGAAATGATCGTTTTTACATTAAGTGACGTCACGGTAAACAAGACAAGAACGAGCACGTCGGACAATACAATCAGAAGCACGTGGACATGGCTAGACTAGATACCTGTAAGTTGTATTTTATTTCATTTCAGATGCTTTCACATATGATCTAATATGAAGAATATAATTACAATCACACAAGCTAACGTTTACACCAAAACTTAAGAGCTGCGTGATCGCTCATGTCTTTCAAAGCATCATGGGGGATTGTCGTCACACGGTGGGAGGCGCTAGCCCCTGTTCAGGAAGTAATGCGGAAGAAAAAAATGCACACGCCATAGGGACCAATAGGGCGCCGTTTTGAGTTCATCTTCCAGATTTTATTATAGTTCTATGTACCGGACTAGCAGAATTGCTAAGTTGTTGTTAGCATGAGCATCGAAGGCTGCGCCACTTATTTACATGTCTGTGGTTATTGTTAGCAATGAATGCAGAAATTTGCATACATGCCAACAACTTTGCATTAAACATTTCTTAAATCTAATGTTATTCTTGACAATAATGCACTGAAAACATAGCAGGCCACAACAGTTTGACAATGAAATGTATTTTTTGTTTCATCAAGCGCCACAAATCCTACAGTAATAAGTAAACGATACAAACTAGAGGTTGAAATCAGATACTGACAGTTATTACTTTTTAGCAAATGGATTGAACATAGAAATAACAACCAAACTAAACCCTTTTTTTGCTGCCTCATTAAAATGTACGGGATAGAATGTTTACATGACATTCTCCTCGAAGGGTCTATATGTTCCTTTTTTCATCTCATTCACATCCATGGCACATATCCATAAATACTGCACCGAGTCGAGCCGGCGGGACATTTGTCAGTCAGAATGATGGAGAGTGCAGTGAAAACCACGACACCCTCCTGACCCACTTCTCTCCTTCACATGCTCCCGATGCAGATTAGAGCGGCCAAACGGGCAGGAGATGGGATTGGGTAGCCACGGGTGACACATGACAACATTTTACAGCCATTTCAGAAGATAATAATTACAATTTCCCAGCCATACAAAGAGAGAAAGCAAGCGAGGCGTGATATGGAAAAGTCAATACGTACTGTCAGTTGATAGCGAAAGCATGCCATAACAGATTTTTTTCCCCGCCATACTGAGATTTACGCCTGTCCGGTTGATATTTTTGAAAATGAAAGTGCGTTATTTGTCTTTTTAATCCAAATGTGCTTGAAGGTGTAGAATTCCAATTACTATTATCGTGGGGTTCAGTCATGTTCAGTGACTGTGACCTAGGGGTGAGGATTTTAATTTGTAACCTCTGTCATAGTAACCTGAATGTCTCGCACTGATTGGCCAAAGAGCAGGGGTTAATTAGAACATTTGACATTTAATAGTTAACAACATCTGACCATGGTTATGTCAAATTTACCCGATGGGATTTTATTTGAGTGGCAAAAAAGCCATATTGAACAAGGGAAAACTAAATGCTCAAGGCCCAAAGAGCTTTTTGAGCACCTATTCGCCGGTAGACATTTTTGTAAAAGTAAGACCCAGTAAATATATACAATTATCACAATAAATAATAATAAATAAATTGCCACCAGCTTTAAAAAGCCACAACAAGATTAAACTCTGAATATAAAGCAAAGGAAAGTTAAATCCATTTGCAAGTTTAAAGGCATACGATGAACTGTTGAATGGGATTTAGCAGGCTTTGGATTTGATAAACAACCGCAATTTAATTATGTACTGTAGTTCCAGATTATGCTAACTGGATTCAAGCAAACATGTCTGAGTAATTACTCCACCAACATTCATTTTGTCTTCTTTGATATGTTCACAAAACTTTTTAAAGACACCTCCTAACTCATGTCTTTAAAAAGTGAGTAATCCTGCAGTTTTGCCTTTGTCTCCGTCCGTGTTGTCAAGGTTCATACACTTTCAGGAGACGCTGTTCATGTCTAAAACATCATAAACTGATCAAATATCTTCTCAGTGTTCTCCGTGAAATCCTAAATATATCACAATGACACATCCCTGCATCGTCCTTATCATTTTACCGCTGCTCTCCGCGAAGAGTTCTCCGTCGCTGGCCTCTTTGACGATTCCAGCTCCGTACTGTACCCCAACGGCGGCGTGCTCCACAGGTGAGCGTCCTGTCTGTCACAAAGCTTTCTCATTACATCCACATTACGGGGAACATTACCTCCCCCCGCCCCCCACTCCTCCACCCTTCATCTTTTTATACCTCCCTCTTTAGGATGCATATTAGATTAAAGATTTTATTGTCACACTCAATGCACTTAGAGCGTTGGCAAACTAAATCACGGCCAGACAGCGTGTCATAGAAGGAGACACCTTGGGTTGAGTAAGTCATGACGAGCTGGCACAAATCGATGAGGGGGACTAATCGGATGTATCTGGACGCACCCCGCCCTGAATCTTAATTATGTGCGCCAGGTGGAGGGAAGGGAAAGGGGGCAACGCAGACAGACGCCTAAGGACAAGGGCTTCCCTTTCAGAGAGGCTGCTTTTCAACAGCGAAACAGCCAAGGTCTTTCTTTTGTGCAGAGCAGAGCCAGCAAGAATGTACAGTGGCCAGAGCCTGTCTGTACAGAAACAGGAAAACAGAAAGGATGTCACATAATTGACTGTTTCAAGTGCATCTGCAGAAGTATGAACTGTTTGAACTTGTAAAATGTTTGCTTTATCTATAAGGTTCAGATTTTGGTGAAGGATGAAGGCATAATATACCATTTTATTTTGGCAGATTCTTGAGATCTGTCAGAGGGACGGGCCAACCATTGTGCACCTCTTACAGATCTTTATCTTGAGCCCAAGCTTGCTATTTTTACATGGTTTGTATTTGAACGGTTTGCCTGTAAATGCACTGTAAGTCTCTTTTCTCAGTTTGATGTTGAGCCATGACAAAGAAACAACTGAATGAGTAAGAAACCTAACCTGAATTAAGAAAGAAAACTAGAAAGGTATGTACAGGCCCGTGAAGTTGATGGAAAGCCAAAGCATCAGCAGGAAACTTTGGGAAACCAAGGAGAACATGCAACCTCCATTAGGCACCAACACTAGTAGTAAAAAAGGCTTAAAGGCACTGTACCTGACTTTGACTGTTCTGAAACATGAAAAATGTCCATGTACCCAATTAATGTAAGCATGTATATATGCATGTAATAACGTAAAATCTCTCTCCCAAGTATAAGCATAAGGAATAAGTAGAGGTAATTCTATAACTGTTAGCTAGCCAAAAAGACTGTAAACAAGGACCACAATCCAAACAAATTACACAATAGTTATAATTTGATAAGTTTATAAAACCTGATGACTCTTTTATTTTGTTAAATGATCGTTTATACTATCAGAAAAATCAGTTGTTGTAAATTGTCCGTGCATTTTGGATGGAATGTCGCTTATTGATGACATCACAGAGGGAGTCTGTTATAGAACTCAGAACTTCCTGTAATTTCTGTATCAAATTTTCTTCACAAACTGCAACCTGACCGATGTAAAACTATGACAAATATTGACCATGGGAAATATCGCATCAAACTAAGACATAATTAGAAAAACACGATTACACTGCACTTTAAATTTTGAGATCCAACAATAACCTGTGCACAGCGTGTTACAATTTTAGTCAAAGAATGAACCTATCTCATTTCTACGGAATAAAATAAGAACGTTTGTCTCTGGGTGTGGACACGCTGCATATTTCTATATCCTGGTTCAGTCGTACATCCCTCAGAAAGAGTTTGAACCTTATCTTTTATCACTAAGTAAATATTCCGAAAGCTGTTTCTCTTGTCAAATAAATATAAACGTCTTGTTCTGCTCTGGGTTTTGGGACGTCCCATCAGCCGATAAGAATTAATAAGAACATTCTTGCGGTGGAGCTTATCAGGCAGCGCTGGTGTGAAAGCAGCTGTGCAGTGTCTGACTCAGGCCGTACTGCAAAGCCACTGCAAAAACAAACGGAGAAGCTCAAAACCAAAATGGTGTCACAATAGAATAAATGTTGCTTTGCACTTCAATAGACCAGCGATCTCTCCACATTCTCCCCAAATCAGTCAAACTCTGGACAGACACACAGACACACACAGACTTGCAACTATAACTGATCTTTTATGTTTCTTACTTATTGCAGTGCCAAGGCTGACGTCCATTCGAATAATAACCACTGGCCTCTATCAATATTGACTATGTTACTTCAACCTTTCAACTAGTGAGATTCCTGCTATCATTCTGCTGCGATATCTTATCATTTAAGGAGGGTTCATCCTGTGCAGAGTTTGGATGTTTCTTCCTGTGTGAGTGGGTTTCTTCAATGTACTCCAGTTTCCCCCGTCAAACTAAAACGTGCACGACAGGTAAGCCGGGTGTCCATTGCCGTCTTTTATTGCCGTCTGCGATGAACGAACGATGGTTTTGTGACAGTTTAATCCAACAGAGTTTCAATTTCCTACTTAATTTGTCTTCTGCAGGTCTGAAATGATTCACGATAATGCAGATTTCAATGCATATCTAAGACAATGGAATGAATATTGCATTTGTACATCCAAGTAGAGTGCCACTTGATTGACAGAGTAAGGATGGGTTAAGCACTCGCCCATCAACGTGGAGTAACCTGTTCAAACCCCGTGCAAGCATCTTTGTGTCTCCAGGCAAGCCACTTCAGATATTAAATGGTAAATGGTCACATTTATATAGCGCTTTTCTACCTTTTTTAAGGCACTCAAAGCGCTTTACATCAAGGAACCAGTCACCCATCCACTCACACATTCATACACCAGTGTACACAGACACTGGGGGCGAGGTGGGTTAAGTGTCCTGCCCAAGGACACAACGGCATTATTCATCTGAAGGAGCTGAAATCGCACCACCAACCTGCGGGTCAGGGGATCTGACCACTCAACTACTCCGTGTCTGGAGTGGGATTCGAACCGCCGACCTTCGGATCAGAAGGCGCCCACTCTACCTACTGCGCTACTGCCGCCCCATTGTGGTCAATTGTGACTAAAAGCTACCAAACCAACATAAATCGCTATGGCAACTCTGACTAGATAAAGTGATAAGAATAGATTAGACTGCGAATTCATCTGTTGCGCCCCAAAAACTGCTAAATTAATGCATTAACAGCGTCACCGTAATAAGAGCAATACGTTTTGTTAAGCCGATGTGGGGTTTATGGCAAAAAACGACATTGCATGAACGTATTTAATCTTTGGATCCAATTCAGGACAGATTTCATTATAGAAACCTGTGGAGGAGCAAATGACAAATCTCAGTGTGTCATAATAAAGGTGACACTGTGAAAATCTTCTGGCCCACCTCCATTTCGCCGCCTTACAAGACTAATATGAATGGGCCTAATAAAACGGAATTAAGATGAAGCACCTCCTGATATAGATATTACGAGCACATTGTCCCGACGTATTATACTAAAGGGGAGGCTCAGATTTGGAGATACTCAAACTTGGCACATACATTTAGGAGGAGGAGAGCGGGTGGGCTAGCTATCAAGTCCTCTTTGTGCTCTTTCAATATGGTTATGAATGCAGAAAACCTCTGATATTCTGGGCTGCAGTGCACAAAGCAGCCTTCATTTGGTTCCATGGGATTCCGCCGTTAGCTTTGAATGCCCCAGGGAGAAATGGATGTCTCTCTTTTACCTTTTCCAGCCAAGAAAATATACGGATTCATAAAGCTAATTGCAGCACTGACTTGTTCAAAGCATGTATAGCATAATAGCGTGTTAGAATTGTGCACAGCTGATTCTCTGGTGGCTGGCCTTCGAAAGGATAGGCCACCAGTGACGTGCCCGGCTATACATCATTGATGACTGTACAAAGGAATTAGTGTATGCTTAGCCTGCTAATTCTCACTTGCTATTGTGTGAATTTGTCCAATCGGGACCCTGTTGTAATTCGTTGTATAAAAGGATAAGACCAGATTGGAGTCGGAAAAGAGGGGCTTATGACGCCGATGAAATCAAAGCAATTTACTGCAAAGAGTAAAGCCAGGATTGGACTGGACCTTGTTGCCCAAACCATTTCACTTTGGAGCATCTCGGCCGCTTCTGTTAATGGCGGTCTGTGTTTCCATGGCCATGGTCTGTCTCACAGGGGTTTTCTACACGAGCAGCTGACAAACATGACACTTTTTTTTTCCAATTGTACAATCTAAATGGCACCTGAATAATACTCTTTCTTCATGAGGCTGATCACAGCGATTCACAAAAAGACTTTTAGCAATTCCAGGTCTGTGGCGCTGTGAGACGTGAGTAAACTAGAAACAACTTCCAACTTATTGTCAGCTTTTTCTTCATTTATTTCACTTCTCTGCACTACTAGGCCGAATTTTCATGTCTCTTTACGTAATGTGTTGGGTTTAGATCATGTTTGGCACATTATGCGCTGGGAATATAATATTTTGGGTCTTAACCTGGGTCATGCCATTCGTCGATGAACAGGAAACAGTAAGTTTGTCAGCTCAACAAATAAAGTTATCATCACTGGAACTATGGTGGCTTGTCACTAGATTAAGTCAGCGTTTGTTGAGGAATTATTATTTTCTGTTTCTAGCTGCCGGTTCGATCTCACTGGAGTCTGTGTACTTTCTTGTCCAATCATCTTTCGCTAAAGCATTCCAAGGCCTAAACCAAGCCCACAGCTCTATTTGGAACTTTAAACAAACTTATACAGATTAATTATGACAGTGGAAACACTTTCAGTCCGCTCCAAGATTGACAAATAATTACAAACAAATATTCTTCAAAAATGTAGACATACAGAGAAGCTCCGAGTGGACTAAACCAGGACCAAACCAAGTCCACATCAAGACTAAACTCATGGTCAAACAAGAGCCCACATTTTGACAGAACGTTACAAAGACGTTTGGATTTGGAATCATATCCTGTCTCTATGATTTCCAATAGGCGTGTTAACCGATCAGAGAAACACATGGTCCGTTTGTGTCTAAACAAACATGACAGCTAAGTAAAAAAGGAAGACCCAAAATTATAAAAGGCTGAGAAACGGCGCCGATTTCTGTAGAATCAACAAGCAATGCCGTACAATTACATATTCGAGGCAAATTAAGTTAAACATTTTCTTCTGAACAATAGAACTGTCTCAAGTAAGAACAGTTTTGACGCCGTTTATGGTCTAATTACAGATGCAAGGATGGACTGGCTGGTCGGGCAAGAACTAAACGGGGCTTAAACCTGAACCAAACCAGTATTGGGCAGATGGCAAAAGGAGCACCCAAAGGACACACATCTATACACAGGGAGACCATTCAAACGCCATTAAAAAAAAAACAGTTCTGACAAAGAACCTGTTGAAAATTGAGTTTGAACTTTTAACCATTTTGTCAGCAAACTGTCTGAAACAATGCTCTCTAAACTTTTACAGTACGGTTTTGGTTTGAATGAGTTTTGTCGTTCATTTGAAGATTTACAACATTTCCATCAAATATTCTGTCTGTTTGTTTTTTTTCATGAAATCTGCAACTTTTTCAGTTTCATTTGCATTTTTTAGCATCACGGTTCCAATTTGCTTTGTCTATTTGTCACACATGCAAAAATAAATTCTGCTGCAGGCTTCTTCTTTTGCATAATTTCACATTTGCATTCCAGAGGTGTGGCAAACATCAGACGTTAACAGAATAATGTCATTTAGCGTGTTTTATTGGGAGATTATGGCCCCATTGTGTCACTCATGCATACAACGAGAAAATGTTTTGTATCCCCTGACGCCACGGTAATCCACCCTCTCCAATATGTCATCCATGTACTGAGATAGACCAGCTCACGTCTTTCCATTGCACTGACTGAGAGACACGTTATGGCTGTGGGTAAACGCCACTAATCCAGACACTTGTTGCTTTCTGGATGGCAAAAGACGCGCAGAAATGTACAATCTCTGACTTGCAAAAAGGATTTTCTCTTGCGCGTTGATGAAACAGATCATATTTTCACAAAAGTGGTGAAATTATTGGATGGAAAGTGTGATATGTTGTTGCTTAACGTAACCATGGGTCATACTAAAAGGAAATATGTTTTTTTTAAAGTTGGAAAGTTGAGATTTTGACGTGATCGTGCATGTGTGAACACTTATGGTTGCAAAACTGGTGTTATATCTGGTGATACTAACGCTATTATTGCCTACTCAGATGACAGAAAACCTTGTAAATACAAATTATAGGACATTATTTGATTTCATGTACATGTTTTTGAAGATTATAACGTAGACGGTTAGTTTGAGGGGACAAGGTTTACATTCAGAGATGCAAAAATGTTCATAGACACAACGATAAGTGTTGTCAAGGGGAAGGGACATCTTAACCAACAGGAAGTTTTATCTATTCAGTTGGATGTGATAAAGAAGATACGAGTGTCTATTGGTCAGGTCAAGCTGTTCTACAGAAGATTATGCATATCAGTTTGCTTATCATAAATATGAATACAGTACGAACATATAACACTTTTTCTAACACCAGTCACAGACACAGCATATAATGTTAAAACGCTGTGGCAACGAGACTGAATAAAGAGGGAAAAGTGGTTAGTCGCAGAGTAATAGCATGTGGTTTTGTGCCAATGTCATTATTTTATACGACCGTACCACCTTGAGAATCCCTGATCTCGTCTGATCTCAGAAGCTAAGCAACCTGGTTAGTGCTAAGACGGGAGACCAATTTGGCAGCAGTGCTCTAGTACCTTAATTTTCAACCAGTGTGCCAGGGAACAGTAGCGTGCCATGAGGTGTTGCCAGGTTTGCCTTGAATAAATGTCCAATTTTACACATTAATTGAACCATTTACCATTTTGGAGCGTCCTGAACATATTTGCTGTGCCTAAAAGAAAGCAAATCAGTCACTACTGCAAAAATTTAAACCAGACAGTGGCACGGACATTCTTCGTCACATCATATACTACTTATTTCTTATCTGGTTTGGTAATGTTTTGGTATGTATTTTGGTATTTTTCCAATCAGAAAAGTGTGCTATGACTCAAAAAAGGTTGAAAACTTCATTCACTTCATTCTCCTTGCCTATATGAATGTGGTGTGTGTTAGTGAATGAGTGGTGCAAATGGGCAGCCTCGCTTCTGTCAGTCTGCCCCAGGACAGCTGTGGCTACAATATTAGTTTGCTAACGACGTGGAGTGAATGAATGATGCAATGTAAAACAACTTAGAGCAGAGGGGGGCAAACTAAGGCCCGGGGGCCACATGCGGCCCCTTTGGCATTTTGATCCGGCCCGCAAAGCATTCAATAAAAAATTGTATGAGTTAGGTGTGGTGCATTTGTCATTTTATAGTTTCCTGAGCAGCTGCTTGTTCATTCAAAATCAGTTTTGAGAACAGCCACCACTAGAATAACACCAAACTTTGATGCATTGGATAAAAGGAGTGATCAACTGCACTGTTCCCACTAAATAAAGGTAATGATTTTTGCTATTCTGTAGTAATTTGTGTATTTTAGGCATTAAGTCTATGTGTAGTAGTATGTGTGTAAAATGGTCCGGCCCCCAGGCAAGTGTAAAAATCCAATGTGGCCCTTGCGTCAAAATAATTGCCCACCCCTGACTTAGAGTATCAAACATGGTATAAATCAAATTAATTATTATTAAAAACTGGAGAGAAAGAAAAGAGCTGACAGAAAAGTTCAACATTCAAAAGCAAGACTGTTCTTCACTCACCACAGATGAACCGATACGAGTTTATTTGATCAGAAAAAGGCTTATGTCAACTGTTTGACACTACCTTTCACTACAGACTGGGCCACTGTTGTCAGAACAGGATTAACGGATTAGCACAAAGGAAACCGAGTCAAGAAGACCTTTCAGAGGGTAAGTGCTGTACATTTTGAATGGCAATTTGATTTCAGGTAGCGCAGTACAATAGGAGTCAAAGTCTCAATCTAGCTACATAGAAAATGACAGGTATTTTAGAAACTTACATATCTGTGACAGAAAGACGTCCACATTTCTACGTTTGTTAATTTATGCAATAACTTTTGATGAAGCAAACTCTGCTCTTTCCTCGAGGACAGTTTAAAAAGGTAGTTTGAATTGTGTGAGCATAATCGACTGGATGCATTGGCATGTGATGAAAAAGTATGTATTTCTGTACAAGTCGAAAAAGAGCTAAAAGGATGCCGATGGTCCAAGGCATGTAAAAAGACCAAGAATGACCCCAGAACCTAGAGATGGTAAGAGCAATGAAAAGTTAATTGATCAAGATTGAACATTATTTGACACCCATAGTGATGCACAACATAAAAAAAAAACTTTATTGAACTTTATCTGCATTGCAAAGTGCTCTATACCTCCACCAAATTGAAGCTCTTATAAATGGCCTGAAGTCGAGCATTTCCTCTCCACTTCCCAGCGTATGTTTTATGTATTTAATATCCTGCATTAATATTGACTGCTTCTGTCTCCATGTTGTAACTTATTCATTTTGGGAGCGACGCCCACCACACCTCTGTGCACACTGTCATCACTCAAGGCCCGGCCCTGAGAGAGGATCCAGACCGGTCTGAGATCACACCAATGGGAGCGCTCCCCCACCCAAGCCCCATCCATCAGGCTGACGGCAGAGCGGGACATCTTCCTAAACGCATACATCAACAAAGTCATGTCACTGCTATTTAGATTTAATCACACGGCAGCTCCTATATCACCGCCGGCCGACAGCTTAATTACGATCATTAACACTGTTGGAAAAGAATCCATGTTCAACTAAGTGTCATGACAAAAAGTAGACGAGCAACCGGTGCCAGAACTTTACAGCCAGAGATGTGATGTATGATGTAGATAATGTGTAATGATCCAACAAATATACGGAAGAAGAGTGTGAAAACTACAACGTCTTGGGTGGAAAAAGCTTCCTCTGGACAATGTTTTTTAAAAAAAAAGAAAAAAAACTCTTAAAACATTGTCCAGATCATGCTTGGACGAATGAGGGATTACACTGATCTACAACGTCTTGGATTTGATTTCAAGACTGTGTGGGAATTACATGTTCTTCCATGTTTGGATGGGTTTTCAAGGTGTTCAGCGTTTCTTCCATCAACATAAACCAAGTACAATACAATATATCATTCTGACCATGATCCAGGCACTTCATCCAGATTAGGGTACTACAGCCTTAACAGGTTGCCCCAATGCTATTGAGTGCTCTCTGGTGGAGCAGTGGCACATTTTTTTGGTTCTACATTGGCATCATGGGTTATATTCCCAGCCTCAACTGTTTGCTAAATGTTTTTACCCTCTCTCTCCTTATTTAACTCCTGTCCTAAATGAAAAAAAGTCCTATTCTGTTAAATAAAGCCAGAAAATTAAAAATAAAAAGGGGAAAAAAGCTTTTTTAATTGAGGTGACCGGGCCAAATATAGACAAATGGCATAAATATGTGAACATACAATAATAAATTGTACTTGATCAAAGTAGAAAGTCACATTTTGACTCATTACAACAAGGTGTAATCCCTTATACGTCGAGATGTTGCCATTGTAGAAAAAGCTTCAGAAGACATTTGTACAACAGCTCTGAAGCTTTTACACTATTTGACTGATAAACTAATTTGCCAACCTTTGGGTTAGTGGAGAAAAGTCTGTAGTTTCTCTGTCACCCCCTTTTTACTCTTTGAATAGCATAATAAATTATAAAATCTTCTGTTTGGGCATTACAGTGCAGCGTTTGTATTGGGGGGGTGTGGTAATTGCCTTGATACTTACATCATTTTTCATCATATTTGCTTGTAGTAGTTTTAATCCATATACTCCTTTATACAGTGCATTTATATGTAACAAGCCAAACATAAAAATCCTTGCCTTGAATTTCGGTTTGTATTTCTTGGACAACTCCTTGATATATCACTGTTTCGCCATTAAAAAAAAGTTCTCGATTTGTCATTTTGCCTTTCGTGAGCGTGTCCACACCTGCCGAGCAGAGGTTCCCGGTTCACAAAGGCGTCCTGTGAACCGCCATGTTTGACTAATACCACTCTGTCAACACTTCCTACCAATCCAGGCAAGTCAGGATATTGAAGAAATTACCTCCCAGCTTCGGCCGCCCCAATTCATCAGTGGGACACCGAGTCACAAAGACCCATGCACCTACTTGTTAGCGGACACACCGCCTGTCATAATTAGCAGTGACATTCGCTGACAGAGGTTGGGATATTTTAGCAAAAAGGTGCATAGATCTATCAGACACAGAGAAGTCCCAACTGGTGCCACCGCCTGAGGGTCCTTTGTGCCAGTCATCAACTTCCAAACCAAATCATTTGCATCATAAACAGTCTGTCGCAACGCAACGGAATTAATGTGCCGTTGGTTTAATGACTTGGACTCGGAGAATGTTGTTCTGTAAGTAAATTATTCATGATCACACATTCCTGTTTAGTAATTACAGCACACACACACAAAAAAAATGAATTACAAGTGCCTATTATTATTGTTATTTTCAAAATAAACAATATGTGATATTTTTTTCAAATGTAGTGGATTTAAATATTGCATGTAGATCATAAACTATTTATGTGAGAAAAAATATTGTTGGTAAAAGGATTTTTTTTTTCCTCCCTTGAACGCATACTTCAATAACCTTGAGCTGCCGTCTGGATTGTTGTGAGGTTTGACGAGTCACAAGACTCCATCTTGGACGGCTCCTGGCTGATCCAGTGTGGAGCAGAAAGTATATACATTTTCCAACAAAAATATTATATTAATACTTAACAAAGTAAGGCAGGTGTGATGCACTTTCATTTGGCCAAAAACTATACTGTTTTAATATTGAAGCATGTCAGTTGATTACTGTGATTGGTATTAGAACGCAATTTAAAATGTATAAGTTCTGTCCAACCTCAGTAAAGCCATTAAAAAGTCTATAAAGCTAGGGATTCAGCTAATGGTTGGAGGCAGAGTTGAACCCACAACAATAAGGAGAACAACCACATCTGTGCAGTGTCCTAAGCCACTGAGCCACTTCACTCCTGGGCATAACTGCACTGTGATATTTTAAACACTTTGCCACCATTTTAATTAGTAGCAAGGTGATATCAAGTTCACTTTGCCATTTTGGTTTCAAAAAGACCTTAGTGAAGGCATATAGTAATATAGAAAAAACTTGCATTAAAATCTAAATCTAAACAAAACAAGATGAAAATTGAACTTAAAGGAAGATGAACTAGAAAAGATATCAAACAAAACACTGACATGGAGGCGTTTTGCCCATGAACTGGAATGTTGTGGATGCAGCTCACCAGATACTGTCGCATTAAAGCCTTGGCAAAACACTTCGGCCATTGCCAACTGGTGTGACTGAACGCTGTCTGACAAAAGCTGTTGTCAAGCTGTGCAAGTGTCAGAAAAATCTTACACGTGAACAGAAGCAATGTACCAATGGACTTCTGAGAGTGAGGTTAGATTTAATCTACTGCCTCCTTTCATGGTTTGAAATTCGGGCAATACAGCTTTAAATCGACTTTTAGGAGCGTTTAACTATATTATAATTGTTCCCCCTTGTCATTAAACCGCTCAAAGTTGTAATAAGTAGGATTCATGCATATTTGAGTAATCTTTATTCTCCTGTGGACAAGACAATCCTGGTTTCAGCGCTCCCCTGATTCTCCCCAGTACCACCCCACCGCTTGTTACTTACTTCGTTCAGCAACTTTATTTTCTTAAGCGGTGACGCATGTAGGATTCGTCAGCATCCTCTGCTCTCTATTGTGGACAGCAGTTCTCTAAAGGGCGATAAAACATAGAGGCTGGCACAAATTACTACCCTGGATTTCAACATGAAAGTACATGGGCTGTTTTTTAATGAAGTTGTTTTAAATCAATATTGCGATTTAAAGTGTTCAAAATATAACCTAATCTTCCATTGGCGTCATAGTTTAACTGTATCAGTGATGGAAGAAGTACTCAATTCTGTTACTGAAGTAAAAGTACAGATACGTGTGCAAAAAATTGCTCAAGTAAAAGTAAAAGTATCACATAAAAAAACTTACGTAAACGTGTTGAAGTATCAGTTTGAAAATGTATTTTAAGAGTAAAGTAAAAGTATTTTGTGCAGATTATGAGGCCAGTTTTACGTATTAAATGTCATCATTTTGTTAAAGAATTGTACTTTTTGTTTTTAAACAAAGGTCTATTCAAATTAATTTCTTTAATTTTATGTGTATATTTTTGTTGGCTTATTGTTGAGCTTGAACTCAAAACTTTCAGCTAAAGGATAACCCTAAAAAAATGAAAAGTACTTTCAGTCAAGTTAAAAATGTAGTGGAGTAAAAAGTACAGATACTTGGTCTTAAATGTGCGCTTTGAGTGCCTATTAGGTGGGAAAGCACTCTATAAATAAAAATCATCATCATCATCATTGAATGTAGTGAAGTACAAGTAAAAAGTATCCAGTGTAAAAATGACTTAAGTACACATACCTACAAATTTTACTTAAATACAGTACTTTTACTTTTGTACTTCGTTACTTTCCACCACTGAACTGTATAGAAGATAAAAGCACAACTTCTTTAACACCTAAAAACATATAGACAGTGTATTACAGTATATGACATGGCATCACGCCTCTCAGCAAGAAGCTCCTTGAATCCACTCCCGACGACAGAGCCTTTCTGACTGGAGTTTCCTTGTTCATGTGTCTGTGTAGCTTACATCCTTGCACTCCTGTTTTCCTCCCAGACGCTTGCAAACTGATCAAAACAAAACACTGACACAGTACTGTTGAATACGTGGGAGAGTTTTGCCCATTAACAGTAGAGCTGTGGTCGCATTAAAGCTACCGCAAGACACCATCGCCGGCTCGTGCGACTGATTTGTTGTAGCTGTCCTAAACTCGGAGCAGAGGACACTTGTTGAAGATGTATTAGAAAAGAATATCAAAGAACTCAAGCCAAGTCAGAGTATGAGAACGCCACAACAGGTCGACACGGGTTCAAAGTGTGCGAAGCTGATGTAAGAGTTGGCATTCTCACTCGTAGCTATAATGGAGAGGTAAACCCAGCATGGCACAGAGACCAAACGCCGGAGAAATACAGTTTGGGAAAATAAATGTAACAATATTTGCAGTCCACATGGGGAGCGCTCCATAAAATAACATCTGGGCTCCATCACGGCCTCCTCTGGGGTCAAAGGTCACGGGATATTCAAGGCTTCCATCAAAGGCGGCGTTTGACAGGCTAATGTCTTGGACTCAGACGCGGTCTCATTAAATAACTCCATCTGATCCGTGCAGAAAAATGACACTAATCATTTTTACAACTCCGCAGTCAAAGTTTGCGTCGGATAGAAGCGTGCACATACGTCAAGTTTTTTTTCTTCTTCTTTTTCTAGGCCAAAGCGTGCATTTTTGGCTCTCACAGTTTCGCCCCCAAGGCAGGAGCGCAACACCTATTACGCTAAATATAGGTTGGTTTCTTTCATGTGCCATTTTTCAAGCATGTGTCATGTCTGAGCCGACGTAAAACAAAACAGATCTCCAGGACGTCAATCACCCGGGCACAGCTGAAGAATAATGTGCTGAAAAGAAAGTCATTTTCAAAGATAGATCAACGCAAACATGACTGGATGGGAGCGCTTTCTGTCTTGCGTGAAGAATGCTACGGTTCACACCATTTGCACAAGTTCAATGGGAGAAATATCCTGTAAATGTAATGAGATATAATGTGACCATTTACTCAAAGTCTGGGTACCTGACTATTGTTATACGTACATTTTGTTATTTTTCTCCCATAGAGCAATAGCAAATTCAGAACTTTGTGATATGATGTCTAATTTACAAATTAGCACTAAGTATAAAGACTGTACTTTGGTGGGTGCTTCACTTCATCAGCTGAAAAAATATGTGAACAGAAGCAATGTACCAAAGGATTTCTGACAGCTGAGTTAGAAAGATTTAATAAAGTATCTACGTCCTTCTTTTAAAGGTTTGAAATTCTGGCAATGAAACTTCAACACTTAAAAACTTTGACTACTGTATTATACCACAACAAAAAAAGTCCTGCATTGGAAAAATTCCCGCACAAATTTATTCTGAGTGGAAATTATATGTTCTTTCTGTGTAGGTTTCTTCCAGCTACTCCTGTTTTCTACTTCCGAAACATGCTCGTCAACCATCCATCTGACCTATGCATCATTGATAACCTACTCACTATGTTTACATGCATGCCAAGAAAACAGATTTAGCAAAATGCATGTAAATCCATGAATCACGATTGCGGTTTCTTGATATGAACCTCAAACATCCGAATGACACATCTGTAGAAATCCGAGTAGAGGTATTGATGCTGCATGTGACCACGCAGTCTGACAATGAACGGCGCGGACTGGGAGAGGCATTCAGGTGCACGCGGTAAAAAAACAGCCAAGAAACTCTTAGACTTGTGTTTGGACGTGCACTCACTTGTTTTAGACCAGCAGAGATGACAATCTATGTTTTTTTCACCGCAAACTAGCTTATGTTGTTTTGTTTTGATCTGCTGTGGTAAAATGAAAGTGAAAACTAACCGGAGCATCGCTGTAGTTTATTTGCACTGCAGAGAACAAATAACTGGTGACTGACGCAGTTCCTAGCATGTCTGATATTCAAATAGTCAACGGAGAAGAGATACAGCTTATCTGTGCTGCCAAAAGTCCAGTTATGTATTTATTACCGTTTTTACTCACACTCAAAGTTGTAAAGTTTTGATGATAGTGGTAAATTTACGAGACATCTCTAAATGTCTTTTACTCCACTCATTTGGTTCTTTGACTTGCATTTAGACTGGGACTGGTTTGAGAGCAAAGATAAATCGAGTTTGGTTGTTTAGCGCACTTTGAATTCTCTGTGCATGTAAACGTAGCGACTGACAAACAAAGAATAACTCACTGTTCACTTCATGCAATTACTGATCTGAGGTGTTTCTGTGGCTCTGGCTATTAGGGGGAGACATCAGACTAATCCATTATTATTGACCTTATTCTGCCCCGCCCACTTTTTCAGTTTTTTGCACTTTTGTTGTAAACGCACTTTCGTTTGACGAGAACTCCGTTAACGCTAATGACGAACGAGGGAAAAGTCTCGCCGCTAAAATGTTACATAAAGTAGGTTGATTTGTGTACAATGTTGAATGAAGACAAGCAACAAGTCACAACGCACCGATTTCCTAGTCAGTCTGAAAACGGCTTTTTAGTCCATGTAGAACTTCTTTTCTGTTGAGCTCGTCTGCTCCATGTAAACTAATACAACAGAAACAAGACGGCGGCGCGTAAGGCAACTTCCACAATAAGGTGAATAGTATGTTCAAGCTATTTAAGCACACAGCATGTTTATGTCTGTTGTTGAACCCATTCCTGACACCTTTCCGTTTTGTGTTAATGTTAGCTGCAGTAAATCCACACTTCTTTCTTCTGCTTCAGGTGGTTCCAAAAATGTTCTTTAGCTTGAAGAAAGCATGGAGACGTTATTGCTAGGCCTGGAACGTTCCACAGTTTTTCTCTAAACATGTATATCACTACAGAGACATCCCAAATCAGATTGCATGATTTCTCCCGCAATAAAAACACAACTGAAGTACTGTCATATTGTGGAACATGTAAAGCAATAACATCTCCATAAATAAAAATAATATCTGATGCTGTATTTCGGCGGTGTTGGGGTTAGCTTCTCAGGCTTTACCATATGCTGAATGTCTTTCCCATCTCACGCCACAACTGTAGTGTCAAATAATGCCTTCAGACCAGAAGAAAAAAGTTGAATAAAACAAATCAAGCTTACAATCTACTTTCAATCAATAGGGTACTGTTTTTGATCAATAGCCTTCAATCCACGGCAACAAATACATTTTACAGCGCTACAGTAAACCTCTTGCTTTCTTTGAAGATTTCATTCTGTGTACAAAAAACATAAACACGAGTGAGCGTAACTAGCAATTATCCTCCTCTGAGCCTTAACCCTGTTTTCTGGTGGTTTTGTGAGCGTCTAAGTGGTTTCCGTACCTGGGGCAAAGCACGGACCACCTGCCTGTAGATGTGTGGAGCCTCAGACCTGAGCGGAGCAGAGGCAGCAGTGACAGTGGCCCCGGGCTCAGGCGGGCTGAGAGCTGACAGACGGGGAAGTGCTGTGGTTACAGGAGGGGGAGGGAGGCTGTGTTCAGGTAGGGCCTCGGGAATACACTTTCGACGTTTGTGGTGGTGGTTCTTGTAAGTGGCGTGCAACGTTTAAACCTTTTCTTTTCAGATTACGATAATGTTTTCAGGAAAGACAACCAGGCAAAAGAAGCCACTGTAAATCTGGAGCAGAACAATCCCAGTTGCATCAAAGGTAGACGCCAATAAAATGTGGTTAGTGTAAATCCGTGGATCAGTTTTGTTATTTAAGTGAAAAGTACAGATGCGGAAACGGTTTAGAAGTATTGTTGTATGTGTAAAGTTGACTTCTAGAGTAAAAAGTAAAAGCATTTTGCGCAGATTTTGATGGAAATATGGTGATCTTGATAAACAATGTTCCTGATTTTTAGTAAATACACTTCTCAAACTTTTTCTATGTACGTTTTTGTTTGCTCAAAGCTTAAAGTCAAAACCTTCAGACGCAATCTCACCATGAATGTGCAACAGAAAAAAAAGAACTCCTCAAACCAGTATGGTTTACTTTTCAGTCTTATTCAATAATGTAGTGGAAGAAAAAAGAAATATTTCTGCGCACAGATGTAGTCAAGTAAAAGCAAAAAGTATCCACTGCAAAAAGTACTTACGTAAAGTACAGGCACCTATAAATGTACTTAAAGCAGTACTAAAAAACACATGTATAACTGCGCCTATTGAAGTGTATTTTTGTCTGGATTCTTCCATGATGAGGTTTATTAAGTGCGGTACATTTACTTTAGTACTTAGTCATCATTGCAGTAAATGGCTGTAATAATGAGCTGACTGTTTGTGGTCATTGCACACACTTACTTGGGCTTTCGACCCACACTAAACCCTATCACTGTAAGGCAAAAATCTAGGTAGTCGTGGACCACCTACGCATTCTGCAATTCTTAGTTACCACATGCAAAATTACATCTTTCACTCCATTTCTGCAGTGCATTTTAAAAAATGTTCCGATTACAAGTCTTCTGGCATATACAGTAAATTCACCTAAAATGCACCTTGTTTGTACCTCCAGAGAACAGACGCCCTCTTTACTGCAATTATGTGTGGGCAGATAATAATGGAGCTCTGGTTAAATTTGTGTTTGCTTTTTGTTTGGTGTAAATCCATGGCAACAGGACCCACTATAATGTGTGACTATAGAGGCTGTGAAACTGACCACCAATTCTTATGCTACAGTGAAGAATAAAATGTCTTTGTACATAATTAGCGTTTGCCCCCTACTGACCATGCTCAACTCACACTTGCTGCATTAGTCAAGGGCGATGTCTACTGGGAAAAAAAGAATGGAGAAATATAAGTCCATCAGGTATTACAAAAGTACAGTTTACATTTTATGAAATAGGTTTTGTTGCAGAAAATACAGCAGCATCAGAGGTATTTGACTCCCTACGATGGACTAATCTACACCTAATCTTACCTTTATTTAACCAGGAAAGTCCCACTGAGATTCAGAATCTCTTTTTCAGGGGGAGTCATGGCCCCAGAAGGGAGGAGCCTATTGTACATGTTTTCAGTGGTAGGGGAAACCAGAGCACCTGGAGGAAACATACTCAGACACAGGGAGAACAGGCAAACTCCACACAGAAAGGCCCCGGGCTGCCTGGGAGTCAAACCCATGACCTTCTTTCAACTCTCAGACTACTTCAGTTTATTCCATAACACTTTTGTAACATTATATCCCTCGCCTCTTTGAACATCGAATGACTCTTTTGTTCAGTGTTCCAGGTTGTACATGGATTCCTCGACATTTCTAATATTTGCTGTACTTAACCCACATTTTTGTCTACCATTAGGTTAGTCCATGTTTAGAACTAGAAAAACAAGTGTGTATTGCTATTTTAGATGTGGTTTAGCCCTAGTTTTGACCTAGAATTGTCTTGTTTTAGACCTGGTTTTGATCCAGGTGGTACTTGGAAGACTTTGGTGGAAGGTCATTTTTACAACATACCTATCTGTACTTGGCAAAACCGAAGACTTTACAACAAAATAAATAAGTAAAATTGGTAGGACCCTTAAAACACAATTTTCATGTGAATTTCTTTCTCTAAATCTTTTAATACAGCGGCGTTTTCTCAACAAATCCAAATTCTAGGGTTTACCTCCTGACATAAAAGAAAAGACCCGTGCAAGAGTTTTACACGGTCAGATTTTAGACGGACGTCCCACCATTAAAGTCTGCATGTGTCTGGAGAGGATGTGGGAGAATAGCTGAGGACAGATTGGTGAGAGGTTGGTGGGGACACAGGTCAGTGTTTTGGCAGAATCACAAATAAAAGCTGAACCTTTGGACAATGTAAGAAGGTCAATGTGGTCCCATAAAAGAGACATGAAGACGGATGTGAGCTCAATCCACAAAAATGTCCTGCTTTTTACAAGTCACACTGAATGACACAACCGGGCGTTTCTGTGGAGTGAGAGCTTTGAGTGATGGCTATAGTTTGTTTGGGTATTTATGTCCAAAAAGGTCAAAAAATGATTCCAGAAAGTATCGTTGTGATTTGTGTTTCTATTTGGTAAACTGTTTTGTTAGGGGTTGCCACAACAAACCAGTCGCGTGATGACAGGAGTTTAATACCGATGCCCTTCTTGCAACTAAACATAAACCGTGTCTGGGGTGACTGTGTTTAGCTCAGGGGCACAGTGACAGAATGCAGCCAGGTAATGTATGTACATAGTTTTAAGAGGCAAATTTTGTAGTTTACGTATATAAATGTAAGAAAATATGTTGTTTTTCATCATGTAATGTTTAAGACGTTTTAATTAATGTGTAAAATGGCTAAAATGTGTGAAAAAATCTGAAAAAAATAACTTCTTTGAGGGGTCAACTGCCAAATTCAGCGGGTGCATGGGGGATTTATTCAGATACAATACGTATGCAGATACTTTGAACTTGATACATGGATTGCATTGTACTTTTATGTTCACAATGTCCTTAATATCGGAATATAATTGTCCTATGAATTGGTCACCTTTTCAGCCAAGCAAATTCAGCATTTAAAAGTTTGCAAGTATCGCGAAAAGCGTTTCTATATCTATTTTATTGTTTTAGAAGTCTGTCAGAGTATATTTCCACGTTGATGTTTTGAGCACTGTTGACAGTTACATTGTATATTAAGTGCATAACACACCAAAAATAAATAAAAGCTGGTAGAGATTTGAGCTATACTGACAGTGTTCATGGTCTAATCCGTTCTGCTGATAATGCACACTGTCTTTGTGTTTTTCGACAACATGACCCACTTTCCCAATTAGCAAAACAAGTCATTAGTGGTATGGTAAAGGTACAACAGTTCTTCATAAAGCATTCATCCTTTCTTTTTGATTCTACAGTTTGTATGTGCACTACTCTCCCCGCTGCAGCACCTGTTGTGTACATTTCTGTGTGGCCCAAAGCTGCAGGAGCAGACAGACTGGAGCTCTCTGCACAGTGGAGCCACAGGCAAACCATTAATTAAGCAAATCGAGAAGGAAACTGACCCAGCTGCCGGGACAGTGTATACACAATCGCACACACAGCCTTGCAAGGACTCACGCAAATGCATTTATATGTGCCAGCTCTCCCACTCAGGCTCCAAAGATGCACACAGATTAGCATATAGCAAGTGTAAGCATGTACCACAAGGATAGCGCACTGCCAAGAGTCTGTCCAAAGGCAAAAACGATTACGGAGTACTTTAAATGGGAAGTATCATTCAGCTGGGGATGTTTTAGCTACTTAAATGGCAGTATTAACCTACTTCATAGCATTTTGTCATCTCCCTGCTGTAGACCGACATAGCATCAGGTTTGGAATGTGTGCAATGTTACCCAGACTCAAACTGTACAGCTGCAGAAAATGTAGATCTAATCTTTCAGTTTCAGAATCCTGAGCAACATTAAGCGCTGAGAGTTTTGGAAGATTCTGAAGGGAGTGTCCAGGGAGAGAGAAGTCTGGGGTTGTTAAGGACGTGTGACATGAGAGTTTTATTTAAAGCAACGACTTCTATTGGACGTTAAGGTGCGTTTACATTTGCATAAACACGACATTCATATTTGGACAAAACAGGGACCAAACCTGGAACTATAAGGGCTCGTTCAGACTTGCCATGATTTGGTCCTGTTTTGAGCTCAGTTTAGACTGGTTTGGAAATGTTCTAGTCCAGGTTAAGTTCAAGGTTTGGTCCGGGCTTAGCTCCAGTTTGGATGTAGTCAGTGTGTAAGTGTGAACGCACCCTAAATCTTGAACAAACCAGGGCTACAAGAAGACTAGAACAAGACTAAACCAAGTCTCCATGAGAATTAAACTGGCCTCAAACCAGGACCAAACAAGTACAGGTGCATCCTATCATAGTATGCATACACTGTAAACAGACAGTAAAACAGTAAAAATGTTAATATGTAATCTCTAATTCTGATATAATAACTTTCTTTGAAAACACTTGAAAAGAGAGGAGACTTTCAACATCAAATTTTCAGGTGATTGAATCAAACATTGAGTCAGCAAGGTGTGATGACATGTCTAGGCAAGCACAGTGAATAATACTGCTATACATTACGTATCGCTTTGATGATTACACAAAGAAAAATAGTATCCAGTAGCACCTTGCCAGACAGGAGTGTGCAAACTGAGAGTGTAACACTGTTTTTAGTAGCTTCAAAGAACCAAAAATCTTGGCACAATTCAAGTACATTTTTTATAGCATGTCTCTGCAGAGTTATCAATGACACTCTGGAGTCTTTATCAAAGTGCGTTTCAGATGAAATGATGATGTCAAAAACTACACACTTCGAACTTGAAAGTAACGACAAAGCATACATCAACCCACCCAATCATGTACGAGCTAACTAGCATTCAAGTTCAGACAGTCCGACGTTAGTTTATCTCAGCCTTTCCATCTCTGTCCCATTCATCTTGATAACGGCTGTATCCATTTTTTACCGTAGTCACATCCAGCAGTGTTTCAGCCGCGCCCCATTTTCCCCTCACATATTTGAGCTGAAGGGAAAGACGTAAGGCCAGGTTGTTTAGATTGGCTGTCTCTCAGTAAATCCTGGCTGCTGGACCCTATGGGCTGAGGTCATGGAAGAGCAGTCAATAAGGATTAGAGCAAATGGCTGGCTTGTCTATGGCAGAGGAGTCGAGCTGATAAAGAAGTACAAAATACAGGTAGTATTCCAAACAGCATATTTGGACTGCGGTTCACTTAGGGAAAGTTCTTTAAGGTAAGCAGCGGGGTGGTATTTCACAGGTTAACGTCTTAGAAAACACTTGACCTATTAACTTTTAGCAGGATCCTTTTTTCATTTTGTCATTACACTCCAGAGATAACTTCCCGCACCCCTCTCCCACCTCCAAAACAAGTTCTACCATCAGTGGCTTCTTCCTGAGCCTGCCACATGTTCCTCTGTTTCGGATTATCCGGGCATCGCCACAGACCGCTCCTGGTGACACTTCCAAAGATCTGTCACTCCCAACTCTTTCAACATGTCTGGAAGAATGTGGAGCAGTTCTTTCAAAAACTACGCCTCCCCCCCACCCCAACCAACCCCCAAAAAGTGTACGGCCACCGCTGTCTTCCTCTCACACGTCCACAAAGCTCCATAATGGTAATTGGTCTTCATGCGGTGATTAGAACATATGCAGGGAGTGAATGGCCAACAGATGTGGCCAGATAATCCCGCCGTTCAGGGAAGGAGATAATTCTAGCCTTGAATGCACAATCACCCTCCTTTTGAGACTCTGTGCTGTGTTCTGTTGGGTTGGACTGTTCTCACAAGTCATGAACGCTTTTGTGCAAGGAAGGATGATAGGCTGCTGATGCTTGTAATGTTCAAGAATACATTAAAAGAACTCTCAAACTCCAAACTATGCATTACTGGAGTAGAAGTATGCTTAAGTCAATATCCAACAAGTGCCACAGGTGATACATGAGACTGCTAACTTTGTGCGGGACAATTTAGATCTCCGATTCATTAATTTGAATCAGTTTCATGTCTGACTGAGGTCTTGAAGGTAAATTGTTGAACATAATGCAGTTTTGTTCCAAATTAGTCTTAGTATAGCCAGCATAGCAACGTGTTGGCTAGCTGTTTTTCACAGCTAATGCTAACTTTAATTAAATCATACGTCTTTTTTTTTTTAATACTGATTTCATTGATTTGAATTTTAAAATCTTTCTTAAGCTACAAAATTGCATTAGCATTAGCATTGATCCACAAATGCCTCCCGCCAGGGAAGTAGTCACCTCATTTGTAGTTGTAATGTATTTAACTTGTTATTAATGATATTCACCCACAGCTCAGTTCCGCGACTAGGCAAAAACCCATAGAGATAGAACTGGACAGGAAGTGGTGAACACTGAGTTGAGCTATTTTGCAGCCCATTGTAGAAAAAGCAGAACAACTTAATGAATGTGATAGGACATGGAGGGACAGACTGTTGACAGCTCAAAGATAATAACTTTATACCTGCGGCCCATCGAGGCACTTTTCCATTGTTTATGAATTATCCCACCTTTTTTTTTTCCAGGTTTTCGATGTAAATCTCACTTTTTATTGAATTCATGTGACAACAGTAAAAATGTTTCACATTTTCTTATTAAGTGGGATGAGGACAGGTGCAACTATATTTAGGGTCTTGAGACTGAATGTAGGTGTGGTTGCACTTTAAAACTTCGTATAAATGGTACTTTTTGAATGATTCCCAGTATTGACCAATAAAAAAAGTTAAAACACAAGGGCAGCAAACTTGATCAAACTGTTTGGAATTATAACAGTTTCACAAAACTCTGCTCCCTGACTGTAATTAGTCCGACCAAAAAGCACTGACGGGTTAGACTAGAATACAATTCAAAGGCTCTGGCTCTAAGCAGACTATATTAATACATGGTCCCTTCCCACCTGATTGAAATCTGATCAGGGGCCTGTCCTCTGTGATCCGCAGCACATCTGCCTGTGCTCGGCCCGTCAGAACTGTGCTGGAGTCTGAGGAGGCATGTTTGCTTTGGCCAGCGCTGGCATGTACACTTACCTCCTTATGTTTCCTGTTATTGTGGCAGTGCTCCCATCTGTACCACATAGCATGCTCTTTCTACTTAACTAAGTCTGGAAAATTGAGCTTCACCCCATGCGACCCACATGTTTTCCATATTTGGGAAGACATTTTGCCAGGAACAAGGGAAGATAGACAGATAAGACACCAGAGATGAGCGGCTTAGGGAGGAACTCAAAATACATTGTCCATGCAGTAGATAGTATCTAAAGCAAAACTGCTGCACCACTAAAATCACAAGACAATCATCTGAGACATATCATGACATCTGTGTAAGTCGAGATCAAAAATATTATTCACATGGAACCAGATCAAAAAGGAAGTTCAACACGGCAAAGTGCAGCAGCTGGTAATATCAAAATACAACCCTCTGCCAAGGCAACAGCTCTATCTCGCAATGGCGCCGCAAAGCTCTTGAATCTCATAGTCAACGCAGGAACATCTAGAGTTCAGATCTTTGGCCCTATTTTGTAGATATTTTGGGAAATAAAGTTGATTGAGACATACAGAGGAAAAATAGAGAATATTTGTAGAAGCTGGAATATTGGAGGCCTTCAGAAGCAGCACAGAGGAAATTTTTAGACTTCTAAGTCCAAGTTGGTTAGTTTGAGAGAATATGTAGTGGATATTTCAAAGATCTCCCGAGTGATTGTCAAATAAAGGAAAGTACAAGCTAATTTAGTCCGTGCAGATCTGCCAGTTTTCCACCAATTTTGACAAAAATGCAAAGACAGTACAACCAGTTTACCATGTAAAAAGCCTACATTACACACACTTGATTGACGTTACAAGTCCTCACAGTTTTGTTTGGTAACATACTGTAAATTGTGAACCAGGACCATGGCCAAAGAGCAGGCAAACTCACGGTCCAATCACAATGTATTTTTATATATTCTAGTACCTCAATTTTCAGGCTGTGTGCAGGTACTGTCAGGCGTTGGAAAAAATCTGAGGAAGAAAACTGATTCAGACATGGATTTAAATGGCATATTTTACCATTTTGGGGTGTCCTGAGCAAACTTGCTATATATATTTGCCATAGGTTTGGTTCGATATGGATTTTAAAGTAAACAATACTCATATCTAATATTTGGTTTACTGACGTGGGAGATAACTGATATTTGCCGCTACCAATGTCGCATCCACATCCAAATCCATAGCAAGATCTGCATATCCATTTTAAGTTGAAGTAAAGTCCACATATTAACGTTTCACTTAATAACAATAAATAACAAATAACAAAAATACAAACATAATGTATTTATCTGGGATATAAAATAATTTCTTGCATGATTGTGTAGACCATCTTATTAGCTTGATTGCTCTTCTAAACCGATATTGTTGGAAATTTGTCGATGCTAATACTCAAACTGATATATCACCCATGTCTAAATTGTAATTTATGTTCTAAATTATAAACCTTTTTATTGAAAAGGTATGATTTGGTTATATTTCAGTGTGCCATGAAATCTTTTTACACAAAAAACTGTGCCAAATACTCTTGAAAAAGACCAGTCTTTCTTGACACAGTGTAGTAAACTGTCACAAGAGATGTTTGTAGGTACGAAAACTATGCACACTCTCATATTAACACTGAACCACATTTGTCCTTATGCAAGATGGTTTGTAGTGTATAATCAGTCCTGGTAAACAAGTCTAAGATGATCGCATGGCCGTGGACTGTCCGCACAATCACATGGTCAAGTGGCGTCCCATCAGAATGACATCAGGATGGGACTAATAGCCATTACCCATGAAGCACTGGGCTGTCCCGAGCTCCCCATCACAAATGAACCCATCTGCCTCTGCCATCTGCACCCCTCTCCTGCATTCTTCTCCTGCCAAAACCGACACAAACATTTTTACTCCCATGTGCGACTTGTTTACATGCCACCCATTAAAGATTGACTGCTAGCAGACATCGGCATTACAGTGGATAATTAGAAAGTGTGTTTTAGCAATGCACGTTTTTAGCGACACGAAGGTAAGAGGCAGGCGTCGAGTCATAGTTGCAACAAATCCGAACTTGTCCAGTCACAGTGTATGAACTGAAACTGAACTGAAACACAAAGTAGAAGATTTAGTCAGGAAAAGTTTCGTTTCAGCTCTTGAGATGGGCAGCGCTACAGTATGGAAAATAACTTGAACATTGCCAGAATCACAAATGACTTACCTGGCTTGCAAAGAATGCTCGCGTCTCCAAAACGGTACAAAGACTGGACTCCGGAGTTCAGAGTGGGGTGGTTGCCAGGTAGATTAACTATTCTGGGACACACATGGTTCATCTGTGTCCAAAAAATTCTGAATGCTAACAAGGAAAATTTCTGCCGAAGCAATGAGCGAAGCAGTTAATGGTGTTAAGGTGAGACAGGTTTGATTTTGTTGTAAATGATAGATGACCATTGAGCTCCTATCGCGTTTCATGTTGACAGAAATAAATAAAGCTGACTGTACAGCTCTGTCTGAGTTTGGCCTGAGACGCTGCAGAGAAGGTGACAGAGAGATCAGGGCGACAGTAGCGAGCGACAGGGTTCGTCCTCTGATCCGAAGGTTAGTGGTTTGAATCCCACCCCCCTGACCCACAGGTGAAGACGAGAAGAGGATAAAAGTTATGATGTGTGGGTGCAGTAAAACAAAATTGTTATGTGAAAATATATTGGAATGGGATCCAAATCGAAAGGGTCTATAAGACAAGGTTTATGGGAGTGATTATAGATCATCAGATTTGTTGGAAATCACGAGTAAAATATCAAGAACAGTTGGTAGACCTACTTATAAACAAAACCTCGAAAAATGTTTGCATGTATAGTAGACTCATCCCTTGTGCTTGAATCTCTATTTTACTGTCCAATAATCTGTGGAAATTTCCGTAAAACATACTTAGATCTAACAACTGAACTACAAAAAAGGTCTTTAGGTCTGTGATCCTTTTATAAAATAAGATATATTAAAACGTATGGACATAATAAGTTAAGATGAGTTAAGAATGTTGGAAATTGTGTTGTGAACAAGGACCCTTTCAGTCTTTCTTCAAATTAAGAAATGGTCACTATAACCTCACAGGTTTCCTTCAGATTGAATTGAGTAATGTAAGAAGTAATGTCGGTCTGTTTTACGAATAAAACTTTGGAACGTTCTCAGTGATGAAATTAAATTAAAATGATGTATGTCCTCCCCATGTTACCGTGGGTTCTCTCCGAGTTCTCCGGCTTCCTCCCACCGTCCAAAGACATGACTGTGTAGGTTAATTGACAACTCTAAATTGTCGCTTGTGAATTAAAGTGCGAATGAATGGTTGTCTGTCCATGTCTATGTCTCTGTGTTGGCCCCTGTCCAGGGTGTACCCCGCCTAAGGCCTAAAGTCACTGACATAGGCTCCAGTCACCTGCGACCCCTAACGGGAAAAAGCAGTAGAAAATGAATGAATGAACAAGTAGCAACGAATAGGAGTTAATAAGAATTCTAGGTTTACGATACTGATACAATTCTGTGGATATTGTGAATTGCTGAGTTGTCATTTATGTGATATTTCGGATGATATTTCAGTACTGCTGTTGATTCATTGGGCAAAACACTTAACCCTCTTCGCCCCCAGTATCTGTGTACAATGGTGTATGAATGTGTGTGTGACTCCTTGAAAAATTGCTATGAAATTATGACCATTTACCACTTATCTTCAGTATAGAGTATAAAGAGAGACCTAAATTGCAATAACAATGTATCACCTGGTGTAACAGACTGATCCAGAAACATGCTTGACCTCTGTACTACAAATGCTGCAAAGCCAAGTCCAAATTCTGGGCCTTCACCTGTGCAGCTGCTTCTTGTAATTAAACATAAACATTTAGCATCGCCGCGGTCCTGTATTCTCTCCCGGAGCCGCGGGTGTGTGGTCATCCATGCAACGCCGCGTGTCTTTCAGCGTTTTAATAAAGACGGAGATTGCATCGCGTCCCGCTTTATTAATGCTCCGTGCACAGCTGTCGTCACGTGCACACCTGTCACCACCGTGCACGTGGACAGAGTGTCACCGTATATTAAAGTTCATAACGTGCACTGTCTTATCTGATTAAGTGATTAACATCTTCGCTGCACGAGTCGGGCCTCGCCGCAGACACTTGTGCAATTTTAGTTTTTATGAGCAGAGTGTAAAATATGGTAAAAAGCTGTCAAAACTGTTCAAAGTTTGATATTTTACTCGATTGTTGCAGAAAAATGCTGGAGAATCTAGATTAGAGAACTGCAGATGTTATTTTGGAGTAAAAAAAGTAAATAAATCACAATTTTATTTGGTAACTGAGAAGGCGGTACAGTAAGTATGATGTCTTGGTATTTGAACATAAAAATAATGTGTTTTGTTGGCTTTATAAATAACATCTTGTCTCATGGAAACAGGTTGTTCACTTTCTCATCAATCCGACTTCTCCATCCTCGTCCCTGAGTCAATGTGACAGCTTGTCTCTCTAAGTCTTCCACTGTGTAAATGCTCTCGACACAATACCTTACTACAGCAGCAAGAGGTTAAAACTATGTGGAGTGGACTTTGTAAACCAACTAGTTTAAAACGCAAAGTTATTAATAAACTAGTAAACTAGTATGAACATGTCATGAGCACATGGGATCATATACATGGACCAAACAGACTGGATTATTACAGCAGAAGGAGGCAATTATGTTCGGATTTACACAAGGCTAAAATAAAGGTAAGATAACTACAACGCAAAGATAAATGACACTTGCTGAGAACTGTTTGACTTAAAGGACACATATTCTGCTACAGTGACTTTTTTGAGCTTTTAACCATGTTCTAACAATGTTCCGTCATGAAAAACATACCTGAAGTTGTTTTGCTGTTTTAAGGAATGTTCATTAGAAAATCCTCCCCCCTCCGATCGTCAAAAATACTTTCTGCTGAACTTCCTTGTTCTGGGATATATTTTCAGATTTCATACGTCACTTATTCAAGAATCCTCTGCTGTTTTAAGTCCTTAAATCATTGCCAGACTCATTCTGGGCATTTCTGCCTTCTAAACATAACAACTGCTCCTGCTAACCTGCATCATAGCGTTTGTTGACTGCTAACTTCACTAAATTGTGTGAGTGCTAGGTCACACAACTGACTGGTCATTTAAATCTTTTTTTTGTTTCAAAACATGAGATTGCAAATTTAAGGTCCTCGAGAGCATGTATAAAGGCTAATAACAACATGCAAATCTCATAAAAAGTTTCCTTTAAAGTTGAGCTAAATACGAGTGAAAAGAGAATTTTTTTTTCAGAACGTTCGTCTTGTGGCGACTGGACACACAGATTCTACAAACAAATCCTCAAAAAAAACACCACAACCTCCTCTGTACTCTTCTGAGTTCACGTAGGCCACCAGTCGCCAAAACTTTCCCGTTTGGACAGTTGCCTCAGCAGCATTGCTTGAAGAATGGGTCAAATGCAGAGAATAACTTTCCCTAAAGGACATGTCTTTCTAACCTTACATAACTGTTCTTCATCCCATTTCGGATTACAACAACAAAACCCAACTCTCACATATTTGCCAAGTATTGGGAGTGACTAACAAACCAACATCAATATTTTAAAAAACCTCCATTTCCAAAGACAGTGAAAACATGCTTGAGCTGAGTTCAGTACCATATCCATCTTCTTAAGAACTCTTGAGAAGTTGACAGATGTTTGTAATTATTAGTTTGTAATGTATTAGTTTCCATGCGGCATAATAAACACATTTTAGTACTTTTCATGACTTTGTGGAAAAAAAAAACATTATTAGCAGAATGCCATGTTATATGCATAAATAATCCAGGAGAGAAACGTAAGATGCGTGTTACGTATTTAGTGGCGTGCAGTTGATGAATGCGTAACAAAATCACCAGGACAACCAAACACAGGACTTTGGAAGTGTGCATAATTGTGAGGCCGTAAATAAAACTGGGTGGTGTTTAGCATGGATGAAGACCACGGAAAATCAACCGGTGAGTGTACAAGATTGATTGTAAAAGGCTTTCTCAAATTTAAATGAGTACAATCTTCCATGAGCTTACCATTAATACAGTAAGTGCTCAAGGGATTTACATATTTCACTTGTTAACTCATTTTATTGCCGCATGATGAAGTGGACAAAAAGTTTATCCAACTTTTTACGGAAAATATGTAAGCAGTTGTACATAATGTTTACTGAGATGCTGGAGTAAACCAATACTTAGCCAAGTCAGGGGGCCAGATAAATAAACCAGTAAAAGTGGGGATATTGGGCCAATATTTGACAACAATATATTACTACACTTCCCCGTCTTTATCATTCCCAGTTTGTCCTCAGTGCATCAGATTTGTCTTTTCAAACTGACAATGAATGAAAATGGAATCTCTATATCTATTCTATAAATTAACATAAATTTGGATTTTAAAATCTTAATATTGGTATGGACAAATAATGGCTAGAGACTAATGGAGCTCATCAGTGACCGCCCCGCTAGTAAATTTTCCATTCATTTTCCTATATTAAAACATTAATATTAAATGTTTGAAAACTTGCTCGGGGCTAATCAACTCTGTGGTAAGTAATGAGCACAAGACCTATAATTGTGTGAAAACTATTTTTGAAACTTTATGAACCATCCAATTATTAAACGTTTTACGGAGTTTTAAGTTTGACATGTGTTTTTTTGCACTGAAAACAACTGCGTTATGGATTTTATTTACTACATAGCTGGTTAGCCTCTGTTAGACTCTTAATATTTGAACTTTTATAAACCTCTATGACAAAAATAAATGAGAGGTGTACTTCTGGACCCATGGCTAAGTGTGAAGTGGGTGGGACTGTTGAGGTCCATGTTGGATATCGCTATTGGCTCGAAAAATCTGTGAAACGTACTGTGATGCCATTGACAATTAAAGTATCGGCGGTACCCTCAGTTTGAAAGAACGTAAATTAGCTATAGACCATTCTCAGCGACGTCACATTTTTTATGTATGCTGACCTACTAGGAATCAAAAAGCTATCAAGTAAACAGACATTTCTACAGATGGGGGACCAACTTTCTGTCCAACTTTTTCACCTCTGTCACCACTTTTTAAGTCAATGTGAGATAATCCCAAGAAAGTTAGCATCACAGCTAGCGCCACAACTTTATTTTTGTCGACAAATGATCACATGACGCTGTTTGACTAATGAAAAATCAGTAAACCCAGTCCCCTTCATGTGCTTTCTCTGGTAAATACACACTGGCATTTCACAGATGGAGATGAGGTGAGTTTCAGGCGGAAAAGAGACCTGTAGCAGCCGAGTGGACGATGTTGTAATTAACTTCCTGTTAGTTATCGAAAGCTGATTGTTAAAAGCCATATTTTTGTTTATATTTTAGCCAATACAAATAGCTTAGAAAAAAATATATACATTTTGAACTTGCTGTTTACACAGGCATGTGATAGTATTCTTTAAAATTTTAGCTCAGCGTTATCCAGACAGCCTTCTTGTTAGTGGTCAAACAGAGTTCCAACAACACACACATATTTGCTTGCCTCAACACAAGACACAAAGTCAAGCTTGACCTCTGTGACCTCTACTTGTCAGGGCGGACGTTTAAAAGTTGCCACAGCAATTTGTCGGCGTGTGAAGCGACCTCACAGACGCGAGTAACGGGGCAGGGGCTGTCTAAACGCTTGTAAAGACGATCCCATATATGTCAGCGTGAGATGTGCTCCCAGCCTGCTTATCGCGTTTTTACAAGTGTCCAAATTGTCCAACTGGGCTCAGACTGGAAAGTGAGCTGCCTGAAGAATCAATAGGGCAGAAAATGAGATCATAAAAAGCGAAAGAGTAATGTGTCTCCTGCGTCGGATGTTCTTTCACACTCGCACCAACAGATTAAGTTGCTGATGAAAAATGACAAACAATAAAATCTATGCAAGTCAGCCAGGGCTTTGCTGATGACATTTGAGCTACAGTTACAGATTTTTTGCCTGTTAGAGGTGACATGGGTTGTCACAATGTTTCGCTTCAAAGCTGTCAGACTAAACAACGGTTTTAAAAATGTCACTCTAAAAGATTACTAGCGACCTAGAGAATTATGGGTTCATTTTTTATTCTATCAAACTTTAATCTTTCTCTGTGAGTAATTTCCACTTAGTACATAAACTTTTTACAACTTCTAAAGTCTAAAACCAAAACAGATTAATCTTGTCAAACTTTAGACGGTTCACAGGTTCACAAAACAAAAGTATGTTTGGACGGTTGGAGAGTTCCTGCTGGGAGTCCACAGTAAAACAGAGAAAACAGGCAGAACCTCAAAAGAAGTCAATGTTAGGAGACAGTTATTCAAATGTAATCCAATAGTCAAGTGTCCATGATACGATCTAATATACAATCTACTTTCTAGCTGCTAATGATATTTCTATCGTCTAGTAATTCCTGAACGTGATGATATGTTGGCCAGTTGCAAGAAATTCCAGTTTTAATGATACAATTTCCTCCTCAACCATCAACTAACTAATTCTCGAGCTGCCTGACCAACTTACAAGCTTCTATTGAGAGTATAAAGTCAAACACAAAGGAGAAACTTCTCTATGTGGAACAAATAGAGTCCATTTATCCATAAACCTCCGTGGAGCAGTTTGAGAATCATGCTGGTTTGAATTGGCCTTTGCACAACAGCCTCTCATGAATTAGAATCACGATTTTGATAGTTTGCCTTGTTTCTTGACACACTCCCAGTGGACTGTCTGGTTGTTATACAATTTCAGTTGCAGATGGTGTTTTAGTGCTAGTTCTATTATTATGATGCTATTAAGACTTTATCAATTAAGCACAGATGAATTCACATGGAAATTTAATTCACACCATTGGCACCAATAAGTCCATTTCCACAACAAAAGCCATTACAAAGAAAATGAAGCGGAAAAAGACTGATTTTTTTTTTTTTTTAACAAGCCAAAGTGCAAAAATAAAATAAAATAGGTCAAAATTTGAACTTCACTACCTGCTTGCCTCCATGAAGATGTTAGAGAGTTGCCTGGAATGCTCCACAGTATAGCATTAAAGTGCCCGTGACAGGTTGGACTACTCATTTAACTAAAATGCAGATAAATGTTTCAAATTGTGCTTAAATCTTTACAACTTTTACCCCAGTTTAGCTTTTTTTTAGGTTTTTAATTGTACTTCCTGGTTGTAAATGATGACATCACACTGGGAAATTACCAAGAAACCATCCCGTACAGTGCACTACTTTAATGTCAGATTTTTTTTTTATTTGATAAAGAAAAATACATGTGAACACCTTTATTTTGATCACTGGTTAAAGGTTAAAAAAAAAAAAAACAACATAATGCATGCATAACCTTTGATTCCCTAGTGTGATGTCATGTGTTTACTTCCTGTAATTTTCAACAGATTTTTCAACTTTTCTTAACCAAAAGCAATTGATTGGTGTAAAACTATAATTTATGTTTGCAAGAGGTATTAATGTCGTACACACTTTAAACTTCTCTATCCCCATGGAGTTAAGTCCGGACAAGTTACAGGTCAGATCTAGTTTTGCAATAAAAAACATAATTTCACAGATCCATGATAATTTAATTTAATGCCATACGTTGGAGCGATCCAAGTGAAGCTTTGACTTCTAGATTTTTCTAGATTTACCTCCTGACCTCAAAATGTAAGAACCGCAAACGTCACCTGTGTCACTAGTTCTATGTAAATCATCCATGTCTGTAAAAATGTCTGTGAAAATCTTCGCGTTGTTGTGGCAATTCAAGGATCGAGCAGAATGGACGCTCTTTTGGAAAAGTTTAGGTGCTTTTGGTGCAAAGTTTGGATCGAGGGCTGTGTCAGCGTGAATGGATTATGAGAGAAGCTCCCGCATTTTCAAATGAAATATGATCATGTGGCTGTCATTCGGATCACAACAACAGCATGGTGCAACAATGTCTCACACTACTGTACAGGTAATGCTACATAACACAAAACACCTAAAATAGTGGAACATTGAAGATACGCTAGCAACATGGATGAATTGAAATGTTCTCGTCATAATACATTTGTTTGCCAGCCCGCCATTCCAGTATAAAGTCCGTAAGAACAAGTGAATACTGACATTGCTGATCCTGCGCGAATGCTCACAAAAAATACACAGATGTAGTGAGGCAATTAAAATTTTACAGACATCCCTAGGTAAAACGAATCCCGTGCGAAAAGGGTTATAATAATGACAAGCTGGTAGCAGATCCCCAAGAAGAAAAGTTGCACGGCGCATATTTCCAGAGGAGATATCTTTACTTCCTTGCTAAACTCATCTATCCCGTCGCTTGTGCATTGTTTGGGAGTGGACAGACTGGATCTGCTGAAAACAATATTGATGATCCAAGCTCCCATAGATTCTCCCTACCACATCTTGTCGTGTATAAATCAGGAGTAAGCCTCGATTTGCGCTCTGTCTTCTCGATGAGGAGCAGGGACCAGAACAGAGCCACTGCATAATCCCCTGTGTATTTATACTGCATCGTGTCTGCTCCTGTCTGCTGCTACTCCGACCTCCTCCATGATGTCTCCTCACCCGGCCTGCCCCCATCTGATCTTATCGGACGTCTTTGATTTCTCGCCATTTTGCACATCTTCCAACATTCCTCCTTCACACTGAAAGTTATAGGGGAAGCACGGGGAGCCAAAATATACGACCTTTGACTTTTTCGTGTGCCCGTGTGAGTTTAAGATTTGAGAGTTACCTCATCCGAGCGTGACCTCGGCCTGACTTCTAGTTTTTTGTTTGATTAACAATAAGTAAAACATGTTTCGCAGCCGAGCTTGTTATCTGACAAGGATTGAGATTCAAGACTATTGGCGAGATAAGGATGGATCTCGTTTAGTCTGTATGCGGTTGGCAAGGCGGGCGTCAGAGTAAACTGTTTTTTCACTCTTTTAAGACATTTCCTGGAAAATATTGTCCATTTCAAGTATAACTAATTCCGTTCGAGTCATAAGAGACGTTGTTGACATAGCGTTGTCCTACAAAATTGTTCTGCTGATGTTAAAATACAACGAGCGACTTAGAAAAACAGGACTTTTATAGGAGGATATTAAACCAAGACATTATAAACAAAGCAATGCTGGCTGACCACAGTAACCCTCTGACTGAGATCTTTATTAAGGGACATAAATCAGAACTTTCAAGGGGTATAATATCTAAACTAAACAAATGCATTAATAATCTGGACAGAAATTCCGCTAAATATATTAAAAATAAATGGGAAAGAGAAGGATTATTTTGATTTGAAGGAAATGAGGACCATGAAATCCCATGTTTGGAAAGAATTCTGTTCAGAAAATGTATAATGATCATTTGTAACATCATGTCAAAGTGCTCATTCACAGGGAAATACTAGATGAGACATAATAATGGCCCACCATTAACGTGTATTTTGGGACTATCTTATTGTTCAGAAATCTTAGACTGAGATTAACAAAGCACTGCACTTCATAACTATGTATTTGGGCTTCAAAACTCCTGCCATGGAAACAAATAATTCATACTTGAAACATACTTTTGGCTGCAGGGAAGGAGGTCATTACGAAAAAAGGACTGGACTGAAACTATAATAGACATGGAACAAATTACATTACAAAATTGACTTTTTTTTGACAGACTGTGGACTAAATGGGACGTTTATGCCAGAGAAGATTTCTTTGTCACATTGCATTTTTTTAAAGGTTGCTTGTATTTTTACACTGTGTTTTTTCACTCTCTCTCTCTCTCATGCTCTGTGTTCTAAAACTGAAAAAGAAAATATGTACAGCAGGCGGTGTTTGCATCGTGGTAGCATTCTTGGAAAGTTAGAAATATTTGAGGCCTTGAACCACTTTATTTTTCATCATGTCTTTGTGTCAGCGTTTGGTACAACATAACTCCTAAAGCTCGCGTTTGTTATTCAAGTTGTTGAACAGTGACAGAGCAGCTCCTCTCCATACACTAATACTATTTTAGATCTTATTTAGTTCTTCAGTTGTTCACCTTTTTGGATTAGTCCCAGTTTAAAAGAATAACGATGTATTGGAGTTATGTAGCGCAAGACACCCAAAGCGTTATACAGTACATTATTCATTCATCGCCATCGGCCCTCTGCCTGCGGACACAATGACCACTGACTTCTTGCCTCACTGCTGAACTTGGTTTTCCCAGCGGTCTCCCATCCCAACACTGACCGAGGCCAACCCTGCTTAGCTTCAAAGATCAGACAAGATGGCGTTCTCTCAGGGAGGTATGACCGCATTGGTGTTGCAGGCATGGTTTGCTTGTCATCCCAAGGACCAGGGTTGTCATGATTGGAATAAAATTAAGTCTGAATCTTTATTTCATGATTTTCACTCAGCACTAATTTAAATTATGCAGCCTTGATACTGCCAAGATCAAGTCTAAAGGGCAAACTAGTTAGCAAACGAGACATCATTAAAAGTAACCCAATGATAATTAAATACAATTAATTTAGACTTGCAGAGCGGTGGAGTGATTCTTCCAAGCAACAAGCAAAGTGGAAGTTCAGTTTTAGATCCTGCTGCAGAATTTTAATGTCCAGTTTGCATGTCTCCGTGATGGTTATCTAGAACTTTTCATACAAAGGCCTAGATTTACTAAGCGCAGTGCAATGGGTTGCTTGCGCTGAACTGGAGCGTGTTTTGCAGGCACTGTACGATTTCTGAAGACCACGGGGAGCAAAACTGCGTGAAAACTTAGCACGTCCGAAAAACAGGTATTAAACTTTTGTGCGGAACAGACTATTGCAGTTTACACGTCAATGTGGCGTTTAAAAATATTTCAAATGATTGTGTAAGGCTCATTAGATCAATCCAACCACCTAACTGCAAAATAATCGTGTCGTTTTGATGGAGGGGAGAGTTATAAAAACACTGTACCTGCGACATGGCCTTGATTCTCATCTGTATCGCTTTGAACTGGAGTTTTCACAGAAGTACTTCAAACGGATTTAAGGAGTTTGTCCCAGATCCCCTTAAAGGTTGAATGGAGGATTTCTCGCCGATTTGAAAATCTGCGACTGTTAGTCCTTTTTTTGAAAAAGCGCATGCGCAGGTTCCCCCTCCCTCCCGCCCCGTTTCTCCTGACTGAACGCCTAGCAAACCTCGTGAACGAGCACGCCCAGCAGCACTGCCCATGCGCATTTGTTTACAAGACGATTGGTGTCGCTTTCTCACGACAACCTCCGCGAAGAAGATTTAATAATACACTCCACATACAATAAGCTAAAAAAAGAGTCAGATAAACAGTTACCTGTCCAGTAGAAAGTTTGCAGCGGAGGCATCAGCCTGTTTTGTGCTTTCAATGCTCGCCAGCGCGTAAACGATTCCCCCAGAATAACACGCGTTTTGTTTCTTTCCTCTGCAGACTTTCGTCTCTTCTGTGAAAGCTCGTAAACAGTCTTTCTCTTTCGTCCCTCAGCCATTTCGGTACTTCGCGGATGAAAGTTTAGACTTACAATGACGGAACTCGCCGCTAACCTGCTACATAAACACACTAGCATATCAACCACGCATGCGCAGCCAGGGGAGCGAGCGTTTCCCCTGGACGAGCCTGCGGGCGTGCACTAGCACGCAGAGAATGATTGACACCTGAGCGGACCAGTTATTTGTGCTACCCACGAGGAAATGAGATTCTGATTTGTTGCCCGAAATCCTCCATTCCACCTTTAATGTCCTTAGTAAAAACTGTGAAAAGCGTCTCCAAAGCTGTACGCGTCCGTGCTGTGACGTTATCCCGTAAACTCTGCTTCCGAGAAGGCTGTAATAAAATCCTCACGATCCTCGGCCCCATATTCATCCTTCTCAATCAGCTGATAGTGATCTGATTGAGAAATACTTTTGGATGGAAGTTGAAATGTCTTGATTTTCAAAACAGTGTCCAGATGATGACCTTTGAAATCTTTTATATGATGGAACACTCCAGGCTGAATGAGGGATTACACCGACATATAATATTTGTCCTTTAAAGTACTTGAACATTTGTGTTTCTTGCACCGCTCCTTCAGATATTACTTTTTCTTTCCAGGTATATTTGAAGATACCAAATTTCGTGCATTATTTTTGTTCAGTCCTTTTACATTAACTTTAAATTATAAATTAGATGATCCAGACAGTTACTTGAATAGTAGCTTCCCCAAATACATAACCATACATGACCATAACCAACTGTACTTTTTCTTTGATAATATTATTAGAAGTAATGCAACGAGAGTGCAATTTTTGGCAATTCCACCACCTCTTCTCCAACTACGACACAAAACACAGCCGGTTAAAAGCAGTAAGCAAGCCGAAATGTCTTGTCTAAGGACACAACTGCCAGCTATTGGGTTTGTGTACTCAGGGGAAGCCCACAGATACACAAAAAAAGTATAAATTCACACAGAAGTACACAAATGGCCGTGGAATCAACCCTTGAACGTTCCCGCTGTGAAAGTATTAGGCTTAGTCATGTGCAGTGAAGCAGGAAACCCACTAAACTCCGTTGCTAATACCTACCTGGCCCGCCTCCAGAATTAGATTTCACTTTTCACAAAATAGATGATAAAACATAGATGGGAGTCGATAACAAGCTGTTGAGACACTGTTCCATATCAGCAGTTTGGTGGCTGTCTGCAGCGCGTGGATAAATGACTCTCCATCAAAGCTCTTAAAACACTCCCGGGCCCCGCGCCAAAGTCCCGACGTGAACGCCACTCAGGTTTATTTAAAACGTATTGATTTTACGTCACAGAGAGAGAAATATGACGGCTTTACAGTAAACACCTTAAGCATGTGTTCTGATGTAAATGAAAGAGCAATAAATATTTTAAAAATCAACTAAGCCGATGTCGCGAGGCGGCCGTTGAGTGCCGAGATCGGAGCCAAGTTGGATGTGGATGTTTTGACACCTTATTAAGACTATGAAACAGGCAGTAACAGCAGAGGTAAGGCAGTTCTGTGAGCAGGGCCGGAACTGCCATTGTGGGGCTCTCTGTAAGAAATTTTGTTTGGGGGCCCAACTTTTACAAGCTCCTATTTATGGGAGAATTGAAAGTTAGTATGAAACTTTTCTGGTGTAAGGTCTGCCACTTGATTGTTTCTATGTAACTGTCAATGCTTTGTCTCTTGAATATTCCAGAGTGTGCCAATAATTAATCTATCTCCTTGGAGACAAGCAGATGATAAAGATAGTTAAAGATACAGAAGTTAAAAGTCAGTTGGGCCACTCACAGCATGGCGTTTTTTCAAATGAAAAATAAATAACTGCTATTTTATGGAACATTCCTGGCAAAGCAATAACTTCCCCAATATAGACAAGAATGTGGCCTCACACCATTTTGTCATCAACCCATTTAAAACTTGGTCTAATTCAATTTATTAGAATTTAAGTTTAACTTAAATGACAAATACACATTCATTACATTATCTGTAATCACATGCTAATGTCAGCACATAGTTGTAATGAAGGTGATTTAAGGGACAGAGAAGAAGATCTTGGAGCTTGAGTATGAAGTAACAAATCTGGGAAATTATGGAAAAAAGTGTTTTTATGAGGCTCAAAGAGAGAAGACTTGAACATGAATGAACGAAGTACAACAGCATCATAACATGGTTAAAAGTTCTTTTGACAACTATATATACTGCTTTTGCTAACTCTTACTTAATGCTAAATATTGTATTTTATTATCTCAGTAAATCTGTCTTCAGTAGTTGGCTTAGGAGTAGTGGGCGACCAAACTTGTGGATGAACCTGCTGTGCATGTTTTAGGATGACGGGGGAAGCCAGAGTGCCTGGAGAAAGCCTATTCAGACAGACTCCATCGACCAAAGATTTGACCTCAAGACCTTCTCGCTAAGATCTGTAAATACAAGCCACCTACATCTCATTTTACATCGCAAGCATGAATTTTCTAATAAAACAAACAGTTAAGGAGAAACTACAGAGCCAATTTGGACAAAGTTTGCTTATTTGTTTTTCCAGAACAAAGTCAAGGGCAGTTCCAGAGGGATCAGTGCATATACAAATGTACTGTAAGTTGACCATGACGTCAGCTAAAGTACAGTAAAGTCATTTTGGATGCATTAGCTCCAGCTCGGCAAGACGCCAGTCAAATAAGTGGCCCGTGGTGTGTAATTCTTCAGAGCAAACTTTATTAGAAGGAGGTTTATGTTCGAGTTAAAGCGTTTTTCCTGATTTCCTTTTGCTTTAGGTCTGTTTAGGGCATTCCACTTTATAGGCTCAACAGATTTGATTTAACCCAAAGTTTGTGTCAATTTTGGCATTTAGTACTTTGAATGTTCGAATCTTATTGTTTTTCATACAAATATCTTAAGAAATAGCATTCATTAAATGCACTGAAAATGTAGGTCAATATTGGATGATGACAGAATGCCTCTTGTGTGATTGGCAAAAAAATAGTGGCAGTTTGGAAGATGGTTATTAATATTCTCTTTATATATTTTATGTTGAAAGTTTGAAATTGTGGCTAAAAAACAATCTTTTTACTTTTAATTTGTTTTTCTACGTTTTCAGTATTAAATGGTCGATTATTAAACTTGTGGAGAACTTTGGGGCAGTGTATCTGTTTGTAAAAACCTTGACTTTTTTAAATACAGTGATCCCTCGCTATATCGCGTTTCATCTTTCACGGCTTCGCTGCTTCACGGATTTTTTTTACAGTGCGGATATTTTTACAGCGCATCCACTGAACTTCAGCGCACGCTCAAGAACGGGACCCTCTGATGAGTCGTTCATTGCAGTTCTCAAATATAATCGAAGGTGGCATATCCGTTTATAAAAATCTTCTTGCTCAGAAAAAGAAAGAGCGCCAACAACTACCCATAACAATGTTCTTCTCCTGCTCCTTCAGTAGAAACAGAGGCTACAGCGGAGCGGAGTCAGGACGAAGAGGCACAGACTGTGAAATACGCGAGTGACAATGTTTACAACCTTGTATTACTATATTAAAATTATTGTTTTAAACAAATTTTGGGCTTTAAAACAGGTTTTGATTTTTGGTTTCATTCCATAGTTCAGTATTGCATTGTAAAATAATAAAAAAATAAAGCTGTGACTACTTCACGGATTTCACTTTTCGCGTGTTATTTTTGGAACGCAACTCCCGCGATAAACGAGGGATCACTGTATATATTTTCACTTATAAATCTTTGAAGGACTATTTATCTTTTTTGTGATTTTTCTGCACCTTTTCTTTTTTCCATGAAGGACTTTGAATTACTTTTTGAATTAAATTGTGCTCTCTACAAATAAATGTGGATAACTCTGACTAACCCATTGCTCTGCTGACATGTGACATGGAAGAGCGACAAAATAATACAACTGTCACATTTACTGGTTGCATTTATCTGGAATATGAAGTGCCACATTCTCATTAATGATATCAGATGAATCGGTAACTGCCTCGATAAGCTGCTTTTTATGTTGATTAAATACTATTAAAAACTACATTTAGAAAGGACAAAAAATACCCAATGATTACTTTCTTCTCGTGTTTCTCTCTGGATTGAGTCTCTCTCCCCCAAACGTCCTGGTGTGGCTGCAGCAAAGCAATAGGTTCTCGCTTTGGCAAGACACTCTACTCTAAACATATATGTGTGTGACTGGGTGAGGATTCATGATAGAAAGCTCTTTGAATGTGCAGATGAATGTACACACTTTTTCCCCAGAAGAACTACATTAAAAGGAACATATTATGCTATAGTGACTTTTTTTTAATAGCTTTAACCATATTACATCACCAAAAACATACCTGGAGTTGCATCTAGCTTCATTCATGCTTGTTTGAGGAATGTGGTTAGAAAATCCTCTAACCGTCAAAAAAAAACTCTCTACTGAACTCCCTCGATCAGTGAAGTTTTTCCAATTTTAGACGTCACTTATCCAAGAATCTACTGCTGTTTCATTGCATTGTTCTGAGCATTTCTGCCGTCTATCACTACAAACTAACTAGCTCACTCACGTTTCCTAAAAAATGCATTTCGAGTTTATGTAAGTGCCGTGTAAATACAGCAGTAGATGGCGCCCAAACTCAGTAAGTGCCAGGGCAAACAGAACCAGGTACAAATGCCAAACTTAAGGTATTCAAGAGCATGTTTAAAGGCTAATAACAATATTAAAAAATACATAATATTTTTCCGTTAAAGGTGCGTTAAAATAAGAAATGCACTAGCTTTAAAAGGTCCACTTCAACCCAATCTGATGTCTAAACATGTAGAGAAAGGGTCACCAACTCAACTGCAAATAAACACCATAAAGATAACAAAGATACAATATTTATGTGATGACACTAATACTTTCCGTTGATTCAAAAATAGATCATGATCGTACCTTCTCGTCCCTTTCACTCACAAGGAATCCAAACATGGATGTTGTGCACTAAATAAACCAGCAGTCGATATCAATGCACTGTACAGACACTGTCGCGTGCTTTCATCCACAGACAAGAATCAATGTCCTCGAGACACCTTTATTCTTTAGTGACCCCCTCGTCCAGCTCTCTGATACTAGCTGTCAATATCAGCCATAGCCCACTAGTGTTTAACTAATCAGACAGAGTGCACTGACGCACTGGCTTCACTCAATAAACATATTATTGATTTGCACTGACAACTACTTCCTCTTGTCTGGCCTCATATATGTAGTAAGTCAAACAGGGCGGACTAATCAAGGGCTCAGAAGCCAGGGCGGAGCGACATTCAGAGGGATAGTGAGGTGTAGAGAGGCAAAATATGTCCCAAATACAGCAATATGAGCTCATTTATAGCAATAGAAACTAAATAATAATATAAAAAAAGCATGCTCAATTATTAATTCTTCTATTCTATTTCATTCTAAATACTAACCAGGCTCTGACCAGATTGGGCATGTACAAGCAGGTGTAGCCTCATCTTTAGCAAAAGAAGGTTAACTTCCATTTTAATCTTTTTTAGAGTGAAAACGCATCTAAGTGCCAGAACTGAAGAAGCCGAGTCATCTGGCACTGGAGTCATATTTACCATATACAAAAGATGACTTGAGCATACACACAAAACATTTATCTGCACTTTATTTGAGCATCTGTAAAATTTAAACATTCATATTTTGATTTAAAAATAAAATAATACATGGGATTTGTGCACTATGAAATTTGTGATGCTCAAAAGGAGTGGGATTTTTATTTTTTTATAAATATCGTATGCTATCCCTTTTTGTGATGACTTCAACATACACACTGACTATGACTTGAGCATACACGCAAAAAAGGACTTGCGCATACGGGCGAAATATGACTTGAGCATACATTCATCCTATAGATATTGAATTATTCCGTGGCAAAATGTTTACAGCCAAACATGCTATGTGTACAAAAGTCTCATCAAACAAGATATTTTTCACATTAAAAAGTAAACATCATTTTGAGGCCAGAATAATAAGATGTTTCATCATCTCTGTGACATTTTAGCATTTAGGAGAAATTTCAATTCTGAATAACATTAAATGTAGAAAAAAAATTGACTAATGATTCAAAGCCCCTGTTTTATCAACAGCTTCCATCGGCCCAAGGGTCAACATGGCTACAATGTTCCTCCAGAAACAATTCATTATTAAATGAACAAATGTCCGTGTACTCAAGCAAACAAAAATAATAAAATCATATAGTGACCTTTAAATTCTGACCCCACCGTGACCTTTGCTGTGACCTCTGACCTCCACACCAGATTAAACAGATAGCGTATTTGCTTTTAGCGATTCATGACGCTGACATGACCTTTCTGCTGTGGAGCGGTCTCTGGAGGCTCAAGAGTGTCTATACCAACAGAACAGTCCACTCAAATCAGAATTCGGTCAATATTGTAGTAAGACAGTTCCTCACATAACAAAAGAGTACAACAGTGTTAAATAAAAACACTGGGCAAGAATCAATTAGGTTTGTAAACCCATTAAGAACACAATTAAAACCTCCCTCTTACAAAAGACTCTTATAAAATCGGATCTTAACATTTACAACTGATTAGTTTTCATTAGCAGAAGTTCACTTTCTCTAATGAAAGCCTTAAAACGGTGCAAATTAAAATGTAAGTCAAGTAGCTTTAAAATGTACTTCATTCACAATACCCTTTTCATGCATTTTATAGAACATTTTACTATAAATTGCATAGGTTTATTAAAGTTACAAGAGTAGGCAATGCGCATCTACTAAAAGTACCTGACTTTTCTCTTGTAAATTAGTAGTTTTCCATTCAATATTACACAAAACCTGACTATTGCACACTCACTATATAACCCCTGCTTCGCCAAAACAACTCGGAAGAAGCTTACTACTTTACTTTACTATTTTGCACCACATACGGGAATACAAAAACTCTTTCTCACGTTGCACATTTTTCTCACCTTAAAATGTAGCTGTCCTCTTATGTTATGTTCCCCTTACTTTCTCTGAACATGGACAGTATTTGTGTTGCTAACAATTTGCCGCCAGCTTTAAACATTATCTGTGCAGTTTTAAATGCCACAAGATCATCTGGTTTGAGGATAAATAATAGACATTTTCGACATGGTATAATAATATATGGTCTTGTCGCTCTGATAAAGCTCAGGATTATTTAAAAACTGTTCCATGACAGGTCAAAATTTTTTGTATACTGATACTTGCTCAAATGAGAATCTAGTTTTAATATTAGTTGTAGCAGGGCCGGCTTTAGGTGTTTGAAAGCCCTAAATGAGACTTTGTTTGTGGCCCACCAAATGACACACTGTTTAAATAAAATGACAAATAGAGTGTAATATAATAAAGACAAAACATTTTCTGGTGAGAAAAAGTGATTCGGGATCTTTAGTGGACCTGGACCTGCATTTTTCTTTTTACAGTTAAAGGCATATGTAAAGGGGGGTTAGGGGTCCTCCCCCAAGAAAATTTGAAAAAATAAAAATCACATTTCATGTCCTGTATTTAGGTGCATTTAAGTTGTAATATCTTATTTTTATCTACCCACCCATTTGAACACACACACACACACACACACACACACACACACACACACACACACACACACACACACACACACACACACACACACACACACACACACACACACACACACACACACACACACACACACACACACACACACACACACACACACACACACACACACACACACACACACACACACACACACACACACACACACACACACACACACACACACACACACACACACACACACACACAGAGTTTTAGAGTGCTACATAGTGCTCATAGATAGATGGTTATTTTACATTTTAATTCATGTTGAAGGTCTCTTTCTGGTCCAGATACAGCCCATCAGAGTATGTGGCCCCCCTATTGGTTGTGGCCCTAAACATTTGCTTAGATTGCTTATGCCTGGAGCTCCTAAACTTTTCAAGCCAGGAGCCTTACTGCTAATTGAAATCAAGTAACAAAATATTTAAAATCTGGTGGCTTATTCAATAATGTGCCTTAATGTCCTTAATGTATACTGTTTTCAATAAAAAAATACATTAAATACAGTGTCTAAATTATAAAATCAACATCTTCCAAGTCATCTCGCGACCCCCAGCTTGTGAACCACTGGGTTTTGCCACAGGTCAGCCCTGAGTTTTAGTTTCAATTAATATCAGATATTTTTTTTGGCAACTAACTAACTTTGAGCATTTTTACTTATCCTATTTTGTCATCCTTCGTGTATTAGAAACAGGCTATAGGTAATAAACTGTTCAAGCCCCAATAAATGCCAGACAAAGTGTTCATAACTCATTTAAAAGCAGGCCATACCCATAAAACACAGCTGTCTCCCAATCAAATGCTTGAGAGCAGCTTAAGTACTTCGTTTAGCGTTCCACCCCCGCGATCCCCCGGCAGCCCAGAGGAATAACACTTGTCAATCAGCAACAATAGAATGGTCACAGTCCGTCAGAAATGTTTCTTTCCTGGTCTCGTGGGTGAACGACACAGCATTAGAAGTGTAAGATTTGCCTTAACGCTCGTCCTTGTTCGTATTGATAGCTGATAGTTCTTTGCTCGACTGATGCGTCCTAGTGTCACTTTGAAATGTAGTCTTTGACGCCCCAGAACGAACCGTTTCATCTCCTTGTCAATCATTTGCAGTCTATTCCCAATTCTTTTCCTTTTTTTAGGTTAATACACGTCGCGCAGTATTGCTCCTGTCACAAGAAATAGACAACCGATTTTTGCGATTTCTCTTGGCGACGACCATACGCGGAGTTTTTACATGTTTCATCCAAAGTTATTTTCTGTTTTTGTTGCCAATCCGGCTTTTTGGCACACAATCATCTCAGGACGTGTATTAAATATGTCACTCAGATGGCGAGCGGTGACAGGAGAGGAGATGCAGATGCGGCGCTACGCTAGCTTTGGCAGGTCATCGGGGAACGGAGCTAGCGCTAGGCTTTATGTGCATTTCCAGTACTCGAGCTGCCGCGTGCTAGTGTTTGCTTCTCTGTCGCGGCGAAGCAAGAAAGAGGAAAAGAGGATGAGAGGAATTTGACAGTGATATTATGGGGCAGATTTGTTTTCACGTTTCTTAATTGGTTAATGGTTCAACTGAATACAATGTTATCAGAATCAGAATGCGCCTTATTTCCATTGTCAGTGTGCAAAAAAGCAAAGTATGAAATAAGCTCAAATAAAAGGCACGCAAAAAATAAAGAAATAAAGTTTGTCTAAATATGACTTTGCACAATGAACAGAACAACAAAACTAGCAGTTCAAATAGATGGAAGTATTGCTGATGTGACTTTTCTTCTTTTGTGACAGTGAGTCCCAAACCAGAGAGAAACATTGAGGTTCTGCCCAGACTTTTTTTCAATGTCGGGCCAAAATCAGTCTATTTTTCCCTCGTTGGGCTAAAATTGATACGCGTTACTGTGCTGAGGGCCAGAGATGATGGTTAAATTGTCTTTTATTAACACATTTTTAAAGGGAATAGACTTTCTTTAGTGTCCTTTGCAACTATTCAACTATTTTACTTTTTTAAATTTTATTTTAATCAGATAGATTTTCCTAACAAATCTCGGCACCTCTCCATGGACCAAATTAGACCCCCTGGAGGGCCAAATTTGGCTGCGGACCCCAATTTGGGCATCCACAGAATAGACCTCCTGCCCGAGAAGGTTCAGAACCGAACTGCTGGCCACCGTGAAAAAAAGATTGTTGTAAAACAGTTTTGTTGACAAAAAGCAGGAAGAACACATAAACCTGTACATTCAACTGTTGGCAGCATTTTGTACATTTTCATTTGATTTGTCCTGTCTATTTTGACACTGAACCTTCAATACTTTTGTGTGCTAAACCAAAATTTCCACATCTGTCGACCATGGTTTATATATTCAAATGAATATTTCACACGTCTTGTTTTATAAATGAGACCTTGGATCATGGCTGTGAGCATACTGAACACTACGGTCCTGTGTACACCTCTCTCTAGACGCCCTAATACAGGCTGAAACATGCACAGTAGTGTTTGACAAGCTGTCAGCCTGGCAATAGTCTCCAAGTCATGAACAAGGCCAGCGACAATCACAAATGTTTGGACCCTTTTCAGTGGTTGCATATAGTCCAGATACAAGAAACTGTTTCTGAACCAACCTTCAAATATCAATACTGCTTTCTAATGGTACATTCACACCAAAAGCGTCAAAACGTGCCTAACGCCCCTAGTTTGGCGGCCAAGAATTTACTGTCACATGTGTTCATTTGCGCGTCAAGAGCGTTGTTTGACCCCCAAATGACAGCGTTCGAATTCGCGGCGTACACAGTGGCCACTACCTGAGTCCCTTTCTATCTCTGAATTGCATATATTCCCTTCAGATGACCTGGAGGCGCTGGGGTGCGAGTGGAAGCAGCGCTTATCTCTTACTTTTAAGTAGTGAGATCGATTCCAGGATGAGATGCAGGTGTATTATTGTGTTTCATACGACGGCTGGAGTCGGGACTCAAAAAGATGCAAAAGCACGGACAGTCTGTCTGCCTTAAATAAGAACAATCTCTGTATTTTTAAAGATAAAACAGATGCGTGGATGTTATCCTGGAACAGAATCTAAACTTTAAGGACCTGGTGGAATTACATGAAGTTGAAGAAATCCTCAACACACGACACACAGGCAGAGGAGGATTAAACTGGCTCACCGCTCTAAATGGTAAGTCATGCATGTTTCATGTTCTTTAATTGTACCATTAACATTTTCTGACGAGTCTGGGTTACAAAACACGACCGATAAGCCTCAGACATGGGCCTTTATAACAAACACATTTGACTTATGAATCTGAACATTTACAGGTGGATAATTATATTGGCTCTTTTTACTCTATTTCAGTCCACATTTAATCTTTACAGCTGCTGGAGATTTGAGGTTTGAAGCAGTTGAAATAGCATTGATATAGGCCTGTTCAGACACGCTGCTCATTAACTGTTTTTCTGTGAAAGCTTCATTAAATGTGGTGTATTTAGAATATTTTAGAGCCATTGAAAAATCGTAGACCTAAGCTTTTTTAAAAGGCCTAATTAAATATTAAATTTAGGCAAATAAAAGTTTGTGATAAGAGCAAAGAGGACAAAAAGACCGTATAAAACTTTCATGGAGACATTTTCTATCATTGTACATTGATGATATTTTACAAACATAGACTTAAACCTGGTGAAAAAGGGAGAATTTGCTGCATGGCATTTTAAATTTGATATTATTTAAGATTCACATCTAATTAGGTGAGCACGTTGGTCTTGGAGCACGTTGAATGCTGTGTTCTCACCGATTGCTCTGAGCTTCCACTGAATGGCTCGCGTTCAGTGTTCACACATGTTGTTCACGCTTTGACGCCCGTTCGCCACATTTCCTTCGCCTCCAATCGCGCAATTCGCTCGAAAAGCAGAAAGCGTGCCGCCAGCGTCACCTGCCCGCCCCGCGCCTCCTTGGTCGCGTGTCAACACACCTCTACATATGGTCAACATAGAAAACACTTGTGTGTTCGCGTGCATTGTGTTTACACCTTAACTGGACTCTGACAGTTAGTTATTAAAAAAACAACTTGATTATAATAATTATATATATATATATATATTAAATAAATAAATAAACATTTCTTATTGGCCTATATTTCCTATCGTACAAATGAACTCCCTTCACTTCTTTTCCTCAGCCCTTCATACAATGGGATTGTGATGACGTCACACAAACTCTATTTCTCACTTCCAGGGTCCAAAGTGCATTCATCAGCTGATTGTAAAGATCTTTTTTTCATGCATGAAATCAAAAACTGTAGAGATGAGTTGATGCATCAGATATAAGCAACTCTGTGAGACAGCTGTATGTTGTCCGCATCTAATTAAAGAGTTGTATTCTCTTCAAAACCAGAAGTGCACCTGCATGCTCATTTTTTTCTTAGCTTCAATATGACAGTAAAGTCTGCTCTGAAAGTTGTGACAAGTGCTCATAAACTCATTGCAGTGAATAATTATGGTTACCTGTATAGAAGTACTGTAGGTAAGTGAACAATAACTTTGGATCACATCTGTAAATGAACTAGTTCTGTTCTTTCAAACGTTTTAAAGACAGTAAACTTCAGATAAAGCACTTTTAAGGATAGCTCCAATGCCTCATTCTTTTTATATATTTTTATGTAACATTTCTTAATCCAGGTCTTTGATTCAAGAGACGTTTTTAACATTATCATAGACAAAACAGCTGTTAGCCTAATCTTATAAGCCACTTCTTTCTATTCTTATTCCACAGATATGGATGAAAAGCAAGCTTCTCTGTCCTGCTTACATTGAATTCTAATCTAAGTTAAACTAATTGGAGAACAGAACTTTTGTAAAAACACAACAAGATCCGAGGTTAAGTTAGCTGCTTGGACCCAGAAGTGATCCCACAGCTGCAGAACCATCACCTTCTCAGCTTCTCCATCTTCTTCCTCTCACCGCCTCGAGTGTCCTTAGACTATGTGGGGAATCCGTTATCCTCTCCTGAAGAGTTTATCCGTCACTAAACTTGTTGTTGCATCTCATTTGTCCGAATTAGCTTGATGTTTGTACACTACCGCGGCTAGTTTCATTCTTTCCGGTATATTTTTAAGCATTGTCAGTGCTTTTTTATATTCCACAGGTTTCCGCACTGCATGGACAAATCTCTTGGCTCATCTCAAAACACTTGTACCGACAGAATGTTCAAACTCTCTCCACTACACTACACCGGTCAGGGGCTCTGTGGCAGCTCTAGCTCACCTCCTCTTCTTCTTCTTCCATCCCTCTTTCCACCGCCTTCTCTTTCACTCGCTCCCTCCTTTCGCCTGCCTCTGTTCGCCTCTGTAGGTCCCTCAGCAGCCAAACGCTCAGAGCACACGGAGGTATACGGGCACTGGTGCGTTCATCCGCATATCGGCATTCTAATACACAGGAATACATTAGTCATTCTGTAGCAGACAGGAGACAGAGCTTACAATGGGCCCCACGCAGCGTCCTCTGCCGCCCAGGAAAAGTCACGGGTCACTTTGTACGGTAGTCACAGCTCATGTCCCAAGTCACTCCAGACCAAACCAAACACTGCTTAATGCACAGCGGCCGGCTATGTGGATGTGCAAGGACTGTTTTAGTGCAGCTGACTTTGAAAATAATGTTGTGTACCTAAAATTAAAATGGGGATGCTGCACTTATGTCCCGAGTTTGAAGGACGGTATTGTCACACACTTCATTTATCAATTCAGGCGCTCAACTGACTTGAGTGATTACTTTGATGACTTAATAAAATGGACTAAGACTTGGGACTTGACTCGGACTCGAAGGCCAATGACTTGGGTTTGACTTGGACTTTGAGGCCTGTGACTTGTGACGACTCAAAAAATAAATGTGTTTGTATAGTATTTTCTCTTTACAGTTGATACTTAGACGTGACTAAGGCTTTTGAAAAGAAGAATCCTTAACAAAAATCATAAATATTGCAAAAATGGGAGCTGTTTTCAGTTATTTAGTATAATGACTTGAAAAAACGTAAAACCCAAAGCGGAGAACTTGGACTTAAAGGACACATATTCTGCAACAGTGACTTTTTTGAGCTTTTAACCCTGTTCTAACAATGTTCCATCATCAAAACATACCTGGAGTTGCATTCAGTTGCATTTACGCTGTTTTGAGGAATGTTCATTAGAAAATCCTCCCCCCTCCGAGCATCAAAAACACCTCCTGCTGACCTCCTTGATCTGGGACGTATTGTCAGATCATCTACGTCATTTATCCAAGAATCTTTTGCTGTCCTTAAATCAACAGCAGACTCGTTCTGAACATTTATTTTATCTAAACACGATAACTGCAGCTGCTATCTTGATAATGGTGTGTCACACATTCTCTTAATAATAATATAGCTAAATTATGTAAGTGCTTGCGTGCCATCTACTAGCTGGATGCACTAGGGTTAGCATGTTAAGACACTTGAGATTTACTTGAGACTTTCAAAAGAAGGACATGGACACATTTCTGGCGTTTGGAATGCGAAGATCCTGAGTGGTACCCGAGAAAACTTTTTTTTCACCTTTGACTTGATTGCGAGATAACGGATCTTGATTACGGAAATTGAACCCAGCCGTCTTCAATTTAGGACTTTAAAGCACATAGGACAGAGCTGCTGTGGAAGGCTTCAGTTCAGTGCATTACTGTTTGTGGGAGGCAGGGCCAGTGAGTGTAGACACATCTTTATCACCACTGCGATTAGTTTATCTTTGTAAGTTGGTCCTTAGACAATTCAAAATCACAATCAAATGTTGTAATGGTGCATAAATTGCAGAAGTATTCCGGTGCAAAAAGTACTGTATTGTCACAGTTCTAGCTCTCATTGTTTTGATGGATCAGGCTGCACCACTTCATTTGGGTTTCCTCTCCCTAAAATTTTGCGCTTGTTGACAGAAATGCCCCGTTTTTACAATCATTCATGTGCTGCATCCTTTTTAGCGTCTGTGTGAGACACAAATGTCAAGTGTGTCAGGTTTTTGCTCCAATTTAAGTGTGGTTAGCTCTACATTGAATATGTATTAACTACTGATTACGACTTTATCTGCAACATTGTGTAACATGATCAAATTTGAGTACTGTACATAGAGTTACATTATATCATCACAATCACAGAATAAAAAACAGGATTAAAAAAAGCCATATGTTGGAACCATTTGTCATTGCATTTATCAATGATTAGAGAAGGAAAAATTGCATATGCGCGCACAGCAGGAGTGGTGTTTTGTATTTCCCTTACTAATACAGTGCAGTTTGAAGCCTAAATTGTGTGATCAAGCAACACAATGTATTCCTTTTTAACTGAATACCACTACAAGGAACAGTAACTGCACCAGAATACAATTACTCAAATGAGTAGTCTGAATACATATTTCTGGTGCACGTAATTAGTTTGTCCTCAACACTGTAAACAACATAGTGACTAGTGACGATCACGCTCACTTCACAGAAAGAAAATCCTTGGTTGAATTGCCAAACCTTGTAATTGTGAAGCCTTTCTGTGTGGAGTTTTCATTTAGTAAGAACTTTCACTTTCAGTAAACCCAGTGAGTTACTAAAGGAAAATGTCGTACCTTTAGTGTGATGACACACTCTGCAGCAGTGAAGGCTAAAGTTTGACTAAAGACAGTAAAACCTCATAGTTACTGTTGCTGTAGAAGATGATTTAAAATGTTAGATCAGACAATCGCTTCTAGTTTGACTCCAAAGTAAGAATTATTGAGGAAGATATAGATTAAATATTACTACAATGTATTTCATGGTTTGAAAACATGTAGTTATACTTGGTTTTCATGTTCAACGGTTTGTCAAAGACCATTTCTCAAAACCAGCAGTAATACACAGCAGCGGTTGGCTAAGCTACCCGTTTTTCACAGCTGAACGTTTATTAAAATGTGAAATATAAAGAAACAACTATTAAAATGTTAAGTAAAGACTAGCTTGTTTTAATATGTAGATTCCTTTTTTTATGTTTATTATGCTTCAAAATGAGCATTAGCATTGACCCACCAACACTTCCTATCATTCATCATGGTTCCTGTCAGACTTGTGACTTGCAAAAAAACAAAACAAAGTAAACTTCAAAGGAAACCTGCATGAACTGCTCAAGAATCAGAACAGTCCTAATCTTTACTGTGGTTTTGGCAATTATAATTAACAACAAATTACATCGTACAAAAGTACAGCTGCATTTTAATAAAAAGGCAAAGTACAAAAAGTAAACACTTGTCACTTCCCGTAGAAACAATATGTCTCCGACCAGCTGCAGTTTAACCATGAATTTAACTCATGACCTGGCACGAACAGATTGGAGTCATTTGCTGAATTTTTGTCAGTCATGCTAGTCGTTAGCTTGACTATAGTTTCATCATTTAAATAGCGAGAAACGGTTGATAATGTTATCTGTCAGTTGTAGCATTAGTTTGCCAGTCATTTAAATTAGTTTGTCAAGAAAGTTTCCTAATGTTTATTTTTTATAAGACATGGAAAATCTTGGACTTGCCAAAGTCACAATAAACATTAAATATTACGCTAAAATCAGAATAGTTTTCTTGGCTTTATTAGCAGTTGAATGTTGTGTTTTCACGAACATTATGTTTTAAAATGTTTAATGTTTAAAAGTCATATATAGCAAGTTACATGTACTTTCTCCATATACGTGTTGCCGAATTAAGACAGATGTTACTGCGCAGACTTAATTATGACTCAAATTGGGGAATCATAATGTTTGCCGGGGAAGTATTAAGTATTTATTAATTTTAGTGTGACTCTGCAAAAGCCTCATAGATAGAATTAGACAGGAAGTAACACAATGGGCTAAAATTCTGCACACAGAGCCTATTTAACTCTTCACTGTCTACAATACAAACATTTGAAAACTGAAAACAACATTAAGGAATACAAACCAAGTACTAATATATGTTTCCTGTTGTGTGCAGTTTGTTAAAAAATGATGTCGCTTGCGAAAAGTCTACAAAACACCATTGCCCTTGAAGACAAAGCTTAGATATTTAAGAGGCGACATAATAACACCATACATTTCCTATATGAGACAGTTATTGCTTTCATATTTGAACTTTTATCAGCCTCCAGTGCAGTTTTACCTCCAGGTTTTAATAGCAGAGCTGTCACTTTCATTCTGCAACACATCGCTGCTTCGAAACATATAGATCTGTTTGCATCGGGAGCCCCAGGGGTGAGCCTCGACCTGAGAAGAAAGCCTGCTAAGACAAACGTAATGAAGACACGCCGCTCAATAGACTTCTACTGTATATTTTGTTCCGTTTGCTTGGGGATTGGGATTGAATTAAGATATTGTACTGCTTGTGTTGGAAGCTTGGCGGCCCGAGTGGATTTGACGATCGAGTCGGCGCGCTTCGGTCGGGGATGTTGTTTCAGGCAGATGTTTCTCGGAAGTAGTGATGTTCTCCCATGAACAAAACATGAGCATATGTTGACTCAAGTCCGCGGTGGGTCTTTTGCACAGTGATAAATGACCGATTTGGAAAGCTGTAACAAATGGGTAGTGTAGTTTCACTATTGGAGAAATACGCAAATATATTGAATTAATCTTTTAGGCAGGCTGTGCTAAAAGACTGCAAAGTGTTTATCAGGAAGACGCATCTGTGTGCTAATGTCAAAGTTGGGGGGGATGAAAAGGGTTGTTTTAGGGAGTTGGAGGTTTTAACATTAGCAGTGATCAGTGAAAGGACGTAGACTGGCAAAACTCGTTACAGGTAAATATGAACACGTTATCATGCGTTTGTGATAAAGGGAAACAAACTCAACTGAAAAAAATGACAAACGACAAGTATTTTCAAACATGGATGCCAGAACCTTCTCATTAAATGTTGCAGACAGGCAGTTCCATTGCTGTTATAGAGCATCTGCAACAGAATTTATAATTTTGATCATATATATATATTTACATATTATAATAAATTAAAAATGTATAAATGAAATGAAAATGAAAACGTGGGTCTTATTATTATTATTTGTTAGAATATGAAATATGACATGCTTTGAAGAAAGAAAATTATAAAATTGACCAAAGTTTTAAAAAATTAATAAATACATAATTGAAATGGAAGAAAAACGTTGTATATAAGTTCTAGCATGCCACTGGGAAATGAATGCACCATGAATCTTTGCCTAAAATATAAAACAGTATAGCATTGAACTCCATGGAAATTAGCCCAAGGCAAATTTACATTGGTTTGTAAATTCTTTTATATAAATTTTTCTCCCTTTTCTTTTATAAATAAATAGAATAGAATAAATAAAATAAATAAACAAACCAGCAAAAAAAACAAAAAAAAACCAGCGCATCTCACAGTAAGACTTCGTGTTTTTAACTGTATTTCGAGCAATAAAATGGCTCAAAATGAACAAAATGCCATATAGAAAAGTTGAATCCCATGCTGTGGAACATTCAAAAAGTAATCACATTTACACAGAGACAAGCAGAAAGTCTTTTTCACTTCTCAAACTTACAAACTTATCTGCTGGTGAAGTTTGTCCTATGCTTCTGTGTGGTTCTTTGAAAGAGCTAAAACACTTACACAGAGAAACTACAGATTCAAACCCAGCCTCTTACGTCCAACCGTCCAAATAAAAGCTTAACAACTGATAAAATGATGAATACCATTTATCTTTTCCGTCGCTTTCCACTGTGACCTTGTTGCAAAAGTCTCCCACCACACAGACTGTGAAGTTACAGCCCGGCTCCCCTCTCTCCCGTTCCTGATTTGCAGCCTTGAACAGACGTGAACGCGGAAATGGAACCAAAGTAGCGTTTCATTGGTTCCTTTCCTTTCCTTTAGGCGCTGATTGAATTTTCCCGTCGCCTGCACAAAGCTCGTCCCCACAGGAGCGTCGGCATGAGGGCCGTTGGACGCCTGCCTGTTAATCCGCTAAGGGGAGGCGTCTGATGAGCTGTATCGTGTTGGTCATGACAGAACACAGTGACATGAGAGAAGGCAGAGCGCCCAGGATGGAGCGCAGGCATCAGATGGTTTATGAAGAGGGCTCTATCACTGTTGTTACACACTTGGACCGGCGTTATTGTGACGGGGTACGGTCCAGGCTTTCCTAGTGCTGAAAGTATGTTTGAATATTTGTCAAAGTCACTGTTAAAAGTTCTGTTGAATTGGACTTGGACAAGCTGTGTTGATCAATGAGGGAAATTATCTGGATACATTAACTCAAAAAATGCATTACAAATAGAAGAAAAAAAAATTTGTTGGGTGGCAACAATCCACTTTTATGTAAGATTTACACCGAATAGCGGGTTTGGGGTTTTTGTTTCAATTTTAAGACGAGACTCTACAAATTTTAGTTTTAGTCATTTTGCTCTCTCAACATATCGACTTTTATGTGGAAATAACAAACTTGTCAAATCTGCTCCTAAAGATGTTTTATTACTTTTATTTTATTACATTTATTCCCCTTGTAATTTCAGAGGTAGTTTTCGTTTTCTTAAACTGCATTTTTCTGCCCTAGAAACATAAGGATCACCACTTAAAGAAGATCCTACACACGCCAAACTGTACAATCTCGGACTCAACAAGATTTTTACGAAACGTACAAAAGGAGTTTTTGATATCTAATTCTTAAACAGATTTATTGAAGTTTTAAGTAAAAAAAAAAAAAAATAAATAAATAAAAATTGGGACATTTTTCAGTCAGATCCAGTTTACTCAAAAAAAAAAAAAAAGGAAAATCCCACATTCCCTCAGTACATATTTTTGTAACAAATATGTGTACAAAATGAACCAAGAAATTTAAACCTGGTTCTGTTCATGAATTTTTTTCCTTCTTCCCTGCTGCAAGAAGAAATTTCCAAAGGTATCCATTTATTGTGTCATGGCAGGAGTTTTGAGGCCCCAATGCAGTGCTTTATGTGTTTATTCTTTTTTGACATTTTGATTTAAAGTGTATATGGCAGGTTTTCACGATTTTCTAATTTTGTTTTTATTTGGTTTATTAATTCCTGTAAATATAAATTCTAGTTTTACACCAATCAAGCAACTGTTGGTGGAGAAGAGCTGAAAAATCTGTGGAAAGTTACACAAACTGATGACATCACACTAGGGAGACAAAGGCAATTTACACAAAAGACTGTTTTTTTGACCCATTAAACATTAATTCAACAAAAAAGTGTTCACATGAATTTTTATTTGTAAAATTGTAAAATCTGTTAGGTTAGATAAATTTGGCCCAGTGTACAATGGGGTTCCTAATGTGCTGTCATCATTTAAAACCAGGAAGTTAAAAAAAATTGTAAAGTATTTTAGCAAAATGAAAATATATTTATCTGAACTGCATTTAAGTTAAATGAGTAATCCAACTTGCCATGAGCACTTTAACGATGCCGTTGTGTTAGTTATGAAAAGATCTTTTTGTATGTGTTTTTGGGTGCGTTCACACTTTTATCCTGGTTTAAGCCTGGTTTAAGATTCAGAAGAAGATTCAAAGCTCCAGAAGAGGAGTGGATTTCTGCAGTTAACTAGACCAGGGCTTCCCAATCTTTTCTGGCTGGGACCCCTGAAATAACCATGCAACCGACTCGAGACCCCCAAAGTGAAATGAAAAATAATTTAAAGTGTCAAAGCATGTTAAATAAGGTTTACTATTGGTTATTTGAATAGTTTATTGTCTTATTAGACCCGGTTTCACTAAAACATACTATTTTTAATAAAAAAAATAAAGCAAATACAAAGTCATATTTATTCAAATTAGATCTTGAGATCATCTCGGGACCACCCCAGGGAGTCCCGACCCCCACTTTGGGAACCACTGAACTAGACTAGCAGAGGTCAAGCCTCTCATTAATAAAGCTACAAATGTATTACAGCATTGATTTGTTTTGTTTTTTATTTAGAGCAAGATTTAATTAACGTCTCATAATGATTCCAAATCTTTATTAAGATTGTGAATTGGCGATCTGTTAAATAAGCGTCAGAGAAAGTAGAGAAATGATCACAAATGCCTTTTAAAAGCAGTGTTCAATAAAACCACAAACCACAGTTAAACCAAGGATTTTCCGGTGTTTATTACACTGACTACATGACAGAATTAGCCTTCTGTCGTGTACACAGACTTCACATTAGTCAAGAGTTCAATGTGTTTTCACTATTTTATCCAGATTACACCCTTCTAATTCCCAGTAACAGTAAACAGTATATCTACAGGGTTTTAAAACCAAGTACATTTCTCACAAACATCTCCAGGGACACTTTTTGATGATCTTAGTTCAGTGGAAAGTTAATCAGACATCCAGATTTTGCATACAGATTGAGGGTACAATCTATGTAATCTATACTCATGGTGTGTAAAGGTCTCTAATGTCTAATCGGATTACATTTTAAGATGTAAATTGTTCTTTACAGCTTCATTTAATGACAAAGATAAACCCTAAAAGCTACATTTCAGCCTTGCCCTTCATTACGGCTGTTTCTTCCCTGCCAGAATGAGATCCTCAACTAAATGAGTCACGTAGGTGCAGGAGCTCTACAGTACGAAAAAGTACATAATGTCTACTTTAACCTGAATCGCCTCAGACGTAAGCGCTTGAGGGACAAAAGAGAGACAGAAACAAGGTTGAGAAAAACAAAACAATGGAGAAACTTTTGGTTCAGGATCTGAAAAGACTGAAAAGCAACTCCTTCACTTGCCTTCACCAAAGCGAGTAGATATGGATGGCTGGCCAGGGTATTTCGCTGTACCTCTACTTTAACAGCCCAACACCACCTTCCTTATCCCATGCTCTCGGCTAGCTTGATCCTCCTCCTGTTTATTTGATGTCGATGAAAGAAGAGATCAGTCCCACGGCATCAGTCCCTTGAAAGTCCCGCTGCGTGCGTGGAACCTGAACATCACACACACACCTACAGTTGGATATCGTGAGAGCGAACCATTCAGGGATATCTGCAGGTTTTTTCTGAGAGCGGGAGACAAGCTCAGTACCAGCAGAGTCTACGCTCAGGGGAGTGTTTATAAGCCTTTACCAGCAGACTATGTTCTTTATAGGGGTCGTAGCCACGCTGTCCCTCCTCTCTTATATCTCGGTGCCCTCCATCTCGCTTTGATTCTGTCTGAATACCCTCATGCAAAAGAGGAACACAAAGACAGAGGCCGTGCTGACAAAGGGTAGCGATGTACTCGGCTTGTTTTGCTTGTTTTTATTCAAAAGTGCCACAAGGACGTATGACGCGTGGGCTTGTCGTAATAGGAAGCAAGCAGCGTGATCATATTTAATAGCCAAGGCAGCCGTGCATGTTCATGTTGATGTGGTGAAGAGGTTGCATATGTATTCAAGCCTCAGGTGCGATTGTCAACAAAAATCAATAACCAGATACTGATCTATATGCCCTCTAAACCTGGTGAGACAAGTCCGCTTCAAAGGCAAGGCACTATTTCTGTTTTTTTGGTCAGTTTGCTCTCTCAACATAGAGGCTTTCATGTGGAAACAGCAAACTTGTCCAATCTGCTCTCAAAGATGATTTATTCTTTAATTTAACCCACTTGCATCCATATTTTTCCGGACGTTGTAACTTCAGAGGCTGTTTCTTAAAATGCTTTTTTCCACCACAGAGACATAAAGATCGCCACTTAACACCAAACATTACAATCTTGTGCAGGATTTTGACGGAATGTACGGAAGGATTTGTTGATATCTAATATAAACCTAAAATCCACAGTATCAGAGCACTGCAAAAGGAACCGTCATATCATGGACTGGGACAGGGCTCGGGTTAAAGGAGCTGAAACCAATAAGTTCGAACGCTGGATCAAGGAGGCCATTGAAATCAGGAAGCGAAGCGCAGACAGCTTACCCTTTTATCACAAAATCAAGATTCATTCATTCATTTTCTACCGCTTGTTCCTGTTAGGGAGCACGGGTGACTGGAGCCTGTCCCAGTGACTTTGGGCCTTAGGCGGGGAACACCCCGGACAACACAGAGACATGGACGTTGGCAGACAACCATTCAGTCTAACATTCATTCACTAGGGACAATTTAGAGTTGCCAATTGACCTACACATGCATGTGTTTGGAAGGTGGGAGGAAGCCGGAGAACCCCGAGAGAACCCACGGTAACACGGGAAGAACATGCAGACTCCACCCAGACAGATCATGTGAGGTTGGACTGGTCTGGGATCTTGTTATTGGGAGGCAAGAGCCTGCTTTGCTACTGCACCCTATTAAGAAATCAAGATGTATATCTAATTCTAAGCTTATATGAGTTTTAAGTAAAAAAAAAAAAAAAAGTAAAAATTGTAAATTTTAGGCACATTTTCTATCAAATCTAGTTTACTCAAAAACTAAATAAGAAATCAAAAATTTCTGTGTCAGTTACTTCAAATAGTTCACTCGTCCAACATCCAACAAGTCTGACAGCAGTGATTGATGCTGTTCTTGTATTTCCGTAGCTTTCCAAACATTGTTTTTGTATTTAATGCAGGGTATGTTTGTCAGATGTATTTGACCTCAAATTGCGAAATATAATGACTATAAATAGTACATAATAATACAGTCCTGAACTGAACCTGAACATGCTGAATGCCTCTAAATGCTATCCAAGTGTTGTGCTTTGAATTCTAATCCATACTGACCTCCCCCTTTATTTTCAATGCCGTCTGCTGTCCATCCAGGGAGAAAACATAATGTACCTTGGTCAGATGTGCACAGTGGACCCTGCTATTCATTCACAATTTACAAAGAAAAAAATAAGCATTTCAGAGAAGCAGACATGTACTTATCCTGTTGTCCTCGGAGGCCAGAACTCAGACATCGGAGAGCTGTTTTCTCAAAGTTTATGTGTTCCAGCGGAATCTAGTCGGGAAAAACTTTGAGCAGTACATTACAGTGTATTGACTGTAACAACTCAAATCAAACAATAAAACCTGAGAAGGTGTTCAAATCAACAAAAATATGGATCCAGTTAAGTTAATTTATGAACCTGGATAGTATTTCTACATCTGTAAGTTATACATCAACATTTGAATGGGAATTTCTGCTTTTGTCATCATTAGCTTTGTTAGAAACATTAGCATAACCATGTATTTATAACGGCAGAAGCTCAACGGCAGCACAGCAGCAGCTTCACAGACAACAGGGGGCAGTAGAGAGCAACTGAAGAGAAAATAACACGAGTTCTATCAATATTTTAATTGTCAGATGTAAAACTTTATCCAAACGCAGGGCGCAGCCATGTTGGATTGGCTAACTCAGATAAACTCGGGGTTCTGAAATGTTGCCTGAGTTTCCAAGTTGGAATTCCCAGAAGTGTGAGTGATCCAGTGTGCATTTACAAGTCGGAACATGGAAAATCTGACTTCCAAGGACAGCTGGAACGCAGCATTAGCGTCTAGGAAATTACAATCATCAGCCCTCATTTGAAAATGATCAGTCCAACACCTTTTTCTCCTCTTGAACGTATTTCAAGACATACTTGTGAAGAAATACCAAGTAAATGTAATCAAATTTTTTACGTAGCAAGAAAATTTCCCATCGACAGTCACACAGCTTCAATTTCCAGCGTCCTCTTCTTGGTTAAGTGGATGAATGTGTCATTGTTCGACCAAATGTTCTTATAAATACTCCAACCAATGGGCCTTGAAAGAATTAACACTACATTACATGACAGTCACACCCAGCTGTTTACCAATGCCTCTCCGATTTGAAAAGCTGCAGCCTGCGCCACGCCGCGTCTCCAAAAAGAGTAATTAGTATTAACAGAGCAATTGAAGTCAAGACAAGTCAATAGGACAAGTAGATTGGATAATTACGGTTGATTAATCAGCCCACGAGTGAGGCATGCATCGAGGAACTCAATTTTAAAGGACACATTTTGAAACGACCGCTTTAATTGCAGCTCGCCGTCTAAATGGTGAATCGTCACATTCATCTTGCAAACTATTCTCTCAATCCGTTGCGCAGATAATGGAGGTGAGGTAGATGCGCCTTGCCCAAAGACACAGGAGAAATGGGAATAGGTTGAGTTCACATATCATCAAATTGGCTAAAAACTGAGCTGGAGCCTTTTAGTTTTTCAGGTAGAATTTGCTGTTCAACTGTCAGGTTACAGATTTGTTGACAGGGTTTGTGGTTGACATCTCTGCAGTTACTGTTCCAGGTCACGTGAAGCAAAAACTGGCACAAAGTTCAGCGTCTTCTCTCTCAGCACAAATGAACTAAAGTGGAGTCATTATTCCACATTAGCTTCTGAAAGTGGTGCCATTATTCAACTCTGAGGGTGTGATTTTGTCAGTTTTTTAACTTCAAGCCATGAGATTATTATGTGGAGCCAATCCCAAACAAATAATGTGATGGTCAAGGTTTGTGGATTTATATTTTGGATATTTCTTACAAAAGTAGTCAACCTCCCATAGAGTTATAAAGGCTCTTGCCCTGCATCTGAGAATATAACATAATCAAACTCTAAAACACAAATCTTTGCCTTAGTGGAAGAACATCCTCCTCAATCAGTGATGTCCTCTACAATTTAAGGCAAGACCCAGCAGGCCAAACTGTTTTGCTTAGTTTTTTGAGGTTATTTTTGGACAGCATGCCCTCTGAGCACAGCTTCATATGGAAACAACTAACTTCCAATCAGCTCATAAAGATGTTTCATTATTTCACTGAATGCACTTCAAGCGTACATTTCTTTGAGACATTGTAACTTCAAAGGCCGTTTTCGCTCACAGAGACATGCTGATCACCACTTGAAGTAGCCCTTACAACCACCAAACTTTACAATTTTGATGGAACATACAGAAGGATTTGTTGATAATTCTGAATGTTATTTATTAATATAGGCAAATTCTCAGTCAGATCTAGTTTATAAGATATTATAATCCAAATTTCCTCCAGCCACCCCTCTGTGTCGCCGGATGTTCCAGCGGTTTAACCAGGCCCAGGCGAGATCGGGCATTGCCAAGTATGGCCAGATACATTTACACATAAAATGCCCCTATTTCTATATGAAAACAGTAGATGATGAAAAAACTTTTAATACATTTTTTTCTTACATTTATGTGAGAAAACTGCAGGAGATGTTTCAAATTGATATCTTTAAGATTTTTTTTTCTATTCAACATCAGTGTCTCGCCTTAAAATATGCGTTTTTAGCAAATCCCGGACACATTTAGATAAAAGTTCAGACCAGGTAGGCTTTGGACACTTTAATTTTCAACTTTGTATTTATGAAGCAACTTTTTCTCTGTTCTGAGCTGCTGCCACTCCCACAAATTGTAAGGAATTCATGGATGCAATGTTTTGTAAATCATACTTTACAATTCAATGCATCATCCAAAGTAATGTGTAGTGCAAAAGTCCAGAGCAGGTGTAAAATCATCCTCAGCATTTCTGTTTGAAAAGATCATTTCAGGCCTCGCTATGCCCTAATATGACCTCCTACAGAATCAAAATACTCCAATCTCTGTGTACACAAACGTGGCTATTGCCCTACAGTAGCACTCAGCTGTGATTAGGCAGCATGTGTGTATAAACATCCTGAGCCGATAAATTGTTACGCCTGTATGGATTTTGTATACAAGAAATCTGTTTGTGCCAAATGTGCTCTTACGTTTTCAAGGAAAGATTGGAAAACTACACAAAAGGAGAGAAGACTGAAACTGTAGAATGTAAAATAACAGCTTCTAACCCAGGATGGTCTCAAAAAAACTTCTAATGGACATTTTGTTTTTTGTGAGAAAGTGAGAAAACAGGACGAGCCTTTCTACAGTTATAAAACACTCACGGCACAGAGCGTCCCAAGAGTTGGAACATGTATAGATGCGAGGTTGGACCAGGAAGGCAAAACATGCACTGCAAATTACAGACCTGAATCTATCTTCGTAAATTCCACTGTATCGTCGCAGCATTAACTACAAAATTGTTTATTTCTTACAATACTGTCCTAGGGATGACATCATGTGCATCCCGGCCAACACAAACCAGGAAATGTCCTAGTCCATTCAGACAGACATTTCAAGTGTTTGTAAACAACACGCAGCGTTCCATTAGCCGGAACCATTCCATGAGTCATACATTTACAATCACCAAGTTAGCATACGACTTCAAAGCTTACGAAGTATGAAAAACCAGCGCTGTTTTGGCGATTTACGTTATTCTGGACAATAATGCATCAAAAACATAACACGTTTTTTTTTTTAACCAAGTTCCACAAACCCCACAGCAATAAGGCTGGAGTTAGATATTGAGAGTTATTAGTCATTGGTAAATGTGATGAACATATAAACAGCAATCATATCTGTGCTGTGCCTATTTGTCGAAACGTTGTCCACCTGTATATTAAACTCCACTTTTTTGCAAGCAGCCAGTGTGCAGTGCAGTTTTACCATTAAAATGAATGCGATAGAATGTTTTCACAAGTACCAAGCTGCGTGCGCTGATGTTCTAAACACTTCACTCCTGCAAGGGTCAAGAGTGACTTCTAATAAGTCGATGGGTTGCTAAGTGCCAAAACTATCTTTGTTTTTCATGATTTGCTATTTTTGCTGGTTAATGCAAATTGCTTTTTAAGAAATACAATGGACCGACTCAATATTCTAGCTCAGAGAGTGAATGACAGCCTCTACCTTGAACATGCCCACTGATGTTTATGCTCCGCCATAATCTACAGTGAATGAATGAAGCCTTTATTGCCCCGAGGAGATTTTGTCTTGCACAAGAGAGCACATAAAATCACTCTGCAAGGCAAGGGAAGGCATAGACTGCATTAGAACACATTCTACGACAGCTTTGGTTAAAATCCTCTAAAACTCCAGACTTTTGAGCGATGCCTTATGAGTGCAGCTCTGTGTGTGTGAGAGAGCGTGTGTGTGTTTACTGACCTCTGACCCCTGGCTCTGTCTCGTGTCGACGCGGCCCCTGGGGAGCACTTCACCTCAGCTCCGCTCTGACATCACACGCATCCCGGCCAACACAAACCAGGCCAAACCGGGCTGCAACACAAAAATGACAAATGAACGGACTCAAATGTGGAGGAGCTGTTTAAACCGTTTAGTTTTATTCCGCATGAAACGTAAAGGTGCACCATGTAACTTTTCTGAGCGTCCGCCACGTGGTTGTCACAGTTCACAGTAACAATATAAAACAGCATATTTTCGATTGTGTAACAGCCAAAATCAGAAAAAAAATCCTGCCTAAAAGCGAACCTGAAAAACGAATGTGATGTGATGACCTGCTTGCAGTGAGCCCTAAAAGCTCTATTAAAAGATTTCAACTGGTTCAAGAAGCAGCAGTAAGATTACTAACGGGAACTAAAAGAAGTGAGCACATTACTCCGGTGCTAGAGTCTGTTCATTTGCTTCTTGTTGAATTTAAAACCAAATTTAAAATCCTTCTCTTGACTTATGAAGGCATAAATGACATAGCCCCATCCTCTCCCCCCTCTCCCCACTTTCTCCTACTGTCTTGTTGATTTTCTAACCTTTTTGTTGGTTAAATCAATTATTAGGACCCTTCCGTATTGATCGCGTATCAATCGCAAACCCGGAAGAAAAAGTCTGATACTGTTGTGTTACGTTCTGGAATGAGAGGAGGATGAACATTCCTGCAACAAGTTAGAAAGATTTAAATGCCCTTGATCGGTTCAAAAATCACCCCAGATTTAAGTCATTTGAAAACAACTAGAATGTCCAAAACCAGGTGCTGACAGAGTTGGGTTTTCATCAGAATTGCCAAGGCAGATGTTCAAAAAGTGGTTTTAAAAAATAATCATCATCATTATAAAAACAACTTTCTGATGTGCATGGAGTGCGTCTTGTGTGTGTCCTCACAGGTGTGCATCAACGCGTGGGTGAAAACAAGTGTTTGGTGGAGAGAACAGGGTTAGTCACGGCTCAATCCAGACAAAGCCATCGACAGTGTTAGCATATGGTCCCAACCACACACAGACTCACACATGTACATATATTAACATGCACATATGTCGGAGCTTCAGTGGTTCCCATTATAGTCTCCGCAAGAACAGGGTTAACAAGCATGCTGGGAATGGGTGTGTTTGCAAGACCGGCAAACTCCCACAGACACACATTTGAACAGCATCTTACTTGTAGGCAAACATTGACTGTTACATCTCCGGAAGAAGAAGTAGCTTTTTAATTTGAATTATGCAGCTCTGAACAAAGAAATGCAGGATTCAATTAAAGTGCATGTGACAGTTTAGACTACTTATTTCACAAAAAATGTTGTTAACATAAGTATATTTAAGATTTTGCTGTCCTTCTTGGACATGACTGGCAGATAGACAGTCATCTAGCAACCACACACTGTAAATAAGTGCCACAGCCAGTCTAATTTACAAGCGTATTAAGTAAAATGTATGACAACACTTTTATTTTGCTAAATTACTGTTGAAAGAGTGATAATATATATTTTTTTTTGCACGTCATGTCACATTGGGTGGAATCGATTGATGACATAGAAAGGAGGATTTGTTTTGGGGACCCAATTTCTTATAGTTTTCTTTTTTGACAACATTTCTTCACAAACTGCCACTTGAATTATACCAAATATTCAAAACTAGTACTATCCCACCAAAAGAACTAATAGTTAGAGAAGAAGTGCACCAGTTTTGCAGTGGTTAAAGGCAATTCTGGGTCTCAACCATTAGCCAAAAGTCTACAACCCTCAGCCTCAATTTCAGGCTTCAGCTGTACTGTCAAATGCAAAAAAAGAGAGCGATGGCATAATCATCTCAAAAAGGTTATATTATATTTGCTTATTACACCATATCTGTGTTTATGATGTATTTCAATGTGGCTTTTTAGTCAGTTAAATAAATCTTGACATTTTATTAATTACATTTTTATTCATTATTCAGAGGTTGTGTATTGTATAACTGTAATACGAACAATATAACAACACAGTTTGTTCCATTCATTTTCATTTGTGTAAGTTATAGTTGCATTCCTTTTCCAGGACGAGAAACTATAAGAGACATGAAGCAGAAGACTAATATTATATTGAAAGAGCACAAATAACACTATCAGGACTTCTTTAACAAGAAGTTTAGAGGAGCTCACTCTGTCCGGATCGAATATTTCTTTGGAAACTTCAGAGTTCTTTTCATTTTCATCAGTCTTTTAGCCCTGCCACTCTCCCAGGGTCTGCAGCCTCACACTCGAGGTTGGATTTCACTGGGGTTTGGCCCGTGCTGCTCCACACAGCTGCCAGCTCCTGACAAAAAGCATCTATTTGGGCTTATGATACACAGTGTTAGGGTGAAAGGCGCACTGTGTCACTTTCTGGTGGAGGGTCTGCATCTGCTGGACTCAAAATGTTGTTCCTTTGCCTAGAATGTTCTACAATATGGTCTTAAATTGGTCTGTGTCCTTTGAGATGATCCAGTGAAGGCATTAGGTGAAGTTACAGTTCAGATCTGTGGAGAGATGACCCTGCTCACAGTAAAAAAGGCATGTTTTTCAAGATTTACCAATAAAAAAGCATGCAATTGAATAAACACAAGATATTTTGGTATCATATGGAACATTCTAGATAAAGCTCCAACATGTCATACTGCAAGAGATGTAGCTTCAAGCACCATCAATCACAAACCTAATGCATGTGTGTGTTTTGCCGAAAGACACAATGACCATATAGTAGCCTCCTGTTGTCTAGAGATGTTATCGCTTTTTATGGAATGTAATCCAAAATATGGCATTAAACATTATTTATCTAGCATTTATAGTATTTCATTACAGGTGCTCAAAAATACCTTGAAAAACCTGCAATCTGACCTGTAAATTAGCCTGAGGACAAGTCGTATCCTCGACTGGAAAAGTTACGCATGTGAGCCTTTGTGTTATCTTGTTTGGCCAAGATTTTATCAAATAATTCATGAGTTTTGTTTCAGTCAATGATATATCACATTCAGTTTGTCTCTCGTATGACATTCAGCTCTTTAACTGAAAAGGAATCAATTTAATTTACTGTTATTAAAGCTGGTGCACCTTTCCAGTTTATGTAAATCTATATTTATTATATTTTCCACCAAAAAAACATATTGTAAAAGCAGCACTTTCTGACAGTCTGCATGTATTTGTTTCAATCCGGAAGTAGGAGCCAAAGATAGTGCACTGATTGGCTGCACTTGGCTCCACCCCAGTTTCACAGCACCGTCCGAAAAATCTCTTCTACAACTCTGCACGGAACTAAAATGTTTAAATAAGAAAATCCTGTTCCCAAGCTTAAAGAACCTGGACTACCAACCTCGCCATACCTCTTCAGTTCATTTTTTGTGATTGTAAATTGAATCATTTAGTTTTGGTACACATTATTTATTATTACTTCAGCTTGAATAAAAAACACAATTTATTTGAAAGCATCTCATAAACTGTTCCGCATTTGTCCGAGTTAAAGTTGGTATATCAACAGGAACCTTAAGGGTGCATCATTATGTGGTGAGCTTCTTGACCGGTTCACCTTGTGTCCAGAAACACTTTGTCCTTCCTGACCTGTTTGTGTTTGCGATGGAGGAGCTCTCCTGGGGAATTGCGATGGTCCTATTGATATTTCAGCCACACACTGCAGAGGTGAGGGTAAGACTGCCACACCTGAGCTCAAGAGCACAAGGTCAGTACAAAGGGCTGTTTGTGGGCTGTGAGGAGTCAAGCATTGTCCGCATTCTGATGGAGGCCAAGGCCATGGTCCCATACCTCCTTTAAGAACTATGTTGTTTTCAATGGACTCTTGGCAAGGGTCTATATCGTGTGTTTGTTCAAAATTAGTTTTATTTTTTATAGGTTTAGTCACTGTTTTTCATTATTATTTGGACACTTCTGCCCCAGCAACATCTCAGCCAATCAAGAGTTCTCTCTTCCCAACTTTTCAACCAGTCATCACCCATTTTCCTTCAGCGGAACATTCGGAAACTTTGATAATCAAGCCAGTGTCCGTCCCAACACCTCCTTTGCACTTTGCATTTTACAGAGAAAAACATTATGTGTATTGAAGACCATGACTAATTATTGTATTTTTTTTCAACAAACAAGAATTTTGAATAGAGATCAGAAGGTACAGATAGGGATAAGATTAAAGGGGACGTTAACTTTTTGGTATAGCGTCCACCAATTGTATGAAGAGGTAGAAAATATATCAAATGGAAATCACAATTGTTGTTTTGTGCAAAATTAGAATATTGAGAATGTTGTCTATATTTAAAATCTTTAAAAATATACAACCTCAAAAAGAGACAGAAATGTCCAGTGTAACATCTTAAACAAGGGTGATATTTCTGAACTTTTTCTGCACTGTGATACATTTTATGGACCATTCACGTTTTGTTTGAGCAACCAAGACACTTAAACACATTTTTGTACATTCCTGATACATTGGTCAAATATTGTTTGAATATTGCTCTAAAGATAATGCAAAAAACACTGTCACTATCAGCCACTCCTTTCTCTGTGCATCTATCCATTTGCTTAGAATGTTCTTCAGCATGACATTTGACTTTTGTATCTCTATGGCAGTGGCGAGCATTTTTCTTTTTCATTTTTAGCATAAATGCATCTCTAATTGGATAAATGCAAAATGAATACGTTTAACGCCATACTATGGAACACTTCAGGCAAAGCAATATCATCTCCATGGAGACACACATGCAGGTGTCAGACTCTACTCCATAAAAGTTTTTTCCCTTTCAATAAAAATGTCCTAGTCTTAATATCCAAGGAACATTTCATACATTTATAAACACTTTTCAGATAAAAGTCCACAAAGCAATGCAAGTATGAGTAAAAATACTTGAATTATATATAAAAAAAAAGTGTCCACTAAACCTGCTGTTGCCAGTTTCGCCAGGTCACTCTATTCTGATGAGGTGTGTGCTTCTGGGACAGTGCCGGGCTTCCACAGCTAGTCTTATCTCATGGTTAAGTGTGCAACAGCAGCGCAGAGGCCGAGCAGCAAATCGGAGAAGACACTTTCAGCACATAAGGGCCGAGCGGCAGTGTCGCAGGCCAGTGACCGCCTCAGACAGTCCTAACAAGGCTCTGGAAAACACCGCTGATTCAGTCCGAGCTCGTGTGCAGGCTGACGGCTGCTTTTAGGCGGGTAATGCACTGCAAATAAACAGAAGCGCGCAAACACTGGGGAATGTGGTGCCCATCAGGCTGTTGTCACATAGACCTCTGCCACATATGTTTAATGCAGCTTTCCAACAAGCCTTCATCTGCCACTTCGCATTACAGAAGGGAATTTCGGGAATTTCAGCATCGTGACAGATGTTGTCCAACCTTGGCGTAGACATTTAGAGCCATTTTATGTGACTTGTACAAAGAATTTTACCATGGTATGTTATATTTTCTTAAAAACAAACCAACCGCAGAGTTTTTTCATGGAACGGACAAGACTTCCTTCAGATTAAAAGTTCTTTCTTCCATGTTTAAAGCTGTGTTGTTTAAGACAGGGAGGAGTCACTGAATACCTGTCTTTGTTAGAAAATATTTTCTAACAAAGACAGGTATTCAGTGACTCCTCCCTGGGGGCAGGACTCCCACTACTTAGAGTAGCATATAAGCCCAAGTTCCCATACCAGCTCTCTGATTGACAATGACTTTTGGATAAAAGTCGAAACGTCTCGATCTTTAAACGGCGTCCGGATGACAACCTCTGAACCCCTTTCTACGATGGACCACACCTGGACGAATGAGGGTTTACATCGACGAATTTAAGACGGACAATGTATTTTTTTGATCAGCGAATCTGTCAGTCACGCCCATCTGAACTCTGTAAAGAGTTCAGATGACAGAAGCTGTCACTACTCTTCCTGGGATAAAACCGAGGTCCATGTGAACGTGAAGTGAAGTCTTAGCTGGACTGTTGCTATGTCTAGTAGCTTAAAGTTAAACACTGAAACAAGTAAACATTAAACCATCGAGGACCACATATTGAAACACAGACGTCGTTAATGTACATTTTACAAAAAACTGTGTTAAAAGGGGATATTTTATGCTAAATAAACTTGAATGAGTTTTAACGAGTGTTTCCTCTTTGTTAGTGTACTCAAAGTTGTATTTAGTTGTATTTAAGTTGTATTTAGATTGATTCATGCATGTTTGAGTAATCCTGTGCTCAGAAAATATTCCTGTTTTCACCTACCCCTATCCCCGTCTGCATGCCTGTACTTAGTTGCGATTATGTGAAAAACAAAAAAAAAAACACTAGTGACACCTGTAGAGTTGTAAATGACGTAAATGTCACTAGGAAGCACTTATCAGTTCTGCAGTTTTGAATAGGAAGTCAAATGTTTCAATGACCAAGTCGTTTTACATCAATATTGCGATTTACAATGACTATAATGGAAAACTGATGATCTACTCAAGTTATATTTCAATACTAAGCACGAGCAAAAAGCATAATGTCATCATTAAAGTTACTTACAACTTTAATATCTGGTCTGTCTCATACCAAGATGAGCAAAAACTACTGCAATAAAAACTTCTTCTCAGGATAAAGCCGGCCAAATCACCAGGAAACATGAGGGGCAGTGTACAGTATATAATCATACTAGACACTGTAATACTGTAAGGCACAGCAAAATGGTCACTCCATTATGTACGTTTTCATTTGCTGTGCATTTTCTGATGTTTGTTTATGCCTAATCATCACTGCAAACCAAATTTACTCAAGAACATTAAGAGAGACACCTAACCTAAACTTTTAATAGAAGGTTCACTCTGAGCTGCAACATATATCGCAATAACCCAGTGAAAATGCCAACTCTAGAGACGCCCCTCATGACCCGGGACTCAAACTCCATACCTTCCTGTTGTACCCGTTAGTCCACACCATGTCAGTTCACCATTAGTGTGCTCAATAAATATGCCCGTGCATAATATTCCTCTCATCCTTAGTTACCTCTCCTGTCATGTCGCCCCATAAGAGACTGACCCCATCTCACTTCCGCCCTCATTTGTGTGAGTCGAGAGCCCTTCTGTGTAAACTTTGAGGACATGTCTGCGACCTAATTGCAGCAGTTCATTTTTAACAAGGCTTTTGATAAAAGAAACACGGCTTTGTTCAGAATAAGCCGCATGTTTTTAAACCACCTGTGGCTTAGTTTGCCTGTTTTAATGAGTCTGTCATGTCATTGTCCGCCTAAATAGGTCTATCTTCTCTTGTGGGTCTGTGTTACCAATAATGAGCTCTTTTCGTGCCAGCAGCTGCTATACAGTGGAAGGCCAGACGAGCTTCGTGGAAAGGGCCGGAGCGTGCGCTGGGTAAGACGCAGGTGAACTCTGTAACCTCAGAGTAGACAGACTTATGGTCGGGCTAAGACTGTCAGGGAGCAAAGTGATTCAAGAGGCACAAGAAAGAGCGGAGGTAGGGGACAAAGAGCACGGATGATAAAGGGCCGGAGATTTAGGAGAGACGAGATAAGGACAGAATGAAAGTAAAGTCTGTCTGTGGAAAATGTAGTCTTTTTATTATAAAACTGGGAGAAAAAAAATCATGGTAGCATTTGTGATGGTCCATCATCGAGAAAACAAAAACTAGACATAAGAAGTACTTTAAAAAGACATATGCTTTTTTCTGGTGTGTACGTCATAACTTAAATAAATCATGACCATTTTATTGATTTAAAATATTATATATATCTCATTGAATTCCTTGATAGACCAGCCAAAACCATGCGCTTTTACAATACTTCAGAAAGATGCATTTCTGATTGACTGGCAGATTAACCAATTAGAGAAATGCATGGTCTGTTTGTGTCAAAACAACCATGGCAGCTTATTAGAAAAAAAGAAAAAAAAAAAGGCAGGAAAATAAAAAGAGAGTTTGTGCTGGATGAAGGAGTGTAACACTAAATTCTGAGGTAAAAGAAGTCCCAGAGTTTGTCTGAATGCTACAGTGATATTCAGGAGAGACGTGTTCTGCATTTGAGAGACATGTTACAAATGAGCGACTGTGATTTCAAAATTCAAAGATGTCTGATGCACTCTGTGGTCAGGTTCAAGAGGTTTCTGCATTCGAACAGAAAGTAAAAGAGAGTGGAGAGCCAAGTGACTTCCGATTCAGAATGGCAAAAGTCTGACTAATCCAAATATGAAGGAAACCCATTTTAACATGGCTGGTTTATCGCTCATGAACGCTGATTTAGCTCTCCTTGATGCTGATGAACGAACAGTGCAAAAACTGGTCCCACAACCAAAAACACGAGGCAACAAACTAAATATCCTGTTTCTATCCCAGTGATGGACTAAAACCACCAAAAGATTTGAATCAAGCGTGTAAAACCTGCTAACCCTTTCTACAGACAAGTTGAGAAATGCCTGTGCTGTGCTGAACAGTCAAGCCTTACATGCAAGCTTAACATCTGGACCTACTTCTTCATTTTCTCTACAAGCGCAGAACTTTTTCAACCCCATTTGAGTCTTCAATTTTTCATCAAACTATGCATTTTCTTAGACCATCTGTTAAAGAGTAATGCTATGAAATCCTTACTCGAATATGCTTCAGTCTAGAGGCTGCGAGTGACGATAGACGAAGCAGAGAATGCTTTGCCTCCGATCCACCTAAAAAGAGAACACCCATACATAAACCTGCGGCACAGTTTGGCACGACTCCCAATTGCCATGCTGGACGTGCATATGGGGACTGGATGATTGAATAGTTTCTCGCGCTAACAACATTGCAAGCCCTAAACCCCATCCTTCATCCTCTCCACGACAGTCACTTATCGGTGCTGTTATGAGCGATGATGTTAATTATGCATCGCACTATTTTTACACCGAGAAACAAGGGCAGATCGGATCATTAGCCCGGCGCTGGTTGCGGACAGGTTGGCAGTTTAGATAGTGTTATTTCAAAGTAGAGCAGACAGATGTGCGCGCGAGACTGCGATTACCTGTGGATGAGAGATGATAGCCGCGGAGAGAGGCCCCGACATTAATCAAGCGATGGTCAATACACAGCGCCAAAGTACCAGTGGCCTTGACATATCAGCGGTGATTTGAGGCTAAACGCGACGAGGAACTAAAAAGCAACATTATTTTTTAAGATACACCGTGAGATAAGGTCAGGGAGAGCTATGACTATAAAAATCAACTCGAGACCTGATCCCTGCGTCAATTTATGCCATTTGGTCCAGATCGTCATATCGTGATGCAATGCTTTTCCATTTTCACATAAACAACATTAAAAACAGTCAAACAGTCAAAGCAGAGTACTAGGATTGGAGTTTATTGAGCAGCTGAATACTATGTGGGACAAAGGATGTAATGCCTCTCTTGGTCTTTATCTGAGGCGTCACAAACCTTCGTCCGGATGTTAGAAGATAGTATTCAGTCACAAAGGATGGTGGTAAGTGGCCGCCACAATTTCAAGATTCAGAGCGTATTCGTCGACTAAAACAGAGATGCTTTCCATTTTTTCCCCTGAAATCTTGCTTCCCAGTCTCACAGTCTGAGCTAGTTTGTTCTTGTTTTGCATAGACAGCGTTGCATCCAGTTCAGGGACGGATGCAGAAATGTAAAATATTTTCAATTAAAAATACTGGGAATCTCAGGGTCCCTCACGATTTGATACACTGATCACACTACGATAATACACAATATATAATCGATATATTTCTCGTGATATTCTACACTACCCAATACATTTTCACAAAGTTTTATGTTTGTTACAACATGACCTGCACAAACTTACCGTAAATGCAGTACACACAACCAAAAATGATGACATTTTTTTGCATAAACATGTTTGCTTTCTCTAATCAAGCAACAAACAAACAAAAATTTTGTATCACGATATATCGATATTTCAATATTTTGGCACACCTCTACTGTCAATGTTAAAAACGTCTGTAATTTTAGTTTATTTACCCACTCCGCCATTAATTAAACAACTTGAATGAGGAAATGTACTCAAAATGGTGCCTATAGAAATACATTAATTGGTTGGAGTTAGTTTGAACTACAAGAAGCAGATGTCTTCATTTACAGTTATCTATATGTAGAGTTATACGCAATATAAAAGATTTTTGTTGTACATGTCAATCATAATCAACTGAAACCTTTATCTTGGCATTAATAAAATTCCAATTTGATTTCTTTGCAACAGCAGAAGAACACTCCTACCTTGTGAGAATGCAATAAGTTGTGTTCATCTGGAGTTGTGCAATGTTCTCGGTGGAATGTTTTTTAGTGCAGAAGGGATTTGGCCGTTGTTTATTTTGGCTGAAACAGAGACCTCGGGAATCCCCACCTTTAATCTTTAACCTAAGGCCGTGACATTTATTGCTGTCAGGGAGAAGACACACTGACAAATGAAGTCCACTCTGCACGTTTGCGAGCTCTGAGGAGAAAGGAACCTGGCACTGGCTGGATCTGGAAGAAGATCTGGAGAAATGTGCAGTTGGCCATGTCAAATTTAAGATTGCATTAGGATTAAGGCTGAATATATTCCATTATAATGTTAACTGCTGACAAACCATGATTTCCTCACTCCAATTCAAACGGGAGATGAAAAACTTGAATTGGTAAAAAGACAGAGACGGGCTGAGTGGGTACATTTGCAACCAATTAGTCTGCTGTTGCTACTGTAGATGGGACGTTCATGACCAGAGAAGTTAGTTTTGTTTTTCCCCATCAATTATATGAAAGTAGTCAGAGATATGTTTGTTTCCCACCCATTTTGTATCTGTATCTTTGGGATTTTTCCTCCTAAATTTAGCCAATTGTTCCCCTCAGTGTTTTTAACATTCTCTTTCTATCTCATCCCCATAAATCGCATTTGAACTGCTTTATAATGAGAGCCGGCCTGATGCATTAAGATTCTAAGCAAATGTTTAGGGCCATGACCAGTCAGGGCCACATGCTGTGGTGAGCTTTATCCAGAGTAAGCTTTAGTTCATTCTAAAACTCTAGAAAAAAAATAAACTATGTGTGTTTTATTCAAATGTTCCTTTACTTCACTGCCTAAATCTCACTTTAAAAGAAAAAAGGTAAATGCTGATGAATGTGACCTGTTCCAGAAGAATCACATGTTCTCCCCAGTCTACTCCTGATGTTGTGTCTTTATTTTACTTTATTCCATTGTTTAATTCCATTCATTTAAATGAGGACGCGTTGTTTGATCGTGTTTAGGGCCTCAAAATACCTGGAACTGGACCTGTTTAAAGTTTTATCAAAATGTGAAATAGTCCAAAGAGGGTCAATGTATGGTCAACCGTTTCAATCATTTCATAACCGACAAACAAACTGTCATCAACCAGTGCTACTCTCAAAAAGATTAGAACGTTTAGGCTTTTTAAACATGCTATGTCACCTTTTTCCATTTAAATTTAATTAAATGAATGAAAATCTACAACTTTTCCTTTCAAATTGGAAAACGGTGAAATAAATGGGCTTAATGTTTATTTCTTTATGTATTGTACATAATGGTCATTGCTCGGAATTTAAATTGGACGTTATACAATGTGATTCAGCACGACCATAAGCCCTTGAGCTCATGAGGGTTTAAATGCCTCGAGGGGTTAGCGGCGCAGCATTCGACGGTCAATAGAAAATCTAAATGTGCAATTCCACATTCAGATGGAAAAAGCTTTGCCATACAGTATACACATTTTCATAGAGTGGAGGACAAAAAATATGATTCCGCCGTTATGAGCCACCGCTGAAGGCCTTGAGCACACATTCCACCTCCGAGCATAATAATCTGTGGTCTTTCTCGCTTCATCCAAGAAACAGTTCAGTCAATTGTACTTTTACGCTGCCAATTTTTTATTTCCCTCCATCAAACTTTGCTTTCTTTTCTCACTTTATGTTCTGTCTAATGCAAGACAAACGCAGATGCATAAAAGTAAATCACACCAGGAATCAATAAGACAGACACCAGCCGTTTTGTCAGCTCTCTCTGAAATGTAAAGAAATGCGCTGGAAAGAAAGCGCTTCAAGGCTTTTTGCAGATGCTCTGAGAAACTATTGGAGCAGAATGTTGTGTTCATTGATCGCTTGATTGGACTTGACGAGTTTTATTTTTTTTCCTTTCTTTTTTTTTTTTCCAGTGCACACAATAAATAGATTTCCACCACAGCAGTATGGGGTATGGATGGAGGAAGGTTTGTCATGTACTTTCTGTGGTATTTCTACCTAAACTACACAAGGATTTGGGCTAACACTTTTTAATAACTTATTCCTGTCCTAATAAAGTATGGATCACTCATAGAGAACATGGAGCTTATGAGCAATGATTCAGGCTTAGAAACTACTATATTAATACTCGAACACGAATTCCTAACTCTAACCCTTTATCTTAATTAAGTTGTTATGTATGTTCAATGTGAATGAAATCTTTGTGAGGCAAATTAAGATGTAATTATTATAAAGTGGCATCGGATTTTGTGAGGGCCTTTATTTGAGAATTGCAAAATTACAAGCACAAGATCTGTTGATGAAATTATGTTGAATAAATACGTTTGACTCATTATTTGATTCAGCCCTGACATAGCCTTGCTTCAACACCAGGACCATGTTGACATTTTGACCACTCGTATTGCTTGTTGAAATAACCCGGTGTTTGTTGACCTAACCTTAAACCAATAGAGTACTGCAAGACCATGGAAAACATCTGTATTTTTAACCAGTACTTTCCATCATTGGTCGAGGGATGCAATCCTAAGAAGTGCTTTTAAATGGATTCGTCAAAACATGTAAAGAATGCAGACAAACAAAATATGAATGCTTTTCAGGCATGTTTTAATAGATGTTATTATTAAGTAAATATATTGAGTAATGATTTCATGTTGATTAATTCTACATTCCTGAATCTTGAGGGTTGTTTTATTTAACCCCTATCCCTGCCCATGGACCTCAACAGCAATTCTTCTAAAAGTTCAGACTCTAGATACAAATACTAAACCATTCAAAAATGATGTTGATTTATTATTCTTTTTTTTATTTTTTATTAAAATAGATTGCTATGATGAAACGGAGCCAGCAGCAGCTCGGTTCTGCAATGTTTAACAGGAAGTCAATGGACTGTTTCTATTTTAACACCGTTGCAGCTCAATATCGCAGACATTTGACGAAAAAAATAAATAAATCATAATCTTTTAAAAATACCAATACCATTTTGACTGCAAGCACCAAAAGGGTCTCACAGGACTTGTATGACGCTAAATATTTATAAAATCCACATTCTGGCTAGTCCACTTGGGATGGACTTTATCCCAAACCATGCCATTCTCGTGTTTGAATCACGGCTGAGGCTGTTTGTGTGTTCAAGGTCACAGTGGAGTTTTAAAAGCATCCTTCTCTCCATCTCTCGTCACGCTCCCTCCTCTTCCTCATTTTGAACATCACCTCTGCGCCCCCTTCCCCTCAAACTCTCCCTGTGTCACCTCTCCAGCTCTTATATCATGTTCCAATCTCGCCTCCCTTCCTGATGGGTCAATCGGCGACCTCACGACCTTTGAACCCCGATGGTACCACCAACCAGTCGCCAGATGTACTTGGCCCCGTGCTCCTCAGCGCTCGAGCTGCTATAAGCCAATAACTACGCTCCGAACACAACGAGCTCAAGAGTTATTTATTGGAACACAAAACATCTGTCATAGTTTCCGTCTAGTGGAGCTGCTCTCTGTCAGACGTTTCCCAGCAGTGGAGAGAATTCTTCTGCAATGGTGTACGCTGGCACAACCGCAAAGATAATAGTCTATTTTTATTTGTCTTGTTAACACCTTGAGATGAAGGCGTTCTTTGAGTTTTCTTGGCTTGGAGTTGGAAAAAGTTGGTAAAGTTCATCAGTAAGTGTCCTGAAAAGTGTGTTTATGGTATAGTTCATGCTGGTCTTTGCATTTAACAACAAAAAATACTGGATTGGACTAAGATAAATTAATGTAAGTTGAAGGAAATTACTGCCAACAAGGACGCAAAATTGTTGTTCGTTGTTTTGGTAAATTTCAATTCCATAATGTACACTAAAGGACTTGGCAACATTTGCAAAGGCAATATATTTTACATTCAATTCATTTTTGTAGCACCCAAACAGTTGCCTCAATGGGCCACAGGTAGAAAGCAGTTTAAATAAACAATGTTCAAGAGAATTTAGCAAATGGATAACTGTCCCAGAGCATCCTTGACCCTCCTTCTCGATAAGGAAGAACTACAAAAACCCTGTGGGAAAATATAGAAACCTCTGGGAGAACCACAGTGAAAGAGAGATCCTACTCTGACGGACTGCAGATGGTCCAGGACTGAGACATTCATTTGGAGCCAGAACCACTCAGGAGGAAGAAAGTAGCTCACATGGCACGTCCACTCAGAAAATCAATGAACTTTTTATTCTTGGTGAGTTGTTACTGACAAATCTTACAAAATGATTCAAGAATTCCCAGATTTGCACCAAAATCAAACATTTTCTCATTTGTCCACAAAAGTGATAAAATCTAAAATACAAAATACATTGGACAGATTTCTTGCTGTGATCTTCTTAATTTAAGATGCATTTCTTACAACCAACGATGCAATATCCAATGCAGTAATACTGTTTTTGGCTGCATAGAGCATCCCCCGTGAGCGTTTCAGTCCGTGTTTCAATTGCTTTGGGAGTTAGCGTCAGTTTTGGATGAATCTAGATTAACAGAAAGACAACAACAGAAAAGTTCGTAATTGTACCGTAATTTCTTCACTTGAATTGCATCGATGTATCACTTTTCTACCACCGCACTCCAACCGCACATGTGCAAGCCGGTGTATCGATGCAACTCTGTTAATCTTCCCGTCACAGTCCACAACTAACCATTTATCCATAAAATAATCGGTTCATGCTAACATTGCGGCTTGTTGGCCACATATTGTTTCTACGGGAAGTGTTTACGCTTTGTACTTTTTCTAGAAACGCAAAAATGGTTCACAAATGTTGGGTGAAAGGTGTCATTTTCTTCCAATCAATGTCTCACAATGCTGTCAGCGCAAATATCTAAACCTTTGAACGGCTTTTCCAAGGCTTTCCACAAACGTTTAACGGACAAAGACCTTCATCAAAGTTACTTAAAAAAGGCACATTGACCAAACCCATGGAAAGTTTCAGACACTTACAAGCTATGTTTCAGTTGTTAGAATATTTAGAGAGAGTTTAGAGATGTCAGCACTACAACAAACAATGAAAGAGTGTTCTGATATTTCAGTTCATGCAGATTTTCTTTGGAGTTTACTTGTGTTTACATTAGGACTAGAACCAAGAGGTAATGGGAAGCTCACGGGTCACGTGTCTGGCATGAACCGCTTACAAATCATAGAATTAAACTGTATTTGGACTAATCTTTTACTGTATCCATTGCATTTTCTCCTTCTCAAATTCATTTCTGTGCGCTACCGTTCAAATGTGACCATCAACAGCCATTAGCAATTATTTGTCATGGATTTCTGTTTGCGAATCAAGAATTACTCAACCATCATACCGTTACGAGATAGGACTAAGTGGATAAGACATAATAGACCCATTTGTTTCCATGGGATACAAGGCCAACACTCCCCCAAGTGCCTTTCGTTATTAGTAGCAAATTCAACATACCGCACCTTTAATTCAATAAAGGCATTTTTGTTCGTGCCCGCAGACTTTTTCCACCAGCCTCACATTAAAACCATTGTGGCATTTGTGGCCCATATGCCGAACTTCATGTTTATATTAGCTTTGGCTGGTTCCATAGCGAGCACGGCCTGGATGTGTGTGCCCATACTGTCCACAGCCTTAGCTTGAACTTGCTCATAGACTCCATCAGCTCTATAAATATTCCACTGCTGTTAAAATATCACATTGGCACCTCTTTGTTCTGTTTCCTCGCCTGTGCAAGTGTCTATGGCGAAACTCGGCTCTTATCCGTGCCATCCAGCCCTAGTCTAGACCAACTCACCAACTTATCACCCAGGCCAAGCCATCTTTTCTCCATTACACCACAAACAAATTGGTCTGTTACACCTCTGTCTAGGCACAGATTGCATTTCTCCTCTCATCCCTCAGCGCCTCAGCGTTCTTTCTTGTGCTGCCGTGACATTTGCAGCAGGCTCACACCGCACTTTTACTCAGCCCTGATGGTAACAGATTGGGATTTTTTTGTTTTGTTTTTTGGCTATTCATGTGTGCAGCAGATAAACCGCCATGCCCTGATGTACTTTTACAAACGTTTATGAATACGGAGACACATTTGGCAATGCTATCAGTATTGGCACAAAGCTAACAAAGGACTATTGTTCTGGCAAAGGTGGTTAGATAGACTGTATTTACAGAAGCTGGCAGAACAGTCATGTGTATCTTTTCTTTAACCTTTTGTGACTTAGTATCTATAAAAACTAAAACATAAATAATATAAACTTTCTCAAACAGCAACCGCGAATGAGATACCTAAACTTTCCTTGAAAAAGGTAAGGTAGCGAAGTCTAACCAGTCTCTGTGCTATTAGAAGAGGTGAGAAGAAATCTCAAATCCCATCTGAACCCATCTAACGCTTATATTTTCACACAGTCCAGATGAGGTTAAGCTAACATAATTTTATTAATTTTTCAAGCTGTAGTGGGAAACATTTCCAACAGTGGGGAATCCTAAAATCAAACACGTGACCTTCTAACTGTGAGGCTAACCAGGACTGATCTCTTCCGCGTGGATCATGACACCTTTGTCAGCCATTCTGGTTGTGTGTATCAATACGATACAAAGCACTTTGGGAGAGGCACTTTGGGAGATTTCTTTTTTATACTGATACCGATACTCCATAGTGGTCAAACCTTGTGGGAGAAGGCATTTCAATAAACACATTTATAAAAAGGGTTTCAAATAGGATCAAAAGGACAAACAGAACAACTGACACACATGGATCAGTCCAATGAGTTTTGATGGAGCGTATTTAACACACAAAATACTGAAGAAATGGCCCTAACATATCATACATACAATTTGCGTATGTGAATTAGTATCAATCTTGGCATATTCATATCGATACCCACACTTTACCGAGTCACTATCGATATATCTGTACTAGATTAGTCCTCAGAAATCATTAATATACCTTTAAGATCTAGTTAGCACTATTATGACCCATGATAATATTAAATAAACTGGTCTGATTTTGTATTGATAATTACATGAATGATTCTATTGGCAAAATAAACCATTGTAGTATCAAAACTGGTATCAAATATCTAGCTTTTTCGTTAGTACAGAAATCCTGTTTAAAATGTTAGTATTGTGACATTGCATAACCACTGCTGTTGTATCCTCTGGTGCTTTCTTGTCGTATCTGTTCCATTGTTTTAGTCAACACTGGTTGTGTCATTTTTAGAACAAATACAATGTATTTGATCTAGACATTTTGCTTTCTGAACATAACAATGAACAATTTTGTCTGAGTGAATGACAAAAATGGACATAAATAGAGCCAAACATAATTTAAATAATTTAGCACTCTCACAAAGCACTAACTAGACACAAACACACAACGCAATCCAGTGAGTATTTCATGCAAAGATATTTCTGCTTTGATAAACAAGCACATTGCAGTAAAGGAAATGGAAAGTCTTTCTCAAAATAACAGATTTTATCCCAGAAAATACTTATTTATAATTATTGTCTACTGTGTGAATAAATGCTTTGTTTTGTGGTCAACCAGGAAGTCATTTTGTTGCCTAAGCACAAATACTTTAAGTATGAAAGATGTGAATGATGGAGGCCAGATTTTGAAACACATCTTTGTTTGCCTTGGGCAGGTTTGCACAATATTTTGGCTCTAATTCATTCGATTTACTGGTGTAGACTTCAATCTGAATGTTACATCTCAATGAGCAATCTCATAAGGGCTGGTATAATGCTGCAATCCAGTGGCGCCAGGAAGAAAAGCGAAAACATTTTGCAAACATTATACGTGCACTCTGGGTCATGTTGGTTCAACAACAAAGAAATGTATCTGAAATAAGTTCCTAGTTTTCATTCTTGTTGCTTGTAAACTCTGTTGACACTGAAGTTTTCTAAAGCATTGTAAACGCAGGACAGTTGCCTTTGAATGGCAAGAGAAACTAGACTCACAACAAGAATGCTAAATCACACTAGCATACATCAAAGGTTTGTACAACTATATTCTAATGCTGTGTTCAGACCATGGCATCGAGTTTAAATGTAAAGTTTAAGTTTCTGCGGTGCGTCTTGAGTGTTTGGTGTGGCCTGTCTAGAGCTCGCAGTTGTCTGCCCATGCTGGACATCAGTGTCAAAGTTAAAAAATATGAACTTATTTAGCTAAATTTGTGGTGCATCAACCAATCAGGAACTTCCTTCAGAGCAGAGGTCATTCATCCAAAGAGCCGTCACTGCACAAGGAAGCAAGGGGCGAATTTTAAACATGAGTCCTGGGCGTCAAAGACGCATGTCTCAAAAGAACAGGTGGCCAACTGGAGGCGTTCGGAGCAATTTTGACGCACCATAATAGGCTGTGTTCACGTTCTAGAATTTGTAGATGTCATAATTTCAAATGGAGGGTAAGGGTCTATATAAATCTATCACTGTTTTTGAAAGTAATATCCGAAATAGAAATCCTGAAATGTTGATCCTTATAGGCTTGGCTCCACAAACTTGTCATATTAATTTCACAATTTTATGTAATTTCAATTGACGTCTTAAGGGTTGAATAATGGCACCTAGTTCTGAGGCTGTTGTATTTTATTTCTTTATGTTGACAGAGAAGACTTTTAACTTTGTGCTAGCTTTGGTTTCATGTGACTAGGCCCAGTAGGTGCAGAGATATGAATCATAAACCAGGTCAACAAATCTGCAACGTGACAGTTAAACAGCAAATTCTGAATTGTCTCCAACTCAATTTTAGGCTATTGTCACGTGAACATCTAACTTTTTCAACTAATATTAATGCTGTTTATTTTTGAGTGTGTTTTCCCCCTGTAGAGTCCTGAATGAATGCTCCAGCGTAACTGAACATGCATTCAAGAGCCTGTACCTTGGGTTTTTGATTGTCCATCATCACCTGCCTTACACATTATAACTGTTGCATTAAAAGATTAGTGAAATGTAAGATTATTGAACATGAGTCATATTTACAAACTTTGCCTGTAAATAAAAGTGAATCCAAGTGGAATCCTGTGTACAAACCGAATCATGGGAAATCTATTTTTACAACCACTAATCTGAAACTATCCCACTCTTGTGATTCCCCCAGACACAGACTACTTTCCAGCCACATAAGTCTGTCCAGTTAGTTAAGTCTGAAGTGTGGTTTTGGTAGTTTTTCCAATGTTGTCCAGTTAGTTAAGTCTTAAGTGTCTTCTTCAGTGTAGTTTTGAGTAGTAGTTTTTTTCCCCCAATACTTTCCTCAATTTCAGCTACAAGACACACTTGACTTTCTCCACCAGCAAAGACAAGCTCACAGATTTACAGAATTGTTGTCACGATACTATATTTTCAAACTACTTTTCGACACTAAGGAAATTCTGATAAAGGCCCAAGTTATTTTCTTTTCATTGAACAAACAAAAAATAAGAACAGAGTGTGTGTCACCTTTAGCACCTGCCCCATCTGTCTGTTGAAATTGTCTTTTTTTTTTAAGTTCAAATTAAAGTCAATTTTTACATTTTGTTTAACGTCCAAAGTTATTTCAATCAAGTCCTTGATAGTCTGCTCCATCCATATCATCCTTTCTGTTGTCATTTTCTGCAGCCAAAAGTACATTCCACAGGTATCCATCAATCATCTCCATTGTTGGAGTTTTACATCCAAAATATATTGCTTTAAAGATAAAAATGTTGAAATAGAAAAAAATATTTCCTGCCTTCTGTTCAGAATGATGGATATATTTCGTCTATATACTTTATCTGCAACCTTTTATTGCCACTATGGATTAAATAATCTGGATGCCAATTATGAACCAAATAATCGTGATTATGATTCGTGGCATAATTGAGCAGTCTTAGTATTAGGCCTGCACAATATATCGAAAAAATATTGTTTTTGTGATAATAACAAGTGCAATATGCGTATCGCAAAGACGCACGATCATTTCTAATGGTTAAATGCATTAATGTGGTGTTTCTTGTGCGCCCGAGCTTGTTTTTCTTTTAACCAATCAGACGCACCCTTAAATGTTCACCCCAAAAGCGCTGTTTTGCCAAGTACAGAAACAATAAGTGAATGTTCAAGTGTTTCTTGTTTCAACATCTGTATGATTTTTTAAAAACTATTTCATACACACATAAATGAAGGTGATTAAAATGTCTGAAATCTTTATTAATGTATTTTTATGGTTTGCACAGTAACGGATAAAACAACTCTAGGTTTAACACTTTACACATGTATTTGTAATATTTGTACCTAAGTAAGAATTGAGTACTTGTTCTCCTTTATACATGGAAAAGAACATATATGCAAATGAGGGAAAAACATTGCGATAATATCGTTGTCGCAATACTTGGCACTCGCATATAACACTAATTTCCAATATTGTACAGCCCTACTTAGTATCTATCCTTATTTGTGTTGATTACTATCTGGGTATAGATCGACATAGAGATAGACAACCCCCGTTCACAGCAAACCGATCTGAACTTCAAGATATCTAAACATAAGCAAAACATAATAATTATTGTAGATTCCCCCATGATCAAATATATTGAGTGTATTTTCAGTGCAGGCCTGGGTTTAGATTTGACACGATGTCCATCTTGTAGTCATGCATGTGCAGTCAATTCCCTTTGTATTGGGCGTGCCGCGGCTGTGAGGCTGCATAAATGACTGTGTGTTTGCCCGTGTAGCTGCATGTATTCATATGACAGTGTACACAAAAATCATAGGAGAATGAATGTCAGCCCATGAGGTGTCAGGTTGTCACAGGAGAGCCGCAAAGCCCTGCTACAGACATGCAATCGCACAGAACAAGGTTACACAGGTTAATACAGGCAGGGACTGAAAGCTGTCAGAGCGGAGCGTAGAATGGAGAGGGAAAGGGACACATAATAAGGATTCTCTATATCATTTTTTCTGAGGTGGCAATGTAATTCTTTCTAAATTAATTGAAAAAATGACATTGTGATCTATGAAAATAAGGGCAAACTTTGTGAATAACAGCATGGCAAGAACATCATCTAATGACATTCATGATCTGTGACTGGACAAAGTGCATATAACAGATTTTCATGCTTTTAAATTTGTTGATGTGGTGAATATGTATCATAGTTTACAGCAGTCAAATGAAGAAGTGGAAAAATACATGGAAATGCACAAATACATATAGATTTGATCTTTCTATGATCTTCAATACCCAAAACTCCATCCAAAATTCAAAGCATAGTTTAGTTTATTTATTGTTGTTCATTTAAAATCACAATTTATGAGCAGAACAGAACAGATTCATGTAAGAAATTAAATTTTTATATGTTAAATAACATACACTGTAAAGACCAGCTTTGGCCCTCTTTTACAGTTTGATGGTTTTAGGTATAGAATTACCTCTATGTATGTTACCTCTGCTGCCCATGTCTAACTTGGAGGTAAAATTATAAATTTCACCATAATCGTTAAATTACGGAACTTTAAGGAAAATATGTGAAGCTACTTAGTACTCATTATAATGAAATGAAAAGTCCAACTTGTCATATGCCTCAAAGTGCCTATGGTTGGATTACTCATTATACTTAAACATAGTTAAGGTATTTATATTTAAGACTTGCTAAACATGTCACACATTTTGTTGCAGCTAAGCAATTTTTTAGGGTTATAATTTTACTTGCATGTAAATCAAGACATCACGTGAGTAAATCCCATTACTGTTCCTTTCAACCATGATGTACATTAAGCCAAAACTCCTTCCATGTCACAAATGTCACAGAAATTCCTATTTGACAAATAAAAATATGTAAGAACACTGAATTCATGTGTCAAGAAAAAAATGTGTTTCTTGCATGAAAATTTTACCAAATTTTGGATGGAATTTACTGATGGTCTACTTTTTTTTGTTGTTGACGTTTACTGTTTAACTTCCACTGTAAAAGCTAGGATTTTTTCTTATCTTCTCTGATTGCAACAACATCTCCCGTTAAAAAGTCAAATGGCTTCTTTACATCTTTAAACTCCAAATCCAAAATACTTTCTTTGGTGGCATTGTGGCATTTTTGTTGTTTGAGGCTTGCGCACCGCTAACCCCGTTCTGTCGGCTCAAACTGTGACAATCTGACCCGCGTATCTCCGGTGTTAATCCAACATCAATTCACCATGAAATAACTTCAGTCAATGTCCATAATCCGTAACCAATTCGCAATCACTTTATCAAAATAACATCCAAAATGCCGCTCACTTGAGTCGCACAACCATGTACAGGAACCAGATGCAGAGATATGAGAGTCTTCACAAACTGCTTCTCGATTGGTGCAAAGCTATAATACAGGCATTATCCTCCCAGATAATGTCAAATAACGTGACTGCCGTACCACTGCGCCATAGCAGGGCAGTCAGACCACAGGGCAGGGTAACAGGTCAGGACCCAGCTCAGGGAGGTCAGGGGTTGGGCAAATATGTGAGAAACAGAAACCTGTAGCGCATGTACTAAACATACTCAAGGAATCTGTCATTTGCAGGTTATATCAACATTCATTCACTTTACTACTCTTCAGTATCCAAGTAAAGCAGTACCAACATGAACTAAATCAACATGAAAACAGTAAAAACCTAGTCTATGAAGATATACATGGCATGTTATATCATATATGTGCGCATGCGTCAACCCGTGTGCTGCCTGTTACAAGCGCTCCGACTAGTTTCCTACTTTTTCTTTATTTTGATTTGTTTTGAGTGTTTATTTTGTCATAAAATTTGGACAGCGTCTTGCAAACCAACCAAGACACCAACAGGAGAATCTTGGAGACTTTTCGAGTTCCTGCTCATTGTTATCGGAACTTTATGCTGATGCAAACCCCCAGCTGTTCGCATTGTTTACACAAAGGATCAGCTGATGGCGCTGAAGCCGGCTACCGCTACGGCAACTCCGACGAGCCTCTCCGACATCCCCGAGGACTGCAGGCGGAGAACAAACAGGGGATGCAGGGGAAATAAAAAGCTACGAAGAAAGAGGATGGCGAAGAAACAACAGAGGCTTAGGTTTAAGCCGTGTCTCCCCTCCATCGTCATGGGAAATGTACGCTCCCTCGCAAACAAGATGGATGAACTCACGGCACTTGCCCAAAGTCAGAGGGAATATCGTGAGTGTAGTCTAATGTGCTTTACGGAGACATGGATGCACCAGGACATTAACGCTGACAGCGCTTCCATCACGGGCTTCCACACGGTGCGCGCCGACAGGGACCACACGCCAGCACCGGTAAGCGCATAAAGAGGCGGACTTGCCGTGTTTGTGAATGAACGCTGGTGTAACCCTGGTCACATCACGTCAAAGAGCGCATCTGCAATCAGGACGTGGAACTGTGTGCTGTTGGGTTACGCCCATATTATTTGCCCAGGGAGTTTTCCCCACGCTATCTTCGTGGCTGCTTTATGTGCCCCGTCTGCCAACCCCCACTGCGCCTGTGACACTATTCACCTGCAATAGCCCGATTCAGACCGCCACCCAAACGCCATTTCATTACCGCTCCGTGATTTCAACCACGTGAGCTTGGACAAGACTCTCTCCACTTTCAGACAGTTTGTGGATTGTCCCACCAGAGAGGGAAGAACAATAGACCTGCTTTATGCAAATGTTCGGGATGCATACAGCTCAGCCCCCCTTCCCCCGCTGGGCAGGTCTGATCACAACCTGGTTCATCTCACCACCTCCTATGTGCCTCTAGTGAAACATCAGCCCCCGAGTACGAGGACAGTGAGAAGATGGCCTGACGAAACACTGGAGACACTACAGGACTGCTTTGAGTTGACAGACTGGCAGGCACTCACTGAGCCCCACGGAGAGGACATCGATGGGCTTACTGAGTGCATCACCAGCTACATCAACTTCTGTGAGGACAACGTCGTCCCAGCCCAGGACCGTGAGCTGTTACCCGAACAACAAGCCATGGATTACCAAGGACATTAAAACCACTCTCAACAAGAAGATGAAGGCGTTCAGTGCGGGCAACAAGGAGGAGGTGCGAGCTACGCAGAGGGACCTGAGAGTGCAAATGACGAGGGCCAGGAAGAAGCACGGGAGGAAGCTGGAGTGGAAGCTCCAGCAGAACAACATCAGGGAAGTCTGGAGTGGCATGAGGACCATCACTGGATACAAGCCAACCAGTGGTGGAGGCATCGAGGGCAGTGTGGACAAGGCCAATGTGTTTAACAGGTTCTTCAACCGTTATGACACTGCAGTCTCTGACCTCCTCCCAGAAGTCTCTACTGCAGAGCGGCAGCCAGCAGCCACTCCTCTCTCCCTCCCTCCCCCCACCCCACTGCAAGACGGCCCCGCTCACACCACGTCCTCATACCCTCAGTCTTACTGCACTCTCCTGAGATCACCGGCACCCTCCCCTCCTGACACCTCCACTCTGACTTTCAATGCTGACCAGGTGAGGGGACAGTTGCAGAGACTCCGTGCTGGAAAAGCTGCAGGCCCTGATGGCGTGAGCCCCAGAGTCCTGAAAGCTTGTGCCCCAGCTCAGTGCAGTTCTGCAACAGATCTTCAACCTGAGCCTGAGTCCTCAGAGAGAGTCCCCTGGTGTGGAAGACATCATGCCTCGCTTCCTGTCCCAAAGACGCCAAGGCCCAGCGACCCCAAGGACTATAGCCTGTGGCACTGACCTCCCACGCCATGAAGACTCTGAACGACTTCGCCCTGGAGCAGCTGCGACCCATGGTGCAGCATCAACAGGACCCTCTCCAGTTTGCCTACCAGCACCACCTGGAGTGGACGACGCCATCATCTACTTGCTCCACAGAGTCTACGCCACCTGGACAAGCCGGCTACCACTGTGAGGACCATGTTTTTTGACTTCTCCAGCGCGTGCTCGACACCATCAGGCCGGCTCTGCTGGGTGAGAAGCTGGCAGCGATGCAAGTAGATGCCTCTGGTGTCCTGATTGTGGATTACCTCACTGGCAGACCACGGTATGCGGCTGCAGAGCTGTGTGTCTGACAGTGTCATCAGCAACACCGGGCGCCGCAAGGGACCGCCTCTCTCCCTTCCTCTTCACCATCTACACCACAGACTTCAGCTACCACACAGAGTCCTGCCACCTTCAGAAGTTTTCTGATGACTCTGCTGTGGTGGGATGTATCAGCGGTGGTGATGAGACTGAGTACAGGGCTGTGGTGGGGAACTTTGTCACCTGAGCGAGAACAACCACCTTCAGCTCAACGCGTGGCGAAGACCAAAGAACTGGTGGTGGACCTGAGGAGGACCAAAGCTGCTGTGACCCCCATCTCCATCCAGGGGTCAGTGTGGACATTGTGGAGGACTACAAGTACTTGGGGGTGTATTTGGACAATAAACTGGACTGGGGCAAGAACGTAGACACTGTCTACAAGAAGGGCCAGAGCCGCCTCTATTTTCTGAGGAGGCTGAGGTCCTTCAACATCTGCCGGACAATGCTGAAGATGTTTTATGAGTCTATGGTGGCAAGTGCCATCACGTATGCTGTGGCCTGCTGGGGCAGCAGTCTGCGCGTGAGGGACACTAATAGACTCAACAAGATCATCAAGAAGGCCGGACATGTTGTGGGGGAGGAGCTGGACTCTCTGACTGTTGTGTCGGAGAGGAGGATGTTGTCCAAAATCAGGACTATTCTGACTTTCTCCCACCCGCTCCACAAAGTGCTGGTCAAGAGCTCATTTAGCAACAGACTGTTACTGCCAATGATGCTCCACCGAGAGACACAGGAAATCATTCCTGCCTGTCGCCATCAAACTACTGAACTCTGTGCTGTAAATCCGCTTGTGAAGTCATTGTGCAATATTAAGTCCACTGTGCAATATTAAGTCCACTTATATACACAAACTGTACATGATCATGTGAATATGTAAATAGACAAGGGTAGTAGAGTTAATCTTATTGTAAAATTGTTCATATCGGGGGTTTAGTTGAGTATTGTTCATATCGGGGGTTTAGTTGATTAATAAAGACACTTATAAGTTAAGTTAAATGGGGTAGACATTATATAGAGCTATTGTATTTTATTTTTATTTTCTATATATCTTATATTGTTTTAATACTTTCTGTCTCTACTGGTCGGTTGCACATGTAACGAAAAGAATTTCCCCTTGGGGATAAATAAAAGTAATTCTGATTCTGATGTTAATCGATATTTTGTACGCCATTTAATTTGAAAAATCACAACAACAACAAAAAACATGGGGGTAATGACGAATGGGGAAACTTTAGAACATGCAAACTCCAAAGGTCACAGCTGCTCTAGAAATCAAGACCTTTTTCCTGTGAGGATACGATGCACTCAACCACTGTACTGCTAGCAAAAAATGTATAAAAAAGATGTTATTGTTCATTTGCACATCTGTTTAAAAAAAAAAACTGCACCTGATTCAATACAGTACAATACAGGTACTTTGAGCACAAAAGAACACAGCACTCCCCCAGCTTGGAAATGGGCACAGAAATGATGCCGGGTCACTGGATGTAAGTGGGATGAAACGTTTATGTTCCATGCGTTCCCAAAGAGCAGAGCGTGAAAGGAACCGTGGGCTCACAGCGATCTCCATTTTTCATCAGCGCACCATTCAGGCTGACCATAAAGACGTCCCATTGCCAGGGCCCCGTCTTCCCTTCACAAAAACAGGTCTCTCTGCCCCGCAATCAGGATATGTGGCTTTAAATCAACGGTTTGTTCCGACGGCTAAAGAGCAGAACTAAACAGTGATCTTCCCGCTATACAAATCAGATTATGACACTAAATGGCAAATAATGAACCGTGAGGGGACATAGAATTAGCGGCTGGTGGTTTATGACAAGACCAATCAGGAATTTTATGCTCCTGATAGTCAAGAATCAGTGAAGGGAATGTGTGGAATGTAGTCACGATGATGGCGCATTGACAAAAATGTTGGAATTATTGGATTAAGACGAGAATGCAACCTTATGAGTTTATTCTGTTCATACTGGCAGTTTTTTTGTTTGATTTTTGGCTAATTGATGCTCTTCACAACCAGTCCTAAATTGTAAGAAAAAGTAGGCACTGTCAACAGGGCCAGCTCTAGACATTTAATAGCACAAACAGGGAAGAAAAAGTGCCCCAGGATCTCTTGAGATATGGGCCTTTTACTCATCAGCAATTATTTGTTTTTAAAATGATAAAAATTTAATTTGTAAAGGGGGTTTTGGGGGCTCCAATTCAAGAAAATCTCAATAAATCATGTGTCATTTTAGATTTAAACAAATTTAATTTAAACAAAAGGCTACACAAAATATGATAAGGTACTTATTTATTCTAGTAGATCTTGTGAAGCATTTTTGTACATGGATAGAGTTTGACAGTACAGATTATACAGAACATCTGAACTTATATTTGGACTTAAAACCTATTCGTGCAGGATTCGTTTAACCTAGAGGCATCTTTAAAATTGAAAGAACCGCACTATTTCAGTATTTTAACATGAACATTTACACGGGATCAGCAATGTCGGTAATCCACTTGTTTTTACATACTTTATTCTGGAAATGGTGGAAAGGCGAACACATTAACAAATATTTGAGGTTTTTAGCGTTAAGTAGTGTTACCCGTACTGTAGCATGAGACATTGTTCTTTTTACGATGTTGTTGTGATCCGAATGATATCCACTCATCAGATTTATTATAAAACAGCCGTAGCTTCTTTCTTATAATCCAATCATGCTGACATTTGCCTGGGATCCAGAATACACACTTCTTCAATTCTTTACGAAGAGTCAGTCTGGTCACTCCGCCCTCAGACAAGCATCGAGTCAATTCCAAAACGTGCCGCGCAATCAGATGCGTTTATTTCTGTGACGTGTGTGAAATGAAAGAGTTCATCGGCCACCTATGTTTAAGGTGTTAAATTAATCCTTCACTCTTTGATTTCGAAGAAATGTGTGATGTTTTTCCATCCCTATGATACTTTTTGCCTTTCTTTTTTCCTCGTAAGCAGACATGTTTGTTTTGATATGGGTGGACCATGCGTGTCCCTGATTGGCTAATCTCCTTGTCAATCACGTCCATCTAAACTCGGGGAGATTAAGGAGCGACCAGACTGATATGAATCTGTATGGATTTACAGAGAGATATCATTCTGGATTTTCTAAGCAATGCTGACACAGCCCCTCGGCAGTCTGTTTTGTGTTTTTACTTTAAAAAAACAAAAACAAATATTGGGTTGGGAACGTTCCATAGCAAATTTAGTTCAAATTTGGACAAAATGTAGAGAAATTTTGAATTGATATAACTTTCAACGAACAAACTAAAAACTGTCCAAGCATTCACTCTGGACTAAATCTTGAGAACCTTTGAGTTTGCTGAAATACAGTAAAAAGGAAATTTTTACGGACATTTTTACAGATACGGACGATTCACACCGCCACATTCAGACGACATTCAGAATTATTACAATTTACCCGAGGTCCAGAACTAAAACTAATCCCATCCGAACAGGGCTTTAATTGGATTTGTTTCAGCTGTTGAGGCAGATTCTCTCTCTCTTCCTAGTCTTGACACATGTGGACCCCCTTTGGTTGTGGCCCAGTTGCTTTGTTCGTTTATGCCACTGATTGGCCCTGACTGTCAGTAAATGGTCTTGCCAAGTGACACAACACAAGGTTTGAACCAGCTACCTAGGTTGGGGAGAAAACACTGAACCATAAATAACAGCTGTTCATAGAAAGCCTGTTTTTCAAAGAATTCAAAATAAAGAAAGCAGCAAATAACGATTAAAATAGAGCAACTTGTTTCCATGGCTAAACAGTCCATAGTGATTGTCTTGGTTTAAATTACCTTTTTCAGATTATGTTAGGTTATATATTCTATTAGGACTGTGTCTTAAACAACAGCAAAGTGGAAAAGAGTCAGTTTTAAAGTAGTCGATCTTGGTTTTAATCTTCCTTTTACATCTAAATGCACAGTTTCCTTGCACTTCGGTGAAGAAATAGCGTGGTTCTGATCTTGTGAGTGCAGTTTGGGTCAGATGCAGACAGATTATAGTGACATTTAATAGGTTTGATAGCTTTTGATAGTGCCAAGCCACGTTTCCATTTTAGTCAACTGATCGATTGGCTGGGCATGTCCACCAAGAATTTGAATCTTGGTTGTTAAGAATCAGAACAGCCATATTCTGTGTGATATATATAATTTCTTGTAGGAATGTAAGGTAGTTGGTGTATTCTATTATTCTATTGGTGTAGGTTGTGAAGGGTTGTTTTCCATTTTTCCCATTCACAATCACACAATGATCAAACAGCTCCCATTGCCGTTGGGATTGAATGATGAGTCAAATGTAAAAAATTAAAAAAAAAAATTCTGTCATGCCCGTACCAGGCTCTGTTAAACATCAATGTACATCAACATCCAATGAAAAACAGTTTTAGGACAACCTGACCTGTGTTCAAATCTTATCCAGTGTAGATTGTCCACTGTCAACAGGAATAATCTTTTCAAAAAGCTGAAAAATACACTTGGAAGAAGGATATAGGGCTATTAAAATGATATATGAAGTTATTTATCTGGTACATATATTTCCTCGTGTTGTGTGAGCAGAACTTGTTTGGATAAACTCTTTATCTCTGTGATAAAATGACGAGTCCTCCACACACCAAGCAGCATAGATTCTCGATCCACTATAGTATACTATGAATAAAACCAGGCCCAATGATAGAATTCCTGAGAACTGCAAATAATACCATGAAATGCTGGAGTTAGCAGTAATGAAGAAGCATGTGATACCATGATTTGGGTCAATCCAGTTCAGCCATGTGTACTTTTACAGTTATTTAGTGTTTCAGGAAGAGATACAGTAATATGATTTATTAAGGCTGTTAAAAAGGCTAATCTTCTAGCTTGGTACTCCTGATCTTGAACTTGTATCCCAGCCTTAGATCAATGTTTTTAAGTGACGAAAAATGATTCATCAGAATGAAATGAAAGTATATACAGTGAGCTTTCTAATGGAGGGTTTTATTTACTCTCTTCCAGGTTTTTTTTATGTCAAAGAATGACTTGATTTTGATGGGGTCAACTGCTTGTCTGAGTAGAGATTTTCAAGTTTTATGCCATTTTGTGCAACGTTTCAGGCATGAATGCACAATAGGGTCACTTTCTGTTTGCTTATGGAAACAGTTTGAATTGAGTGTTTGTTTCTTCAGTAGGATATTACCACAAAAGCTCCATTTTCACTTAAGAAAGAAAGACTAAAGAAAAAAAATTATGCATTATTTGTATTGTTACTGGCATTTAAACATACTCTAATGGAAAAAAGTCTACAAAAACAAAATGGCATTTTCCATGCAAGGAATTGACTTTGAGTCCCATCTACTGGCAACAGATGGAATTACACAGGTGAGATAAACAAATGCTAGTGTCTCACATGTTAATGCAGGCATACAGTTGTAATGATTGTGATTTGATTGCAAAAAAAATAGTCTGCCGATGATTTATAGACTTAAAAACAGTCCCAAAAATTTCAGAGGTCGACATCACACATCGGGGAAATTCAGAATGTAATGTTTTTTTATGCTCAGAGGGAGTGGACTTACTTACCAGGATTCATCAAACTAGCATGAATGACGCTAAATCTAACTCCAGGCATGTTTTTGATGAGGGAACTATATTATAACATGTTTAAAAGCTCAAAAAAGTAAATGTTTCTCCTTTAAAATACTGCTAAATTGCAATTCAAATTCTTGGGAGACTTTACACCGGCCTTTGAATACTGTAGCCCATATTTACCAGCAGATCCCAGTTCACAAAAATCCCATTCCTACACTGTAACCACAAAGCTGTCTCTTCTTGTGCTGAAATCAAAGTCCGTGATGAGCAAAGATACTTAAACGTCCAGGGGCCAATCCCACAACATTATATCCATTCACTCCCTCCGCGAATCTGCTGACCACTTGTGAAGTCATTACAGCTGGTAAAGATTTCTCAATTACAGCCGGACTAAACTTCGTGTCGGAATAAACTTTTGCTTCATCTAATGTGCGGTGGGTACATTGGAAACATATTGCAGGTCGTGTAATTACATAGATCGCCGTTTTGTAGCAGAAGACGGTATTGGCATTTGCGTTTTTTTGCTGAAATGAACACCCACAGGCTTTTAGGGGATAAAAGGGCACCAGCTGTTGGCAGCAGATGATAATTGGTTGCAGAGCCGGGAGAGCTGCACAAAACATATGCATAACACAAGACGGTTTACACGCAAAAAACGGACTCTAATCAAAGCAAAACAAGCACAGTGCTGTTATTTATGACTCGGCTGGAGGCTAATAATACCACCAAGCAAACAATGGGATAATAACTGCTACCTGTTGGCACTCATGTCCAGACAAGTGGCATGTTATAATAGATCTACTGTATCCTACTGAAAAATTGGGCCTTAATGTGATCTACTCGTGTTGTAGTATTAGAGATTATCCGATCTCTATATTCAATTAGCTTGTGTAGTAATTTATACTGACTTTTGCCGCTGGAAGCAACCTCCTGACAGGAAGTGGGGACAGATTATAAATAGATAGATTATAATGCTCTGTTCTAGTCTTTGTAAAACACTCCCCTTCCGTCTGCGTGTGAGATTGTGTAGTGGCCACTCCGGAGTACTGCAGCGTCTGGGCCCAAAAAGAAATCTCCCATAGAGCGTCGATGCATTGTTTGAGGAAACAAACAGCTGATGTTCGGATGAAAGCACACCTATAGCGTTCACAAAGGTCAGATTTTGAAGGGATTCCTCGCTCTCCCTTTCACAACAGGAAATTGTTTTAAATGTTATAAACGCTCAATTTAGGTTTAGCCAAGCTTTCTCCACTCTAGGGCATCTCCCCCGCTCTCGCAGGCATTGTGCTGATTGGTCAGTGCTGAAGTCTTTCTTGTCAATGGTGTGAAGCGCTAGCCCATGTTCAGGAAGGTGCCAATGAGCGTCGCCATCGCCATCTTGCATTCATCTCCCAGATCTTACTACACTTCCAAGGTCGGAACTCAGATCTGGGAGTGACGTCTTCTCTGAGTTTCTGGTTTCCAGTTGTCAAGTCGGAAAACCAATTACCAGTAGAATACAGTAACAACACAATCAAGTAACAAAAACTGGGAACGTGCTCGAATGCTGTTCCATTTAGGTTGATTTATTGACACAGATATTATATTACATTTCCAGCTTATAAAACAATCTTTGAGACTGAATTTTTGCTTTTTTTTACATTAGCGCCATGCAGCAACATTAGCATAACCATGTATTTTATAATTGCAGAAGCTCAGAGGACTGGAATGCACAGTTTGAAAGATGGTGCTGAACATAGAAGAAAAAAATATGCTGCATAGTCCAAAATTTGTCTTATTGGACCACTGGTTTTTCTGTTCAACGTGAGGTAGAATAGAAACAGATAATAAAAAAAAACTTACTAAATGATTAAACATTTTGCCAAGCTGGAAGCATTCTAACTAGACAAAATCACCAAGGTTTCCTCAATAATTTTCTTGTGCACTGAACCCATGCCAAAGTCTACTATAGATCTCCAAACTCCTACGCAGAAGTCTTCAGAAAGCTCCAAGACAAACTTTTAATAATTCGATGAGCTTGTATCCGCTGAGCTTAATTGTCTCATCATATTGTCCCACCGGATTTCAACGCTAATATGTCATCTTTATGCATGACAATGAACAACACCGGCGTGATTTATCAGCCCCCTCTCCATCACTGTACACTTTTGCAGGGCCCTTTCTGAATTTATTGTCCTCATCGAGCGTTGAAGGAGCACTCGGCGTGTACTTGACATATCTTATCAGCTTTTGACTGCAGATGACGCACAGTGCCGCCATGATTGCTTGCTTTTGTGCATTTACATTGTGCTGTTATAGAAGAAATGTGAGAACTAAGAAGATGAGGGTTTTCATGGTTTACCCGTTTCCGAATCGTAACATTTCAACAGTTTTTTGTGGTGAATTTGATTTGGTACGGTGGAAGCTTGAGCGCTGAAATTATCTGGATTTGGAGCTGAATAGACACTGGGACAAAATCAACGTGATTTAACCAACTTCTGACTCTGTTACAATAGTGTTTCCTCATCATTAGTTTACTCAAAGTTGTATTTTGATGTAGTATTGTCTTGCATTTGAGGCTCAGAAAATTCTCTATCTCCACCCATTTGCCTGTACGAATCACATGTTCTAAAATGTCACATAGCGTCTTTTCAAAAATAAAAAATATGAAGAGGCGGGGCTTATCGGTTTTGGAGGTTTGAACAGTAAGTCCATGAAGATGTTTCTATTACCAAGCCACTTTATATCAATGGTTACAACGTACAAAAAGTAAAATGATGATCTACATGTTATAGTTCAAAGTACCAGTTCTCTCCTTTAAAAAACACACAGGAGCACCCTGGATCAAAGCAGATTACCGGCATTAGATTTCAGTTTTTAGTTTACTGTTTCTGTCTTTACAAGATTGCAATGGATCCATACGAAACAGTACAATTATTACATATTTAAACAGAGGTTATGCAGATGACATCACAGTGTTCTGAATTTTGACAATGAAAGAACGCAGAAATGCGAGAGTCGGTGGTGCGTAATGACATTCTCTCCAGTAAAAGCTCAAAATGCAACTAAAATGTGAAAAGCTACAAAAGTCTGACAGCAAATATAAACTCTGCTAAATATTTTCTTTGTACATGATGTCTAAAAAAAGAAAATCAAGTTAACAGTTGTAAAGAAACAGATAAAGAACAAGAACACTGCAGCTACGCTCACATTTATCACTGATGCAGACTTTGGGATCACACACAGTTGAACTGATTATCTTTTTGTCCTTAAATAACACGTTTTGAGTCCAAGTGTTGAGCTAATGAATTGTTGTGTGGTGAGTTGAAGAGTCCTAAGAAACCAAAGAAGAGACCAAAGAAAAGCAAAGAAACATTTTATCAGTTATCAGCTGCTTATAATTCTACCACTCAAGTTGGAATGTTATGGGGCATTTTTTGAAAGAATGTCTCTGCATAACTGCTGTTCACCTTATTCTGGAGGGTGCTGTGCGAGCCGGCATCTTTTTTCTGTTGTATTAGTTAACATGGGGCAGACAAGCTCAACAGAAAATAAGTTCTACACGGACTAAAAAGCCGTTTTCACACCACCCAGTGAATCGGTGCGTTGATGACTTGTTGATGCCTGTGTACTTTAAACATTTTACTCAAATCAATCTACTTTATGTAATGTTTTAGAGACGAGGCTTTTCCCTCCTTTATCATTTGCGTGAACACCGTTGGCGTCAAACCGGCAGTACCTTCTACTACAAGAGTGCGGATCATAGAGATAAAAAGAGGCCAAAGTGGGCGAGGCAGAATAAGGTCAAAAGGAGCATGATGAAGACTTTTTTGACCACAAAATATGACTTTCTTAGTTCTTCGTGAGCAGTCTTCGAGTCAGTGTGTTGCCTCAAGACAAACTGACACATGGGCAGATCCATCCAATTCCCCTTGAAACTTTTTGACCATAATCTATTGGAAATTAAAGGGTTAAATTTGACTCTTAAAAAAACCACAAACTTTTGATGCTCTGAAAGTTCAGCAAGTCCATTTATGAAATCCATTTATACAACCAAGCCCACTTCTCACTCCTATCTAGGTCTGAGAAAAACTTCAGTTCCCTTTTGAATGCCTGTCTTCAACCACAATTGGTCGTCCTTTGGAAAATACATAAATTACACTATTTGTATTCTCGACAGGGAAGAAAGTGGGCCTTTAGTTACCGTGGCCACCTGAGGAGAAGGAGCCACCATTTTTATGTGTTGTAAGACTCATTTCGGCGCGGCTTGTCCCCTGATTGCTCTGTAGCAGCACAGTAATGGCAAAGTAGGACATGATGACGGTGGGAGTGACTGTGAAGCCGCTGGTGGTGATGAGCGTTATGACCGGCTATTGCTGCCAATGATGCTGTTGAGTAGTTCGCGGAGAAGAGCCAGACGAACGCGTTTCACTGTTGCATCAGGTTAGCAGTGGGGGTCCGGAGACGGTAACGAAAGAAATAACGTTAAGTGGAGAGACTGTGATTGGGCGTTCAGTTGGTCGTCAACAGACAATTGGTTTTGGATTACACCGTGAGCCTGAGCCGTGTTATTTTTATGATTCCGATACGGCAATGTTGGGTCAATGATGTGTCTTGTCCTCAAACGAACTTGAAAATTTAAAAGTCGAATTATTCACTTCAACTTATGTTATTGTTTAGGCACAGAAGGTAACCAGACTCTTGTTGAGGTTAATGGACTAAAAAAGAAACAAAGATAAGAAATGGGGCATTAATGTTTTGGAGAGACAAATCAAATATGCTGGATCATTCAATCCTGTGCCAGTGAAACACAGTATATTTTGGATGAGGAAACCCAATTATGAGTCAGGATTGCACATTTTATACCTCTGCATACTTTGGGTTCTTTAGCATAGCAGTTCACAACCTTTTTCAGTCACAAACCCCCAAAAGAACAACTGTTGGCATTTGCAAACACAACACATAGGCTACGAGTAAAGTTATAAAGCTGCATTTTGTCAAACCAACAAATATCGTAGAAAGGGGTTTAGAGGTTGTCATCCGGACGCCGTTTAAAGATCGAGACGTTTCGACTTTTATCCAAAAGTCATTGTCAATCAGAGAGCTGTCTGCTCTCTGACTTTTGTCAGAGAACGTCTCGATCTTTAAACGGCGTCCGGATGACAACCTCTGAACCCCTTTCTACGATGGACCACACCTGGATAAATGAGGGTTTACATCGACAAACCAACAAATAGGAATAAACGTTTTCCTCCGCATTTAAAGAAAGTCATTGCCTTGTTGAAGGCTATTGTATCAGTTTAGGTTAAGAACCAGTGCCTCAGCACATCATTATCTCCAGATTGCCTGTATCGAAGAGAACTGTGAGATAGTGTAACTACTGTGGTTAATCTTGATATAAAAAGACATCACGCTCCATACTGATGACTATGTGTCATTTATTGTCTGAGTTGAGAATCTTTCAACACCATTAGACCCCGTGAAAACCAGAAAAGACAAATAAAGAAATGTCTCAGTTCTAATATAAATTTCAAATTGTACAACATAACACACAAGACAAATCATTTTTACCGTGTTCGCCAATATATACACAATACCCGTAGTAGTTAAGTAGCTTTGTTTCTGGCAGACGTTCGTCTTTTTCTTTGTACTTTTGCCAGCGTTTTTTCTCTACCATTATTTTCCCGGCTACACTCTTTCTCTACATCTTCTGGGGCAATACAGTGCAGTCACATTGCAGGTGAATTTCTTCTTAAATAAAATACATAAAATAATAAAACACTTGCAATCATGTTTGACACAAATGTTTGTGCTCTGAATAATTAGAACAAATAATACAACCAACAATTTTCATGGTTTTATGCTGACTTCTCTATTGCGCTGACATATTGGCGTCAGCTACAGATCGCTTTGATGAGATTAAAACTCCTGAATCAGCTGATCTGAGTCTTGGTGTGGGTTCTGGATTGTCTGGCAAAAAACTTTGAAGTTGTATTTAAACAGATGGCAATCATTGTGTAAATTAAACAAGAATTCTGCAAAAAACAACTGATAAATCAGATCAGATATGCCTCTATTGATATTTCACAAAGCCTTTCTGAAGCAAATTCAGAATTGCACAATTACCATATTGTCTGTCAAAACAACTAGCAGTAAAACTAGTAATATGCAAAAGCCCAAGTCCTTTAAGACCTAGATCTTATACAAAAGGAATACATGTGATAAGAAGTGCACATCCCAAGAGCAAACAGGTCAAAAAGCTCCACGAAAGCCATTGCTGGCCTCCTATTTAAATATAAGAAGAGTCTGAAGCGTGAACAAGATAATAGACACATGTCAAGACTCTCAGAAGACAAACAGAACAGAGGCGCGTCAGTTTTTGAGTGTGTGTTTTTGCCACGAGCTAAGAACACTTCTTTTGTCGGGAGCGCCTCTTGACTGTCACCCTGTCTTGTAACGGCACTACAGTGGATGTTTCTATCTGACAGCTCCTCCTTTGACTCTTACTCCGTGGATGAGGCCACTTTTCTGATCCATCAATCCTGAAACGAGGCAGAGAGGGTTGGAGAGGTCTGTAGATATGAGCGGAGGAGAAAAGTCGCACGTCCAGAGTGTCTTTTCTCTGATTAAAATGGCACGTTTCGGAGCCGACGTGCCGTGCTGTGCTTCCAAAACGGCGTGGCAATGAGAAAGCCCTGGTCGATAGCACTCCACCGCGCTGGAATATGAAAAGTATTGATCTGCTTTTTACCTTGGACAGCAGCAAGCACAAAGCACGGCGATGTTTCTGTAGCCAACCATCCAAGTCAATACGATCGCATTCTCTCAACATCACTCCGGACTTGTAAAACGTAAAGGAAAAGGGGTTGCTGCCATGTCAGACACAGAAATGGATTCGTCTTGTTGGGGTTTTCGTGGCAGAGAGGTCAGGCTGTGCTTATTACCACACGGATTTGAAGAAATGGGAGGGCAGAAAAGGAGCTAAAATCCTGGACAATTAGAGTAGAAAGACTAGGTAATAGCAATACCTCAATTTCTGAGGTAGTTTGATCAAAGATAGGTTGATCTATATTGATTCTGTACAATATATTTTCTTCCTTAGGCCTCATGAACACTTCATAACACCTGTCACTTTAAATAATCTCAAACCTCAAAATGAAGCTATTTACTGCTGCACTGTTGTTCTGCCTATGCATTTTGTATTTATAACAAAGTCGCTTTTTATTCAGTACCTTATTTGTGTGGCTTATTTTATCATGGTTTATTAGCTTATTATAAAAAATGTTCTATTATAATGTTGTTTTCTGTTTCACCGCGTCGCCAAAGCATTTTCCAGACTGTGAACTTGGCATTAAAGCCTTTTCCTATTCTGATAATAAAGATAATGTAATATTATTAATGTTTGTCGTAATGTTTGTGTAAACCCTCAATCGTCCAGGAGTGATCCATCATAGACAAAGTCTCAGAAGTAGTTCTCTGGACACTGTTTGAACAGAAATGGTGGTTTAAGGTTTCTTTTTCTGGCTGTTTTCAGCAGTGATCTCTCACCTTGGTCAAGTGAGAAAACAAGTCAATCAAATGTTAACTGAGTGCTTCACAATGTTGAGGGAGTTTCAGTCGGACTATAATAGGACTTTAATGACCCAAAACAGGTCTAACAGATAAACAAAAGCAATGTTTAAGGCAGTGTAAATAAACAGGTAACAAAGGCAGGTTATTTTCAGGTGAAACTCCTCCCAGGGGGCAGGGCTTAGTCAGCCTGAGCAGTTTGAAGTCGAATTTCTCTGACGAGTTCTGCCGATTTTAAATTACTTTCGGATGACTTTTGGATGAGTCTTAAAACAGTGTCCAGATGACTACCTCTCAAGCCTCGTCTACAATTATTATTAGTTGTTTTTGGTGGGGCGGCGCATGCTAATGAGTTACATGCTTTAAACATCGAATTGTGCAGATTTCCATCCATTGTCCCACATTTACTCAGTGCACACGCTCATTCATACATCAGTGTACTACAACATAGAACGCGTCAAGTGTCTTGCAGCGTTCTTACCAGTCTGACCTGCTTTTGAAACGAGAATGAGGTGTCAAACCAACTCAACGGTGCCATGTGTCATAGTAAGGTTTCATCCAGAGTTCATCCGGACTAACTTCTTTGTAGTAGAACAAAACAGGTGCGCAAGGTTAACAGATCGAGTTCACCTTCTCTAATGTCATTCTTGCCACTTGTGTTTTTCCCTCAGATCTGTAAATCAAAGAAAGAGCTGTTTCTGTCAGACTCGAGATAGAAACGCATTCTTCGTGCAGCGAGTGGAGTCTGGGAGGTTATCTTGTGCTTATTATCATTACGATCTGCTACAGTGGAAGTCCGGGTCAAAAGGAGAGAGGTTAAGGCCATGGAGGCGGTTATAGTGGCAGGAGAGGACCAGGGCTTAGAGGGAAGAAGAATGGGAATTGAGAATGGACCTCCCTGACCCCCATGTCTTCCACACATGTAAACTCATCCAGACAGGGCCAACGCACTCCTGTCCCCCAATGAGTTCTTACCTCTTTTTTCCAATAAGGAGCTTTGAGCCTCCAGACTGTGAAAAATCAGTCGAATCAGAAGAAGTGACAGACGTGCTTAAGGGGCCCGATCTGAACGAGAGAATCCTTTACACAGGGACCACAGAGGCAAAGTCACTGGGGACAATAGTGGCTGTTAAAGCAGGCTCATCCCGGATCAGAGCTGGGGGCCAGGACAGTGGGGAGTAATACAAAGAGACAGACATCCAGGACTAAGAGAGTGGAGAGAGATTAGGTTCAGCCGCTGCACTCTCGAGGAAACACTGTCGCACACACAGAAGATCTTTGTGGATTTGCATCTTTCTCATCCGGAAAGACTTTGTGGGGACACTTGTACAGCGATGGAATCAGAACTGTATGGTGAAATAAAAGCCGTTTAACAAGGCTGGCTTCCTAACTAAACTGACTAAACATTATGCCATCTTCTGTCAAAGCAACGCAGATACTGGCAAAGTCTATTTTTTTTTTCTGAAGATCTGATCATGAATAGTGTGCAGTTTGATTGGTTGAACTTGTGGTCTGAAAAAGTTGTGTTGCATAATGCCAGCTTTTTCACTTGGATGGCATTTGGTCGTAGAACATACTAAGTTTTGATGGAACTAGCTGGAGAATTTTCATCTTCTCATATTTAAATAGATTTGTTTTGTTCAGACAATAGCCAAGAGAGGATGGAAGATTGACCATGCCTATGAACAATGGGTCTTAAGACATGTCACACCAACAAGGTAATTACATAATCTCTTTCCCATTGTCTGATAAAGAAGGGATAATGTACTAAAACAATGTGCTCATAAAAAACAGAAATGTTCCACAGCAGATAATGGCTAAGTAGGTAGTTTCCATCTGCACTCCCTAATTTACAAGAATAGATAATAAAGTGCAAATCAACTCAGTCAACAATAACATCAAAAAGGTCAAATCACAATGCCCACTTTCTGACTCAAACACACTCACACACAACAATACCAGTTGAAGTTGTGAGACAGGCCTCCACTCTGGCAACGTTCTAATCTATATTCAAAACAGTTGTTTAAAACAACTGTTGACTGAAAGAATTGTATGTGCACTCTTCTCTTTTAAAGTAAAGCTTAGAATGATTATTTGTGTTTTATTTATTTGTATTATGTATGTATTAGTCGGAAACCAGGACATTTCTAAGCTAAAAATATGAAAGCTTCAGAGTCAGTACACATAATTGTCATACAATAGCCGCCAGGGCAGTGCAGAGAGAGCCAGAGTGGCTGATTACACTAGAGCGAGTGGACACAGCGGGGCGCCTCACAATTGGACACATCTGTGATCACAAGAGACGTCTGAGGAGCTGGATTAAGCCCTGGCCATGGGGCTATTGATGTTATTGAATTGACAGTGTGATGAATGCAGTCCTTCCACAAGGTGTATCAGACAGTCGACCGCTGGTGAAACACCATGCACCGGCGCTGGAGAGGACACAACTGCAGGCCATTCGGCGGAAAAGTAGGCTTTGATTGTCACTGGGAGAGCAAAAATTTGCATGATTAAACAGGAAGCGTGTCCAGAGGCGGTGTCCCACAATGTTCCCTAGTTAGCTGTAATTAATCCACACGGTAAAGGTTAACCTGCTGGCGTTTTCACTAAAGTAAATAGAGGAGCAAGCTGGTTAGAGCAAGGTGGCATTTAGCCATTTTGGGGATTGAAAATGATTCATTAAGTCGACCAAAATAACTGAACAAACATTCAAGCTTGTATGGCTGGACTTTTTTCTAATTTTCTCATTACCGGTAGTAAATGATATCCATTTTTCGACAAATGTTCTTGAAATCTAGTCCTGTAAAATCATAATCATGAATAATACAACACAATAACTGACTGACATTAACCCTTAACCTTCTAGTTACAAGATGACCACTCTACCACTGCCAATTTAGCCCATTTAAACCTCAAAGCTGCTATTCTGTGCTGAGCTAGGGCTGGGTGATATGGTGGAAAATTATCATCACAATTTTCTTGGGGTCAGATCATTTCTATTTTATCATGATTCATGTTCACTTTATATTCTTCTGTTACCTATAATAGAGCTGCGCCATTCAGGAAAAATATATAATTGTGATTTTTCTGACTGATTAGGTTTGCCATTTAATAATAGGATTCAGTTCAAATGTAAATTGTATCTTTGTCACTTGTATTCAGGGCCTTTGTCGTTTTTAGTCACGTTTTTGTTTCTTTTAGTCACGTTTTGGTGCTGTGCGTCCCGTTTGTTTTTTTTTTTTTTTTTGCATTTTTACCGCTTTTGGGCACGCTTTTGTTTTGTTTCAGAACGTTTGTACAAATCCGAACTACCATGTTAGCACTTTTTATTCAGATCAAAGCAAGACATTTTGTTGTTTGTAGGAGAAATCATTGCACAAAAATAGCAGCCTTTGCGATTTGCTAATTGCATCCATTAAAATAGCCATTTTGTGTTGATTTTGTTAAATTGTGCAGCCCAAGAGGTAAATAAAGTCATCTGCTCAGAGGCTTCAGAGGCTAAACAACAGGAGAAAAAGTGTGTTTGAACAGACAGCTGCATTAAAGAGACAAACAGTGAATCACGATACGACAATTTCACAAAAATAGTAGATTGTTAAAGAGACGAGCTCACGATTCGATTTTTATCACCGTATCACCTAGTCCTATGCTGAGCCATTATTTTGATTTGCTCCGCGGGACTAATCTGAGAAAAAAGCTTGAAAAAGTGAAGAAAAGACATGATTACTGCAGTGTTTATTTAAATATCCCATTTTACACGGCGGCTGTCTGAGGGAGTCAATTAGACAGTCAAAGATTCACGCCGATTGCTTTGTTAATCTCATGTGCCAAGTTCATTTGCTCCTCTTATAACAATATGTAGTCATTTGGGTGGGAGCTTTAAGTGAATTAAAATTATGTAATGAGTGTTTATGCTTCTATAGTGTAGCTACCACAACCACAAACTAGTGCAGTATGGTATGTTTTTTAATTGTACAGCAAATCTACAAAACCTTAATCCAAAGAGAGATGGATAAAGTAAGGGAAAAACTCACTATATGTGTGAAACAATTAATGGATTTATTTGATAAGGACAATGCACAAAAATGTTTAACCTTCTAAAACACAGCACTCTCCTCTAACTGTTGACCACGTGCTTCGAGACGATTTCTTTGAGGTAAGAGCAACAATATTTTCCCAATACCTAACCTGCAGACATTGCCATTGGACGCGTTGCACTCTCAGTAGAACAGGACTCCACTCACCCGCTGCATTAGCACCTCACCCTCTGCCCTCAGGACGGAGGTACGCCCAGAGCCCGCTTTGGAAGGAGCCTGATTTCTGAACAACAAGCCCCAGTGAGTGCACTCTATTGTAATATGACTAGTGTTGTTTGTGTCCGTTTGTAGATTTGTCAAAGAAGTTCGGTGTTTGAGAAGAAAACAATAAAGTCTTTTGTCTCAAAGTCTAGTGGGGACAGCTGCATTAGGAATTATTTTAAACACACAAGCTTTGATTAATTAGGAAGTTCACGTCTTCTGAGATGCCTCACTTGACCTGATGTTTTATCATTCCTTTGAGAGTGTGTGAATGGTAAAAATATGTGTTTATTCCTGCTTATTGGCATTTGAAGTTGACAAAAGGCAAATGAACCCTGCCAGTTTAAAGCTATTAGTTTGTTTTTTTCCCACAGGTAAATTGAGTTGTGCATGGGTTGTTGAGAAAGAGAGAAATAATCATGCAAATAAGGCCTGAATATGACATTAAATAAAACTAACTGTAAGTAGCCTACTACAAAGCCCAGATTCCCTAAAATGTGTTTATAAGGCTTTTTAAAGACATATTCACCTTATTCCGGAAGTTGCCGTACGCACCGCCGTCTTCTTTCCGTTGTATTAGTTTACATGGAGCAGACGAGCTCAACAAAAAATAAGTTCAACAATCAAAAAAGCCGTTTTCCGACTGCCCAGGAAATCGGTGCGTTGTTGACTTGTTGTTGCTCGTGTTCATTAAACATTTTACACAAATCAACCAACTTTATGAAACATTTTCCCTCGTTCGTTATTAGCTTTAACGGAGTTCTCGTCAAACGGAAGTGCGTTTACAACAAAAGTGTGCGTATCTGTGGCAAAAAACTGCATTTAAACATTTTAAAAAGCAATGCAATTATTATTATTATTATTGTTAGTGTGTGGTTGATTGTGTCCGCGTGCACGTACCGTCAACACCTGCCTCCCCCAACAAGGTAAACCCCGGGGAAACACTGCACGTGAAAAACGTGGCCCTCGAGCATTAACTCGACACAAGCAGTTAGCAGAAACCAAACCAGAAAAGTTTCATGGTGCCTTCAAGTTATGTTTTTGTTGAAATCGCACATAAAGTTGGTCACTGAAACTTAGAAACTTATAATTGAGGTAATGTCATTTTGGAGTTTACCTTACAGACATTTTGGCTAGCACATGATTTCTGCTACAAGACATGATCAATCTAAGTTTACATTGTTTTAAGATTTGAGGATTTGTGTATCTTGTGTCTTACCTTTTAGCTGCTTGAAACCAAAACGAGCAGAAATCTGTAATCAACTCGCTGACATGTTCCAAAGCACCTTTTTTCTTTTCTTTTGTCTTCTCCTCTTCTTCTTCTTGAGTTATATGGTGTGTGGGCAAACTTTAAAAAGTACATTACCGCCACCTACTGGATCTGTGATCTCCAACAAAACCGTGCACATCCTTCCTTTATAAGTCATTTCCCTTTTACTCCTTTTCTTGTACGATACAGTTCTTCCCCAGTGATATTCTCAACATTTAAGAACTTTCTGGCAGCATCAAGGACCATGACAATCTTCTCAGGGTTTGAATGAAGTCTGGCTGGAGCAATATTGTTATGGCTGGTCATCAACAGACTCTCCTGTCTCACATGGCTAATCTGTCCTTGCATTTTGCTCCTTGGGCCTTGTTTTCTGGGCTACCAATGCTTAGGCGCTATTCTGCCACCTACTGTTGTGGAGTATCAGACAGAGTATCTTACAGTCCTGAAGTTCCAAATTTCCCCATACACTTGTCCACTATTTGGCTAACATGTTGCTTTGCTAAATTAGCCACCTGCTAGCCAAACAGAGGACACATCTGGTTCCTGGGGTGTTTCCCAAAGCATATACCTTTCTTTGCCTCGGTGTGATCATTTTGAGGAGAAAAGGAGCATGGAGCATTTTGGATCAAAGTTTTTTATTTTTTTTTCTTTCTTTTTCCAAACTTTGTTTATTGGGATTATACAGAAACTGTACAAAATTTCAGATACATCACATATGACAAAGGTGAAAAAGTACTTTGCACAATCTATTTTTCTTTACATTAATAAAAAAAACAGAACAAAAACATCACACCAACACTCTCCATTCAAGTTGTGAGAAATACGGTCATCCCATGTTAGAAGTTGATATACATCAAGTGCCCAGATAAAAGTAAAAAAAACTATTCATTAAAATAATAATCGAAGGAGAGAAAAGGAGGACCTCCAAAAGAGAGGAGTGAGGAATTAATCAGGGATAGAAGAAAAATGTATTTGTTGTAGGATCAAAAAAAAAAAATCCCCCAGTTTGTGTGACTGTGGCTCTGCTGCTCGTTCCCTCTGGAGCCCTCTGCACCGGGAGCGGGGGTCGGATGTGGCTACTGGAGCCTGGCTCCTGGGACCCTGGTGGAGGTTTGGTGTGTGCCTCATCTCTCCTCTGGGCCTGGTGTCTGTCTCCTGGGGCAGACGGCTCCTCTGATGAGGCTTTCCCAGCTGGTTCGCCTGTATTCAGCCATTATTTGAATGTATGTGTGTGTGGGTATGTGTTGAAGTTAAATGTGGGATGGTGGGGACAGGGTACTATGTGGGATCAGGGTAATGTTTTTTAATATAAATTGTAAAGCGCTTTGTGTTACAATTTGTGTATGAAAAACAATTTATGAATAAAGTTTTGATTTGATTTGAAGCCTATTCCATTAGCTTCTTTTTGGGATGAGGCAGGAAACTTGCCTTGGATTGGAAGGAAGTGACTTTAGAGGAACTCCCTTCAAAGGCAAAGCAAGGCAAGGTAGGCTTTGAGAAACACTCCTAGTGAGGAAACATGAACCAGTGAGTCCTCACAGCCCAAAGCATCACCATAATTAAGACTCGAAATTCTGAAATAGTTTCTGCTTAAAATCTTGAGTCACAGATACAGTGTGTTCTCAGCCTCCGACCAAAAGCACACGAACGCACAGATTAGATGAACGAGCACCGCCCTTGCAGAGATCTTCCATCCAACCGAAACTAGACCACATGACGCACATGAAAGCAGAATATGCACAATCCAGAATTGCTCATAATGCACCACAGTATTAAAAAAAAATTAGAATAAAAGGAAATGAGAGCCATGTTTTTGAAAGCACATTTGTATTTATTTTTAAGATTTGATTTTCTTCCAGAGCTGCATGGCCAGTTCCTGTCATCGGTTTGTGGACTTCCTGCAGCAGTTCTGCCCCAGTGTAATGACATATAATCAGCCTTCCCACACGCTTCATCTGGTTCATTTCTAATATGAGATTCCTGAGGGTGTTGTTGGGCTAATCCAATGATAAGTTCCCGAGCATTAGTCATTGGTTTCACATTCCTCTGGAGAGCCTGCCTAAACAGTCGGCCATGCTTCTTTATGGACCACAAATCATTCCGTAGACCATTCCACTGGACTGTGTGTGACCAGGGCAAAGCCGAGGCCTCCTAAAACAAATCAAGTACATCACTTTTTACGCACCGACCACGCCTGCCATAAATTAGATATCTGTGTTACAAAAGAGGGGTAAATCACCAAATTGAATTATATTTGGAATACTGCGCAGAGGTCTGACATGGGAAAAAAGTTACAAGATGATGTCAGGGAATAGAACAGGCCATTCCAAAACTGTAGGTTATAGCAGCACTATTTTGGATTGCGCGGCACACTTTTTGGGTTTAACAGACTTCACGGCACACCACTTACTACAAATATCAAATCAGACTATTTAGTTTCAAAATTTGATATATAACTGCCAAATAATGTGTGTGCGATTGTCTGGTTCTTTAATTTTGGTAATAATGATGGTTTTGCGTTCTTTTTTGTTGCTCAGGACAATCCAAAAATACGCATTTGTGAATCAGTTAAATCACTTTTTTCAAGGCACACCTGGCAAAATCTCAATGTATACTGTATTCCCCGGCACAATCAAGGGGTTATAGGCTGTGATGTAAACACGATCATGGCAGTGGGACGGCAAATACACCATTGTAAGGAGACCAAAATAATATTGCCATGTGATATCAAGCAATATACCAAATCATGCCAGAGAAGAAATGACAGATACAAATAAATTGAGAGAGATTTTGAAATTAAAGTGATATTTTTGTACACGGTGTGAAAGGATGAGTCAAAACTGTCAAGGACTGATTCAAATTGAAGTGAACGTAATATTGTAGAATTAATTGAAGAGGATTTGTGTAAAGAATTGTCAAGGTAATGTTAAACAAACAAAGTCTAAAAGGATTTATGCTGCTCATCCGAACCATCAGTGCTCATGTCTCACAGGTTTTGGCACAGCTTCAGAGAAAAGAAATGCATTTTATTCTGAGAAAAAGTGAACACGCTGAAAACACTGTGACCATTTGATCATTAAAAAAAAGTGGTTTTAGAACAATTAGGATTTTCTGATTCTGAAAAAGCTTTCACTAAATGAGCAGTTAAATTGGAGCATTTTTATTTTTTAAATAATTGTTCAAGTCTGTTGAGGTCTTTTTAAGGCACGCAAAATTGTCTATTCTTTTTAAAGAAAAGTATTTCTGTGCTAATTCATTTAAATGTAAAAAAGTATTTTGTCAGCCTGGACATCAAAAAGACCGTTACAGTTTCAGACTGAACAACTTTGGTCTGCTGCTCATTTGGCCACAGCTGCCCTGGGGCACTGTGAGGATGTGGTTGCCAAACTGAACCTGTTATATGATGTTATATGACAGGGCTGCACAATTAATCAAAATCGAATCAAAATCGCAATTTGAATGGACACAATTAGCAAATCGCAAAGGCTGCAATTTTTGAAGTGCAATAATTTCATACACAACAACAACAAACCTGTTTAATTCTGGATAAAAACAGCCAACCCCGTTTTGATTTGTTAAAAAATGTTCTAAAACAAGCGACAAAAACACAACTAAAAGCGACAAAAAAGCATCAAAAACGTGATTAAAAAGAGTGACAAAAACAACACTAAAAGCAACAAAACTGCAATAATTAATGACAAAACTGCAACAAAAAGTGACAAAAATGCTACAAACAGTAACAAAAACATGAGTAAATGACAAAAACAACACTAAAAGTGACAAAAACGCAACTAAAAGAGACAAAAGCAAGACTATGGGACAAAAACAGCACTAAAAGCGACAAAACGCAACCGAAAGCGACAAAAACACGTCTACAAGTGACAAAAACAACACTAAAAGCGACAAAAACACAAGCACACAACACAACACAAACAGAAACACAAGATTCTTTAATTAGTTAATCAGTTCATATTTCAGTCAGTTTTTTGAATTCTCCTGGTTGTGTTTAAAATGTGAACTTTGAACAGAATTCTATTACTATAAAACATTAATTGCAAATCTAATCACAATACTGGTCAGAATTTATTTATTTAATGTTTACTTACATAACCATTTTTGTTACCATATGGTTCAGAGTCAGTCTGAACAAACAGGATGGAAAAAGTACACACACAAAAAAAAAATGGACATGAATCTTGTGAATTCCATCAAAATCAGTTCACATTTGCGAAACATCAAATCAAAAAACCTGCTTTGCATTTCCACTTTTTCCCAAAACTGACACATACGACATTCTTTCTTAAGAGGATTCAACATGGAATTCATTGTTAGACGGATCCGAGACAACACTGGCAGAGGATCCGCGACGTGTTCATCGTGTTGTCATGCGAACTGTATCATCGCATGGCACTTCCTCAGTTAATATTTGGCTTTGCTTTTCGCGGAAAAGTTGAGACGAAATCAACTCACCTGGTTTTAATGCCGCTCCTCGTCCTTTCATGTCCGTTCCGTTCAGAAATCTGTTGTCCATGTGGCACTTTCTGGTCCGATCATCCTTCCATTTCATGCCAGAATTGACATTTGAAGCAGAAATCAGTATATTACGAATTAAAAAGTCACACAGAAATAGTTAAAACTGTTAAATTAGCGCAATTGAAGCGTCGCATATCCTCGGTTGACCTTTTCCAATGTTCTGTTTTATCTTCACATTGATGTAATAACTGCGAACAGAAAAGCGGTCACTAATGCTCTGAATAAAGTGTATTTTTGAGATCACAATGGATTCCGAGCACGTAGGTCCACGAGCACACGCCCTGCACAGCGCCGCGGGACTGGAGACGTGCCATTGTTCTCGTATGTTTAGTTTTGAGAGACAGACTTCTGGGTTCGATTGCACCGCTTTGCTCTCGGCGATGACTGATGGGGTTCGGACAAAAGTATGATTACGGGCTCGCGCTGTGTCACGTAGCTGCAGCGGTGGAACGTAACAAAGCACTGAGCGTAAGTAGCATTTTGAGCTGATCTGTGTGATACTTTATTTTTACTGCGGATATGTTTTACTTTTCGCTGCATTTGAGAGCAGGGATCTGTGCTTTCTGCTCTGTTCAATTTTTGAGCTGGGCTGGAAAGCAGAAAGTACTTTTTATATGTTTGAGGAGATGTTTTGTTATATGTTCATAGTGACATTCTGCTGAAAGGTTTGGAGTTCAAAAATGAACCATAAAAACCACAAAATTAACTGGAACGATTAAGATGTTTATTGGAATTGCTGCTGTTGACCAAAACTCGTGCACAATTCTTTATCAGAACACTTGAACAGTTCTCAAAATCTGTCCGGAAAATGTCCACTTTTTACTCTTAGAAATAAGAAAATGCAAATAATACTAACAAAAGTACACTTTCATTGTATATTCCATTTCATTGCATTTGACCCATCCTTCATAGCCAATGGAGAAACTTCAGCAGATTGCGAGAAAGTGTCTTGGTCAAAAGAAGTCAGCAAGAAGATTAGCCTAGATTTGTATTTTAGGGCTCAACCGAAATATGAAAAGTGGAAAATTGACATAAAACATTGCCATTTCAATTCATTGTCAGTGGTCCTTGGTAGAAAATGTTACAATGGTCATCTGGACGATCTTTTCGAAATCAAGATGTTTTGACTTCCATCCGAAAGTCATTTTCAATCTGAAGGCAATAGTCTGAGAAGCTTTTTTTCTTTTTTTTTGTGTTGCATACTCATAATATTTATACATAATATTTTATGAGAATAATTCTGATATTCAAGTATGCTGTTCGTGCTTGAATTTCATTTTTAAAAACATTCTATTTATAAGCCATAGCTGTCTTCTGGTGTGATATGACAGTTATTGTAACAGACAAATCAAAACCTATCAAAACAACAACAAAATGTGACACTGAGCACAACTTGATTTGTTGCTCATTCGACATGAAGGCAGCACGAGACCTGAAAATGTGTCGGTCCAAATCCCTCAGTTCTGAGCATCAGGGAGAAGGAAAGAGCAGGAACACAGATCTTTCACCGGTTGTTTTAGTGGAAGTGACCCTTGAGCAAGGCAATTAACACCGGGTCACTAGTTCAAACACTGAGAACAGCAGAGGGTCCAGCCAATCAGCAGGGAATTTCACTCACAACTGCACTATACAAAAAATGAATGTAGAAATTGTATGTGGGAAACAAAAGTGAAATTTCTTTATCTCAATTATTTTGCAATTATTGTTTTACTATTGCTTCAAGAAAAGAGAACACTGACATGCTGCATGATGTAGAGATATGGCTGTTTTTTTTAGGGCGAATTCCATAGACATAAAAAATAATGGACAGACTGTCGTCACTCCGCCCCATTCATGAAAATGCGGCTCAGTCATGGAGAATTCAAAATGGCCGCGGGTTAGCCCCCACCACTCCCCCCTCGGTGGGGAGGCGGGGAGAGGGCGACTTTGGGGCGGCCTTTTGAGTGAATGGCTGTGTCCTGACATTTCCGGCGCGTAAAGCCCGCCTTCTGCAAGAACTTTAAAAAATCACAGCGGTTAAACCAGCCTGGTTCAAAAAAATTCACCCCCCTCAGCGTTGTCACAGAGCCGTGAGCTAACGTTTGAGACCAAAGCCGTACTTTGAGCCAGGCTCTAAAGTAGGTTTTGAAACGTCTAACTCCCCATTGACTTGCATTGAATAATTCTACTTCCGCAGCCAGCCCCTAGCGGTCAGCAGCAGATTGCAAACATGGCAGCCTGCAGTCGGCGGCTCAATTTGAGCGCGGTAGCCTCGCCCACTGGCGAATTCTTATCCAAGCCTTTAAATGACTTTCTATAGTTGTGTTTTAAGTTTGTACTAACACCTTTAAAATCGATGGTTATTTGGTGGCGATGTTTAATTGTACTCTCTAGCTAATGAGTCTAATAGGTTTTTCACCATGTCATGTTTTCATCTAGAGATAAGCCAGTGTAAGAAGTGCCAAAATTGCACAAATTTGGGACATTTCAATCTGTAAAATGGACAGAACCAGTTCTACATTTATTGGTTCATTTTGTACACAATTAGTCACAAAACAAATATACTTATACTATACTATATATACATACTTATTTGGTTTTTGAGTGAACAAGATCTGACTGGAAATTGGCCTGAAAATTCAAATTCAAATTTTTTTTTTCTCGATAATTCAGGCTTCGAATTAGATATATATATTTTTTAATCCTTCTGTGTACGTTCCATCAAAATCTACAGTACAAGACTGTAAAGTTTGGTGTGTGTTGTGTTACATTAAGAGTTGATCTTTATGCCTCTGTGAGAAAAAAAATGCATTTAAGTAGTTTAAGTTACAATGTCCCAGAGAAATTTATGGATGAAGTGGCTTCAATGAAATATTAAAACATTTTCAGGGTTAGATTTGTTTGTTTGCAGTTTCCACATAAAAGCCAATTAGCTGAAAGAGCAAACCAACCAACCAAAAAAAAAAAAAATCTTTAAAAAATAATTATTCTTTTGCCTGTTGTGTCTCACCTTAAATACATAAGTGACATCATTGCAACAAAAAAGTGTTACTGTTGTTATAGAAAAGCTGTGAAAGTGTGACTTTTTAATCAGGAAATGCATATTTCAAACGTTGTAAAAAGCCCGTCTGAGCGCTCGCCGGTGGTGTTTAGGAGCGCTGCGGTGGCACTGACTGTTTGCCGGGTGAAATAGAAAATAGAAAATAAAAAACTGTCTGGTAAAATACTGTATCATTCCACACCAGTGTCTAAACCTCACAGCATGGAAGCGCCGCCTTGGCCTGGCTCCTGTTTTGAACCCTCTTACGGCCTCGCACACTGTCATCCCGCGCCGCTATCACTCCCAGCAGCACTCAGCCCCGTTCAGAGCCATAATGCCTCCACGCCGGGCCGTAAATACTCATTGTAACGTGCCTCCGCCTCGTTATTACCGGGCCCTGGTACGCGGCGACACCGGAGATCAGGTTGTCTCGTTTGGCTCGTTAATTCGACGCCTCTCTCGCGGGCCGGACACGTTTGTACAGCTGGTGTTTTGGACGGCGTTCAGGCCCCGGTCTTTGCACATCTGTAGTGACAGCAGACACACAAGAACACGCCAACGGAGCGGCCCGTCTGACAGCACTCCACACCACGGGGCCGCCGGGTCGAGGTGTACGCGGACCTCGAGCAGGATGTGAGCCTACAGGTGGTCAAGGGCTGCAAGTGGGAGAATTCGCTGATTGTTATTGTAATCGAAGGCCCACTGCAAAGCTCTTTTTACTTCAGAAATGTATATCTGGACAAGTTGAAATTACTTTGATTGCTTCTATTAACAATGATCTCAGTTGAATAGTGTAGAAAATCTCCTATTTTCTGGCTCCGTTACCTTAGCACAGCATATTGAGTATTAGTTTGATTTGTTATTCTCTTATCTCTTTGATTTACCTTTCGGAGCCTCTTGCGTGTTCAAAACTGAGAGAGGAAGAAATGAATCAAACAGACCTTTCACTATCAGCTAATAACACATACCAGCAGAGGAAGAACACGGAAATCAGTAGCTTTGATCCAAAAGGTTTATTCCCTAAGTTTACAATCTAATACAGTTCTGGCACCTACTATGCCATTATTGAAAGCTACGTTCCGAGTCTGCTTCCCCTGAAAACGCGCGCCCCAACATAGCAGGTTGCCAGTATTTAACACACAATACAAAGTTGCAAAAAATGTACAGCGCGCTGTGATTGGTCCAGCACCCATCCGACTCCCTCATCCTGAGTTTCTCTCGTTATCTCCAGCTCTGCATTTTTCCTTTGGTCAACAGAAAGTATCTGTGTGGGAGGTGTGAGACCAGCAGTCCTGTTTGACTGTCTCTGAAGTTGTTTACTGGAGTGTGACCTGGGCTTAAGAAACAGAGGGTTGTGCACAAAACAACACAATATACTTCTGACTCCTTCATTCATCATTATGACAATACACTTGTGAATAAACTCATATTAATATAAAAGATGAAATGTTGAACTCTTCAGTTCCCCCTTCTGAGGTCGAAAGACCTCATCAAAATATTAAGCAAAACAGCATATATGCAGAGACCTCATTAAAATATTAAACAAAACAAAACGAATACAAAATCCTTATTCATCAATGAAATCCACCCCACATGTACCATTACCACAGCCGTCTTCCTCATCAAACCACTCGAGTGCTCTCCTGGCCTTCAGGGCATAATCATCCTCACTCACATCGTCGCTCCCTTCAGGCATCTCTCTCAAGCCCACCTCTGGAGCCCCAGGGTGGCTATGGGCACCGATAAAATATATTCCTCCAGAGAGTGAGGTCATTGCCTTAGAAATCATACTCCTGAAAAGTGGAATAACACAACAAAAACAAACAACACACAACAGCAAAATAACACCAACAAAAATAGCCAACTTCTGAAGCACATTGAAGCTGTTAGTTGATTTCTGAAATGTGACATGCCTGCAAATTGCAATCTCTGTTCCGTTGTCCGATTAGTGGCTTTGGTCCAATTTACAGGCATGACCCATTCCTTCCATTTGGAATACTTGCTAAATGAATTACAGCCTGGGAGCGAAAAATTTAAACCTGACCAAAGTGGTTGTCCTAATAGGCACACTGTCTCTTCAACTGATACTGGCAGTGGGACCGATTGAGGGGTTTCACCGGAGTGGTGCGGTCTAAAAGCGCACACCCAGCAAGGAGTTGTTATGTTTATTTTGTTTGCTGTATAATGGGCCAATTTCAACCATTTGTTACCATGGGGTTCATGTCCTTCTACTAGTGAACGTCGCCTCCTGGGTCCATGTCCTTCTGAGGGAATAGGCACAGTCACATTAGTTAAATCATAGAACATCACATTAGAACAATTGTTACCTTGTTTTTCTTGATTCTCGAAGGTCTGCTTTAGCATTGTCTGTACATTGTTTTATCCAATCTAAAACCTGTTGGGTGTGGCCTAGTGCCTTCGCCTTTACCAGTAGAGTGCCTTCATGATCACAGTATATGGCCACACTTTGCTTTTTCATGTTATCTTTACAAGTTTTATATAGTACTTCCCGCAGCGACTCCACTGGATGATCCTGAACCAACCCTGCACATTTATCTATGTTATCCAATTGCATCAACAAAGGACAGCCTATGGAGGCGCAGATAAACACAAGAGCCCACACCCACTTAGGTAACGTCATAGGTCCTGGCTGTCTTAGCCAAGCAGAGAAGCTGTTAATGTAGCTTGAATGAGTCATGTCCTTATCTTGGTTCTTCCGTTGTGCCTGTTTGTTCGTCTGGTCCCCCTTCAGTGGGGCTCTCAGACCCACTTTTGTCATAGTGAGGTTTAATGTGAGACCAGTGGTACCACTTGTCACTCCCCTCGACCTGTAAGGCGTGTGCTGTCCTAAAAGTCACTTTGTAGGGTCCCTTGTAGCGAGGTTCCGTCCAGGAATTCCTGACCCCTTGTTTGATGTACACCAGATCTGGAAGGCCAAAAGTGTGGTCATACAAGACTGCGGCAGCTCTATGTGAGGGCAACATGCCAGTCAGTGTCTTAGTTATAGATTGGAGAGCTTCAAAGTATGGTTTGTATTGGAAAAAACTCAGTACTTCGGGCAGTGGTGGTGACCTGGCCGCCGCCAGGGAACCTGGCATGGCCCTGCCATAAACTAATTCGAATGGGGTGAAGCCGTGTCTATGATTGACCGTGGTTCTCATGCACAAAAGTGCATTAGGCAGCAATTGTAACCAGTTCCTTTCATTGTCATGTATCATTTTAGCAAGAATTTGTTTCAGTGTGCGGTGAGCACGTTCAACTTTGGAGTTGCCTTCGGGTGATATACAGAAGCAAAAGTTTTGTGAATGCCCAGTAGGTAACACACCTTTTTCACGTCCTTTGCAGTAAAGTGTGTCCCAGAATCAGAATGAATTTCAGTAGGGACTCCCCAGCGGGGAATCCATTCTGTGACCAGTGTTTTAATAACCATTTCTGCAGTCTCTCTGGCACAAGGATAGAATTCAGGCCAACCTGAGAAGGAGTCGACAATCGAAAACACGTATCTCTTACCATTCACCGGGTGTCTCATGTCGGTGAAGTCTATTTGCAGAATGTCCCCTGGGTATCTACCTACCTTTGTGTGTCCCAGCTCCCTGAGACTGTGAGGATGTGGATTATACAATGCACAAGTCCGACAAGTGCGGACAAAGTTCCTACAGATGGCAGTTGGGGAGGGGTGGTAGAAATTCTCCTTTAGAATGTTGGTCATGGCAGCTGGGCTAAGATGGGAGGGCCCATGTATCTCTGCCAATGCCTCTTGGACCACCGCCGGAATCAAGTAAGGGAAACCTGTTGGTCCGCGATAAATGCCATCCTCATATAAGTCTGCATCTTTGTTTTGTCCCCAAAAGTGTGAGTCCATTGATTTTTGAGCCTGTAATAATGTCTCCGTCACCTGCAGACACTGTGTGTCACAATTCCACGGTCTGTCAGTCCAATATGAGTCCAAATGTAGTTGCAAAGAGTGAGCCTGTCCAGGCGGAAGAGTGTCAAGTAATGCCTGCAGAGAGTGCCAGACAATTTCTGGCATCCAGAGTAAACCTGACTCGGTCCTAATAAGATCATGTTCAGTCAGGGTAGCAATTTTTGCCCATACATCATGTGTCAATACAGGGCGGTAGTTCTGGATGAGATGGACCAAAGCCAAGGCATCAGTGTGTGCATGTCCAGGCGGCAGAAAGCTTCCAGCCTGTTTGGCTGCAATATCGGCTGCATTATTCCCCAAAGCTGTGATTGAGGTCGCTTTAGAGTGGCCAGGAACTTTAACAACTGCCACAGCAGTTGGCAAGAGCAAAGAGTTAGATAGTAACTCACACATGTCCCTGTGGGCCACCGGCGTGCCTTTAGCTGTGAGGAAGCCATTCCTTCTCCAAGTTGGTAAATCTCTGTGGATAAGACCACAAGCATAGGCGGAGTCCGTATAAATTGTGACTCTGTGTCCCTTGGCCTGAAGGAAGGCCATATGTATGGCCATAAGTTCTGCATATTGAGCGGAGGCCGATTCAGGGCCCCAAGTGGCCAAGGTTGGTATCGTTTTTGAATCAAGAAATTCCACCACAGCTGCCGATGCCTGTAGTGTTCCATCCATTGCTCTATGACAATGTCCATCTGTAAAGAACAATCTGGAGTCTGGAATAGGTTTGTCAAACAGGTCATCCCTAAGCTGAGTTTCAGCTTTCGAGAAAACCTCGCACTGATGCAGAGTCCCTGAAACAGTCAAGCCTTGTGAGGAGTTGGCTGTGTCGTCGGGCACAAAAGTAAGATTGGGTGCCTGCAGTTCACTGGACAGTTTCAACTGACGACTTGAGGTCAGAGCAAAAGAGTTAGACAGAACGTAGGAAACCACAGAATGGTTGGTGTAGATAATGAGGGAATGCCCCATGACCACATGAGCCACCTTAAGAAGTTGTGAGAGGGTGGTGGCAAACAATGCACAGTGGGTTGACTTAGAAGCCACCGGGTCCAACAATGTGGACACATAAAGAATGATAGATCTGTGTCCCGAGCTGGCTTTTTGCCAAAGAATGCCATGTCCTGAATGTGCAGTCAAAGAGGTATCAAAATGGAAAGGTTTTGTGTAGTCTGGAATGGCTAAGTCGGCACAAGTGGCTAGTGCTTGTTTTAGTTCAGTAAAAGCTAAATCTGCCTCCCAAGCGCCCAATTTAGCCGTGCTTGTAACTCTCTCACTCCCGCTTCCCTGATCATGGCCCTCAACGGCCGCCGTCTTCCCAGTGTAATCAGGTACATGGTACCTGGAATAGTTAGCAAGTCCTAAAAATGAGAGCATGTCTTTAACTGTTTCTGGCCTTGGTGCCTGTAAGATAGATTGTTTCTGATTTGGGGTCGGCTTAACAAAACCTGCTGTAATTATTTGACCTAGAAAGAGAACCTGTGGTCTGCAACACTGTAGTTTCTTTTTAGACACCTTGAACCCATGCTCACACAACCTGGCTAACACCCTGTGGGTCATCTCGAGACAGTCTGTGGCACTTACAGAGCCAATTAAGATGTCATCAACATACTGAACGATGGCAGAGCCAGGCAACACTGGTGTGTCTTTGAGACATTCTTTCAGAATTTGGTTAAAAATGCCGGGAGCATTTTTATGCCCTTGTGGCAGCACCTTGTACTGTAATTTCACTCCTCTATGTGTGAATGCAAACTGATATCTACACTCAGGGGCCAAGGGGATCGTAAAGAAGGCATGTTTGAGATCAATCACTGTGTAGTATGTCATGTCTGGTGTTAACACAGATAAGCATTTGTGTGGGTCTGGAACTGGCAGCAAAGGAGTCGTGGTCACGTCATTTACTTTCCTTAAGTCATGCGCCATCCTATATGTACTGTCAGGTTTTGGTACTGGATTAAGCGGGGTGTTCCAACTGGAATTAGACATCTCCAACACTCCCGCGTTCCAGAGGTCAGTGAGGGCCTCATCAACTCCCCTCACCTGTGCCTGATTTTTAAGTGGTCTCTGAGGTACATAAACATGTGCATCCTTGGTAACTTCCAATTTGACAGGTTTAATAGTTCGACACTTGCCAATGTCCGCTGGTCCCTGTGACCACAGAGAATCTGGAAATTTAGAAAGCATTTCTCCTGCCCCGTCATGATCCGTAAGTTCCCTGCCATGTGTCCTTGTGATGAGTTCCTCTTCTGCCAAAATTATGTCTGTAGTTTTACCAGTTACTACCTTATAAGCCTGATGTGTTCTGCTAAATCTCACGTTTGACAGAGGTGTCTGCTCCCAATCCGGAGCAGAATTCAAAATATGTGTCAGTGGTCCCATTTCCCTTGCCTCATGGCGGACCGAGGAGCAACGACACATGTGGGTCAGACAGAGAGTCCCTTTTGTAGTATGGTTCTAATTCCTTTGGTAAAATAACCGGCGCCACAACTCCTGTCTCATGGACATAGAAGTGTGTAGTCTCAATTTTGTACTTGTTGCCATCAACATTCTCATTGAATTCTATCTGGTAGCTCATGTCGTTATATCTGTCATAGAAGAGGGTCACATGTAGTGGATCTGCTGGAGGGGAGTAGGGATAGAGCATGGAAAACCATGGCTTCCACTGTAACATTTTTGCATAAAGTCCCTTCATTTCCAGTGAATCTGGTTGCAGAAGTCCCCAATAAATAGAGACACAAGCATCCGGTCCCTCGGTGTGGCCAAATATAATCCAGCACGATAGTTGGGTGTGCACTGCACGGCATGTCCATCAGGCCATGTGACAGTCATTTGTTCAGGTTCGCAGTGTATGATGGCTCCTGTCGCTTGCAAAATGTCTCTGCCCAACAAACTGACCGGCGTTTTGGGTGAATGAATTAACGAGGTTTTGAGCTGTTGTCCAGCAATTTTCATAGTCAGTGGTTTTGTCAAACGTAGAGGTGTGGGTTTACCCGTGAGCCCCGCCAAGTTGATGCATTTGTCACTTAATTCCCCAGGTCGCACGCTCCTCAGGGTTGAATGAGTCGCACCCGTGTCGACCAGCATCATTAAAGTGTTCCCACTCACCTCCACAGGAATAAACGGCTCAGGAGTGGGCTGGGACTCACTGGGCACCCCTAATCCTGATATCCATCATAATTGTAGTTTCCAGTAACAGGGTACTGCGTGTACGCCTGCTCCTCCCATGGAGGTGGGGCACCACGTCCCCGTCCTCGTGGGGGTTGTCCCCTCATCTGGGGCCCTCCACCACGGGCTCCCCTCTGGTTGGGACAGTCTCTTCTCCAGTGTTCGAGACTTCCACAATTGAAGCATCCATCTCCTCTTTGTTGGCTTTGTACATATCTGTATTGACCCTGGTTACCATAGCCTCTCCCAGCTCCCCTTTGTCCACCTCCTCTTCCTCTAGCATTACCCCTAAACCCCCCATTTCCGTGGGCGTGTACATGAATGTGGGTCTGATCGAATGCATGTGGTGGTCGTGGGGGCCCGTAGGCCTGAGGTTGGGTTGCGTATAACACGCTTGCTGGTGCTGGGGCAATGTTTGTATCAGTTTGTGAGTCAGGGGTTGTGGCCACCATCTGCTTTACAGCTTTTAGTTCCTTTTTGGCGTTTGTTGCCTGCTGTTTAGCTTGATTTACCTGCATTTTTAAAAGTTCTTCTTGTAGTTTCTCTGTGCTCTCTCTCTGTTCTCTATGTTTTTTATTAAAAATGTCTGCGTGATGTCTAAAATATGTGAGGAACATATCAGGATTCGCTGTCAGGCCAGGAGTGCCCTGCATGTTTTCATTTAACTGTTTGGGCAAGGCTTCCAAAACGCCTTGTAGGAAGAGGCAGGTCGTTTGAGGTGTGCGGTAAGGATGTGCATGCATGGAATTGGCATAAGCCTGAACACACTCTTCCATAAATTTATTTGGGCAGGCACCTGGCTGAAAAGGAGTCAATGTGGGCGGTTTAGGCTGTGGTGCTGGATATAATGCCTCAATGTGTGCCAGAAGTGCTTCTGCTAATGGGTCAAAAGGTTCATGTACTGGTAAATTAGTAAGGGCTGTGTCTCTTAGAATTCCAGTAACCACATGTGCTGGAGCACATTCTGCCAGAAGACCCTTAATGTCCCCTACTGCCAATGTGTACGTCTGTGTAGCCGCTTTGACTGCCTGAAACCAGGCTCTTCCACCTTGTTGGAGTGGGGGTATTTTACTTTTGAGTAGGGCCAGCTCTGCACATCCCAGCGGTTGATATGCTAAAGGGAAAACTCCGCCCTCTCCCGGCGTCCCTGTTTGCACCAGCGGATAATTACTATAGAATTCTGGCTTCTTTTTCTGTGGCAGGCAAGAGGCCAACCTTGCCTGTGTTTCTATGTCTTTATCTTTACTTTTAATTCTTTGCCTAGCTCCTTTAAACGGTGGAGTATTCTTCCTGTGTCTCATCGTCCTCTTTTTAGCTTTTTGTATTTTTGCTCTACTATGTATCTTTCTCTAGAGAGCTGTAGTAATTTTTCTTTGCTTCATAGTCTTCAGCATTAGTTTCCTCCTCACTGTCATCATAACAATATTGTAGGCCAAGCTTGAGGTTTGTTTGGGGCGGCCACCGGCTTGTCCTCTTTCAGAGCCTTCAGCCTTTCCAATAGGGCCTGTGAGTCTTTCTCCCTAGCTTGTGTCTGCTCTTGTTGTTGTATTTTTAAATCTGCCATTAAATGTTCTGGAGCTCAATTGTTTTTCCTTGTGTTTTTACTGCTTCATTCAACAGCTGGTCTTTAGCTTCTTGTAGTTTGGTAATGGTCTGTTGAACAGCGGTTGCTTTCAGTATTTGTTGGGTCATGTCATCATTCTCCGGGTTCTCTGGGGGGTTTCGATTAATTATTTTATTTAATGTGCCTTTTTCCACCCTCGTAAGCGGGGTACTCGGTTGAACATCTACATCCAATAATCCATGTAGGCTTAATTGCGGGTACACTCCACCAGATGGTGGTGTTGCCCCGTTGTCTTCGTATGGGGGCGGGGATTGCTGTGCGGGTGGAGCCGAAGGCATCGGCCCTTCTGCCTTGGCTCCTCCTACGTGTTGGGCTGAAAATCCTTCTTTCTATCGTCCACTTCGCCACTGCTGCTTCGCATGTCCGCTTTGCATGTTTTCTCATTTTTTCCAACTTACCTCGAGTGGCACGCGCTTCCTTAATCTCAGTGGCGCCCGCGCTCCTGTTTTTACACACACTTTCCGCATTCTGCATTTCCATTGCGCAGATCTCATCCCCCGCCGTTAAAACCTGACAGAGCAGGCTCAGATCAATCTTCTGAAAAGGGTCCTTGCCCTGTTTCTGAAACATCTGTACACACGCTTTCTGAGCATTTCCAAGTTGCTTCCCTGCCCAACCATCCGGGATTTTGGCCTCTTTCCAAATGTTTTTCACCCACTCTTCACAATTATTTTTAGCCATAGTTGTATTTCCTTATTTTCAAGCCTTAATATACTATAATCTCCGTTTATCATATACTTACTCTCCGTTTATCGTTCCCACTTCTTCTTTAATGCATTCACTCATAGAATTTTTTTTTTTTTTTTTTTTTAACTGAACGTTTTAACAGAATTTGCTCCAATTCGCATTTAAAGCTCTGCTTAATTAAATCGAAAGTGCCTCTAACTCACGCGCCTTTGTACTAATTTTCTTCAGACTCTCTACGCGCTTTGAGCCTTATAAGAGTTTTCTGACAGCCCCCAAGTCTGTCAACGCTTCACTCAACAACGCTATATTTCAAGAGTTTTCTGACAGCCCCCAAGTCTGTCAGCGCTTTACTCAACAACGCTATATTTCAAGAGTTTTCTGACAGTCCCTAAGTCTGTCAGCGCTTTACTCAACAACGCTTATATTTCAAGAGTTTTCTGACAGTCCCTAAGTCTGTCAGCGCTTTACTCAACAACGCTATATTTCAAGAGTTTTCTGACAGCCCCAAGTCTGTCAACGCTTCACTCAACAACGCTTTATTTCAGTCTCACGCGTCCGTATCCTTGGGAAGTCCTACCTACGTCCCGGAGGGTTTTAGAGGGTCGCCGCCCCACGTGTAGTCCTTTTAAATAACCGCTTTAGGTCCTACCTACGCCCCCGGAGGGTTTTAGAGGGTCGCCCCACGTGTAGTCCTTTAAATAACGTGTCCCTATTTCCTTCCACCATCAATTTACAGATTTTAACCGGTCACCGCCTCTCCCAAAAATACTATATATCTAAAATTTGGAAAAATCAGCCAATAGACATACTTTGACACTCTCAATGGAAGTGAATCAAAAGTTGTCTTACCTTAATCTATGTGTGGGCCCAGGGAGTTGCCGATATCCAAGCCGTGGAAGACTGGCATGTCTCACGCAACGCTTTTTGTTTACGGGGACAGGTCCGACGCCGCGTTCCTGTCCACGCTGTTGTTCCATGGCTCCCCCTTCAGCACGTCGACGGGTCACCAATTGTAGAAAATCTCCTATTTTCTGGCTCCGTTACCTTAGCACAGCATATTGAGTATTAGTTTGATTTGTTATTCTCTTATCTCTTTGATTTACCTTTCGGAGCCTCTTGCGTGTTCAAAACTGAGAGAGGAAGAAATGAATCAAACAGACCTTTCACTATCAGCTAATAACACATACCAGCAGAGGAAGAACACGGAAATCAGTAGCTTTGATCCAAAAGGTTTATTCCCTAAGTTTACAATCTAATACAGTTCTGGCACCTACTATGCCATTATTGAAAGCTACGTTCCGAGTCTGCTTCCCCTGAAAACGCGCGCCCCAACATAGCAGGTTGCCAGTATTTAACACACAATACAAAGTTGCAAAAAATGTACAGCGCGCTGTGATTGGTCCAGCACCCATCCGACTCCCTCATCCTGAGTTTCTCTCGTTATCTCCAGCTCTGCATTTTTCCTTTGGTCAACAGAAAGTATCTGTGTGGGAGGTGTGAGACCAGCAGTCCTGTTTGACTGTCTCTGAAGTTGTTTACTGGAGTGTGACCTGGGCTTAAGAAACAGAGGGTTGTGCACAAAACAACACAATATACTTCTGACTCCTTCATTCATCATTATGACAATACACTTGTGAATAAACTCATATTAATATAAAAGATGAAATGTTGAACTCTTCAAATAGTTTACAAGTAAAATTGTCTACCAACGGAACAAGAACATCAATCTTAATTTGAGCGAGTGTAACAATCATAGTGTAACGAGATAATTAAATGTTGTTCAATTGTAAGATGTTAGGCTTGTTTAAGATAAGCTATCCTGCAGATCTGATGGGTGTTGGTGTACGTTCTTAGACTCTTAGATTTGTGTCCGACCCTGACTCGCTCTGATGTCACGAGTCGAGCGCTGCATTTCGTCTGGACTGACAGTGGCCCCGCGATGACGATGAACACACAGGTGATTGGCCTGAGTTCTGTTGGGATCAGAACCTTCTCAGTCGCCTCCTCCTCCCGTTTAATCAAAGCAGCGTTCTACTTTGGATGTGGACAAATGCCTCGTGTGTGAGATCATGCAAGTCTAACGTAGATGTTTATTAAAGACGACATGAAACATACATCTCCGTGCGTGATCTGAGGCAGACCCTGCAGTCGTCGGCTCATAACTATCGCTCATCATGCAGTTTAACTATAAGCCTAACGTAATGTTTTATACAGATAGTAGCATTAAATTGTTCTTTCCCTATGGAGCAGAAGATGTCACCAGGCCAAGTTACAGGTCACATCTGTGAAGAGGCGATCCCGCTCACAGTAAGAACTTACAGAAGAATATATACATATATGTTTGTTTGCTTTTTTAGTACTTTTAGCAAGATTTATACGTTTAATGCCAGACTGCGGAACATTCCAGGCAAAGCAATAGCATTTCCATGAAGACAAGCAGTTGGCGGACCCTCCACCAGAGAAATACATACATAGTGCACCTTGAACTAAAATAATACTTTTTTTTTTTAACTTAAAGCAACAAAATACAAGAGGTTTCCCTCTTCCTTCACGATTTTGCACAATTTTGAGATTCACGAGTTAGACGTGGAAGAGGAGTTGCTGCCATAGTAACAGTGAAGGAGACGTTATGCTCACGTACTTAATATTAAACTATGAGAAAAGCATCATTTTTAGCATTTTGTTCATCGTAAACCACAATTTTGATCAACAACGACTTAGTAATAGAAGCAGCCCATCGACATCCTGTTCAGAACTGTAGAAATGCTAAGCCTCGCCTCTTCATAGTGGTATTTCACCGTAACAAGCAGCGAATTTTCTTTATTTTCCCTGTTTTTGTCGTTAAAAAAATACATTTTGGAACATTACGTAATGTTAAATAATCACAACTAAGTACAGGGACATTGCCGGAGATAGAGGATAAGTGAAAACTGGAATTTCCTGAGCATTTGAGCCTCACTCGCAGGACAACACGGGATTACTCGGACATGCATGCAGCGATCAGAATACAACTTTGAACAAACTGACGACGAGGAAGCGCCGCTGTGACAAAAGATTAAAGCTCATTAACGTCGATTCTGCATGATATGTCCCCTTTAAATCCAACCGTCCAACTTTTCCCTTCACCTCCAAGCACGTCCAACACTGCACCGAGTAAACAACTTCATCAGGACTTAAATATCGGGTTACCAGTCGAGCTGTTTGACCTGGGCTCGCTGTGCAGCCGCGATCCCAGCCACATGAAAGTAGCAGGTTCACTCCGGGTCCATAAATCACAAATAAAGGTGTAGTCCCGAGTCTGGAGTCTGGTTCACTTCAGGTGTTCTTAATTAAGTCCACAGTGTCTCCGCTCCGTGCACTCCATTAATCACACAACACACTCTCCATGCTAACGGCCGCTACCTGCAGGAGATCAGCGCGAGCGGAACGTACGGACGAAGTTGGGAATTGCGCTAATTTGGATCGCTTAAGATTAAAGTGTGGTTTATCGTCCCCGTACTGCGGATCTTTAGGTGCATGTCAGGAGCACTCAGCTCGAGGAATTGTTCAGGATTTAGTTGGAGAGGAAAACCCCACTTAATGTGCGGCGAGACTGCAGCTTCAATCAGTGTTTCACATTCGTCGCAAAAACAAGACAGTGTTTCAAATCATGGCCAAAAATATAAGGAAAATATAAATACAGCAGATTAATATTCACTTAATCTCACTTAAAAACGTTTAATTATTTATTTTTTTACGTTCACAAACTTTTTTCCACAAACGCTACAGGAACTGGTCATTCATAACCGTTCCTTCTGTACTTTATAACCTTGAGTTTCGACCAGTGTGCCGGGGAACACTGTGTGCCCTGAGGTTTTGCCATGTTGTGCCTGGGAAAAAAATGTCCATTTTGAGTTAACGGGTTCACAAATGCAGATGTAATTGACTAATTTACCTTTTGGGAGTGTCCCAAGTAACTTCTGCATCGAAACAGAACGCAAAACCATCACTTTTGCCAAATTTGAAAGAGCCAGACAATGGCACAGGCATTATTTGGCTCATTAAAGACCATATTTTTAACGAAATGGTCTGATCTGATAATGTTTTAGTAGTAAGTGCTGTTCTGCGAGATCTTTTAAATCCAAAAAGTGTGCCACAACTCAAAATAAGTTTAAAAACACTGCTTTATAATATAAGTACGGTTTATGTATGACTGAAATTATTAGGTTACAGTTAATTGTTGTTTGTTTTGTGTTTTTGTGAAATTACAGAGTCAGGACTAAACATGGACCGGCCTCCTGCTGGTGCCAGAGTCAGGACAACATGGACCGACCTCCTGCTGGTGCCAGAGTCAGGACTAAACATGGACCGACCTCCTGCTGGTGCCAGAGTCAGGACTAAACATGGACCGGCCTCCTGCTGGTGTCAGAGTCTGGACTAAACATGGACCGGCCTCGTGCTGGTGCCAGAGTCAGGACTAAACATGGACCGACCTCCTGCTGGTGCCTGAGTCAGGACTAAACATGGACCGGCCTCCTGCTGGTGCCAGAGTCAGGACTAAACATGGACCGGCCTCCTGCTGGTGCCAGAGTCAGGACTAAACATGGACCGGCCTCCCGCTGGTGCCAGAGTCAGGACTAAACATGGACCGTCCTCCAGCTGGTGCCAGAGTCAGGACTAAACATGGACCGGCCTCCCGCTGGTGCCAGAGTCAGGACTAAACATGGACCGGCCTCCTGCTGGTGCACCAGCAAGAGGCCGGTCCATGTTTAGTCCTGACTGTGTAGCCTGTCAGCCGGACATGAGCAGTGTGTGTTTACATTGTGCTCTGTGGGAAAAATGCTTTCTGGGCGGCAGAGGATTTTTCACTGCAGTAACAACGGAGGGGCCACTGGGGGCTCCTCACGACAGATTTAAATTAATACAACAGCAACGCAGATAATACTACTGATCCACGGAATACGACTGAAATTATGAAGTCACACTAGAGATTCTGTCATATCTAATTATTAATGCTTGGGCCTTTTAATCAAGAGCTCAACAGCCAAACCTTTGTCAAGAAAAACATGGGGTTTGGAGCAGAGTTTTGACTTTTGAGGAAGAAATTGAGCAGTTTTTGGTGTTAGAAGGCACTGATTTAACGTTGGTCTTGCTTAAGTTCATAAAATCAATATTAAAAGCAATTTTGATTTAGTTTTGACTAACAAACCGATAAAATATAATCAAATAAAAACTTGAGATTGATCAATATGAGGAAAAACATCATGATACTTTGTTTTTTGCCATATCCCAGTCAACTGTTCTGTGTTTGACTGTCGTTTTATATTTTACACTTTTATACACTATTCTATTGTTTTATTCCTAGATTGTTTCCCTGTTTCTTGGAGCTAGAGTTTGTACATTTCCACCGCTAACTTTTCTCGGAATGCTTTATCTTATTTCTGACGCTGTGATTGACACATTTCGGGATGAGAATGTCATGTTTTCTCGATCTTTAACAAATCTCACTCTACAAATCTGTCCGAGCAATTTTCTCCTTCCACTTCATGCGTGCGCGTCAAGGACATTCCTCACCACAGCAGTTAGCGAGAAGTCAGACAGCGGCAGGTTCCAGCGGGCTTCTTGTCTATTACGGAAATTCCCCGGGACAGTGAAGGGGCGAGAGGTCCGGGAGTCTGCCGGTGGCAAAGTGCGAGGGATCAGACCGAGAGCAGCGAGTCCGGAAAGACTGGGGGGACGGCAGGCGCTGACTGATGGAACTGAAGCAGGATTATATGGACACTAGGTTTCTGGAGATGGAGGGAGGGAGGGAGAGGGGGAGGGTCACACTATTCACTTTTGGCCTCGCATGTGGGGCTCCGTCACGCCTCACGTCCCGCAGAGCCGCTGGGGTCCGGCCCTGAGGAGGAGGGGAGCGGGCCCAAACTTTGTTCTAGAAGAGAGGGCAGTGAGAAGGGGGGAGGAAGAGGGGGAGGCGTGCAGGAAGGAGAGGGGGTGAAGAGAGAGAGAAGATCCATATCCAGTTTATTTATACAGCACATTTCTATCTACAACTTTAGGGGAAGTTTCAACAAATATATTTTACCCAAATTTAAGACAAAACAATGAAAAGTCTATCTCTGGTGTTAAATTATGAAATGACTTGAGTTTAAATTTGATTAATTATTCCAGATAATGAAATTAAAGAAGAAGGAATCCGATGTATGAACTACAAAAATAATGAAAAGTATAATATATTTTTTCTGTTAATGTTTTGAATACAATATTAACAAGTAACAGAGAACTTAACATTTGAAGTTATAATTAGGAAACGGGGCGGGATTAAATAATACATCTTCCCATTCCTTTTTGAACGTGTAAACTTTTGTACAGCCTCTTTTATTTTGGTCTGTGCGTTCAATGATATTGTTTGTGACTTATGCTTGCATGTTTGAAATAAATTCATAAATTCAAAATTCACATTTTATAAATAGAACAGTTTCCAAAGTGTTGCATAAAACAAAATCTTCCTTGTCCTAAAACAATAAAACTTGTCAAATCAACGCACTCACAAAAAAAAAAACACAAAAAAACAGTAATAATAAAAAGTGTTAAAAGCCAGAGATTAAAAGTTTTCAATTTCATTCAAAGCTTTAAAAACAAACATTAAAGTCTTAAAATCCAATCTAGAACAAACTGAAAGCCAGTGCAAGGACGCGAAAACTGTATGTGCTGTCGTTTTCTGGTTCCATGCGGTTTTGGATCAACTGTAAGTGGAAAAGTGTGCTTGTTTTTTTGTGCCTTTTTTTTTTTTTCCCGTTTGCTCTTTCACAGGCTTTCATGTGGAACAAACCTGTCCAATCTGCATCCAAAGATGTTTTATTCTTTCATTTAATCCATTTCTCTGGGAAACTGTAACTGTTTTTTTATGCATTTTTCTTCCACAGAGACATAAAGATCAGCCTCTTGATCTTAACAAGATTTTGACAGAAGTACAGAAGGATTTGTTGATGTTTAATTCCAAGCATAAGCCAGCTTTAGTACAATTTTAATGTTTCGTTTTCAGTCAGATCAACTTTACTCAAAAACTAAATTAGATCCCAAAATCACCTCTGTAATAAAAAAAAAACCCAAAAACTGACATGTGCACAAAATGAAGCGAAAAATGTACTAGAAACTATGTAAACTATTGAAATGTCCCATATATGTGCAGTTTTGGCTGTTTTTACACATTGAATGCCTTATTTGTACATGAAAATCTGACATGATTAAACCACAGGAGAAGTTTCAAATCGATTTCTATACATTTCAGATTTGTTCCTTTTCACTAGCAGTGTCTCATCTTAAGGATAAAAGAGAAGGTTTGGGGAGAGGAGAAAAGAAAAGAGAGAGAAGTGGTGCAGGAGGAAGAGGGGGAGAGACAAAAAGGAGAGAGAAGAGAGGAAAGAGATGGAGGAAAGGAGGCACTGAAGAGCGAGGCGAAGGGGGGAAGAAATTAGAGCAAAGAAGTTAGGACTGCAACGATTAATTAATTCAAATAATCATGACTATTAAAATAACCGTAATCCTATTTGGAGAGTCATTATCTGGACAGTACAGACTCTAAAACACATGCTAAAAGACCCGTTATAACAAAGACAGCACTATTATTAAATCAAAATATAGCAGAATAAATAGTTTTCATAAATAATACACTCCCTGTCTATAGAAGGCTTCAGTCAGCTTGTTTCAATCTTTATTTGGTTAAAAAAGTACAGTCGAAATAATGATTTGACTAGAAGCCGACAGCCCTAAAAGAAACGGGGGAGAGTGAGAGAGGGAGGAGGGTGAGGGGGGGGGGGGGTGACGAGGCAGAGCGGCATGTCTGACGGAGCGGGGCAGTTGGCGGCGGGACCCTCCGTGTGGTCGGACCTGGAGCTCTGTTTTCACTGATGGAAAGCCACGGTTGCTACACACCTAAGAAAGCAAATATTAGACTTCAGGGAGATCTTTAGAGCAAAAAGTGGAAAAAAACACAAAGATTCAACGTTCAATTACTTAATAATAGAATGAGGATGAAAGGAGCAACGTGATCTTTATTTAACCCTGGCAAAGTGGTAAGAAAAGAACGGGAATGTCTAATAGTATAATAATAATAATAGAAAGAATAGAAAGAAAATAATAATAGGAAGTGTAATAATGAACAAAACAAGATGTCGTGATGTATAATATAAACAATATAAAGATGACTCTTTTATCATTATGTGTATGAGTGACCTGACAAGCTGAAACGTAATCCAAACTTTGTAAATTCAAAGGAGGTTTTCGTTTAATGCATTTTCCTCTGATTTGCCAAAAAGTAGCTCGTCCACATAAGACTTTAACGCATCTTACAGAAGGATTTGTTGTATCAAATTCTAATCCTGATTGATTTTTTAAAAAATTCAGCCTGTCATATCCATAATCCATAATAATCCATAATATCCAAATTTTTTTGTAACTAAAATGTGTACAAAACCAAGAAATTAAAATAAAATTTTTCAGATTGAAAAGTCCCAAATATGTGCAAAAACCTGTAAGACATTGTAAGATTTTATTCCTATTCACCTGCTGTGTTTTTCTTTCTCATAAATTAGTACATTTTGCTTTTCCCTCCATAAAGTGTATTGTGAAAGCAGAAAAAACAGACTGTCTTCATCTAATAACAAAATATTCTGTCCTTTCAAGCTCAGGAGAGAGCCGTGTGCGTCACTATATGATGCTGAGAGCTGCCGAGGGATAATGCCCCTGCTCCACTTTTGTGTCTGAAAAAGAAAGCTGTTCATGAACAAAATCAGGCATGTAAAAACTAGTGATGAGCTAAAGGATTTGTGACAGCCAGGAACGAGCCTGAAAGCTTTAAATGTCGACTTATTCCACTGCTTGGAAATGAGGTTCTCCAGCTTTAAAGTCTATGACAGGGTCTCTCGTTTTTCTGATTATCACTAAGTTTGGCGGATGACATCAGCGGTAAATATTTATCAGAGTTTTGAAATATAAAAGTTTAACAGAACAAGAAGTATTCCTGCTTTCTAAATCGTAATAATGTCATCAGAACTATTATTGTCTTAGATCTATTGAACAATAGATCTAAGACAATAATAGATCTTAGCCACAGGTGAAACTGGGCAGGGCCAACTATTAAACTAACAAAGGCAGGTCAATTATCAAGTTTCAGGTGACACTAGACAAACAATTTTCCAAACAAAGACAGGCGTGACTCCTCCCTGGGGGCGGGACTCTCACTACTTAGAGTAGCAAATAAGCCCGAGTTCCCATACCAGCTCTCTGATTGACAATGACTTTTCAATAAAAGTCGAAACGTCTCGATCTTCAAACGGCGTCCGGATGACAACCTCTGAACCCCTTTCTACGATGAATCACACCTAGACGAATGAGGGTTTACATCGAAAGATACACGCCATTGAAAATCTTATCAAACACAAAAATAAAAGTTTATTCTTTAGAAACTGGTTTGATAAAGATGTATTGCTAATTTCAGAACGGTTTAGCCCAATGAAATGATTACTGTTGCGCAGACTTTGTGCGTGAATAGAATCTACCAGAGAGAGAATTTGTCATTGTTAAAACCTCATCCCAACAGCAATAACCAACATGTGTCCAGAATCTCATCAGTGCATGGAGCTTTTAATAAACAGCACCAACCTGTTAGACAAAAACTGCAATAATAAACATCTCCGGAACACAATATTTGGACACACATTGGAAAAAAAAGTCACTAATTTAAGCAGCAAATACTGTGTTTTTAACTAAACTAAGACGCAGCTTTCAAAATAATGCACAATATAAACCCCACTAACAAATATTTACAGAGATTCAATAATGACATGGAGATCAATTGCACTTTTTCTACTATACATCCCGAATAATATGATTTTTTTGTGTTTGGATCGAAACGGTTTTGAACAAAAAGCTAAAGAATAAACGATAATTATAAGAAAAAGGGACATCAAACATGCTAATTCTGCTTGGGAAACACTTCCATAAATATAAATGGGCTACGAAACAACCACGACTTTATGCGTTCAATATAAACTCTTTAACTGGAAGCAAAAACACGACACGTGACATCTTTAATGACCATAACATGGACAATGTGCTGACCTGAACTGACAAACATCGGCCCATTCCCTGCAATTCTCATCGCTTTTGCTTTTTGTTTTGTTTTTGTCTTTTGTTTCTCCTCTGTTTATGTCTTTATGATGTATATCTACATTTTCGTTGTATATTTACGTTGATAATGTATGTTTTATTGTAAATTTGTCCAAAAAAAACAACTAAAATTAAAGGCAAATTTTTCCGACAATAATTCAACAAAATATCAGGTTTTAATTCAGATCATAATATTTCAATTTATGTGAATTTTGACCCTTGTTTACCGTATGTTTGCTAGGTAACAGTTGGAATTACCTATACCTAATTTACTGCCCATGTCCAACCAGGAAGTAACATTTTAAACTGTCAAACTGGGCACAAATAGGGCAAAATGTTTAGCAAAATCGTCATAAACACTTCAAGAATGTCAAAAACACAAAGAGAAATCTAGAAAAAAAAACAAAAAAATAGTAACACTTTCCAATCTATGGTGTCAACCATTGGTGTCTGTCAAGTCACTGAAACATTCGGCGGCTTACTTTAATACCAGTGCTTGCCTAATACTTGGAGAGAACGTGTTTACGAGCGTGCTTGGGGGACAAAACAAAAAGCTCTGCGCCTGAATCAAGTTGATTAAACGCACTCCAAGATATTTCGGCGAGCAAACACGACTCCAATATCCGCCCAGGAGCCTTAATGGCGTCTAAATCAAAGATGAAGATTTTTTTTCTTCTTTTTTTCCATCAAGACGACAAACAGAACAAAATCTGCCTGATCAGATTGGAGCCTTCCCCTGCTCCTTCCAACGCATTCATCCCTACAATTCCACCGCACCTTTTTAAAGAGCTGGCTTTTAATGTCACCCGGCGAATGGAAGTGATGAAATGGAGCAATTATGTATCCATTTGTGCTATTCAGGGGAAACCAGGTGTAAAATTTCCAATCTGCGCACCTGCTCTATCCCACCGTTCATTGTAGCGCCTCGCCTGTGTCGCTTCTTAGATGCTAATGCACGCAATACGGACCAAATATGGCACAATAAATCCACTTAGCGTCGACACGTCGCTCCCCGAAACCTGCGTCGATGTATACGTTGGCTAAATTCGATAGGGGAGGCATTCGGGGATCGGAAAAAGCGCTCGGAAATGAAGATTCGGCCTCTAATGCGAGCCGTATAAGAGTAAATTGTTCAAACGACGGTTAATTCGATATGCAGGCGTGTTTAGGAAGATGAGAAAACAAACACTGGAGGAATTTTGGTCCCGGAAATAAGTTGCGTGGTGGATAGCAGAGTCATCTCCCACCAGGCCGGAAGATTAATTTAGATTTTGCAAACAGTTTGTGGGAGTAAATATTCATGAGGCACCTTGAGAAGAGATAAATGACTTTACAAGAGGCTCTGTGAAATTGTATAGTTGTCCGGGAAGATTTCGGCTGAGTTCTGCTAACATTAGCACATGTAAAGGACGTGAACTTAAAAGTGTTTGAGTAGACGACAAAGCTTTGTGGAATGTCTGTTGAGCTCATAATTTTACATCGTTACAGTTTTTCAAAGATTGGTCAATCATTAATATTGAAAACATAAGGAAAAAAAACATCTAGTAGTAAATGAGACATAGTAATAACTTAATGCTATTATCTTTTTCTTCCTTCTTTTCATTTTTTAGTTAATATGGTAATATGGGGTTGTGCAGGTTCTTGTGCTTGTTGGTGCAAATCTGATTGAAAATAAGGTTCCCAACATTTTTTTCTTAAGTTTGAGTGCTCACACTTGTGTACCTGTGTGTGTAATTAGATATCTGATAACTAATCATATTTTCTTATTTCAATGATAGTGATGTCACAAATCTTTAAAAAAAACAAACACTATTAAGGCTGTAAAGTCTTTTTTCCCCTTGTGTAGATGAGCACAGTTTGTGTTTTGCGCAGGTCTCCCTTGAAAAACAGGTCTTGATCTCAATGGTTCTCACTTGGTTAAATAAAGGTTAGTAAATTAATAATAGAAAAAAAAGAATACCTGGTAAAAAATAACCCTTTTTTGACAAAAATATAAAGTGCTGTATGCTGTCTGCTTGTAATAATAAAGTGTTTTATGTCTCAAACCAGAAATAAGAGCTGAAAGCAGTGCTCTGATTGGCTGTGCTTGGCTGGTCCACCCCACCCCTGTTTTTAAAGCAACATATTCGCCTGAAAATGACTGCATGTGAATATTAACAATGTACCAAAGAGCTAAGAATGAGTTACACAAATTGAAAAAACTACTTCTAGTTTTTCTGTTCAAGATTAAGGTCCAGCTTTAAGGATGCAAAAGCTGTAGTGTTGTCAAATAACATTCAAATCTTCAAATTGTTTCTTTTAAATTTGAAATTAGTAACCGTACCCCTGGTTGGGAAACACTGCTGTAGAGTGTAATTTTTAAAGGGTAAAAACCAAACCAAACACCCCAAAATTTAAAATAAATAAACAATACTAATAACAACAATAATTAAAAAATGATAACAAATTTCGTTTTAAGTGCTAATTTTTGGAGGCGACCCACTTGTTATCTTCTGTCTTGATTAACTCCTGCGTCTGGTCAGTCAGTGCTGAACCCCCCTCCCCTCCCTCACCCCTCGGTTTGCTCTCACTGATTGGGAACATCCATGTTGGTGATGAAAGACCCCACTAGCCACAACCTTTCCAGCCTAAAACAAAGATTTGCACAATTAACTAGTTTTAAATGTCACCCAAGCGCCTCATCTGCATATCAACTGCGGGCCTTGCATAGAAATGAGAATGTTTGTCGACTTTTTTCCCCCCTGTTCCCTTCCCCGTCCTCTTTCCCAATGGCGCCGAGTAGTTTCCCTTCCAATTTTAGCCAGGAAACGGGAATGCAAATGTCAACATATCTTCCTTCTGTCGCTAATTAACCTTTGGCGTCTCGAAGCAAGACTGAGCTCTGCCTAAACACAGCAATTAACTTCAGCGCGAGAAACACAGGCGACAACCATCTACTAGCAGCCTTCATTATGGCTAATACACACCGCTTTTGAGATACTGGTGATTTTTTTTCATCCCGAGGCGGCGAAATGAAACCTAGTGGGAGCGTGTCAGAATTTTGGTGGATTAACAAATCTAATTTTCTTTTATCTTCATGAAGTTGGACAGGGAGGCTGGTTTAGACATAGCCGCTGGTAATAGGGAAGCCATTAAAGGGAAAGTCATACTAATCAATCTGCATATATCCAGCCAAGGATTTCCAAGTTCTATCATGTTTAAGGGAGTGTTGACAATTAGAATGTTTGGTGAGAGGTAATTGGTGTGGTGTGTGTGTGAGAAGCGTAAAACAGGCTAAAATAACAGCGGGTTTCACAGTTTAAGGATTGGGTAAAGTGTTTAAATGAATGTTTAAATTGTTTAACGGTGCCAGCAGTAAAAATACGCTTTTTTTCAGTTTTTAAATATATACACAGGACAGAAAAATGTAAAGAACAAGAAGAAAAGGCTGCAAAAGACACACTGTCCAGCGTAAACGTGTGATTTACGAGTATCAGTTATCGGTCGAGTCCTTGATTGTTGGTGTAGTTTTTGTTCTTTGTCCCAGCTCCAGATGTATCCATATTGTGTCCATGGCAGGAGTTTTGAGGCCCAAATGCATAGTTCTGGTGATGTCAATAACAGTCTGCAGCGCTTTCTTCATCTCAGTCCAACTGCTTTTGGGCATCGGATTATAAAAGTGCACTGTTTCACACGAAGAATCCATCTACTCACGCTCTAAGAAGTGAAGCTGATGAATTGAGGTTAAAAACGATAATGAGAATGAGTCTGTGAAGGTGTGTGGACTTAAAAAACACAGTGATCATCCTGAATTATTGTACAGCGGGACCAAGGTTTTTGGTCTGTGAAGAGGGAAACGGCAAGATAATTCAAAACGTCAGGAAACAACATTATTGCTACAAAAACATTATAAACGCTAACACAGGGCAGTTTATATTTGGGGGATTCGATCAGTCACTTCAGTGTATAATACCGTTATCATCAAAGTGTACCAAACATCACTGTGCCCAGATTTAAGATCCGGAGAGCAAAAGGCATAGCTTTTTTTTAACTACCGTAGTTTGTTAAAGAAAACCAAATGGAACGTTCTGACCACAGAAATGAAACCTTTGACTTAGAGAAACAAGACTTTTATGGGTACTTCCAAACCAGGAGTTATTACTAGTAAATTAAACACGGCATCTGACCATTTATTACAAACTAGGAAATAGTAACCTTTTGGATGAACTTTTTATGAACGCATTTCAGTCATTAAGTCAGCACATTTAAGTGTCAATGGGGAGCATAAAACCTCACGCTTGGAAAGAATTCTGTTGGAAAAATAACATCGTTCACATTAACAATATTATTACATTTCAGTATTGCTTTAAAACATACTAAACCATGTTTTGTCATCATACACAAAAAAGATGCGCTCACTTTACTAAGCATTAAGCACTGGCCTTGTGGCTGGCTGGGTATTTCCACTCTGTGCCTAAGCGCTGCACTAAAATGAAGAAATAGTTTCATTTTCAATTAAACGTCAAATCGGGCGTCTCACAGTTTTTACATGATAGTCCTTGTAGACCCGGAAAACTTTTTGACTCAAGGGCCACATTGGATTTTTGCACTTCTCCAGGGCTGGACCATTTACAGTTTTATAACACATAGACTTAATGCTTAAAATACACAAAAAACAACAACAGAATCGCAAAAATCATTACCTTTATTTAGTAGAAACAGTGCCGATGGTCACTCTTTTTAGCCAAAGCATCACAGTTTGGTGTTATACGTGGTGGCTATTCTCAAAACTGATCTTAAATGAACAAGAAGTGCAGTCTCAGACAACTATAAAATGACAAATGCACCATACTTAACTCATAAAAATGCTTAGCCGCTTTACAAAAATACATACATAAATACTTCTCATTGAGTCCAAACGTCCAATTAATTCAGTTGTTCGATTCAACTTTAGTTTTTCGCGTCGTCGGTAAAGCAAAATGACCCAAATACAATGTTTTATTCTATTATTCATCCCTTGAACCTATCGTATCACCCTATAAACCGGGAGAGAAACCCCGCTCTCCAAACACTCGCGCCCCACACTCCTCCACGTCGCTCCTGCGGTCACTCCCCAGAGGCCCCGGGGTACTCCAACCTACCCAGAGTCATGAATGCGAAGTGCGGGCGCTCCCCTGCTGCTCCCGGCTCGCATCGCTTACAAAGTCAACCCATTAACATCTTCACTATTCACCGGCGCCCAAGCAAAATCAACACGGCTCCACAGACGCACCGAGGATGGCAGGTAGAGCCCCGGCCGGCCGAAAAAACAAAAAAACGAAAACCTCCCTTCCCTCAAGAGCGGAGCGAGAATGCGATATGATGATGATTGACAGGAAGTATTTTTCTTTTATATAATGATTAATATTGAAACTCTGGAAGCGCCGGGAGATTGGACGATGATTGAATTTCCAGCCGCGAGATGGAGCGATGGGAGGGAGGGGGGGATGGGGCGAAGGGTTAAAAGCAGGGAACGCCAGAGTAAAGTTGATTCAGTGTAGGATGAATGGGACCGAGGGAGCCGGACGATCAAGACCCTCCGCAGACACGAGCACGAAGCCAAACCGTCGGGAGAAACCGAAGATCGGACGGCGTTTTTTGCGAATCTCGCGGAAACCAGAGAACGGGTTGAAGAGTGAAGTCGGTAGAAGAAGTTCTCTCCCTCCGTGGCAGGTAGTAAATGCATCGAGGGAGCAGTCATTTGTATGTTAAGTTTTTTGATAGAAGAACGCGTCGCCACGGTCTGAAAGGAACAGGCATTTTCGAAAAACGCAGATTCAGATCCGAGGGAATGGAATGGAGGATTGCCGTGAAGAGAGTACGTTTATGGAATGGTTTTGGCAAAGAAATCAGAGAATCAAGAGTAATGGCGTTCAGGAAGTACGTAATAGAAGAGAAAATTAGGCTTTTGTGGTTTAAGGGGAGACACTACAGGGGAATAGGAAAAATGTTAAATTTAAAGATATCAATTTGAAACTTCCCCTGTAGAAAAAAAATATATGACATGTTTTTCATCATGTCACGTTTTCACACAGAAATAAGGCATTTTATGTATAAAAATTGCCAAAAAAATCCACATATTTGGGACATTTAAATCTGAAAAATGAACAGAACCAGGTTTAAATTTCTTGGTTCATTTTGTACACATATTAGTTACAAAAAACTTTCTCATTTCGTTTTCAGATTGGACTGAAAATTGTCCTAAAAATTCAAATTTCGCCTTATTTTACATAAAACTTCAATAAATCAGTTTTAGAATTAGATATCACAAAATCTTTCTGTACGTTTCGTCAAAATCTTGTTGAGTCCAAGAATGTAAAGTTGGGTGTGTGTAGGGGCTACTTCAAGAGCTGATCTTTATGTCCCGAGGGGAGAAAAATACAATTTGAGAGAAAGACCTTTGAATTTACAACGTCCTATAGAAATCTATGGATGAAGTGGATTAAATGGAAGATTTTTAAAAAATGTTAAGAGTAGATTGGACAAGTTTCCACAGGAAAGCTGATAAGTGGAATGAGCAAATTGACCAAAAAACTAGAAAAAAATTTGTTTTGCCTGTCCACCTTAATTGGTGTTTTAGTACATTATTAAATGCAAATGTTTAGTGCAATGTGTTTCTAAACCGTCAGTGTTAAGGACAAGTTGAAAAAATGTGGCAGATATGACATTATTTCTGCTCCTTTTCATTCATTTTGACTAAGTTTAACTCTATATCACTGATGATATATTTTTATATGTTCTGAATGAAAAGAAAGTTGTTTTAGATCAGATTACCTGCACAGAAGCCATGTCAATTTTCTGGTTTTGTAGCGACTTGAGTGAACCTGGAGTAATAACATCGTGAAAAACAAACAAACAAAAAGATAATTAACATTATTCATGCATTATTTAAGTAGCAACAATAATTTTTCAGCACTGTCAGATACCTAAAACTTTATGATCAATTCATTTTTTCTTTTGCACTATTATTATTGGTCTATTTTTTGTTTAAATTGGTTAATTTTACTATCAGATTGCTATTTTTATGAACATATATTAAAGATTACATTACACATATAGATAAAAAGTTTTTTTGTGTATTGCAATGTTTTTTTGTTGTTTTTTTCCCAAAACAGCAGCAACGCAAGACACAAAGAAGAATCAACAACAGGAAAAAAAAGTTTCTGAACAGGAATATACTCTGAAGCATTAGGGACGTCAAATTTAGTTAATCCATAATTGTCACAATTCAGGTTACAATATAATCGTTTTAGAAGTGATATTAAGTGCTTCTAATTCAGTCGATATTGAAAATACATGTAAATCCACTGGACTTTTCTTAGCTGCTTGTTTTTGTCACATAAGGGAATGAAACTAACTAAAGATTTCACTGTAGTTTGGTCACGGTCTTGGTAATCATGAATAATCGTTAAACCGTGATGCTTTGTTCTCATAATAACCGTAACAGTAAAATTCAATCTCATGACATCCCTATTCGTCCTATTGTCCCACCGACTCCAGTGTTTCACAACAATCAGAACATTTTCCAGTTCACAGAGAAGGAGACTTTTTCATTTCCATAAATGTGCGACACTGTCGAAGGCCAGTCCTTGGCCGTCGGATCATGCTGCGTCCTCCACTTTTTTATTAAGGACTTTTTCACCACTGCAAAAAATACATTCGAAAAGGTATCCATGTATTTTTGTCTTTGCAGCAGTTGTATTTCCCATTATTTAAAAATCGAGTGGAATGGCATTTTAGATTTTAAATAGATGACACAGTTTACAGATCTTTTAAAAGTTTATGAACAAATAGAACCTAAACTCTAGAATGAAGGCAAAAGTGGAGCGAAACACAATTTTAGAAATTGGCTTTTCCTCAGAATATCTCAAAATATGAAACATTTAACTGGTTTTGTCGAATAAAAAACACTCGGATACATGTGAGTGACATCAGAGCCTGCTTTTAACACATTTACAATTGGATTTTATGTTATTTCTTTATTTAATATGCATATAGGATAGACTTGTTGCATTTTTTTTTCTTTCTTAAAATTTTTGAATTTAAAGTCCACAAAACACAGAACACCAAACAGAACTAGAGAGCACAAAAAATTAAAAAAAAAAAAAAAAAAAAAAAGACAAGAGCACGGATTTAATAAATAAAAGTCAATTTTCTAATTAAGCCCAAACTAAATGCCAGATATAATGTCAGTCCAACTCTTTGCCTTTTTGATGAATGTAATATCCTGATTTGTTGGTTTTACCAAACAAATACTTAGAAAATGTTGATTTCAATAGTTTTTTATTGTATCTACAGATATATTATATACTTAACCATCAATTGCACTTTTTCGTGAAGCTCTAACACATTTTTTTTTCATCCTTTGTTATAGATTTACAAACTAACTGACATTTTTACCCTTGAGATTCAAAACGGTTGCTTATTTTTTCCCTGGACAAAGATTTAAAACCAGAAGAATTCAGATCTGACGTGAACTAATCATTGAAAATATTTACTTCATTTGTCTCCATTTCATAGTTTTGATGACACCGCATTTTAAAGGGTCTGTACTTGCACGTTTAGGCACAGCTCGCCCACTTTTGCACTGAACGCTCCCGTCTGACGAAGCCGACGGAGACGAGGCCCACACCTGCTCAGAGGACGTCCTTCAATGTCAGCCCTGATTAGATCCTCGAACCGAAACAAAACTCATTCCTTCGCAAGTCCGCAGTTTCCGTCCTTGGTGCGTTTCCGCGGTGACAAATGTCCTGTATGGTCAACTCTTATCAGAACCTCATCAAAAATGTAATGACCGCATGAATATTTAGCCAGTTTAATTACCGCTCCGCATTGCCATTCTGCCCTCTCCCCTTTTTTCATCTTCCTTTTCTTCCTGGAGGGCGTCCTCAGATCCTCGCACCGCACGGCCTGGACCCTTCCCTCCACCTTGATGAATATTGCACGAGGCCAGGCTTTGCGAGTGCATCGACACGGTCCACCTCAATCACCGGGAGAATCGATGGCGCGCACTCACATTTGCAAAAGCGCTAATTGGTGACGGTAAAAATCCAGCGAGCAGCAAGAATCTAGCCCCAGAGACGCGGCGAGCGCAAGGAACGAGGAGCAGCTCATTTGCAGCACTACATTCTTCATGTCACGGTCACGTCAGAAGTCGCCCAAGACGACTGGGAGCCAAAGGGCAGTTTGTTAACACAGTGGGATGTGGGGACGTTATAGAGCGTGTTTGAACAGGAGGGATTAATCACTGGGAGAGGCTTCATGCGCAACCAAAGAAGTGGTGTTTTGATAATTGAAGAAAAAAATTGTATTGGCTAAACAGTTCACATTAGGTATTTGATTGTAAAGCAGTATTACATTCTACACGTCTCTGTAAGTCCGTGTTGTGGTTGCGTTTGTATTTTTGGGGCGTTTGACACTCTCATCGTCGCCCCCTGCTGTCTGTGGGCGGACAACCAGCCTTGCGACATTTGTTGACATCGATCCAGCTATCCAGAGAAACCTTGGTTCTTTTTAAAATATTTGGCAACAGGAAATGCTGTGACCCTGATGCTCCTCTACTGCCTGGATTCTCTACACTAGATAAACTGGTCCTAATCTGCCTGGAAGAACTCTCTCTACACTAAATGAATAGCTCCTCATCGGTCTGGAGGAACTCTCTCTACACTAGATGAACTGCTCTTCATACGTCTGGAACTCTCTCTCCCCTAGATGAACTGTACCTCATTTGTCTGGAGGAAGTCTCTCTACACTAGATGAACTGTTCCTCGTCTGCCTCTACACTTGATGAACCACTACTCATCTGCCTGGAGGAACTCTCTCTACACTAGATGAACTGCTCCTCGTAGGCCTGGAATGCTCTCTACACTAGATGAACTGTACCTAATTTGCCTGGTGGAACTCTCTACATTAGATGAATCGCTCCTCGTCTGCCTGGAGGAACTCTCTCAGCACTAGATGAACTGCTCCTCATAGGCTTGGAACTCTTTCTATCCTAGATGAAATGCACCTCATTTGTTTGGAGGAACACTCTCACTAGATACTATGAACTGTTCCTCATAGGTCTGGAACTCTCTCCAACTTAGATGAATTGCTCCTCATCTGCCTGGAGGAACTCTCTCTACATTAGATGAGTCACTTTCCTTCCTCCTGAGTGGTTCTGGCTCCAAAGTTCATCTGCAAATGGAGGCACAGTCAGTCCTGGACCATCTGTAGCCTGTCCGTCCGTAGCTGATGAAAAACAAAAAAAAATTAAGTTTGTTTGCTAGAAGATGAAATTTGTCAGTGTTGTTTCCTTGTAGATGACTGATCATTTTCCAGGGATCCAGATGGTTCTCTCTGTATATTCTATACCAAAGATCTCTCAGTCTGGTCACCACCTCCTCCGCAGCGTCTCAGGACAAACTTAAACAAAGCCACGCAATCAAATTTGTTTACTTCAGTGACACATGGGAAATAGCTCCTTGGTTATTTATCAAAACAAAATCAAACTTCTTTCATCTTCCATTAACAGTGTTTTGTGCTTTACTTGCCCATTCTGCAGCAATACGCCATGTTTTCACTTCCTTGTGATATATTTTTTTCCTTGTGTGCAGCCATATTGTTTTTCTAAATGGTTAATGCACCTGTCAACCACGTCCATTTGAGTTTGAGGAGATAAAACGGCTGTCCATGACTACATTTGTAAAGTATTGGCCGGCCAGGCAAACTGTTAATATTAGACTGTGAGAAAAGAGTGCGAGAGACAAAAAAAACTAAGTACAATTAATGCATTTTAAATGACGCACATCTGGAACAAAACAAGAACATGTTTTTATGTGTTGATGTGTTATGAACAAGCCAAGCCAAGGCGTAAGAACTGCCAAAACTGTTGTTAAGGCTCAAATAACAAACACATTATTATAAGAAGATTATGAGATTTTCTTTGTCGATCAGGGTTTTCTAAAGATCTATGTTGGAGATTTTAATGCGTTGGTGGATGTCTGAACGCACCAATATTTAAAAATGAATCTGTGCATGCGCCTTGAATTCCGTAAGTGTCACTGACTGACTGTGTTTTGGAGTCATTTCATAATCAAGTCTGGTTCTGTTTACTTTAAATGTGTCTTCTTGTGCATAAGGGGACATTATCAGCATATCAACACATCTACTGCTTTTAATATCGCCACAACAGTCCTGAGGTGCGTTTTAAGTACCTCGTGCTGACTAAATGATGTTGACAACACAGACAGTCTATGAAGAACTGAGATCCATGTTTGTTGATGTCTGGGTTTTGATCGCCAGACTTTAAAAACAGCACAAAGAAGCGCTTCAGTTGGGGAGAAGTGCGAACATTTGCCCTTGAAGCCTTTTGGACAGCGAAGAGTTTTGAATCGCTGCACGGCTTGAACTACCTGAACCTTGCAACATAACTATGGAAAAGGAGGTTCCATTGTTGTCATTGTCGGTAAATATAAAATAATTGAATCATCATTCTCGTTGAAATATGTGGACTCCTGTTTATTGCTCCAAGGTTACAGACTAATGTGCATTTTGCCCGAGAACATACATATTTGACATCTTGTTAAAAATGAATGGATTCAATAAATGGCCTTGGAGACAATAATTGAAGAAAACGAAGACGTAGTCATTATGTATTCTGTGTATTGACCACTGAACCGATAGCTGAACCCATACTGAGATGGTTAGGCTTCAAGATATTATAAAAACACTAAATATTAATATACACTACTTCACAAAGGACAATGAAGAAAGCACCGAATTGGCATGCTGTTAGAACTGACAAAACAAAGAATGTGTTGTAATCGACAATATGCATGATCGCATCTAGTACTAAGACTGTGTTCGGCCTCTGCCTACATTGATTGATGGATTTATTTATGTATTTGTGTATTTGTGTATTTATGTATCCCTCTATCTTAATCATTCTGAATATATCACATGAAGTCATCTTTTTGTGGAATGTGGAATTGAAGTATATGCTTTGCAAAAGATCAGCCTCAAATTCAACACAGACACAAAGGTTGGGTTGAAATCGTAGTGTTTTATTTATCTTTATGTAAATTCAGTTATTTATGTCTTAACAAATCAATAATCAAGTGTGCCAACATCTAGAGAGAAAAGTGATATTACAAAAGCAACAAAACTGAAAGAAGCCGAGGGAGACACCACTCTCCATTGGCTCAAGTCTTGTCAAGAACATGTTAATTCTCATTCTGTAGAAAGTTCATAGTTCCACTCGCGCTATTGTTCAAATGTGACAGTTTGATTGGCGGCTGAAACATGAACTGGTTAAACACTATAAAAAATACCCTGGGTATTTGCTTTTGCAACTATTGAGTTTCTAAACAAATAATGACAAAACCATAACTTCTACTTGCGCTGCAGAGACCATTTTGCTAGCAATCCAAAACAAACAAAACAAAACACTCTCCTTGCAATGCTACATAACTATTGTAGAATTCACAAACAATGAAGGCTAATCAAGCAAATCACTAATGTTTGGTTCTTTATATTTATGAGTATACAGCTAAAATAACAGCATTAACTTTAGTTTCTAAATGTATTTCCATGTATTACAGACTAACCATTTAAGGCATTGTTTACCAGCGTATCTGGCGTCACTGTCGTAAAGGAATATGAAAAAGAGAAACTCTAATGAATTATGAAGATACAATATGTCCACATTGTTTAATAGTGCACTATTAAACAATCTAACTTTTATGGTGGAGAGTCCACCACCTACTTGTCTCCATGGAGACACTGGGAATGCTCCTCTGTGTATGGAATTGTACTCTTCTATCTCCATGGAAACAAGCTGCAGGCCAGATCTGTGGAGGTATTTTTGAGTAATAAAAACATCTGAATAACGTCATACCGTGGTATCCTCCAGGCAAATCAATAACATCTCCATGGAGACAAGCTGGTGGCAAACCCTCACTAGAAAAGTTAACATAGTACTTCTTTAAATTCAGTACAGCAGAAGTTAGGATGAATAGGTCGCCCAGTTACAAAACTGGAAAAGCATGGTTCTTCTAACTGTTTTAAAATTGCTGTGTCATTTTTGTTGTGGTTTTCGGTGCACAGTTGTGTATATCTTTGGAAAGTCATCAGGTCAAAAGTCTCCAAGATCATTCAAATATTTTTCATCTTTTTACTACATTAAAAACAGGCTTCACAACTCAAGCAGATTTCCCCTCTCATGCTGGTTTGTCAGTGTAGGTCCATTAAATCCACCATGTCTGCCATCTTCAGTTAGCCTCACCTGCCAGGCCCAACTGTAGACTCTACAGAGAATCTCAGACTCGTCTCTCTTCCTGGAAATGCAGCTGGATTCTTTACAACCCACCAATCATCAAGCTTACAGACCCTTCCAGTATTTGTAAACAGAACGCTGCATTCCATTAGCCAGTATCATTCCACGAGTTAGCACTTATGTATTTTCAATTAGGCTCCGAACATCATAAACAGCACTTAAAGCCTCGTCATAGCATGTAGCACTGTTTTGTGTAGATTGTTGCCGTTGGCGATTAGTGGCGCAATTAGCAAACACGCCAACAACCTTCTTAAATCTAACATGATTCTGGACAATAACGCATCAAAAACATAGCTGGCCAGAATACTTTGACAAGAAATGTATTGTTTTGCTCCACAAATCAGAGAGTAAAAAGTGAACCGGCAAAACTAGAGGTTGAAGTTAGATATTGACAGTTATTACTCGTTGGCAAATGTATTGAACATATGAACAGCAACCATGTGTCCGTGCTGCCCAGAAACAACAAATCAACACTTTTTTTCTGCTGCTGGTTGAAAATGAACGGAATAAAGTGTAAACATAAGCAGCTGTTCTAAACACATCACTCCTGGAAGGGTCTAGTGGCCGATGTCAATATCAACATAGCGCACACGTCTGAGGTTGTTCTCTTCTGTTCCCAGTTCAGTTTAAAATGCCCAGGTCAGTCAGGCAGGCCAGGCTAATCTTTAGTTATGTTCTTCAGTTGCATCTGTTTAAACTTAATGAAACTGTCTAAAGATAGATATTCATTCACAAAGAATACTTAGAAGAAACAATATAAGTGACACCCCAAAAAGTCTGTTCAATAAAAACTATGATTACTATAAGAGCTCTATAGATTAAAAAATGAAAACTTAAGATGTGACCTAACTGTTGAACTGTTTTTTATACCAATAGGCTTAAGTGTGTGTCTAGCTACATGCGTGGTGTACATAGAAATAAAGTGGAAACATGATCTGATGCGTAGATGGAAAGAGTCTCTGCGTAGCCACGTGATGCTAATGCTAATGAGCTAATGTGCCGTGTGCGGAGCAGCTGTAGCTACGAAGCGTTGGAGGTGTTGGGGATCCAGCCCATTTGGTAGGCTCGCTCCAGCGTTCTTTTGCAGTCCTGCATCACCGTGCTGAAGACAATGTGAGGGTACTGCACCACCAGCCTCTCCACGGTCTCCTCGTTCACCTGAAAACGCACAAGAGTGTTAAGAAGTTAGGTTTCAAGTTACATTTTTTACATATGTAGTGAAATGTTTATGATTTGAATGTGACAGAACAAAGCTGCTCATTCTACCTAATAAATAAAAATAGACAAAACTGAAAAAAGAATATTTTTTACTAGTTGAAAATGTTGACCGATTATCCATGATTATAATACATTAGTAATAGTATTTTGTCCTCAGTCACTGTTTATCTAGACATTCACATGTAAGGCAATCTGCTGTTTTTCAAGTTTCTAAGCAATAAAACCACCTGCAATTGAATAAATGCAAGATAGATATGTTTAATGCCACATTGGGGATGTTTCCACAGGACCGGGATGAGACAGAGCGAGCTGTTCCTAGTGTTCCCACTGCACCAAGGTGAACCGTACAGGCCCGTTTGAGGGGTCCAAAGGGAGCCCTGAGAGGTTCTAGCTTCCAGACGAAGCTGGAGTTGATTGAGAGAACAAAAGAGAACGCAGAGTGAGAGAACGAAACGGCAACAAAAGATGTAAATACAAAAAAAATTATTCGTCAGCCGCATGAAAAAGTGTAATTCAGGAAATGCAGTCTACCATTAACAGAAGCGGCCCGAGACTGTCCCAAGTGAACCAGTCTGGGGACCAGGTCTAGTCAAAACACAGCTACTGTAAAACATTAAAGGCAGAGCACTGAAATCTCCATGGAGACAGGCAGGAGGCCGACACTCTTCCTAAGCTAAATGTCACAAAAATCTATGGCAGATCACAAATGAGATTGTTATGCAACTTAATTAAAATTATCTTAAAAGTTGAAGTTATAGGCCTACTTTTTATCAATGTAAACTAGATGTAAGTACAAATATGCAACATTTTGTGGAAGAGGAAACCAGAACACATGTAGAATGCTCAAATGCCGACTGACCCAGGAAAGAAATCTACAACGTTCTCACTATAAGGTTATCGAAATCCCTGCTACACTATAACACCCATTAGTTCACAAAATTCTATGTAAGATCACAATATTCAAATCCATATGCCGTGCACAGCTTGCCCATAACCAGGTACAGAAAGAGTCAATAAAAAGTGTAAATGCGCCCATAAGATGATCTCCATTGTACTGTGTTTTATTATTCAAACATTTGTGCATCAACCTTGCCTTTATAAAACATTGACGAACACATGGCCTCCGTGTGAACTGAATCCAAAAGTCACATTAGATACTGTTTCCACTGTAACATCTTTATGGCGTAAGGTCCGCGGCGCTGGCAGAGTGTGACTGTGTGAGAGCGGAGTCCAGCTGAGCGCAGCAGGATAATCAGGCCTTCATGTTCTCCCAGGATCTCACGGACACGACGCTAACTGTGCTAACGCCGCTAACTGCCTGCTCCAACTGCTCCAACACACTACAGCAAATACACTGAGAAAATGTAACGCTGAACCAAAAAAATGTTGCACGTGCGGGAGAAGCAGTGCAACAAGATTAATGTGTGAAAAAAGTTATATAATGACAAGAAAGTTAAAGGTGCAGTATGCAACATTTCTAGAGGGGTCTGTCACCTGCTTGTTTTCATGGAGATGTTATTGCTTTGCCAGGAATATTCCACATAATGGCATTAAACTTACCAATGTTGCATGAATTAAATGTTTATTGTTCAAAAATACCTTGAAAAACAATACATTCTGACCTCTCCACAGACCTGACCTGTAACTTAGCCTTGCCATGTTTTCCCCTGATCCATTTATACCACACAAGCGTCACTTTGCAATGGTGGCTATGCTAGCAAATTTATATTGTTTATTTATAATGTATTTTTTTCACAATTAGGGCAAATTCAGGGTAGGATTGCGTTAATTAACAGTTAACAGTTAATTTGGCCAAGGTTAGGGCTAACAAGGTCCTGGCAGAACTCCATAGAGATAGATACTGCTATTCTGTGGAACATTCCAGTTAAAGCAGTAACATCTGTTCCAGTTTATAACAACTAACAGCCTCAATACAGCTGGACCAAGACTTAATTCATAATGAACAAGTAGTTTGTTAAGAATGTAGAAGAATATAAGAAGAATCAGAAGATATAAATAAATAGTCAGGCTTAGTAACTACATAATTATTTCCATAAATTCCAACAAAGTTACTAAGCCTGAATCATTCTTGATAAACTATTTGTGCACTCTTGCAAATGGTTCTCATGTTTTTCTAATTAATACTTTCTTTGGTGGGATAGCCCTTTTGATACATATTTATCATATTTTGAATAAGTGGTAGTTTGTGAAGAAAAACGGAAAAATACAAGTTGAAAATGACAGAAAGTAGTGCTGAGCTCTAAGATAGAAAACAAGTGACATTAAATCAAAAGTGCAAAGATAATTTACACCCAACTGAAAAAATGTTCAGACATTTCAAGGTATTATTAGTTGTCAAACGATAACTATTGTCTAATTTCTATGGACTTTTGTTTAAAACACCATAACATCTCCACTGACACGAGTAGCTCCACAAAAAGGTTACATAAAGTGCACTTTTAAGCAACATGATGAAGAGCAGAGGCAGCATCACCTCCAGAGAGACTCCCAGGGGTCAACCGCAAACACCCACAGCACAGAGCCCCACCCACCAGCCCCACCAGCCCCTCCAGCACCTCCAGCCTCTTGGCCACCCGCGAGGAGCCTGACACTTTCCAGGGAAGTGGAGTGTAAACACGGGCCCACATGGAGCACGCAGGCAGGCGGGGCAGGGGCCACGGCGGTGACAAAGACGGCCATGGTTTTGACTTTGTGTGGGAACGCTCACAGGTCGTAATGTGGATGTCATTTTTGTTTTTGGTCTGCATAGAATAAATGTGCGTAATTCTGAAAAGACATAGATGTTTGGGGCTTGCTGATTAAAATAACATGCTCCCCGAAGGTGCTCGAAGGAACGCACAGTTTGTGTAAACCGCGATGCCACTGGGCCGACCCAGAATTTCCACATTTTATAATTAGTCAAAGCGCAATTACAGTAGTTCAGATTCCAGAGAAGGTAAATAAAATGCAAGCTAACAGCAGAATCTCATAAAAAAAACGTTGTGTGAAACTTTGACAGCTGCACCTTGAATGTCTGGAGGAACTCTCTCTACGCTAGATGCACTGTTCCTCATCTGCCTGCAGGAACTCTCTCTACGCTAGATGAACTGTTCGTCATTTGCCCAGAGGAACTACACTAGATGAACTGCTCCTCATCTGCCTGGAGGAACTCGCTCCACATTAGATGAACTGCTCCTCATCTGCCTGGAGGAACTCTCTCTACACTAAATGAACTGTTCCTCATCTGCCTGGAGGACCTCTATCTACACTGGATTAACTGTTCCTCATCTGCCTGGAGGAACTCTCTCTACACTAGATGAACTGCTCCTCATCTGCCTGGAGGAACTCTCTCTACACTAGATGAACTGTTCCTCACCTGCCTGGAGGAGCTCTCTCTGCATTAGTTGAGCTACCTTCCTTCCTCTTGAGTGGTTCTGGTCCAACTGGATGCATCAGTCCTGGTCCATCTGCAGTGTGTCAGAGTAGGAGCTCTCCTTCACTGTGGTTCTCCTCGAGTTTTCTACTTTTTGCCACAGGGTTTTTTGTTTTGTTTTTTGCCGAGAAGGAGATGCTCTGGGACAGACACTGTTTATTTGGACTGCTTTTCTATTATTGACCAATGACTGTTTCATCGTTGCCTGCCGAGGCAAATGCTGTTGTGATTTTAGGTGTTACACAAATTAATTAAATTGAAACTGAAAAGAAAAGTAAAGAAAAAGTTGAAAAAGTAGCATTTAGGAAAACAGTGTAAACTTGATAGTTTTATAAAAAAAAGTTCCAGTAGAAGAAAAATGGACAAAACCAGAATGGCTCTTAACAGGTGGAGTGGCCAGAATGAGGGATAGAGCGTAAACAAACAGTAAATAGAAAAGACTAAATTGAGTTAGTGTACAAGAACCAACAGAGGAGGAAGTTAAGTGCACTTGAGCAGAGCAGAGGCGCCACACAATGAAGATGGAACCATCGCACAGTCAATCCAACCCAAGTAAAAGGCAACAAGAGAGTGTTACTACTCCGTAATCGGGGAGAGAGAGTACATAAAGCAGAGCGGCTCCAGATCACACTGAGCTGAAGATACAAGAGATTCCGAGGCACTGTGCCAAAACTCTGACAGAACAGCGCTAAAAGGTTTTTCTATTTGAAATCTTGATATTTTGGCAAAGTGAAAAGACAGGTACACTCAAACAAGAAATTATCAAACTCATTAAGCATTGTTCGAGTGGAAAAGTGGAGGAAAGTCATTCATTGTGTTGCGTCAACATAACTGCAAAAAGAGTGTTACATTTTCAAACTCGGCTATGTTTTTAATTCAACAGTTAGTTATACTGTATGTTGTTGTCTCTTTTTTTTTTTTTTTTTTACCAACAATTCATGTATCTTGATTTAGCTTTTCAATTAACTTGAAATTAGTGATGCTCATCATGTATTTGTATTGATCTGATATTGAACATTTTGCAGATATTTGGCACTGCCCCAGACTGTGTGCGCTCATGTGTCTTTCCCAGTTTGTACTCACTTCATCAGATTCAATTAATTTTGCCCCAAATTACAACAGCTTCAGATTCTTTTTGAACCGACTAATGAGTAAAAATGGAAATCAAAGCAATTGGGCAATACATTTTGCTATTGTTTTTATAAAAGTGAAAAGTGACTGCAAACTTTTTACACCTAATGCAGCAGAAGACTTTCAAAGAGAGAATGACTGAATGAATCTCTGACTAAAACGAGCAGAGGGCTTTCCTGTTGTGTCTCCAGAGTTCAGCTGCTCCAAGTGGACGCTGACTGTGATGCTTGAGCTGCTGGACACTGTTGAGTCTTTTGTCCTGAGGGCTGCACTGAGACCTTTGACAAAGACAGAAAGGCGAAAGAGAAGTGCTGTGAAAATGTTTCTGCCGCTAAATCTGAATTTCCTTCACGATCAATAAAGCATCTATCCATCCATCTAGCTTAGCTGTAGTAGAATAAACTGAAGTAGCCAGAAAGCTGAAAGAAGAGGCTTTAGGCTGGAGTTCTAATGCAGGAAAAGTTCATTTCTCTGGACCAGGAGACATGAACTCTAAGACATTGCGACTGTGCACATTCTTCTGTTGTAGGGAGTAATGTATATGATACAGGTTCAGATAACAAGAGCAAAGCTGGCAGTGTTTGACTGGCTCAGGAAGAAATGCTATTTTTTCCAACAATATTGGTACATTGGGATCAGCAGCAAGACAAATATCGGATATTGGTTTCAGCTTAAAAAAAAAAAAAAAAAGCATCGGAGCATGACTATTTGAAATTGAATTGAAGTGAAAATTGCAAACAAATTCTGGATTCTTGTCATATTTCTTGTCTTTGTGGTAGAACATGAATGTTTTTGCCTTTGTTTTCTCCTTGTTCTCTCAGACACCTGTTCACAGCGTCACAAAAGCGACACTCCTCGCATTAGAGAAGACAGGAGCGGTTCAATGGTGCTGCCTGTGTTATGACATACGGCTGTGGCTCATTAGCTCATAAACTGACAAAGGCCTGAATGCTTTCATAACTTATTACAGTGTATTTCTGCAAAGAGAATCAAACGTCCCCCGGCTCGTTAATCAGGCCTTAATTACAATTAAAACAGATCTAAAGAATAGACCTGTCAAACGGATGGGAGGCCGTAACAGTCATTTGTGCTCATTTACCACAGCCACGCTCGCTCTGCAAACACAAAATGGCTTCCAATCAAGGCACGTTACTAATTGCTGGTTGCATCAAATTCAATATATGCAGAAAGATTGAGAAAACAAACAACAAAAACATTGCATAAATTGTCCCAGTGTTTTGACAAAAGTTTAATCAGCAAAATGACAGACCAGTTTACCAGTGGTGGTTAAAAAAATCAATTTGCGAGTACAAATTGTCCCTATAATTAAAACGCAGAAGATATGTATGCACACGCTGTGACTACATTTCCATAATTTAACACAAACTAGTGAAGTGACAAAAAAAGATGGTGTAAATAAAAAAAATCAAAAACAAGTGCAAAACTCGTACATAAAACTATTTCCAAATCTGGGTTGTAACTATTAGTGAGCTGCGAATTGGCAATCAAATAGAATTAAAGTTTAAAGAAGAAATGTTAGGCTTTTGTCTGCTCTTCATGATATCCATGGATAATTAGTGTATATTTTAACATTTTAAACTGCTATATGAAATGAAAAAGAAAGAAAGAAAGAAAGTCCAGCTGCAGATCACGGCAAACAGATTTTTTTTTTCTTCATTTGAGCTGAAATAGCCATGCAACACTGTTGAATCAAATGTGTATCACTGATTCAGAAAAACAAAAAGAACTAAGAGCAGCAGGAAAATATTAGATAACTCAAACAAGTTTTAATGGGTTAATGAGAAGGGAAAACAATTTAAAACCTGTGCTTAAAAGTTGCTTTTTCATAATACAGTATGTCTACTTTAAAAAATAATGTCAAATCCAAAGTTAATTTTGTTTAAGCTACAATGAAACCTGCACAATAACGGCTTGTAAAGTTATTTGATTAAATAGTCAAAAATAAAATGAAATTCTCTCTCCTATGTCAGTGCATGTTTAATGACTAATTAGGAGCATAGAATTGAATATAATGAAATAGAATATACAAATTCACACTTTTGCCCAAATATGATAATATAAAAGTACTGATCGCTGTTCCTCTGCTGCTGACAGAAGACAGACTATCCATCTTACTACAAACTCAAAGCAGAAGTATTCAACCCAAACTTGCACAGCACTAAACAGTCGTAGACTCACGATTAATGTGCATAACCTCATTTTTTAAAGTGACATATGGTCCACATATTTCCAAACCTATTGCTATTAGACAGAAAATCACTCGACAGGGCATTTGTACACGGGACTATGCATAAAACGCTTTGGTGTCGTTTGCCAAGAGTACGTCTTTCGCGGGCTTTAAAATAACAACAGACGCTGCTGTATGGGCCCCTTCTCCTTGAGCGCTTCAGTTTGAAGGACCCTGTGTGTTAGATGTTATTGTACCAAATGACATCACCACACCTGCTGGGTATTTGTGATGTGGAGCTGGCACAACAGAACAAAAAGTTGCCTACTTATGTTTTATGATCTGGTAGGGCAGCAATTGTGAGCGATAGACTAGTCAGAGTGAAGGGCAGCGTTAAATTGGGCTCTTCGGGTGCTTTTTAGATGCAGTAATGAAGCCGACATGGACCGCCTATCAACCAAACTCCATACGGGACCTTACGGGTCACAATTCGAGAGGTGTCTGGCTGCAGACCTTAATCCAGAGTCGCCTCTCCGCAGACCTTAACCAGGAGGCGCCCACGTGACCCGTACCTTAACCCAGAGGTCCCTACCGGATGTGTCAAAAATAACCAATATCAACACGCACGGCACCTTATGTTGATTCAATCATTCCTCTTCTTGTTAATTTATAACTAGGTAGAAACTAAATTAAATATTCGTCTATCCGCTGATTAATCTTAACAAAATGTAACGATTAGAATTTGCATCGTGCTGTGAAGTGTATCTTTAGATGTTACAGCACCACACACTCTTTATGTTATCGCTTCTAATGTCTAATGTTAATGGTGTTGAAGTGGAGTTTTAACTAACATGTTATGAAAAAACTAGGGGTGAACTAGGGGTGAAGTTCATCCATCGTCAATAATGATGGAGACTGGAATCTGACAATGAAGAATACGAGGAGGAGTTGGAGGTTTTTAAAATCGTATTTGTTTGTGTGGAAGAAGTGGTGGATGGGAGGGGCTTTGTTTTTTTTGTGAATGTAATGAGATGAATGAGTGTAGTAATGCACGTAATCTTTCTTTCAAGTTTTTACATTTTTCAATACTGTTTTTTTAAATTTTCTGATTATAATGTTCAATATTTTGATTTGCAGTGCTTTCAGTATTTCCATAAACTTGAATGTTTTCTGATTGTTTTTAAACATATTTTTACTAACCTCTTACTTAGGTTTGTAAAAAGTAATATTGTGGCGTAACCTTTTTTTTAAATTATTATTTTCGTCCGTGCAACGTATTTCCAGATCTGTGGGTTAAGGCGCCTCTTGGTTAAGATCTGCAGGGCTGGCGATTCTGGATTAAGGTCTGCAGCCAGACACTCTTGCACAATTCTGCCTCAAATCCAGCGACAGCAGAACCATCAGACTCCTCAGCCTCTCCATCTTTACCATCCACCAAAGCTCTGTCTTCGCTCTTCGGGAGATAGTTTACCAACCAATCCAATTATCTACGCACCCAATTTAAAGTTACGTCATCATTGGGGTTTGATTGTGTGAGACTCCGGCAGATGTCTTCGCATAGAGCAGGTCTAAAATGATTTTGATCTTGCAGAAGCATTTTAGAGCCGGCCCACTGTAGCTTTCGGAGCGAGGCCTGTATTACTTACGATGTTTTCCCTCATTCCAGTTCAAAGATGTGCAGCGGCAGATCTGAGGAGGCCTAAATGCAGACTGACAGATAACAGCAGGCCCACAGGGAGGCAGGAGAAACAAAAGGAGGAATCTGTGATAGGATGAGTTTTATAGGCCGGCTTGGATTCGGAGATGGTGAACAGGGAAGAGCTTTGTCAAACACAGAATTGCGAGTTGCTGGATTATTGTAGCGCTGTCGGAAAATACTTGGAAGAAGCTGAAATGTGACTTTATGACCTTATATTATTTTATATAGGGGTTTGGAGTGAACTCAAAACATGGCTGGAGTGAAACGTTGTTCTATTCAGTTCGTTTGTCTATTTGAGAACACAGATAGGCTCTATTCTTACAGTCATCATACTTTTCACTACAAAATGTATGTTTGCATCGTCAGCTGTGGTTGTAATAACATACTTTAACATGATTCATTTCCCTATTCGTATAATAGTTGATAGAGAGGGCTTCAAACTAATCTTCTGTCTTTTGAGTGGTCAAAAGTGATCCTTCATTAATAATTTGCAGTGAGATCACACAAGGGTAACTCCATGTGTCTATGAAGCAAAGTTCTACAGTTTCATGGTGACACAATATACACATTTGCAAACAACATGGATGGTCTGAAATCTCAATAAAAACAATGCAAAACGGATTTACACAACAGTTTCAGGAGCCTGTGATCCATAAGAGTGTCTGTCGTCCTGTTTGGCTACTGCTAGCGTGTGACGGAACGGTTAATTGAAACAAAAGGGAGGTTAAATCAGCTCACCTGTTGTAGTTTCAAGTCCGTACTTTATGGTCCGAATGTGGGATTAAATGTAACTTGTATAACAGAGATTTAGAGAGTGCAGTGTTATATAGTTTGCTGGTGGAGTGTATGAAACATTCAATTCTCCTGGAGATGGAATAAAACCAAGCAATCTCCTGGAGCACCAAGTACTTGTTGGGCAATGAACAATTTAACTGGATAAATTAAACGTGGAACCTTCCAAACAAAGCAAAAACAATTTTATGAGCAAATTTCAACTGGAAAATCTACATAGTGCACCTTTAATAGTGTTATGTGACTAAATTGTTAATCACTTAAATAGAAACGGATGGATGCAGTACACGTATCCGGTACAACTTTATAATTATTACACCTTAAACTGTCATGAACAAAGTCAGACTGAGTTTATAATGAACAAATAGTAACGATTCAGGCTCAGTAAGAGTTTAGGAGTTAGAGTCAGGGTGTTGAATAAGTAGTTATCATATAAATGTATATGTAATGCAATAAATTATCACCCAGGTCTCCATTTAAAAGCATCAACTAATAATATGTATAGTAATAACTTAATAATAGTCCAAAAGACAAGATTAAAAAATCACAATAAGCCGACTTTCAGAGCACAGTGAGACTAAACGGCCCCTGCTCCTGTGTCAGCCGGACCCCGTGATACAAACGCACTCCATCAGCCTGCAGAATATACATTTACCGCGAGCTTCCACGGCACTAAAGCGCGCCGTAAAGATGACGGATGCCCCTGCCGCGCCGCAAACTCGCAGCGGGGTACAAAAGAAAGACCAGACCAAGGAGAAGAAAGAGCTCGTAAATCGCTAATCACGCACACAAACACGGAGATGCATATCATGACACACCCGCTGTTCTCCTCTGCCATCAAGACAGTAAATGGAACTAAGAGAGGGCTTCAAAATATGCTTTCAAACGCAGATCGGGGCAACAATGACCCGGAAAAAAAAGAAAAAAAAGCAATAAAACGTGACTTTAGAGAGGGTTTCAATAAAGAACAGATCCCCTACCTTGTAATAATAGGCAATCATAATCTGTAATCATAATAAGACCAATGTAATGTGAACAAATAGTGCCATGTTGTGAGAGATTAGCCTGATTTAGAAGGAAAATGTTCAGCTCAGAAATGATTAGGCCAATCTAATGTCGGAAGTGGTGGAGATAATATTCGAAAATGGGAAATAATGACTTATACTTGATGAGTTTTTAATGTCCAGACATTTGTATAAAAGTTAATGAAATGAACAGTTCTTTGGGTCGTTTATATTGCAATGTCTCCTGTGGATTTTCGCTGGTAAAATAAAGCAGATATCTTCATTATAAAATAAAAAATACACGCACTTGGTCCTGTTGTGTAGATCACAGCATCATGTGTTAGATTTGAAGACGACATATTGGAAGTTGGAAAGTTAGGGGGATTTGAAAGAACTATTTTGACACTTTGAAGGAGGTGATATTTTCAAGTTTTGCTTCTATCATTTCAATTTTAAGTTTCAGTGAGTTTCGTGAAGATATTTCATTGAAAATGTGGTGAAAGAACAAAAACAAAGTAATTATGACTGAATAAAAACCAGCCGCTTTACAAATGGACTATGCCATGTGGTGTTGTGCCCATGAAATGATGTTTAGTATTGGCTTTCATCAATGGAATTTCTATTTAGGTCGACAATAACTGGTCTCCATCTCATCTACTGAATGTATTTTATGTCAAAAACTAAAAGGAAGCTCCAAAAAGGAAAATAAAAACTCAACAAAACCAAGACAGTTCTCCCTTACAGTAATGGAAAACACTAAATACTTTTATAATAGCGGTACATATATGTTGTATCTTTTCCAGACGTTTGAAGAAAGACAAAATGCTCGGTCCCCGTCTGCTCCCATCGCCCGGCTGCGTCCGTCACAGAGAACTCATGACGCTGGCTTTGAAAAGCTGTTTAGGCTCCGCGAGAACGTAGTGCACCAGCTCAGACTGTGGGGGTTTCCACTCTGCAGATTTATAACAGACTTCTGCTGGAAAAGCCATGTGCCGAAGTCTGAGAAACACAATGGTCGTAGTTTCTGCTGAGAGAATACCTCCGTCTCATTCCAAGTGGTTCTTAAACTATAATATATATTTCACGAAACGGTGCAGCCACACACGAAAGGTATGACTAACAATGTCTCAGAGCCGTTTCCTCTACAATACTGCATGGCCAGCTTCACCGGAGGGGAAATGTTGTTTTCCAAGTGTTTACTGTGAAAAGTGCTGCGGTTATCTTTGTAAAGTTTACCACACGCATTATTAAAGTGACAGAGTATTACACATAATTGTGAACTCTTGTTTAATTCCTGTGGGCCAGTTGTTGTCATCTTTTTGTCGAGTGGCATACATTTTCCTATCGCGATCAGTCCATCCATCCATCTTCTTTCGGCAGCAGGCCAAGCAGGGACTCCCAAACTTCCCCCACCCCAGACACTTCCTCCTGCTCCTCCAGTATTGTTACACATTTTTGGTTAGTTTAAATTAATGTCATTATTTTGTTTTCATACAGTATAAGTCATTTAAATATTTCAAAAAGTAACTAAAACTAAAACAAACAACAAAAACAGTGATGGTTAAAAAGCAAAAACTTACAACATAAGAATCAGTTCAAACTTCTACTATAATCAAATCATATTTAAAGTGACAGGTTTTTATGATTTCCTACTGTTAACTTTATTTAGTAGGATAAAACCTGTTTTAAATATAAATTATATTTGTGCGACAATGAAGTACTAGTTTTTGACGGAAAGTTAAAAAAATAATGTATGTTGAATATAACAGGAAGTAAAGCAGAGTTCTGTAACATTATCACAGTGGGGAAACAATTCACACACAAGAAACACATTTTTCTGATCTTTTAAACATTAATTAAACAAAATAAAGCTGTTCTCATATATTTCTATTTGTCAAAAATGTATTACTGTGACATTAGAGGAGTTTTGGCCCTGTGTAAAACATGATTGCTATGGTAACAGTTACAGAATTTCCTAGTGTGCTGTCATCATTTACAACCAGGAAGTACAATTTTAAACAAAAAAAAATGGCCAAACTGGGCAGAAATATTTTACGTTTTTAGCTAAATATTAAATAGAGTGATCTTTACTCTGTTTTCGTCAAATGAGTAATTCAATCTGTCACAGGCCCTTTAATGTAATGTATGTATTGTTTAATTTTGTGTTTAATATAATTGCGGATTCATTTATCTTTTTTCCCCTTTACAACAATCCTCTGCCTCAATTATCCGCCTCTAAACTGGAAATCGAAATGGCACAGCGCACCTCCTATAGGTCAGACTTCAAAAAAGCTAAACGGCAGAGTACAAGATGAACTGAGCACAGCTTGGGCAGAAACACAAAGCAGGAATTTGGAGAAAGGTTTGCAGTAAATTTACTTCCAGGTTCGATATGAGTAAATTACGTATTGATGCCTCTGCTCCAACGACATTGTAGTGTGACCGCCGAGCGAGCCGAGCCAGAGCCCAACATTTGACTTCTGTCTCCGAAAGACCCAGAGAAGACCTTTAAAATCTTGTTGTAAATGTAAATGATAAAACAATAAAACTTGTATTGTGATTCATCAAAAATGCGTTAAAACATGTCCTTAAATGTATAATTGAAAACTCGCACAAATATGAAAGAACTGTTTTTTTAATAGTGGTCCAATGAGGTTCAATTGATCATTTATTTAACAGGTTATTTTTTCAGACCAGAGTTTGTTTACTTGCAATCTTCTGCGAAAGAATGAAAACTACAACCACTTCAAACAGCTACTCGCTAGCCCAAAAGACAAAATAGAACCGGAGCACAAATGTAACGTCAAATATGAAATACCATGTGTGTCTTGCAGAATAACGTGCATCGGGGAAACTGGGCAGGACGTTCAGCAGACAGAAAAGAACATCTGACAGAATGTGAGGAGAAAACAGCGAGGGTGTGCAAGCTAGCATCAAAACCCAAAGCAGAACGACTCAAATCGTCAATTTTTGATCAGTGTAAAGGAGAGAAGCACATTATGGACTGACGCAAATATGATCGGGACAGAGGACAACAAACTGGATTAAGGAGGGAACTGAAATACAGCAAAGAGACTATAAACCGGGATGAGGGGGCCTTTTCACTTTCTCACACCACGGATAATGTCCTGAAGACGTCGAACTACAGATGGCGCTGTCGTCCTGCCTTTAATGGTAAAAAGACAGCGCCAAAACCTGTGTAAATCAGCTGACAAATCACATCACAGGAACATCACATTCTAAAGAAGATTGCAAGTGAGCAGTCAAAACTGTCAGGAAAGATGGAACAAAAGTTTTGTTCACTCTTTGTCAAATATTTTCACATCTTTTTGTTAGTTTTATAATTAATTATACCCTTAATAATCCAATTTCCCATATTTTATTAAGGTTAAAGGATGGAAAATATGGAAAATACTATTTAAATCATGATGAATTTTTTATTTTACAATTAATTTAGTGATATCTGAAAATCAAAATGGGATCCCAGTCGAGTAAAGATCGCCATGCAAAGGATTTTTGTGAAGAAAATGTAACTTTTATTTTAAAAAATTGATGAGAGGAAAGTGAAAGGATTTAATGGAAGGATGAGTGACAGCGCCTGATGGCAGTGAGAAACAGAAAAAAAAATTCTGTCCAAAAAGACAGTGCAAACAAAACAAATAACTGAAATAAAAAGGGATTTTGAATGTTTAGAAAAGTGGGGAAAGCAGCTGCAGAAAGGAAAAGAACGTGAAAATAGAGAAAGAAATCTGAAGGTTAAAGGACCAATTCAAGAAACACAACTTGATCAAAATGCACTCTTCTCTTGTGATTTAATGTCATTTTATTCTATTGTGTACAGTACTTTGAATTGCCTCGTGCTCAAATAGTGCTCTAGATATAAACATGCCTTGCCTTGGACCGTAGTAGATCCATTGCTCACTTCTATTTGTCGTGCGTTGGTCGAAGAGAAAAAAGATAAAGTATTGGGGCAGTGGTCTGGAGCAGCTCAAAGCCTCTTCGCTGTGCAGTCTCAGCGGTGGTGCGTGCTGGTTTACATACACACACACACACATGATGTTAGGGTCAGGAGCTCAGTTGTGTAAAGCCCACACTCCATCACGCGGGACAATGTGGACAATGGAATGTGCAGGGCTCCGGAGCAGACACGATACTTATCTCTCACCAACAGCAACAACTCAAAACCTGTTAGAGCACACCGTCTCCGTTCAGTTTGACGTTCTTTTCCCATTCATTTCGGTACAAAATTAATCTACAGAGACCTGCTATATATTGTTGGAAAGCCAATTATTTTCACAGAATGTTTATTGCGTTAAATTCATGCCATAGTGCGATCCAAAAGGGCAAAAAGATATATATATATCGAGAGTTCACTAACATACAAACATATTTTCACTCAAGTTTCCAAAAAAACCAAACAACATAAATGTACATTTTAATAGTAAAAAAACCAAAACAATTTATGATCAAGAGCGAAAATTGTTTCTACGATATAAGACTTGGTATCTCCTTGTTCTCCTATATTCCTCTTCAGAATGAGCCCTCCCTCATCCATTTCTGACCTTGCATTGTGAACATGATATACAGTACGTGGGCCAACTGCCAACTGCAGTTTCTCCAGCAGCGACACTACCTCCCTGTGAATAGTGTGCACTTTGACATATTGTTATGAGCTATTTTCATTTGACTGTTTGACTGTTGACGAGAAAGCTCACAAACGCATATGTGACGTGGACAAAGATTATTAAATGTATATTCATGTAGAGTTTCATGAATGGGGAGCAGAGTGTTGTGGAGGTTTAACTTAGAAGTCATATAGCCAGTTAGCATTGGAATTCTAACTGACCGTGACCAGTATAAAAGTCATATTTTTATAGCATTTATGACTATCGATACTGCTTCTTTCTTTCTTTTTGAAAGCAAAAACAGTCTGGTAACAGCGCCCTTCTCACAGCAAGTCTTTCTGCTCCTTGTGTTTGTGGATTCAATTCAGTTCCATTTATTTTTGTAGCGCCCAAAATCACAACAACAGTTGCCTCGATGGGCCACAGGTAGAAAGCAGTTTAAATAAACACTGTTCAAGAGAATTTAGCAACTGGAAAACTGTCCCAGAGCATCCTTTGTCCCTGACCTTCGTTTTTAGCAAGGAAAAAATACAAAAAACCCTTTGGTTTTGTCCCCTGTGGGGAAAAGTAGAAACCTTGGAAGAACCACGGACGGACAGGCTGCAGAAGGTCCAGGACTGGTGCATCCATTTGGACCAGAAGCACTCAAGAGGAAGGAAGGTGGTTCATCTGATGTAGATAAGAGTTCCTCCAGGCAGATGAAGAGCAGTTCATCTAAGGTAGAGAGCGTTCCTCCAGGCAGATAAGGAGCAGTTCATCTAGAGTAGAGAGTGTTCCTCCAGGCAGATAAGGAGTAGTTCATCTAGTGTAGAGAGAGTTCTTCCAGGCAGATGAGGAACAGTTCATCTAGTGTAGAGAGAGTTCCTCCAGGCAGATGAGGAACAGTTCATCTTGCGTAAAGAGAGTTCCTCCAGGCAGTTGAGGAGCCTCCGGGTCTACAGGTCAGGGTCGTAAGATGATGGGGTCATCATTGGAGCAGCCGCAGTGTCTGAGTGTTTTTTTATGAGGTTTAAGTTTGGACCACTGAGTCTGAGCAGCCACAAATAAATTAAAAAGTTACACTAAACAATGCATAATTGTTTACTTGAACTGAGCAACTAAAAACACATCATTACTAAAGCACAAGTCTTGATGGGAACAATTCAGATAATTATTGTTTACAAGAAGACTAAAACGACACATGTGAAAAATAAAGGTTAGCAGGAAAATTGCAACAGGTGGAGTGAAAACTTTGAACTACTTTGTCATTTTAACTCGACAATGCGGCTGTTAAATGCTAACGTACATACACACGTGCACACGCGAACAATTTAAAGAAAGAAAGAAAAATGTCATTAATTTTCTTCAAAAAAATAATCAAAACAAGGGCAATGTGACCTTTTCGTTTCAAAGCACATCCTCACAGGGGTGCAAAAAGCTAAGTTTGAGTCCAAATCTGGAGCGTGAACTCATTTGTAAACGAACATGCACGGGCCCATTCCGAGTCATTATGGAGGATCAGGGGTTAATTTGGAATAATCAAGCCACAGCAGGGCAATTAAAGTCAACCGCTTTTGTGTGTCGAGAAGAAAGGCTTTTTGTGGCGTTCACTGACAGTTTGAAAAGAAAGATGTGTCAGCGTGGTGTTGAATGTTTATCTGAGGATTTTTTTTGTGTGTTATTTTACGATGTTACAGTTCCAGACCTTGGGTGAAAGTGAAATAGACCAAAGCGTTTCAATGGCTGCTTCTCTTTGCAAACTTTTTCAGCTAGAGCTTTTATTGATTGATATGCAAATACACACCAGTCGGGCTTTTGTGAGAGGATTCACGCAAAAGTACATATTTGTTCTCTGGTGTGTTAGCAGTAATTCTACATAAAAATAATGTATGGGAAGAGGAGTGAAGCTGCAGGCTATGAGCACCATCTGGGATCAGGAGAAACATACATTATACAGCAGCTTCACCAAATCAACAAAATGAAAGAGACTGGATCTAATGTATAATTGTTTTCAGTTTTAATGAGAGTAAGAAATGCGTATGAAAACCTTTTGGTAGTAACAAAGTAGAAAAGCTAAAGTACTGTACTTAACTTTAGTAAATTTGACGGTGAACACTTTAAACTTTTACTTCACTATTTGAGAGCAAGTGTCTGTACTTTCTGCTCTACTTCATGTTCGCACTGGACTGCAAAGTTGAAAGAAAGTTCTGCAGAGTTATTTTGTTGATGACATTGTGCCTAAGGCTTTGAGTAAAAGTCCTGGCTTTGAGCAAACAAAAAGATTAATATAAAAAAAATAATTTTCACCACTTTTAAGTCTAAAATAGATGTCAAAAATCTAATACTTTTACTTTTTACTTTTGAAGTAAAAAAAAAAAAAAAATCTAAACATGTAACCATAAGATTTTGATATGCAATACTTTTATTTTTACTTTTACTTGAGTAAATGTTTTCTCCTGTAGCTGCACTTTTGTAATGTAAAAGTAAATTGAGTACTTCTTTCACCACTGGTTATGTCCCATTAGATTCAAATCGACAAAAGATTTTTTTTAAATGTTCGTAACACTGGGAGAAAAAAAATAATACAATGTTCTTCCCAAAAGCAGAGTAAATAATAAATAGATGTTTGCTATCCACTACACGTATAAGAAACGGTAAATGGTACAGCACTTTTACAGCACTTTTTCACCCATTCACTCACACATTTATCCACCGGACACTGAGGGTGAGGAGAGTTAAGTGTCTTGCCCAAGGACAAATCAACAGTATTCATCTTCTCTATGTATGTATCAGGAGCGGAATTTGTACCAACCTTCAGATCAGCGTACGGACAATTCTACTAAGGGAAGGAAGAAGGGAAGGACTATCAAGAAGACAATTTTGACTTTGACAGATTTACAAAGCCAAAAAAGGCCGGCGTTTTTTCATAATGTGAAGCAGAGATGACAAAAGCTACCTCATTTTCAAACTGCAAAAGGAGGGAGTGCCGTACGTATTTAAATTTATCTCCCTAGTTCTTTTTGGCACATGGAATTTTCTGACGCGTGCACGGCTTAGGAACAGCTTTTTTCAGATGGCAAAGTGTATTCAAAGCTCAGACAATCAGAGCGACGTTTACGGCTGATGTAGACAGCGTGTAGCGGTCTCATTCTGTCACGTGCTACTTTTACAAGATCCTATTCACCCTATTCCGCCCCGCACACTTGTACCTCTTTATGCAACAGATCCGCTGTAGTAAACGCACTTCTGGTTTGACGAGAATCGTGTTCACACAAATGGTCAATGAGAGAAAAGTCTCTGCGCTAAAACATTACACAAAGTAGATTGATTAGTGCAAAATGTTTAATGTACACATCCAACAAATCAACAACGCACCGATTTCCTGAGCAGCCTGAAAGCGGCTTTTTAGCCAGTGTAGAACTTATTTTCTGTTGTGCTCGTGTGTCCCATAAACTAATGCAACGGAAAAAAGATGGCGACGCCGACGGCAACTTCCGGAATATGGTCAATAAAGGCAAACGGAATTTACTCAAAAAGTTGCCAGCTTTAAGGACAAGTTTGAGAAAGTCCCAAAGCACGCTAGTTATTTTCCTCTCAAAAAGCACAAATTTGTCCATCAAGAACTTGCTGAAATATTTGCACATCATGTTATTTAAAACTGTGATGGAGTTGAACAAGTGCATCTGCTTTGTTTGTGATTCTACACTCCTTCATCTCGTATTCACTTCGTAGCGACGTCCCATCTTGTTCCCTGTCGTCAACATGAAACGGCTAATTCATCTGCCACACCGCTACGTCCAGAGGCGACACAGGCGGCCAAGACCACCTGCCGTCCCTCTCTCCTCATCCCACTCTCCCTCCGTCCTCCTCGACCTCCCTCTCTTCCTTCTGGAACGAGTTAAAACGCACCCATGCAGCCAAATGTTAGTTATCGCCCAGAAACACATCAAGATTGTCGTGTGAGTGAGCGTCCAAGCTCCGCCAGCGCCCGGCCCACGACTCCATGAGATTACCCTGACCTCCGGTGTGATGGGTAAACAACTGCAACGGGAGGGGAAGGGGGAGGTGAGCGAGGGAGTGAAGGGGGAAGAGAGGCTGCTGCGACATGAATGGACTAATTGAATGAGCAAACATGTGCAGTGGGTGAATCCAAAATCTGAGCAACCTTGGAAGTCCTTGCTGGAGGCGGAGAGGTGTCAAACAACAATGTGAGGTGAGAGTGGACACAAATCTCTTCTGAACGTCATTGAACTTTGTCAGGATTATGCAGATTAGCTTTACGAGCCTTATGAATGAAAATGATCGGAGTAAATAATGAACTTGCATGAAAGAGAACAAAGCTGCAGTTTCTTTAGCGTGTCAGTTGTTTTTGGTATTTGCTTCAGACTGTGCACATATTTATCTTTGACATAACAACTGTAACGGTATTTCTAATTACAATGAGCATGGAAGCACAGTATAATAAGAGCTGGAAGATGAAACAAAGATGGTGGTCGTAGTGGTTTCAATGGCCTCGGCTGGACAGTGCAAAAATTGGGTTTGTGTTGTGAAAATGAGGGATGACTTCAACAAAATTAGACATTTGTGAAAGTTGTAGATGCCCCGTCACCCAAACACGTTGAATTTCACAATGAATGCATTATGCTGGAGGGACTACGTCTATCTATGCCTTGAGATCCCCCTGGAAGAAGGTGAGAAAGTGTGTGTAGAAAGGGAAGCGGGGGTCTTCCTGCTCGGACTGATGCATCCATGACCCGGCCCCTGGATAAGCAAAAGAAAATGATGGATATTTCTGCGATAATATCTGTGCCTGGAACGTCAGTTGGGCTTTAGCGTTAGCATTGAGACACAAACACGTCCCTTTATAAGCGCATAAGCGTCCTTTGGTGAAGTGTCTAACATGTTGTCAGAGACATCCAGCACAACTCACTGTTCAAAGCCTGACGTTAGAATATTTATTCATTTTAGACGGACTTCGAGAAAAATCCTGTTTAAATTAATAGAACACGACATAACCAGTACAATGTGTTTGCCAATGTGTTAGCCATAAAAATAAATACCCAACTGAAAGTCCAAGCACAGAGCCCATTCTATGAGCTGTGGCCTCTCATGCCAAGCTAGCAGTGTGATCCATTATTTATATAATCTCTGCATGGCAAATACTAATAAAACTAAATTTGTTATTCATTAAAAACGAATAAGTTGACATTGAGTTTTTAATTTGAACTGAAAGAAAAAAATAATAATCTAGACCTATTGTGGACAATTTAAATTTGATCAAAAATCATTTATTTTGACAACACAAATGCAAAAGCTGCAAAATATCACTCCAGGATCCAGACTAAACCTGGTCTAAAACAGGACTACAGAAGACTTGACCGAGAGAAATCCACAACTGAAACACCGCGAGTGAAGCAGCATCTAGTCTGAACTAACGACAGACTGAAACATATTTAAACAGACCTGCGCAAAATCAGGACTGGAAATACGGACTGCCTCCAAACGTAACGCATGTACCTCAATTGGAAAACGGCTGGACTATGGTCACGATAAAAGTTAAATTCCATCACAGCAAAAGCTCCCGTCTTTCCCGTGTAATCAGAGTGTGTGAACTGTTTGTGTTTTCCTCTCCCCCTCTCCTTCTTTGTCCCCTGTCCGCGCCCTTTAGACAACAAGATGAAGGGATGATCGGGAGGCGGCTGCGGCTAAGACCCCACAATCGATACGGCTGAGGCTCGGAGATTACACACAAAATCACAATCGGCAAACCACTCTTTCAAACTCCCCCCTCGACTTTGAGGCTGACCAGAAGCTTCACAAAATAGAAATCAGAGAAGGAGAAATCAAGATACGCCCCTATCTGGAACGTTTATTCTTATTACGGCAGCGAAAACTTCTAAATCGTCACCGTCTTTGCCAAACGACTTTTGCACCAATTTATACCAAGCAAGAAAGAATAATTAAAAAAAAATAGTTTCACAAACAACAGTTCACTTTGAGGCAGACATTGTAAATGATAATTTGTTCTCAATACTTTGCCTGGTAAAGGTAAAATAAATAAATAATAAACCATTTTTGAAAGGACACTTAAAAATGCACCTGGATATTATTTAGTAAGTCTTTGTTTATTTTGGCTCATTTTAAAGTTAAATTATTAAAAAAGACACTTGAAATAAACCAAATTGTAGTGAACATAGAGTACAGTTATTTAGCCCTATTATTTAATCTTTTTTTCAACTAATTGAACTATTATACTATATAACTGTCATGACAACTTTTTTTTTTAATTTCTTCATATTTCCGTCTTAATTTTTTAGTTTTTAAATATATAAAACAAAACAGAAAAACATAGAATTCTTCACACGACACAAAGAGAGGGCAGCAAAAGACGTCCAATGAAGTTACAATGATTATGTCAATATTGTCCAACATAAACGTCCCACTTTGTCCAAATCCAATTAATTCCAAATGTAAGTCAGTTTTTCTAACGTCTATTATTATGTCAGTCCAGTCCTTAATTTTTCAGCTAGAAGTATTCTACAAAGGTATCCATTTATTGTGTCCATGGCGGCAGTTTTGAGTCCCAAACACATTATTTTGAAGTGTTATTCATTGAAAATAGGGTGATTTTCATTGTAAACAACACACAGCAACAAAACCTTTTATTATAATAAAGTTTTACAGATCTTTTCCGGCTTTTTAAATCACTCCTTGACAAAACGGCGCACCGGGGAGAACCAAAGAACGTCAATGAAAAAGAGGGTGAGTCTTCTTCAGAAATTTGCCAAACTTCCAAACTTTCAACTATTTCCAGAAAACTCCCAAAGTCGTAATTCTCTTTGTGCTTATTTGTCCAAACAAGCAGTTAAAACATCAGATTACAAGTTCATTCCCCCACGGCCATTTTGGAAACTCCTTTGTTTCTTCCTCTTTGTACTCAGAATCCCCCGCTCGCACCGCGCTCAATCGAAAAGAAAGTTTGTGAACTCTCCTAAGCGCGAGTTAAAGAGCCTCCTATCTCCTTTTCATGCGTTTTCGCCGAACCCAAAGCTCCTGGCCCTCAACAATTAGAGCCTTGTTTATGTGTGCAGATTGCTGTAAGTGCGTGCATGGGGTTGTCGGCAGGACGCACCATTGGAACTATTGCGTTGATTGGAACGTCTGTACTTTTAACAAGGTCCGTCTGCTGTTGCCGCTATCGGGGGCCGGACCAAAGCAACTCCCTAAATGTGCCTCCAGCTCCGTAATGGTTTGACACTCAAAAACTGCTTACACAAAACACTCCCGGCTGCAATTTGGGAAGCCAATTGGAGCGTCCACAATACAACCGCTTTGTTTGTCGTTTTGTTTAAATGGAAGGCGACCTGTCGAGTTATCTCGGGGTAGCACTCTGAATAACACGTTTGGAACTTTAAGTCGAATTTGAACTTATCACGTTGTGGTTTATGGAATGAGAAGATGGTGGAATTTGTTGTTTACTTAATGAATGAAATAGTCCTTGTTTCCGATTTTTTGCATGTAATAAAGTAAAATTACTTTTGTCCCAGCACAGATTATTGTAAAAGCATTCAGGTGCTTTCTCTGCATCTGAGTGTTTTATCCTACGAGAGAATCAGGAAGTGTGCCGTTAGCATGGTAATGTTTGTTAGCTTTACTTGGGACGGTCCGTGACGCTCTGGACTCAGAAACTGGTGAAAAGTACTTCTAAACTCATCGCAGTGAATATTTAGGATGCTGGGACTGCATCAGGAAAGTGAGAGATAAATGTAACAGATGTAAAGATTTTAACATCAACTAGTTCTGTTTCAAAACCATAAAAATCAGGTACAGGGCCTTTAAAGGCCTATTCAAAAGGCCTATTCAAATGGGATTATTTTATGTAGGAATATCTGTCAAATTGAGATTACCTCACGACGTCTGTGTTTGTGAGCATTCACACGGGATAAGCAATGTCAGTAATGCATTTGAACCTTTTAATTCATTCGTGTGGTTTGCTTTTCTTATCATTTTAACTACTTTAGGTTTGTATTTAGAGTTAACTACCTGCATTGTAGCGTAAATGTTCTTCTTTATCACGTTGTGGCAATCATATTTCATAATCTTTTTTAATCTATTCACGCTGACACTGCTACTTAACCAAACTCTAAACTATCTCCTCAAACACCGCTTGATCTTCCGTTGCTACGACAATGAGATTGTACTTCCAGGTTCTTTTGTGTATTTTCTTTTTAAATGTAGAAAAAAAGAAGGAGAAGGATCTGTGGTAAATGAATATGATTATTTAGATCAAACCTGGACTGAATATGGACATAGATACATCCATTTACTTAAGGAAGTCTGAGTTTGCTGGATTACAGTTCAGGGAGAATTTTTACGGAGAATATGGACGAGTCGTACGGAACTAGAAACACAGACGGTGTTCGTGATTATTGCAGTTCACCCAAGGCAGTTTAAAGTCGTCTCCATCAGTATAAATAAACAAAAGTGAAACAAAACATTCAATATAGCTTCAGAAAGTGAAAGTGAAAGCCATTATCAAAACCCAAGGACGTGAATGTTTTCAGTTGAAAGGATTTTAAGTCTTAAGGTTAATTTGGAAGGGTTAGTGAAGCCGATCCCAAACAAATACTGATAAGATTCCACATTTGTGATTTCCCTGTGCCTATTAGCCCGTTAAGCAGATGGAGGATATTTTTTCTCCACTTTTTCTTTGGTTTTCTATTGCAAGCTGACATGCAGAAACGGTTCTCGACTATAAAGAAGAAGGAACGACGAAGACTAAACAATATAAAAACAAACTGAATCCAGAATGAAATCTGTTGAGTATACAAGTTATAATCTCAAATCACACATAATTTGGAGTTCTTATTGAGAACGGGTGTAACTGAAAAAATATATTATTTTGATAACAATGTTCATAAAGTGAAGCACAAAAGTCCAGCAATATCACTTTATTCTCTTGTTTGGGAGATTAGACTATGTCTCTGTTCATTTAATTTTTAATCAGCTCGTTTTGCTGTCATTTTTTATTGGCTTTAATTATAGACGATGCACTCTAATTTTCCTTATCTCCACAACAACAATTGCAATATTATCAATTTTTTGACATATTTCCCCAATGAGCACATGTATTTGGAGTTTAAAATCTTGATTCTACAGCTTATAAGAAATGCACTTTTCTCTCTTTCTGTTTTTTTTTTTTTTTTTTTGCCCTGAAACCAGAAGATCCCATATTCAAAAGGTTTGTACAGCTTAAACATCTATAGGGTATAACTTCACTGTGGCTTTATACAATGAATGTCTTTGGAAGGTCTTGTCTATAGATACTTACTATTTTTGGGAACTCGTTGTATTTCCAGAATATTTTAGATTTCATTCATTTCACTCCAGGCCACCTTGTTCTTTTCCACTTTTTAGTCCATTCTCTCACAAACTCTAACTCCACCTCAGTCCCTGGAGGGCCCACTAGTACATGTCATTATTTTACTACAGCCCAACTTGGTGCTGACTGCAGGAGTTCGCCCCACAACTTGGGACACTATTTGTTTTGGCTCCATAATGAAGTAGGGGAAACAGGGGAGAGTAAAAATGCATAGGCAAAGACAAGGATGGGCAAATAAAACCGGATAAAAAGAGTTACAATTGGGCAAGCTGTGAAAATGTTTGTAAAGAAAACATTCCAATAAGACTGGATCACATCCTAGTCCCAGACGCGATAGATCAAGGAACGCTCTAAACGCTGTAACTGCGGCCCTGGGGCCTATTACAGAGAACTGCGCCTCAACACGCAATGGACAAGAGACAAATCAAAACAAAAGAACACTGGAAGTTATGCTAAACATTATTAACACTTCCAGGCAGAGTGGGAAGATGGAATTGACAGTTTTCTGAAGCTGTTCCAAAGCAAAGCAAATGTCCAAATGAGCCCATTCCCACAATAGTAAATAAAGTGCCAAAGACTGAGAATCTTCTAGTTTAGGGAATGGTTGTCAAAAGATTAATCCCCAGATGTGATCGATATGAAACAAATTGATACTGGAAAATGCATAGACTCTTCTTGCCTGAAGGCTACACTGTGGACTGTTTGAGTGCGCGGTTACTGTAATGTCTGTGGTCGTCTTCTCTTGTACTGAATGTTGTTGTTTCCCCGCCCTTTTCTGCAGAACACGAACCTGCTGCAAAATAGTTTTTAACTGAGTCAGGCCTGATTACTGTGTTTTGTATTTAAAAAATGCAATGAAATGAATATTGGTTTTGTTCTGAAGAGTTTTAAAACAGTCTTGAATTATAAAAGAAGAAGTAAAAGGGCACAGTAATCTGAGAAAATGCAGTCACTGTGTGTTGAAAATGATTTGTCTAAAGATGTGTTTTCATTATCATATTGGTATTGGGTATCAAGTCTTTTCATTAGTCTCAAAACTGAGATTGAAATTTGAGTGTAGTGACGGCTCCATTCATTCAACCACATGATGATTACACTGCAAGGAAAATGTGTTCTCTAAATTTGACTCATACTTTAACACTCCTAGGGCAACCTGTTGAAGAATAGTGCATGATCACAATGTGCAGTGCATAGAAACTCAATGGACAGAACAAGCAAACTGAACACAGAAATCAACTTCTTTAAGACAAACACAATTTCTTGTAAAGGTATTTGTCGTCAGCACAAACACTGCTACACAAATGGAGTGCATGAAGCGGACTCTGAGTCAGGCCTAAACGTGGAGCTCAGGGACGGGCCTCCTGCTGGTGCCAGAGTCAGGATTAATCATGGGGAATTAGCGTTTCAGTTTTATGCAACTAAAATCTGGAACAGTCTTCCTGAAGATGTGAGACAGGCCTCTGAGAATGTTCAAATCCAGGCTAAAAACAGTTCTGTTTAGCTGCGCATACGACTGAAAGGATTCCATTTGCGGTCTTCTCTTCTGAAGTTGATTTTATGATGATTATTTATGTTTTTATTGGTTTGTATTGCGATTTGTATCCATCTTTCCTGTGCTGTTTCCGTTTAATTACTTTTGGTACGAATTGTGCTGTAATAAACTCGCCTTGCTTGCAATTAATGGACCACAGTGTTGGCATAATGGTTAAGAATCTTCTCTCCGTTGCTTTAATATTAATCACATTTAAAGAGTACTAAAAGTGCACTAATAGCTGAATTTCTCTGGCAGCCGCCCAGTCCAAGATGGCAGGGCTGTAGACAAAAGAAATGCTTGGTCGACTAAAGACCTGTCCTATCGACCGATTAATTGACTAAAAAGGGATGTGGCAAAACTATAAAGTAACTCTCTGTATCTGACCCAAACTGCACTCAAAAAAACACAACTGTACTGGAGTTCATGCGAAAAAACAACAATTCATACAGAAAAGTACAAGGAAACAGTGTATTTATGTGTTAGAGATATATAAATTAGATTAAACTCATGATTCACTCCAAAATCTGTAGCAAACTCACTCCATATCTTCACTTTTTCATTGTTTTTGTCGTAGAAATCCTTTTAATTGAAATAAAATGATTAGTCGACTGAAAAAAATGTTGGTCGACTAAAACACCAGGGATGAGCTGGGGGTTGCGAGATGATTTCAAGGTCTAATTTGAATAAATATGACACTGTATTTGTAATCAAAAACAGTACCTTTTAGTGAAATTGGGTCTAATAAGACAATAAACTATCCAAATAGTCAATATTAAACCTCATTTAACATGCTTTGACAGTTAATGTATTTTTCATTTCACTTTGGGGGTCCCGAGTCGATTACATGGATATTTTCCGGCCAGAAAAGTTTGGGAACCCCTGTACTAAACGACTAAAAGACTACAGCCCTGCAGCGCACGTGACTTCCTGTAACCCGGCTGCACATGCTTCTAATATGAGTTAACTAACACCACACAGTGTAAAGGCGTTTGAACAATCCAACATGAACAGACTATAGACAGTGTTGAAGCAATACGTCTCCATAGATTAAAAGTATTCCAGAGGCCTATTCTTCGCATTTCAACACTTCACACAAATAGTCGATTATGGTCCGGCGAGACATTGTGTTGGTGGGAGTGTGGAAAGACGAGTTCCTCCCACAGAGAGATTCAATTTTTAACTGGAATGAGCATGACATATGACTGACTGGGCACAAAAACACACGCAAGATTAAATGAGGGATTTGTTTAAGTCTTTTTAGTTGGTACATCAATCGTTTGGCAGAAAATCACAGCAGAGAGAGAACTAAATGTACCTATTTCAATATGTTTGTGTGTCTGGTTCAATGTTTTTGATGTTTGGTTGATTTAGTTGATTTCCTGGGTTTAAATGATCAGAGGTGATAGAAGTAGACATACACTGTACTCAAGTAAGAGTACCGTTACTTGAGAATAACATTACTCAAGAAGAAGTGCAAGAAGTGGTGGAGGTAAGAGAGTTTTGGGATAAACGTCTACTCAAGTAAGAGTAACTGGGCAAAACACCTAAGGTATAATTTCATCTCAGGTACATTTTCAGATTGCTGTAACTGGTAGGACAAAAGAAAATCTAGTATTTTCAAGGGAAATATAAAAACAAGGAGCGCTAATTCATACTGTATCTGAAGAAGCAGTGCAAGAAACACAATTTTCTTTGGTTTTTGTCACTTGTTTTGTCACAGTGGGAGAAGGAACCAAAACTTTAACTCAAGAGCACTGTAACACTGGCATCATGTTGTCGTTGTGTGGTGTTCTGGTTTTGTGCGTGGGTGGAGTTTGGTGCGGCATGTGCCTAAAGAAGCTTGTGCAAGTCACTTTTTTGCGTTCGCGCTTCTGTTTTCTAGCCGGTCATAACGCACTATTTTCCTTATTTTCTTAAATCTAAATCTTATCATTCAACAGCGCACGTACATCATGACGAAGCATGCATAAACCTCGTCGAGATCGTTCATGAAACTGGTTTGTTTATTTAACTTTGCGTTCGTTGTTCGGCATATTTCTTGTCGTGGCCGGGTTATGACAACTGTAAAATATGTTACTCAAGGAGGAGTAAAAGTATCGCTCTGAAAAGTCCATTTTCATCAGCCACCCTTGCGCATGCCTTTTGCTTAAAGCCTAGAGGGTCGGCTGATTTCGACGCTCCTTCATGGAATATGTGAACGGCAAATAACTGAAAAAACCTGCCCAGAACACACACTGGACGTGGAAGGAGTGAAAATGTGCAGACGACAAAGAAAGAAGGAATTCATATGATGGTTTTATCCAAAAATAGGAGAATGGATCATCATTTATCATCTATTCTTGGGGTTTTTAAAAGACATTAAACTACCTTAACTGTTATAAATTACGTAATATGTTTCAATTAATGTTCTTATCAAGTCAAAAACATATGAAGAACACTAAACTGATGCTGGTGAATGTTGTTTTAAGATGTACTTGATGAACAAACCATCAAAATTATTAACTAAAAGGCTACTTTCAGAATTGTAAGTGTCACAAAACTAAACAAATCAATCACATAAAAACCCATTTAAATGTACAAATCTATATCACAATTAAGACGAATGTAACAGCACTGCCAGAACATTATTTTTAGAACTTTTTATCTCATTATTTGGAATCCATGTGAATGAACATCTGGCCTTGACATCTTTTTGAAAAGTGAAAATAAGGTTTACACGAAAAGTGAAAATAGGGTTCAAACCAAAATACTCATGTGTTGCTGATAGATTTCTATTTCTACTTGACGCTAGGGCTGAACGATTTAGGATTGCCATTAGATAAGCGACTTGTTTTTATATTATATTTTAAACGCTTCCAGGAGAATTGACAAAAACAAATTATGTTGGTGCAGATTTAAACTACAGGGTTGTCCATTTTTATGCAGAATTAAACAGGAAATGGGACTGTTCGTGGAGGAAATGGCACTTGAAAAATTGCAGCCGTTACGATTTGCTTATTGTATCCATTCAAGTCGCAATTTCGGTTCGATTTCGATGAATCCTGCAGCCCTGCTTTACCACCAGAGCAATGCAAACCTCCCTGTGAAAGGCCTCCGCACCCACGGCTCCGACTGGCAGTCACATGTCCGCAGTACGGAAGCATCTTAGTGTAAACTGTGACCGATGAAATCAATCCTTGTCTGGGCTTCACATGGAGACGGCAGCTGGCTTCTGTTAGCGACCCTTAAACCAATTCTACACCTTCTCAGGCCTGGGACGTCGGGCCGGGAGGCAGTTGCATTCGCAGCGACGGCGTTTTGACAATTCCAAACAAATGTACGGAGGCCTCGCTGCGCTGCCGAGGCGGGGAGCTGTCTGCGCCGGTGTCAAGGTTATCGCACAGCTGTATTTGTCCAACGCCGACTCGGAAACGGACATTAGCGAACGCAGGGAGGGGGGAGGCAGAAGTTATTTGAAAGAATTGGCTCGTGCGGTAAACGAGATTTGACGCAAAAAGCTGGATGGAGTTTGTATTCTGTTCAGTTTGAATTTGAGTGAAACTGTAGGAAGTTTAAGGACAATGTACGAGTTAAAATTACTTGAATTTGGGTTGGCTTAGCTTGATTAATTTATGGTTTGAGCCTAGATTGTTCAAGTATGTGTGTATTTTACTGGTTTCTGTTTCAATTTAGCATTTTTCTGTACGAGGGAAAAGGAAGCGCCTCAAAATCCTGGCTGATTAATCAATACAAAATATAAAATATATAAAAACATATCAATCCAGAATTGATCATCTGAATGCAATTATCAAAATAAAGGTATAATTATTAGCCTTTAGGTGTGAGCGGTATTGATATTTTTTAGGAACAGTCAGATTATATTATGTCAATTCAACAAAAAAGTGCTAAAACATGTATTTAAACGTAGCAGTTGAGGTTTAATTATCAGACAGATGTGAAATGTATATGAAAAGTGAGGTAAACATCACCCTATATCTGAATTTGAAAGTTTTTTTTTTATTCAAAACATTCACAATATCTAAATCTCGATATATATTGCCCGCTTCTTTTAGCCTTATTAGATTTAAACCTTAAGAGAGAACGATATCATCAAGAAAACCAACTGTTTGCTATTTTCACCAGACATTTATTTGCTTTTTTCCATGCTAACAGTTTGTACAAAATCCCTCTAAAATACACATTCACATCCATAAAAACCAAGCAATCTCCATGTAAGGAAAATATTAACTCTCGGCTATTTGCGATTCTTCCAAACCACTGTCAACATGGCTCTAACAGGGAAAAGCCATCTGCCGCGACAGAGTATGCAAGTATTTATAACAATTTATTTTGGCAGCGCTAACGGTCTCAGCGGCGATGCAGAGAAGTGTAATTTCATGCTGGGGTCAGTGGCCGTGACCGCTTTGATTACGCGGCCCCAGACAGCAGTGGTCTGTCGGGTAAACAGTGAGAAGCTTTGTCAAGTGCCTACATCCGGGAGCCCAAAGGAACATGGAAGGTGTGTGCTCCTGAACGCAACACAAGAACAAACTGTACTGTGACGTGACAGCGGTGTTTTGGCACGGGGTGGATGTGTGTACTACAGATGAAACAGTTTTTATCGCTAATGGCAATTGGCAATACGTGACAGTTTTGTCTTTTGGGTTTGTGAAGTTTATTAGACGGGACAGTAGCATGAAATGGGATGAAGAATACCAGGACACTAAGGACAGAAACCACACACCACCAAGGCAAACATGAAGCGACTAAGACTCGTTTGGTCCATTGAGACCAAACTGAAAACCACTGAGAAAAAACGAAAAAACAGAGAAATCACAATTTTGGATCGTGCATAGTATCTTTGTAAAAACAGCTTGCATAACTGGAAAACACACAAGCATTACTTTATTTGATGATACAGGTTGTTTTAACACTGCCTCTACTTAAACTCTAGTTAAGTCGACGTAAAAGAGTTTTCGCTCCGAGTGGTATATTTGGACTAGTGTGAACATGGCCGTAAAACAGGTGGTTTCAGATCGGCTCCTCACGCACTCGGAAGCAGACTTGAGAGTGGTGTGAAAGCTAGTCCGCGTGAGAGCACTTTGAATTTCACCACCTATATTTGTATGAATGTGCACTGAAGAGCAGCTATTTGCAACCTGCGTCTTTTTCTTTGCCGCCACTATTGTACAGAGCTCCCACAGTGCATTCAGTAAATACAACCGTGTACAGCTTCATGGTGCGACATTTGAGGTGAATGAAGAGCGGTGCATGCGAACAGGACTGACCCAAAAGTGAACTAAACAGAACTAAATCTAGCGCGCACTGGAGCTGCTCCACAGAGTGTATTAACATGTGAAAACAGCCTAATAGTCATCTGTTGATATCCTGTGTAAATAAACATGGCTGCTCTGGGTGATTTGAGGTAAACTGCAGAAAAAAAACATGCTTAACATCATTTAAATTTATGGACATCTATCCACTTAGACCTAGCACATTTCTCCAAGATGGATACGCTAACTTTGCATTTTGATTATGTGAAATTATAATACATTTACATTACATGTGAGGAAGGGAGTAGGAAAAAAGAGTCTATAAAATTAAGAGACACTCCATTAATCCCTTGTGAGACAAACTCTTCCTCTGCGCTGGACCCTCGCATCCTTCAACCAGTGACACTACAACCTGTCAGAACAAGAACAAGAACATATACACTTCGAACGGAGAAGTCCGGGCGTACAACCCACAACCCTCTTGATGTGAAGTGCCCAAGCGAAGGTCTGTGCATTTCTGCTCCTTATTCAGTCAAACACACATGAAAAGAAAACAATTTACTTTCCGGAAGGGAAATGCAGCTTTCTGGAGCACTTTGCAACAGGAAAAGCAGGCAGCTAGTAAACTCTCATGGAACTGACGCCAGAGGAAAGGATTGTGAACAATTGCAATAGAAATGAAACAAAATGTGTGAAAGTTGTTGATTTGTGTGAGAATAAGGCTTTGTGTGCAGAATCGGACTTGAGTCATTTGCACAAGACTTCTATTAAACGTGTGTGAACCGGAGTGTTTTCCCAGAAGGGCATTAAGAGCACAGATGAGATTAGTCCTCCTGAGATCCACTTGGACATGGTGAGGGATTTCTACCGCCGTGATTCAGCTCTGCCAACTGCTCCGACGTTAAGTGCTAATCAGGAAAACTTAATGAACAAATTAAATATGTGGCTCTAAAACCGAAAACAATTTCTTGGAGTACTGTGAAATATTGATTTGACTGGTATAAGCGCGAGCTGTGGGAAACAAGTAGAGGACAAAAGTTCACTTCTGGTCAGATCTTGGTCAGCACATGATGTTTTATCAGAGGATATTACAGTTTAAGGTTTAGACTTTATTCATTCCCAAAGGCAAATTCAGTTTATGTAGTGGTTGGTGGTGAGCTGAAGTTTTTGCAATGTTGTTTTATTACTCCTACATATGAAAAATGAATTGCCAATTTGAACATTTTTGCTCTACAATGATTTAGACGCAAGCGGAAAATGTACAATGCATTGTCTTGGCGTTCAAATGATGGAAAACACAAGCTATTTTATTACAATTATTCGCAAGGAATCCATGCACCTTTTTTCCACAACTCATACAACAACAGTATTTTCCCATTTCAATTACGATGTTAAATGTTAGAATTCTGCCACTACCGTAAATGTCATGCTAGCTTTAGTGAAAGAGAGGCACTGGCTCAAAAAAACAAAGCCAAACATAACTGGTACTGTGTAAAATTTAATCATATTCCTTTTTCTTTTGCCCCCCAAGAGCAAGTATCAATTAGGGATGAAATGATGACGTGGGAACTGTCGGCCTTGGACACGATTCTAAAGCACAGAAGGTTGCAATTTCTTTTTTTTTAAACTGTTATTAGTCTGCTTTTTTCTTTTCATGATGAACATTTACAAATTGCTCTCCAATATCTAGACAATTCAATCCAACCTTCATCAACAACAAAGGACTGACTTGTCTGTAACCTCTCACTGACCTGACCAAAGCTTTACTCCTCCTGCTTCATTTGCGATGCTAAACAACACTTTACCAGCAGCATATTGGGAGCAAAATGGCCAGTCGAGGCGAGCGCGCGGCGAATTTATTCTCCGATTTAGCACTGTTAATGCGTCTGACCTTGGAAACCGTCAAAATCTTCCCTGAGCTCCTTTCGCACTACATTACATGTCTAATGGCGCCAATTACCACTTTATTTAGCTGCACAGATTTGGAATTCGCTTGCACGCAATGAATTATTTTCATCCTGTAGGTTGGTGGAAGCATAAAAACAGGAGATATCGATGTACTTTTTCTTGGAATGACTCAGTAAAAACAAAGGGTATAACAGTGACAATTTATCTTAAACACAAAATGAGGCTTACAATATTAAATTACGGCAAAACACAGGAATAAATCAAGTCTAAGTCCAAGAACAAACAGGATTTGATAAGGGATAATCCTGTATTAAACTCTTGAGATCAAGCCAGGCTACGTGCGAGGACCAAACCATGGACACAATTGCATTTCTGTTTAACCACAGCGCAAAATTAGAGCTTGATGCATGAGCAAACTTGGACTCAATTTTGACTAGAACAGTGCTGTATCATGTTCTTAAAGCTGGGGTTCCAGAGTTTGTTGTTTGTACAATAGTAGATTTTGTGTTTTCCACCAAATAGTATATTGTAAAAGCAGCAGTTTGGGACAAAAATAAAACTGTTGTGTGCTTTCTGCATCTAAAAAGTAAGCGTTTTATGTCTAGTTAACCGGAAGTAAGAGCCAAAAGCTGCGCTCTGATTGGCTGAGCTTGGGTGGTCCCATCCAGTTTCACTTTGTTTTCTGAAAAAAGCAGTTTTAAAACTGGGCATACGTCTAAAATGAATGTGAATATTAACAATGTCTCAAACAGTTTGTGAGAGCTCGGGTCAAGTTGCACATATTTAAAAGCTAATTCCGGTTTTACGGTGTAAAATCAGGTACTCCAGCTTTAATGGATGAAGCCAGGAATACAGTATGTAGAGCTTTCTAAATATACAATAAATAGGACGCCTTATGCTCCTTTGTCAAATAAACAGACCTATTGTATCTCGCCACGACTTGAAAACGACTGCGCTTCCAGTTCATAAAAAAATAACTCTCACCAATTGCCTGCATCTATTGGAACTTGAAAATGTTATATTGGCGAAATAGGTCACCTCCCAAACAGGATTTTATTAGCAAGGTGGAAGATATTGATCGTAAGGTTGGGGTAAAATGAAAATCCAATCTAAGCGATCATATGTTATGTAATGCAGTTAGGCTTTATTACTGCAAGATAAATATGATAGATACACTGGGCAGCAATATGAATTAAGTGCAGGGCGGCATCATGAGGTCACCGCAGGACCCTCGTATGTTACCGTTTTATTACATTATTCATAAATACGAGTCAGGGGTAACGATCTAAAGAGACGGGGTTAACCTTAAAGGCAGCCGTAGCAGTGCGCACATAGATTTTCTAATATAAGAATATGAAGAGTTATGAAGCTTTCAGCGTGGCCTCCAGTGCATTCACGGGTAAAAACATCCACCGACGAAGGGGTAAGAAAGCTATTATTGAGAGGACTGTGAAGAAACAAAAACAAACGCAAAATGTACATCAGCAGGAAACTATGTAAAGAAGTAAAGGGTCATTTAAGAGTCCTTGGTTATGCTAAATTGACTTTTCAGCTTTTAGCCATGTTTTCCTGGTGTTTTCTTGTGACAAACAAGTTGTATTTGGTTCCATCAATGCATGTATCAGTGCACAAAACAATCCACCTGTGTCTCATTAGGTTGGAACTATCTGGGGTAAAACCAGGACTAGAGCAAAACCAAACCATGTCTAATAAACTGGGCACAAGCTACGGCGAAAACTCCAAAGTTCCTTGGATCCAATACGCTATTTGTATATCCAGTAGAGCAATCAACCATTGTGCGCAACAGGATATCCAAATTCTTTTCAAATATTTCAGGCTACAGGCAACAAGAAATTTAAATCTTTTGGGCTAGACCAACCAACATGGGCAATAAAACATTTAAATCTATTGGGCAAGATCAAGAAACATGGGCAACAAGACATTACAAATCTTTCAGGCTAGACCAACCAACATGGTAAATAACAAATTAAAATCTTTTGGGCAAGACCAAGCAACATGGGCAACAAGAATACCTTATATATCACAATAAATAGCCTACTATGACAGTATTATTTTATTTGACAATTCACTAACAATTTGTCAGTGGTTCTGAGCTGAAACGGATACATAACAGGACAATACCAGGTCTAAACTAGGACAAACCATGATTTAAGTAGTTCTAAATTAGGATTAACACAAACAAACGCGAACAGAAAGTCTCAAATAGTTGACTTCCTCTTCCCAACTTCTACATGTTCCCTTCGCAACACAGCGGGGGTCTTTGGCCAAATGCAGCCTGCCTCTAAAAGCCCGGCCTGGCTCATTAGACCTGCCCCGACATATGGAAGCCCTCTTGAGTTGGGACTTCAGCCCGCTGCAAATTTACCTGCTCTTGTACAATGGGCTCAAGTTTCTAGGTTAAGCCAGCTGTTTCCCTCTGCTCCATCCCGCTCCTGTCAAAGTGAATAAGCCCACGCCGAAGTAGTGCGCCCTGTGGTAACGCACGGGGGCCAATCAGAGAGGTGGGCGGGGCTGTTACCACGGCGTTGTCGTTAATGTGCTTCCTGTTCAGATTACAGGTTCACGGGAGGAGAGCATGATGTAAGGTCAGTGTTTTTTAGACTCTGGAAAGGTCAAAATCATGTTGTTGGGAATGGGTAGTAATTGGGGTACTAAATGTTCTTTTGGAGGTATATCATGTGCACATCTTTTTCACTTAGTTTTCATTCATGTGTCAATACCAGATTTTTCACGATTTGGTTCCAGTTGATTCCAAAGATGGAATCAATAATAACAACTACGAGCATTAATTGTATTTGTATATAGGCCTATCCCATCATTTCCTAGTTTTAAGGTAGTTTTATTAGAAACTTACACATAAATTATAACTTATTAGGCTACGAAACTATTATTATTCACAACAACTGTGTTCACAAAAATGGTCCAAAACAATTGTGTTGTCAATAATCTTTAAATGATAGAGCAAAAGTATTTGATATATAGTGTTATGGGTGTTATTGGGTAATAATAAAAGTACTTTGTTGAGTCAATCGTTAGTCATGTGATGGTAAATTTCATAGTACGAGTAGTAGAAATATTGATATTGAACAGTATAAAGAACCGTTGATATCAATCTTTGTATTCACACCTCCCTAGCCAATATCTTTGCCTGTCAGTAACTATATTCTTCTTTGCGGTGCATATAGTAGTGTTTCTAGCATATAGCGATTCAAAAGTCATTTTACATGAATTATTACTCTCCACACCTTTGATTGGGTGGATTTTGCAGGTTCTGTAATGGTTTCCTCATCATCTAAAATGGTAAGGTTGTTCAATTCCACGTGTTCACACAAATCAAAAGTATACCATCCATTCTGTCAACTTAAAATTCCGCCATGAATACTGTGACATTTGGCGCAGTAACGACGCTGTGCACGAGCGGCGTCTCGGCATTACCTTGTCACATCTCATGAGGCCCAGGTATCGGAGGGACTTGCTGCTCTGTGCGATCTGCGTGGCTCCCTGGTCGGTGATGTCTTTGCACCAGCCGGCGTCCACGGTCTCGATGGTGGTGCTGTACTGGCCAATGGCGATCAGAGCTGGAGGGGAGAGAGAGAGAGAAACGATATAAAAAAAGTGTTAGTCCGACAGCCCCCCTATGCAAATGTGGCAGAATCACACTCCCACAGAGGAATCCCACATCAACCATGGGCCAAATAGTGTGAGACATCATTTCAATGTTTGTGCAACACTTTACAAATGCTCCAGTCTTTTCCCTGAACGCACATGAATTATATGAATAGGGAGTCAGTCAGTCAACATCATATAATTTTCTGTTTTCTTTGATTTTTTTTGTCACAGCGACGGCATTACAGTGTTTTTTTTGTCAATACGCGAAGTTCCATCCAAATTACAGGGACAATTTAGGCACAACAAAGACATTTTTCTGAGAGTTTAAGCAGTTATTTTACGAAAATAAGGGTTGGCGTATATTTTTCACTGTGTAAATTCAGCAAGTTTAGCCCGTAGTCCAAAAAGAAAGTAACATTTTACAGTTCAACAAAATTCTCAAACTAGGTAAACTGGGTATGTATTTAGCAAAAATCTTAAAAATAATTGTGTTAACTGTTTTTGTACAATGTGAAATCTATATTGAACATCTTTGTATCTTTTGCTGCGTTCATGTGGTGCAGAAACTCCGGACAATGTTCTGAAAAATGAACTTTTGCACAAGTCAGGAAAAGAACTCTGGAACGCAGGCCAAAAGCTGAAACCCGACTTCTAGGGCTGGGCGATGCGGTGATAAAAATCGAATTGTGAGCTTGTCCCTGTGACAATCTGTTATTTTTGTGAAATCGTGGTATCCTGATTGACTGTTTCTCTCTTTAATGCAGCTGTCTGTTCAAACACACTTTTTCTCCTGTTGTTTAGCCTCTGAAGCCTCTGAGCAGATGACTTTGTTTACCTCTTATAGACCAGGGCTGCACAATTAAACCAAGTCGACACAAAATTTTGTGCAATAATTCCCTCCACAAACAACAAAATGGCTTGCTTTGATTTGAATAAAAACTGTTAACACTGTAGTTTGGATTTGTACAAATATGTTCTGAAACAAGCAACAAAAGCCCGATCAAAAGTGATAAAACTATGTTCAAAAGCGACAGAAACGCGGAACAACGAACATGACAAACACAACTTAATATGATAAAAACGCAACTAAAAGTGACAAAATTGTGTTTAAAATGTGAATTTTAATTCTATCATTAAAACATAAATTGCACATCTAATCAGCAGCTCTATTATAGGCAACAGAAAAATACAAAGTGAAGATGAATCGTGATAAAATCGAATTATGATTTGGCCCCAAGAAAATCGTGGTAAACATTTTTTGCCCAGCTCTACCGACTTCCACACTTGACTTCACCTGCCGTCTGCGTGTTTTGTTCCATTAATGTTTGAGTAACCTCGCTCATTTCATCTGAACCCCCCGCTGAGGCTTGTGTATACCCCGCACGTGACTGGGACCTCCCACTGTCCACGCTCCACATGTGCTGTCCTGAAGCGCTTCCGTCTAGCCTCAGGTCTGACGGAAAACGCCAGGTTGTCAAGATGAGACCCAATCCTCTCTTATCACGTCCACCGAAGGCGCGCACTTTTATCAACGCTCCGACACGCAGCGATCAGCCTTATCAATCTGAGGCCAAATGGGGAAGAGCCGGTCGATTGATAGCTGTGCTCGGTGATCGATTAGCTGGGGCTGGCCTTTGTTCTCCACTCTCTCACAGCCATCAGTAATGACAGGGGCGAGAGAGGAGTAGGATGAAACGAGAAGAAAGCCTTTGACAGCACCTTCAGACGCCAACTTAGCCCTGATGTTGTTTTCTCATTTGCACAAATCCATTTGAACTTCCAGCAGCCTAAACAACAAGAGCGCTCAGGAATGTTCACAAACTTGCTAACTCTGCTAATTTGATTACTTTTATTTCATGTTCCAGAGGTTGTTTCGTGGTAAAGATAATTAAACTGTATTGATATGGATGTCACTTTTTTTTTGTTAAGGTTTATGGAATGTAAGGCTCTCTATTTGATCACAGTCAACTTGAGTGTGGTGTGATTAGTTACTTCCCATCATTGAAGTTGAAATTGTAGGGAGTATTATATTTGTACTGTCTCGCGAATTTCTCCTCCTGACGGACCTTTAATGTAAACGCTTAGTAAAACAGTGTAACAAGGGATTAGATTATGATGAAACAGTTTTGGTAAACAATATTGTAAAGTAAAGTCTGCTACTGACACCCAGCCTGCACACGTAAATCAATTGTCATTCTCCAAATCATCTTATTTACGCTTAAAAATGCACAGAAGCCTGCTTAAATTGTTTTCAAACTTCAGTTATGCCTGGGTAATTGATCTTGCTGGCATTTTTATGTTGTACTTATCCACATTTCTAGACATGTAACAGAGAGGAATATTAAATTAGCTGGAAGTTTATGGAGAAGCCATTCGTTTTCATACTCTCTTTGACCCTTTTACAAGGTTTAATGCTCCACATACCTCCACAAATTACTGGCCTAAATACCGTACAATCAGTGCTCAGAAGATAAACCATGTCAAACGAGCTTACAGACATCTGTGGGACTTTTGTGTGCGGTGGTAACTCCTGCAGCGAGGAGGAAATGAATAATATTATGCCTTTTCCCTCACTATGTAACATCAGCTCGCTCATATAGGCAGAGGCTTGTGTACAGTATCTGACATATGTTATATATAGTAGCTCTGGGCAATGCGGCGCTCCACATGTGGTTCCTTTTGTGCTCCGGCCTGCTCTGGATGCCATGCATAATGGCACATTACGGCTAAACAGGGCTTTGAAGCGGCAATGTGTTTCATGTAAAAATGTAGCTATGGGAAGAGGAGGCTGCATCAGGTCAGACAGGAACGGCACAAGAGGATCAGGCCACTGGCAGAAGCTCCCAGAGCCGGTTAGTCATGGTGTGGGCCTGGAGAAACACGCCATCGCAAATCAACATACTGTCAATGTAGTGATGCTAGATGCTACAATAGTGTCCAGAGATCGGATTAATTGACAAAAATAAGTAGTAAATATTATATACTTATTTAATTCCAGTGACAATATTCAAATAAAATTGTGACAATCCATCAGAATAATGCAAAAAATGCTTGTAAATATCACATAAACAGTTAAGTAGACATTTTTTTCTTATGTAGTTGAGCAATTAGTTTTGCTACAGCACAGAAATGTTGTAAAAGCAACTTTTAAGGTAAAAATGAGACCACTGCATCTAATTATACAGCATTTTATTCTCTGAAAACCAGGAAATGTACTGCCGGTATGCTAATTGTCGAGAGCTATACCTTGACGGGAGAAAATTCGCTCTTGACTCTGAAAGTTGTGGAAAGTGCTTATCGACTTGGAACATGTCTACATTTGGACCATTGCACGCAGTTTATGATTCAAGATCAAGATTTCAAGATTCTAGTTATTGTTATTTTTAGGCACACATAAAAACAAGATAATAAGTTGTACTAATATGGATATAAGTGCTTAGATGGACTGGTGTCATATTTGACAAAAAAAATGGTAAAACAATCAAAATCAGAAACAGAACCTATAATTGCTTGTAAAATTAAATACAAAAGTACATAAATATCACTTCACACCTTTATTTTAAGTAAAAAAAAAACAAAAAACTTGCAGTGTAAACAGCTATTTTGAGCCTTTTTTTAGGGAATTTACATGATTTCTGTTTTTCTATATTTCCCAACTCTAATAGTCATCTGTCTATAGACTGTTTTTTCTATGCACATGGAAAGAAAGAATTAATATCTGAAATGTGAACTCCCTCCCCCAACTTTCTTTGTGTGGATCGCTATCAAGCTGAGTGGTGTCCAGTAGAAGTATAAGACCTGATCAGTGCTCCAAAAGACAATTTAGAGATTTAACCCGTGAAATTAAAATCTACATTGAATACAATTTCACATGACGTGAAGTAATATAAAACACAATTCTCACGTTCCAGCTCTAACAATATAAATAACATGGATGCTGATTTTCTGACATGGGAAAAGTGGTCTTCATGGAGACAGTGACATCTCTGTAGACCTCATGTGACAACACTCTTTCTGTTCCAACTTCTAATCTGATTTACCTCTGGATTTGCTCTACTTTTGATGTCCGAAGCGCATGTACACCAATCTCCCCAAGCCTTTTTAAACCTTTCCCATGAGAACACATCAAACACACAAATCACTTTAGTGTGACGCCGTACAAACTACTTTCTCTACTTTGGCTTCGCTCACTTCTTCCTCACCTTCAACAAGACTCTCCGACCTAACAACGTGAAGCGATCGAATCCGACAGGTGCCTCCCAAGGTGAATTTGGGAGGCGCGTCAGTGGATAAAACAAGCATGCATTTCCTGATTGCTGTGCACCACTTAGCTGAGCAGGCCCACACCACCCCCTGTATAATGGGAGACGGTGTCGACAAGCCCCGGGATGTCCAAACACAAGCAGATGGCTCTTAGGATGCACTGAGGACAAAACAAGCGAACAATGTTGGGAGACTTGGGCAGTTTTGTATCAAAGTCAAGGAGTGGTTATGAGGATTGTTCAATACTTTTAAACTAATCTGTTACCATTCCTTCTGTCATTTCTGCTCATGGATGGAAAGTTAATCATTACATATATGTATATGTATATCATCATATATATTGTACTTGTAACTGAGTAAAATTGAAGCATGTAATTGTAATTACTTATATTTGAAAATCATGCGAGTACTTAGTACAGCACTGCATCGCCTGCTCTGACTGGAACGAGGTCAGAGAATATGTGCATGTGTATTTATACTTGTAATTGCGTACATTATTAGTCATAACTGTACTCTTAATCGAGTACATACTCTTTCCACCACTGTGTATAGAGAAAAGAAAATCTGTAAACTAAACAAAAATGTTTAGTTACAATTTTGACTTGAGGTATTACACAGACAGCAATGCATGAGGAATATATGGTGCTAGCAAACATTTCTATACAAACTTTTGCAAATTTACAAGCTTGACTTGTAATTACAAAATAGTTACTATTGTATTTATTTATTTCATTTATTACCAGAAAATGAGGCTATTGAACATGTGGAAAAAGAAAATTTAGTTCTGTCAAAAAAAAAGAAAAGGAAAAAAAAAGTGTTACGAGTGAAGTTGAGGACGTTATACTTGTCTATAGGGAGGAGCTATCAATTATAATGTTGAGCATATTTTACCAGCTGAAAAAAGTAAGTGAGAAAATCTAAAAAGAGACCATTTCAGAAGTGCCGTTTACAAAAAAGAGCAGCCTCGGGTCGACCTTTGAACAAATGGCAACAGTATTAGCCTGTGAGTTGAGTATGTCATCAACTTGAAGCACTTCCTCTATTGAATTAGCATAATTCATGCACAGAGAAGACGGAGGAGGCTTCCAGCAAACTCAATAAACATTCTGTTCTGACGGCCCTGATTGGCACTGTTGTGAGGACGAGAATAGCTCTGCAGTTAAACATGTAACACTACAGCATCTGGTGCTTTGTGCCTTCAACGGAAACTCCACCATGTTTCAAAGTTATACTCGTCACAATAACAACAATTCCACACTTGAGATTGAAGAAAAGGCTCAAAAGTTAACAGTGATTTTGAGACCACAATGACAATAAAAACAACAGTTTTATCATACGGCTTTATATTATTTCGGCTATAGGTATAAAACCTTTCAAGAAAAGTCAAATTTTATCATATTTGTCTATTTATATTTCAGCATAAATAATTGTTCAAAAACATTACTTGGTATTTGGTTATCAATCTTTTGGAAAACCTTATCAAATTTAACCGATTCCTGAAAACCTTTCTAATTAATCCCATTATAAATGTAGTTGAGCACAATTTGTTTTGCTCCAGCAGAGATATGTTGTAAAAGCAGCTGTGAGACCAGAGAATGTGTTCTGAATCTAATAATAGTGTGTTTTAGTCTCTGAAAACAGGAAGTGCACTGTTAGCACGATGCACACCGCAAACAATCTAAGATTCCAGATCAAGATTTGAAGATTCTTAATGGATAAAACCTTTCAAGAAAAGTCAAATTGTGTCATATTTTTCTTTTGTTCAAATGCGTATCTAGATTCAACGTGACTTTCTTAATTAGTATTTAGTAATCGATCTTTTGGAATCAGATTTAACCGATTCCAGACAACCTTTACAGACTTGACAGTAGTAACATTCCATTCTAAAAAGCAACTGTGGCCTTCTTTATACGTTTCTGGAGCTGCAGTAAATGTTATTCCAACAATTCCATAAGCACTTATTGATCTGTCTGTTTCATATCAAATTTAGCAGAACTTTGAAATTACAGACAATACAATAGCCGGTGTATAGTAACTCGAGAGACTACCGAGGTCTGCTGGCATGACTTATCGCGGCCAGTTTCAAAGCGCTCCCTTAAATGATCCATGCTGCTCTGCCCAACCAATGTTTCAGCTGATTCTCTATCCCTTGGGAACCGCTGACACCTAGACGTATGGCTCTACAACTCCCAAGGTTTTTAAAATAAACCGTCCTGTCTGAAGCTGCTCCTCATACAACAGATAGTATTTTCTGCACCATTGACCAGCAGGCAGGTTACAGACAGGTGAAATGTGCCATGTTCCAACAAATTCGGCACTGGATTTTTGGGTTTGAGCCCTGTCTTTCGCTTCCTCCTCTCACGGCGCGATCCTGAAGTCTTTTTCGACCTGTGAGTCTCATTAGTGTGTAGGTCTGTTAGTCAGCGCTCAGTCACAGCGGCTTGGTGACAGAATAGGATGATCCGCCGCCTCCTTTTCACCTTAACCTCTCTTGCATATCGCTTCATCTGTTCCCCAGACAGCCAGTCGTTATCAGGCAGCAAAGACAATTTCCTGCTCCTGTGAACCCTCGTGTTTGGACCCTTAACTTTTAAAAAGACAGTTTTTTAAATCAAGCCACAGGAGAAAGCAATAACAGGTTACTTGTCTTTGATTATATTGTTGTAAAGTCGAGCATATTGTTGTTGAACCAATGCAACATAAGACCAGCGTAGTAAAAAAAACAGATTCAAATGAAGGCAGCCGCACGGTGATTCAGTGGTTATGATAAGAAAGATCACGATTTGGATCTCAGTCCGGATGGTGTCTATGTGTGGAGTCGGCACGTTGTTTGTGAAGGCTTCCTCCAGCTTCCCTTACATCCCAAAACAATCTAACAAATGCTCCATATTTATAGTAACATATTTGAGGTGCTCTTTTTGGGTGTGAAAATTGCACCTCAAACAAAACCAGCTCAGCTATTGTTAACTTGGCCTTCGTCAAGGGCATAATACACCCTACAACGGAAGCATAGTCAGACTAGACTGGATCAGACTGGAATGCACACAATCGCAACGTCTTAGGGTTCATATCTCCGGGTCCCATGTCCTGTCCTAATGAAAATAAACTTCTACTGCATTAGATCTCCATCCTCATGCCTCTTCTTTCAACGCTAGAGCTACTTCAATTTATCCTACAACAAGATTTCCCTATGATTATTTGCCATGATTTTTTTCAATTCCAAACCAATTCACAAATGTTGAAACTGCTCAGTGAATAGACTCTAGAACTCACCATTTTACAACAAACATTAGCGTGTTTAACATTACTGGTCTTTGGGATGTTTTCATGTCATCTGGAAACTAGAAAATTGCTTTGGTAATTGGTTTGGTATGTTTTACTGAATGGCATTCAACTTGGATATCTCCATGGAGACCAATTGTAAACCAATTGACAGAGATACTGTAGTTAGATTTGTTTAATGTTAAATACCATTGAAGATTAAAGGCAAAACATTGAGATAACCAGTTGGCAGATCCCAAACCAGCCAATTTTACATAGTGCACCTTTAAATTGAAAATTGAAATTCACTTGGTTCTTAGACTGGATAAATGAAGAGAATTTCCTCCCGTAGAAGCCTCTAATAGTCCAAGTTAAATATGTAAATTCCAGACAAAGGGTCTCTAATGGCTTTGCTAAACAAACATTTTCTCCGCTTAAACGGGAAAGCACACATTAAAACATTATATTGAACTAAATAAAAAGGTTAACGCAGTGTTTTTATCTTCACACATCTTCACAAAAATGCATTCCGTGCGGCAGAAACCTGTGCTACTGTTATCCAGTCATAAATATTTCTCCTATAACTGGATTGCATGGGAAGATGAATCACTCCTTTTAACTAATGCATTATCTCCCGACAGAGATTCATTCCCCATTCCTCTGCCATCTCGGGCCCGAGCTGTAATCAGACACCCTAAATAGTGGGTTTATCCGAACTCAAGAGCGCATCTGTGCCGAAGGAACCGCGGCGCTCCGGAGGGGTCAGGAGCTGGTCAATCCAGTGATGACCGCAACGTGAGAAGAAACCTCCCTTAATCAGCTTATTGTGCTATCTGCGCAGCTGACCTCCCACATCCAGGGTTAAGCATCTTCTACGGCCTTATTAGATATTCGCTTATTACATTGGGCCTAAATGATGGTGCGCCATTACCCCACATCTCCGAGCGAGAGATACAATATTCCCCGAGCATGTTCGCTGTAACCCGAGGAGACGTTTTCTGGCTGCTGATGAAGATGGAATGTTAGGAAAAAAGACGTGACCCTAAAAAGCAGAGGAAGTAGTATTTTTGGCATCCACAATACATTAAGGTTCAGGTGGAAGTATATACAGTTTAGTTCAGTTACGACTAATACTAGTACTACTTAGCTCTACCACTACCACTACTACTACTGAGCATAATTCATACACAAAGTAGTTTAAAGAAAAGATGCACTAAAATCAAACAAATTAGAACAAACAAACAATTAGAAACATAAACGCACACATTACGGTAATTTACTTTTAACTACTACGATGATGACTACAACAACTACAACAACTACGACTACCACGAGTCATGACTACTTCAACTACAACAATATGGCAAGTTTAAAGTAATTTAAAGTACTTCATGGGACAAGAAAATGAGAGATGCACTGAAATCACAACACAAACAAATAGACAAAAAAATTATTATAATAACTTACTTTTAACTACTACTACTGTGACTACAACTACGACTACAACTACTACAACAACAAGGCACGTTTATAGAGTACAATTCATTCACAAAATAATTCAAAGTACTTCACAGAACAAGAAAAGATAAACCCTAACACTAAAATCACAATTCAAACAAACAAACAAAACAAAAACAAAAAAACACAAAAAACTACTAAAAGTACAACTACACCATTCAAACTACATCTACAACTACGACTACTATGGCTACTGCTATGACTACAACTACGACTACTACTACTACTACTATTACTACTTCTACTACTACACTATTACTACTTCTACTACTACACTCTACTTTGAATACTGCAACTACTTGTCCTGGGCAATGCAGAGAAATTCAGTAAAGTACTTCTGTTGAATGCAATGTCAAGAATGTCTAAATAGAGAGAACATGCAAACTCTACAGAGAAAATCCTGTCCAGGAATATAACCCAGGACCTTCTTGCTGTGAGGTCATAATACATGCCACTGTGCCACCAAACCCCACTGCACCCACCTCGCTTGCTGCCTGCCTTATCAGTATTATTTACCATAAGATTCAAAGCTATTATTCAAAGAAGAAACAAAATATGAATAAAAAACAAAGAGAATAAGCAGAGTGTTGGATGCATAAAAACGGCAGCGTTGGGACAACATAAACTTATTATATTTGATGTATTCCAGAGAGCACCACTGCCATGTCTAATGTGAGGGAACTTTGTGACGGCTCTTTGTGTTGCCGTTTAAAAACTTGGCCCCCGGTTTGCCCTCTCCACTGTTCCTCTGCGCTCCCACAGCCACAGAAAAACTCTATTCACTTCCCATCCTTTTATTTTGTACAATGAATGCATTTTGATTTTTTTTGAACCGCCACATCCACCCACATTGTGTTCCCGTCCACAATGACTTTTGGGTTTGTGCAAGAATGTACAAAAAAGTGGTCTGAATTCTGCCTGTTCTCAAATTCTGTTTTTACAAATCGATGAGGCGAACTGCTTTTCTTTATGGGTGTTGAAGTGGTAAGTTCAGCATTGTCAAATATTATTACCGTCAAACTTTAAAGACACAGAAACGTCTGGAGTGTAAAGCATTTTATCTTAAAGGTGCACTATGTTACTCTTCTGGTGGGAGGTCAACCTGCCTGTCTCCATGAAGATTTTGATGCTTTTCCTGGAATGTCCCCAAATGTGTTTCTCCGATGAAAGAAAATAAAGTGCCAAACATGCATTCTTAAGCCCTTTAGAAATGAGCGCACACTTACAGTCCACGGCACTGTTATATTTATGTTATTTTGACCACATGATCTAACTTGTTATGCACAGAGCACTCCATCCTCCCCTGGACAAGCAGCTGACTCACCCGCACTCAGCACGATGGTGACAAAAGTGGGTGGAATTGTGTATAAACAACCGCTCGCTCCGCATTTGAGCAGGCTGAAGACGTGAATGTTTGTAAAGGGCTTTAGTGTGAGCTGGAAAAGTTACACTGTGCACCTAAAGGACACATGCTGTATCATACACCCACTGTATTGTTACTGGCCTTTAACTTGCTCTTGAGTAACTTTGTTGCGGCTGTTCATGTTTTAAGAACTTAAAATAATGTATGAACTGAAAACCATAACATGAGTTTCTATCAGTAAGGCGTTCTCGCATCAGGATTTGGTGTTTGCAATCCATGTAGTGCCAGCAGAGGGAATAGCCATGGAACAACAAACAAGAGTTACTAAATCAGGTCCATACGAGGTCTAAACCAGGACTAAGCCAGGTCTAAATCAAGTCTAAACCAGGTCTAAATCAGGTCTAAACCAGGACTAAACCAGGACTAAACCAGGTCTAAAACAGAACTAAACCAGGACTAAACCAGGTCTAAATCAGGACTAAATCAGGACTAGGCCAGGAAATCAAGTCTAAACCAGAACTAAATCAGGAATAAACCAGGTCTAAACCAGGACTAAACCAGGACTAAACCAGGTCTAAAACAGAACTAAACCAGGACTAAACCAGGTCTAAATCAGGACTAAATCAGGACTAGGCCAGGAAATCAAGTATAAACCAGAACTAAATCAGGAATAAACCAGGTCTAAACCAGGACTAAGCCAGGACTAAACCAGGTCTAACCCAATAACAAGAGAGTTAGCTTTCATCGATTAACACACAAATTGATTGCAGAAATGGTCAGAACGTGTCCGGCGATGAAAAGTGCAGGACACCTCTGGATTTCTACTTTTGATTTCACAAATCTGGGAAATTTGAGACAGCAACTGAAACAGCGCAGAAAATACAGAAGCAAAATACAAATCCAGGTATGTTTTATATGAGGGAACATCGTTGTAACACTAAAAGACAATTTTGCATAATATGTGCCCTAATTATTTCACATTAATTACCAAAAATACCTTTGATGAAACAAGGCCAGCGCTGGTTTTCATGTTGCTAGCCTATGTTACATCAGACAGCAAAGCAGGTCAAACAGCCCCGTGTGGACGCCACTTAACTTCTCCTGCCCTTTTGCCCTGGTCAAGTGTCGGGCTGACTACATGATTGATTAGCACGGGACATCCATCTTCAAAGCAGCGTCCTGAACAGTCTAGGGTCACTCAGAGTGCCAAATTTAATGCTGTAAACAAGACAGAAAATGACGCACTCGAAATGCGCTCGGGACAAGAGAGACACTGTTGTTTGGTCTGGGGTGAGCCAGGCATTAGCTAATTGCAAACTGTGAGAAAGGGATGGATAAGCACGCAGGTATGCAGACGTGGATACAAGGGAATAACAAGGACCTAAATTAGTCAGTCACAACTCAACTGGATTTTAAAAAGCTGTGTGTTACGTTGTGGAAGTTGTTAAAGGAGAAACAGATTATGCTTAACAGATTTTTTAAAGTCTCAGAGCTCTATAGTAGACCGTAATGTATTCACTCACTTCACTCTGTCGCCACAGCTGCCTTGGGGCTGACAGCAGCTTCTCAGACCACAAATCGTGATCTTAAAAAACACATTTACATGGGCAAGGTGAGGGAAATGTCTTGCCCATGGACGCAATAACAAAATGCAATGGAGTTAGAGAGCTAGAATCGAATCGCTCTACCACTTCGCTCTACTTTTTAAACTCTCTGAATGTGGTCACAATTTATTCAAGTATTGCAAATATGAATACGGATTTCTCCAAAAAAATCTGACCATTGGTGATCATACGATAAAAGGTATTTCACCTTTGAAAGACAAAAAGAAAAAGAAAAGCAGAAAGATTACACAAGCCAAGTCTGCGCTCTTTGCCCTGACATTTTGGGCAAATGCAATCAAAGGCCACGGGGAACTGAAATGAGGCGAGCCAGCTGAAGAGACACACTGGAGAGGGGGAACAGATTGAGTGTGACACGCGCAGAACGCTGAGCACTTTATAGTGGGACATGCTCGATGTGGGGAATTAATTAAGCCGAGTGCACAGAGGAGACAGTGGGCTCGGCTGGCTTCAGGTCGGACCGAATCAAGAACAAAACTAGTACATAGACCAGTAAAAAGACTGGACTAAACATGTCTAATTTGTTTTGTTGTTTTATTATTCGTTGGTGTTCAAGTTAATCTACTTAAACTTACTATAAACTATTTGGATAGACAAGATTTTACACATTTTTGAGTGTGCATTTTTTGGAACTGGCTTTACCATAAATAAATATCATCATAGGCTCTAATCCTTAGCCTCATGCGGAGACTTTCTGTGTTGAGTTTGCGTGTTTTCTGTATCTGTGATGGTTTACACAGGGTTATCCGGCCTCCCCAATCAAAAACATTATCGTATACATTCAAATTGAAATGTGTATGGATGGTATTTGCCAGTTTAAGTAAATCAAAAGTCGCCGGCACTGCTAAACAGCAAGGATAAGGCACAAGTATACAGCGATTCTGTCTTGAGCAAACAAGAATGGATCCACAAACCGTAGAGTTACGATGAGCGCCGTATGAAAGTGTGCATTTCACATATCTCTCCCCCATAAGATCCACAATCACTTCCCATCCTTTCAAAAGTACGTGAACAAAGCCATTCAGATTGGCCTTGCACTCGACAGTACACAATTTCAATCACGTACACCTCTCCAGATTCCAAAAGGTACTCTGCAGGAGCGCCCTCGACTTTAAATCCAAAAGGTCTTCAAACAACACACTTCACCCGGCCTGTTTCGGCGCTAGCTCGCGATAACCTTGCGGAGGGGAAGTGAAGTTAGCGGTGAAAAGGGCGATTGAGAGGTGAGCGACTGACAGCGGAGAGGGGGAGATAGAGGGGGGAGAGTGATGGGCCCCCGCAGATAGAAGTGAGTAAAGGAGTGATAAGCAGACGACGAGCTATCAGAGGTGACCTACAAGCACACATTCTCCCATTCACGGGACAGTGCGTGATTAGGGACAACCTGGTGAGCATTTGTTGGTGGAAGAGAATAGAAATGAACAGGGTTAAGTGAACCATCGAGTTTTACAAACGAGCTGTGGTTGCATATCTACCGGTGTGACGGATGAAGAATGGGAACGTGTAAGAGCATCCCAGTGGATAAGCACGAAATGTCATGTTTGGAAAGAATTCTGTGGGGAGAAATGTATCACGGTATTTTGTAACGTCATGTCAAAGTGCACATAATGCACAGTAAAATACTAGCTGTTGGAGAAACTAAGTGTCATGTGTTTTGAGACTGTCCTATTATTCATAAATACTGAGATTAAGGTGGCACTGCAGACATTCCATTTGACTTTAAAACAATGTATCTCGGACGTAAAACTCCAACAATGGAAATGATTGATGGATACTTGTGTAATGTACTTTCGGGTGCAGCAAAAAAAAAAAAAAAAAAAAAAAATTTGATAACAAGGAAATTAATGAAGGGGTTGGAGCAGAAAGAAATTTGATGAAATGAAGATACATTTTGAATACATTGACACACTTCCATGACTTAAGCTGTTTTTGTTTTTTTTTAACTATGAATGAACGAGGGGATTTCCTAGCAGCTACTTATTACTGTGTGCAGCCACATTAGCCCCATAAACGCTGCCAGCGTTTTCTCAGCTTCACTCCGTGCGTCTCATTTCCGTGCATCAGAATCAGAAAAGGGTTTATTGCCATTGTCAGTAAACAAAATTTACAAACTGGGAACTTGCTTTGGCAGTAAAGTGCAATATATAACAATGAATAAAATAGTAGCAAAATATAGAAAAGAAGGCATGCATAATATAAGAATTAGCTAATAAATAAAATAGACTTACTAGACACACAACATTTACAGTTGGCTTGACAATAAATTTGGCAATGCAAATAGATAGATGCTTTTACTATATGGTTGTTATACATCATCATGCGTAATGTACATGTACATGTTCCATCTGCATGGAAAGTATCTTTTTTTAAACTTTAAAGTGAACCCGCTGTTCTAAAAGTTACTTAATTTGGTGGGATAATCTCTGTGGTAAATATTTAACATATTTTACATCGATCAAGTGGTAATTTGTGAAGAAAAAAATAAGAGTTGAATTATAGGAAGTAGTGCTGAGTTCTAAAACAGAATACCTCTATCCTCCTCCCCATCAATAAACAACATTTCATTGGAAATGCACATGCAACAGATTCTTCTGACAGTTTAAACAATAATTTATTTATTATTTGTCAAATCATAACTATCGTGCTAAGTATATGGATGTTGGCCCTTATTTACATTATGGTTGCTAAGTAACAGCTCTAAATGTTGCATCTGCTGCAAATGTCCAACCAGGAAATAACATTATAAACGCCACCTGAATGAACAAAACATGATTTTTATTGAAACGTTAAATCTAATCATGCTCACAGCGTTTCAGTAAAATCTGTGGTCAAACCTGTCATTTGCACTTTAACTACAGACGACGCACGTAAAAGGAAGCACAAGCTAATGCCAGATTTTTACTAAAACATCTGATGAATAATAAGTCTTTCTTTTCAATTGGCACAAAACAACACTCGAGACAGATTTGTGATTATCAGGGCCGTTTAAAATCAAGTCAAGTGGCAATACTGAGAGGCTAAAATTAGGCTAATTGCATGCTAATGAGGAATTACAAGATCTTTATATAAAGCAATTGACCAGTGCTTATTCACCCGTGATTATTGCTGCACTCCTTCAAGACTGAAAGTGGCATAAAACACATGCGGATATTTGGAGCCAGGAACTCAAATATATGTATTGACACTTTGGCAGAGGGATGTTGTTATTAAAAACATTCAAAGTCGCGCGGCGCTGTGTTTACTGTTATGTCTTTAATCTACTGTGTTTTATACGGTTATCCGACATCAGATATGAGAGCAGAGAGCGTAAGAGTACAGGCGCCCACACATCCCCATCAGCAGTAAAAGCAGGATATTAAGCTCTATTTCAAAACAACAGCCCCTGTGTTCCCGAGCACCTCTCCTCGGAGGACATTCATCGGACCAGCCGCTCTCGACGCACCTTTACTCCTCTACATCCATACCTTTGTTTCCCAGATTAACATTTTTGGCGCCGCGGGCAATTCAGTGTTGTGCTAGAATGGCTTGTTGCAGTAATAGCAGTATTAGCTTTTTCGTAGACCCTTTCATGTGAGGGTGACTGTTGTTTTCCTGCAGTTTTCTATGGGACGTGATGTCAGATGGTGTTGTCGTCTGACTGAATGTTTATCGTTTGTACCTGCTGGATGACAATAGATCAGTATGTCAGTAAGGTATGCACAATTAAAACACATTTACATGCCATCTACAATGCTGGCTTTTCTGCAAATCAGACAACGCTTTATTATGCGTCTATTAAAATCATCCCCTAGTTAAACAGCAGGCTGATTGAGAAGAATACAGCGGCATTGGAGAGTCAATAAAAGGTGAAAACTCAAGATTAAAACAGAAAAATTAGAGAGTTAGAAGCCGTTCACATTATTAGACTGGCCTTTCATTTAGAAGAATGTTAAATAGTCAAACTTGAAAGCAGAATTTACGTCAAACTTAAATCAAATTAAACTACAGCTTCCACTGAAACTGCAAAACAGCTTTTGTATGTCAACTATAAATGAAGCAAAAAGGTCAAACACCATTATTCACTGTAGACAGAAACACCTTGCTTACCGTAGCCAAACATTTCAAATATGCACTGCTTCTTATTGATGTCTTATGCAATTCATTCGCGAACATTTTGACGCTCTCCGGAGTCAAACACACATTGCATTCTGTATTGTGCTTGTTCTCGGCCTCGACTTAAATTGGAAAAATGAATCCGGACAGCATGTTGCTTGTGTCTGACTCGGAATTAACGTGGCGTGGCAATAGTTATGGCTTTGGTTATGGATTATGGCTAATCCCGGAGCATAGGGAGCAGGTCTTAAAGGTAATTACATGCCACTATTGGATCGAGAGGCGGACAAAATGGGGCCCTCTTACATCACGCTTATTAAAATCCAGGAGAAAACTGCTGCTCTTACAGGCAGCGTTTTTAAATAGAGTACAGGTTAACGTAGCGTGCCATTGGCTGACAATCACAGTGAGAATTTCGACTTGACTTGGAGCCAGAGGGCATTGTGGCTAGAGTGGGAGATCTTGGATACAAAGAGCTTAGTCAAGGCCTTGTCCAGACTAATCAAAATACATGTTTGAACTCATAACTTTTCAATATGACAGGATATTAGGGGAAAGGGGCTCTCGCGGAGGCACAGCATGTTTTAGATTGGTAAAGTTGGAGTGAAGCTGTGATATATTGCAGTTCAAGTTGGGAGAGAGAATACGTCTTGTGGACTTTCTTGCGTCTAAAATCACATCTGGTTTAATAGATGACGCGCTGAGACATTTGAAACTCTTAAGAGCAGACTTCTTGTGATTAACTAGAGGAGAATCTTGTGAATTTAAGCACCATGATTATCTTCATTTGCAAAATATTCCCATGATTTTAAGCTGGGGTGCTTCTTGTAAATGCAAATTTAGAGTGTACTGTTAAAGCAGCCCTTGGTGATGAAATGAGACTGCTGCGGGTTGTCGGCATCCCTGTAAGAAAAATATTTTAATTATCATATAAAGCCACGCTGACAGCTCAGACTGCTCCACCCCAGTTTCACTTTGCGGTCTGAAACAAATTCTGCAAAAGTAAAAATGAATGCATGTGAATATTAACTATGTGCTTGACAGAATTAAATAGAGACGTTCTCCTTTCACGGTTTGCACATTAGCTTTAAGTGCGGACACAGACACGTACCACAGTCACTTAAAGTCACTTAAAGGTTCACTATGTAACTATGAGAGTGCTTTTTTTATGAACATTACACATTAATCACCATCAAAACAATGCAAAGGTGCCTGAGTTAGTTGATATGAGCTTATTTGCATCTGTAATCCCAGATATCAGAGGGGTATTGTAAAAGTCACACATCAAACAATACACAAATGTACAATAAGACTGCAGAGACAAATACAATGAGATATAAAATTAGTGCTCACAAATTTGTGTTTCTACAAGACACTTTTTAGCATTCTAGCATTTATTCCTGAAATGTTCCACTGTATGGCACTAAACATCCATCTTCTATTCATTAAATTCACTGCTTTTATTGATAAAAAAAAAAAAGAAGTGTATTCTATTTGGATTTATAAGGAGATTGAACTGTAGAGGTCTTGCAAGCAAAATACATTCACTACATGTTAGAGGTTGGTTGTGTCGCTACAAAAGGTACAATAATGTCATACAATATGCAAAATACTTTTGACCTGATGTTGACATTTTTATATTGAAGCACAATTTTCCATCAGCAATTTAGAAAAGTTGGTATTTGAACGTGCTTTTCTTAACTTTCCAGGCGGACAGTACAGCACCTGCTTAACATTAAGGTACACTTTATTGCCCCTGTGGGTAAATTTACAATGCTTGTCTCATTACATCATTCTCATTACATTACATTACATTTTCAAACATACCTGTAATTCAATAAATGCACAGAAAATTACAAATGAACATCTCCATCTTCACTCTCCGTCAGAAAAGTTTCATAGTGCGCCTAAAAATAATTGGAGAATTTCAATTTCGTGTGAAACGTCAGATTATAAAGTCATTTTTTATTCAGGCATAGCGCAGTCATCTTATCACGCTCTGCCTAACAGCCTGTATCAGAAAATCAGTGTCTTTTTCCCATGTATGTCAGCTTCCACAGTGCCACCAAGTCTGTTTCCTAATCTTATCTGCAGACTTCAACAGTCCTCTCTGTCCTCTTCAACCATGGGAATCATTAACAAGACACACACTTCCTTTTCCTCTGGTCCAGTACAAATCGTTATCATCTCAGAAGCCCCCTCCGTTTGTGTGTGTAAAAGAGAGAACTCCACCAAACCGCCTTTCAAACAAATGACCCGATACCAATTTACGGCACGACAATTAGGTTAGTAGACCGCTGATAGCCTTTGGACCCACCCAGGAAAGACTGCAGATAAACTTTAACCACTAAAATTAGACAAAAGCAAAGTTCCCCCAGTACTTGGAAAAAGGTGAGTTTTCTTTGCGATAACACATAACAGTCTAGTCTTTCTATGTTACACCAAGTTTGAATAAAGCTGCAATATTGGGTTGTGCATATAAAGACAATAAATATAGAAATTGTCAACTGAGTGCACGTATTAATATTGAATGTGTATGGCCTGAGCTCACTAGTGTTGCAGTGGTTTTAGGCGGTGCACGTGTGGTCCTTATAGGCCCAACTGTGACGATCAGAAACTTGTGGGTGGTTCCAGAAGTAGAGATCAAATAGTGCCCACAATTTTTACTAGAGAAAGAAAATTACTTTAAAGGGGGCATTCAGTATTATATAAACTTGACTTTTATGAGCTTTAAGCATGTTATAACTGTGTTCCCTCATCGTTAACCTACTCAGATTTCCATTTTGATTGATTCATGCAAGTCTGAGAACTCCTGTATTGTATATTGTACGCTTAGAAAATGTCTGGGTTCACCTACCACCTATCTCCGCCCACTGCTCTGTTCTGACGTGTGAATTTTCAAAATATTCAGATTCCAGATTCAAAAATGTCGCATAGACATTTTTCAACAATAAAACGTCAAAATGAAAATCTGCTGCTTGTTACAGTGAAATGTCACAATGAAGAGGCGGGGCTTATCAGTTTGACAGTTTTGAATAAGAAGTCAATGAACCTGTGTCTCTTATTACGCCATTTTCAATCTATATTGCAGTTTAACAAAGAACAAAATATAAAATAATAATCTATGTATGTTAAAAAAGCACATATATTACCGTAAAATTTGCACTATTGAGCGCACCTGAGTATAAGCCGCACCAGTCATATTTACAAAGAAAAACAACTTTGTACATTTATAAGTCGCACCTGAGTATAAGCCGCAGGTGTCCACGTTTAACATGAGACATTTACACAGAAGGATGGAACATGCAAAGTTTTAATTGAACGCATGCCTTTTTCCAGACGGTACACTGAAAAAACGGAAAATAGGGGGTTGCTCGTTTTGTAAATGAAAATCATGCTACCATTTCATATTTTATTTAAGATCTTGTTTGAGCATGACTTTGTTATAAAACAGTTGAATAAATCCCATCGGTGCTAAACCTGCATGTTTTAATCACAACAGCTATGCATGAAAAAGTTATGCTGCCAGTGAAGCCACACCCCACTTTTCAAAAAATAACTCCTCCCCTTCCTGTGACCGGGAAAAACGTTTAACAGAAGAAGCTGCAGCAGCCATTTTTTCCTTCTCTTTGCTGTGTTTTGGGACTTTCCGACTGGTTTAAGTTCGTTCCTGGAGTCCTCGTGATTTCTAAAGGTAAACTTGTTTTATTTGGTCCTAAGAATGCAAAGTTACTACGTTAGAAAATTAAGCTGTTAACATTTGTAAGTTGAGAACTATTGGAACAAACCAAGTCAAGGTTAATGTTAACTAAACAGGTGTAATGTTAGGTGTAACAGCTCCACCTGCTACTTTTAAGTGTACAAATCAACCTTTTGAGTGTTACTAAATTTAGTAACTTTGCTGTTATGTTTAATTAATTCATTAATTTAATTTTAGAATGTATTGTGCTAACTGGACATGGACTGGATTAAGGGTGCGCACAGCAGAACTCCGTTTATGTCATGATACTGTCATTACAGTGTGACGCTGAGCTCCATCCACGACGAGAGGAGACTACACTGCGCTCTGCTCAGTCCAGAGGTAAAAGTTAACACTGTTCACACAGTTCAGAAAGTTGCTTCTCTGTGTGCTAACCAAGCCTCCATTTTGACTCTGGTGCTGGTGCGCTGTGTGGATTTTTGCCATCGCTCTCATGTTCACCAAGAAATTATGACTCAAGACCACAAGAAATAAAGATTTAGATACGCTACATGTGGTGGTGCCTCATCAATGATTGGACCACAGAGAACACGAGATAGCACAGACTGCTTCTCTATTATTGACAAAATTACTGTATCATTGTTAGATTTTTCTAACTTGGTTTATACAATAATTACTATTCTATTCACCTTTATTGCAATTTTGAAAATATTAACATTTAACATTTTTGTCTTTCCAGATAAATGCGGAGTTTAAAAAAATTACAACCCTCCCACTCCAGTCCCGGTTCCTTCCACAGTTAGACTTTTTGTCTGACCAGCTCCATCAAGAGGAGAGGACTCATGGGACAAAAACTGAAAAACCTCACAGATCTGATGACAGAGGTAAGAGGAGAGAAATAATTTTGGATACCTTCAAATTTGCTGTCGAGAGTCTTGAGTGGTCCTGAAATCTACATAGATTAGTGATATATATTTTTTGTGGTGACAAATGTGTCTTTTGTTCCACATTTTGAACTGAGCATGTGAGATCAAAAAACATTGGCATATTTAAATTTTAGTTTTTAAATTTGAGTACAGTGATCCCTCGTTTATCGCGGGAGTTGCGTTCCAAAAATAACACGCGAAAAGTGAAATCCGTGAAGTAGTCAGCTTTATTTTTTATTATTTTACAATGCAATACTGAACTATGGAATGAAACCAAAAATCAAAACCTGTTTTAAAGCCCAAAATTTGTTTAAAACAATAATTTTAATATAGTAATACAAGGTTGTAAACATTGTCACTGGTGTATTTCACAGTCTGTGCCTCTTGGTCCTTCTTTTTCTGAGCAAGAAGCTTTTTATAAACTGATATGCCACCTTGGATTATATTTGACAACTAGACAACAGTAAAGCCCCTGAGCCAATCAGGATTCAGAGCACAATGCACTGTAAAAATATCCGCACTGTAAAAACAAAAATCCGTGAAGCAGCGAAGCCGTGAAAGATGAAACGCGATATAGCGAGGGATCACTGTAGTTTCATAATGCTTTCCTGATAGTGACATCAACACTGAGAGAAATGATCATCTTTCTTTTCATATACAGCTTTATATTTGTTGTCAAGAAATGTTTCTAATTAAGTCTTTACCACGTCACCAGAATGAAGAAGTAGACATTGGATGGGAGTTCCTTTTGAAAGGGTTATGCCTTTACCTTCATGAGGAGCCTCAAAGCATGTGGTGAGTATACTTGATGATGTTATGATACAGGCAATGAATTGAAGCTTTCATGTGAATTTCATTGTGCCAATATAAATTTATAGAAATCAATTAAATAATCGTGGGTTCGAATCCCGGAACACCCCAACATCACACGATCTCTCTGGGTGGAGTCTGCATGTCCTCCTCGTGTTACCGTGGGTTCTCTCTGGGTTCTCTGGCTCCTCCCACTGTCCAAAGACATGACAGTGTTCAGGTTAATTGGAAACTCTAAATTCTCCCTAGTGAATGAATGTGAGAGTGAATGGTTGTTTGTCCTTGTCTCTGTCTCTCTGTGTCAGCCCTGAGACGAGTTGGCCACTGTCCAGGGTGTACCCCGCCTAAGGCTCAAAGTCACTGGGATAGGCTCCAGTCACCCGCGACCTCTAACGAGAATAAGCGGTAGAAAATGAATGAATTAAATAAACATATCAAGCACAAGGACGTCAAACACCCAACATCCGACTAAACACAGAGCAGAGCAGAGAGGCAGGCAGGTGCAGACAGGAGCCGACAGGTGCAATTCGCCTGGGCAGATTAGCCAACTGCACTGCTTTCAGCTAATGGTATACAAAAGGCTCAGACATCAGTTTGTAATACACAATTCATTCATTTCTTTAAATTCAAAATCACCACATTTTTTTGTAATGTAATAAAGTACTACATCGCATTGTTCCAAATAAAGTAGATATTTTGCTCATATACCTTTAAGTCCTACATTGAGTTTTGATGATGTAGAGCAAGCATTTTAAAACTATGAGGTAAAAAGGTTTTTGAGGAATGTGTTTTCTTTCTAAAGAAATTCATGTTTTAAAGTCCTTTTTCAGGGAGGGCATGGACATACAAACGTAATAATTAATGATCTTTTGCCTTTTTTCTAGGGAAACGATGAAGTCCTCTTTGAGACATGTGGAAGATTGAACAGTGGGAGATTTCACCGTACGACAAAGTGAGGGTTAGAGGAGCCTGGACGAGGTCTGCACTGGGCGGAGGACCAGGTTGTCATGAAGTGGACATTGCTCTTCTGTTTGATCTCTGCATTGAAATGCACTTTCCACCACATGGACTTTGCACCAAACCGGAGGTACTTTTTTAAGGTTCTTCAGAAAAGTGTTGATGATGGAACTTCATGGATCCACACGATCAAAAAAAAAAACTTAAATGCTGAAGAAGTGTTGAATAGAGCACTGGATTGTGACATCTCACCTAGAAGTGGGTCATAATGAATGAATAATGAAATGTAGATAATATTATAAAAGGTGTTTTGAGGATCTGCACAATTTGAATACAGAGTATATTGTTGTGCAAATGCAACAAAAATAGCTGAATAAAAAATGAAAAAACATTTTTTTTTTACTTTTCAAATTAGAGGATAATGTGATATGCATTTTGAAAATTTGACAGACATTTTTTGATAATTATACCTCCACTAATACGTTTAAAGACGTCTTAACACAATGGTTGGATGAATGTCATTATCAGGAAAAAAAAAAGTCTTCATTTTGTCAACCTGTTTTGTTATATCTTTGACCTTGTTATACTTGTCTGCTGAGTTTGGTTTGTGTTTGCATGAATTTGAACACTTTTTATTGTTGACAAATGACATTTTTGTGTATTGCTGAATTTATATTTTTCAGAATAAATTAAGTAAAAACAAACATGTTGTAAATATTTGAGTTTAATGCGAAATGGTAACAATTTTATTTGGAGGTTTAGTTGTGAAAAAGTCATGCTTGAATGGCATATATTAACAACTATTTTAAACATATAAAAGTCATGCTCACATGGCATGCAATTCTATTCCCAGAGAGCATAAGTAAAATGTAAAGCAGTAGCATAATTTTTTTGAAAGTTGTGATCATTAAAAAGTCATGCTCACGTGGCATGTATTAATATCCATTTTATTACTTAAATTTGTCTCTAACCAAAACATGACTTTATTGCTTGCAACCGCTTTCAATATCTTTTTTATGCAGAGCCAGTAACCTTTTTTTTTCAGTGTACCTGTAACACGACAGCACACTGAGTCCGCCATCTCACCATCGATTCATTGATGACAAGCTCACGTGCAGCGGCTCTATTTCCTTCTTTAGCTCCACATCGATTGCTTCTAACTTAAAAGTTGTGTCATATGAATTTCTTCGTGTGTTATCCGTGATGAGTATGTGCGCATGATGCAAACTGACTGTTCAAAACACAATCAAACTAGCGTATTACTCTGCGCACATCTCTTTCACCATTCGGTCGAACTCTTACGCTTCCTGCTAGAGCGCCCGAGGCTAGAGGCCGTTCCCATAAAAATACATAAATTAGCTGCATTGCTGTATAAGCCGTGGGGTTGAAATCATGAGAAAAAGTAGTGGCTTATAGTCCGAATTTTACGGTAAAGGGATATTTCCAGGTGGAAGAGTGGCTAAGTGGTTAGTCCTTCCTCACAGCAAGAAGATCCAAGAAGTTTTTCAGGGCCCAAAGGCTTTCTTAATAAGACAGTTGTAGCTTGAAATGTCAAGAGGGAGGCAAAGACCTTAAACCTCTACACCAGCAGCGAGTACCAAGCAGGATATTCCGCTACGAACTTGAAATTGCTACTGCTCCAGACAGGGTGCCCCACTGAAAGATGGGTCAAATAAACAAAACAAACATGCCCGAACAACCGGAACCAACCTCTCGTCATGCATCAGTCCTCTCGTCTCCTCACGATTTGTCTGCTCCCTGTCACTTTGCTGCATTTTACACAAACTCCTAATGGCTTCCGAGTCTGTAACAGCACCTAGTTAAGCGCTTTTGTAAACTTTAAAAGGCGCTGCGATGTTGTTTCCTCTGATCGATACCTGGCCATAACTCAAATCACACATCAAGTGGCATTACGTCCCACATTACGTCCCATACGCCAACTTCCAACAGCTGCCCACTCACATTCGCACACATGTTCAATTTCACAAGCCCCGACAGCGCGTTTTGATCAATACCTGGCCGTGGATCAAATACCTTTTCCTTTTTGTTTATAGCCAACCTTTCTAGAGCCTCGCCGTCAAACACAAGTGGAATAACTCATGTCGAACTTGCTACAACCGCTTTGATAAAACTGATAAGTGCTTCTAAATGCAAAATGACAGCAGTGGAGCCCAATAAAGCCCAAAGACTTTTATTTCGATGTAAAACTGGCGCAAGAAAGTCAAGTGCAGGCTGCTAATGATTGGAACCTGCGTCACAGCGTGTATTCAAACTTAATTGTTCGATTTTAACAAGGCGATCATGAGCTGGCAAGCCATTTCCTTTCGTATTTTGAAATAATAAAAGTAGATGAATAGTCTAGCCTTGAGAATTCATACGGTTTGACTTTAAAATTGGCAACTGCAGTTAGTACTTAGCCGTGAAGCCACTCATCCATGAACCCAAATGAGAGGTTTAAGGCTGGATGGTGTTTTTCATGCCAGTGGAATTAGCAAGACAAATTGATGTAGTAATTGTATGTGATAAAATGCATGTAAGAGATATGGAAATGCAACCTGAAGCAGACAAATAATCCCACAAGAATATGTAATGACTTCAGTATCAAGGTCAGTGAAAAGATCGACCTTGATACTGATTTTTTAAAGCTTTTTTAGTGCGCAAATATGTCGTTGTGTTTATGTTTTGGGCTGCTCATTCATTTATTGTCACTGAGAATGCATGGATTAATTGTCTGAAATCCTTATGATGAGGACTGAAGCATGTTAGTGGCACAATTCTAGCAGCACGACTGAACTGAAAGATACTTTGCTGTAAAAGAACATCTCCATTCTGTACTTGTGAAGTCTCAGGTTGTGAAATGCGGATGTAACGTGATTAAAGGTGCACAGTGTAATATTTCTGGTGGAGAGTCCTGTTTGTCTTCTAGAAGCTGTTGTCGGTTTGCTTAAAATGTTCCAGAGTATGTCATTAAACTTATGTAACTGCATGGAAACAAACAGATGATGCTACCAGGCTGAGTTACAAGTCAAATCTGAGAGGAGAGAGAGAGAGAGCGGGAATTCAGAGAAAAGGCTTGGCACTAAAATATTATAATAAAGTAGATTGATTTGTGTAAAATGTTCAATGTGCAACAACAAGTCAACAATGCAGCGATTCCCTGGGCGGCCTGAAAACAGCTTTGTAGTCCGGGTAGAAGTTATTTGCTAATGAGATCGGCTGCCTCATGTAAACTTATACAACCGGAAGGAGGATTACAACGGGTGATGGCGCCCACTGCAACTTCTGGAATAAGGTGAACAGACAAAAAGTCGGGGTACAGCAAGAACCAATGCATGAATTTCAAAATTTTTGTATTTATTTATTTGTCACACACCTGTAACTAAAATGCAGGTGCAATTGATACATTAAACCATAGAACTATAATAAAACACGGAAGATGAATCCAAAATGCACCCTGTTTATCCCTATGGAGAGTGCTCATTGGCGCATGACCCCAAAAAAATTTCTTACTTCCGCATTTACTTCTTGCTACAGAGGCTGACATCTTTGCTTTACTTCCTGATACGGAGGCTGACATCTTTGCTTTACTTCCTGATACGGAGGCTGCCATCTTTGCTTTAGGGCGCCATGTGATGACAATCCCCCATGATGCTTTGAGCGACGTGAACGACCACGCAGCTTGCAAGTTTTTGTGTTAACGTTAGCTTGTGTGATTGTAATTCTATTCTTCATGTTAGAGCACACGTGAAAGCGTCTGAAATGAAATAAAATACAACTTACAGGTATCGCTAGTCGAGCCTTTTCCACGTGCTTCTGTTTGTATCATCCGACGTGCTCGTTCACGTGACTCGCACATGTTTGCGGTGACGTCACTTAATATAAAAACGGTAATTTCGGTGATTTTAGAAACGGTAGAAAAGAACTTTTCCTTCCATTTTATTTAAATACCAATAATAATTCAGTACAGTCTGCAATTATAATGTGCAATTTTAGAAAAAGGCTGGTTCCAAGAGGCTGCAGTACCTCGCACGGCCACTAGTCAATCTGGGACCACAGACAGAGGGGGCGTACCTTATCCAGTACAGTTAATACATCCATGCATTAAACGTGGAACATGCAGACAATGCTATAACATGATGATGATTTTGATGATTATTTTTATTTATGGAGCGCTTTTCCACCACTCAAAGCACTTAGAACATCTGCATAGAGACAAACAGGTAACACCAGAAAAGTAACTTACTGCGCTTTTAAGTTGATCTAGATTAGAATATGGATAGATACACAAAGAATCACTCCTACAAAGCATAAAACTCCCTTTCACGTCACTTCAAATGCATCCTCTTTTCCCATCCCCCCAAACCCAACCGCTATCCTTGTCATCTTCTTCCTCTTCAGTTTGTCTAAAAGGATCTTCTATGATCTGGGTCACTATAGTCCCACCAGGATCCTCGCTGACCTCTGACCCCTGACCTTTTTATGTCAGGGGTCAGCGCCTGTCGCCATGGTGCTTGACCTCCCCGCCGCGGTCCATCCATGTTCATGAGCGTCTTAAACAGTCATAACATGAGGGTTAAAACAACGCGGAGACAGGCCGACCTTTTCTCCATAAACTTTAATCTGGAGCTCAGGTTCCGCTGCTTGACTGGGCGTCCTCTCGGCTGCTGTTTTATGTGGTCCTCTTTCCTCAGAGAAGTGTCTTTTTAGCTCTATAGTGTTACACCACTACAATACGAAAACGGCCCACAATAACTGCTTACCACCGGAGCCTTTGCCGTGAACCCGAGATGGAAGCCAAAACACAACATTTATAGAATCTCCGCTCACCGCACAAATAAATGGAAACAGAAAGCAAACAGGGAAGCGTTTTCACAATTTGGAGTTGACTTCAAATTGTAAATCTGTTTTTTGCGGCAAACCTTTGGTAAAAGTCTTGTATCCACATTGGATTTTTTGGGGGGAAACATGTGCAAGCCACAAAAAGAGCAGAACAAGAAAACATTCTGAGCAAACAGCAACACTTTGTTAAGACACTGAACAAACTTCTGTCTTAGAAGTAAAATGGCATGTGCGTTTTCCTCCACAACAATTTTTCTAACCTTTTCACTGCAAATTGTGATGTTTTAAACTGGCATGCTGCAACAATTATGCAAAATGACATTCCCCATTTTCATTTTCATTTCATATTGGTTACAAAATGAACAAAATATTCACAACTGAACCTGGGTTCTTTGTAGTAAATTTGTCTTTTATTTTTTTTTAATTCTCGATATTTTTTGGAGCTACGTCAATGTCAGACGATAATATGTCAATCCAACAAAATGTGTGCAAACATCTTTAAACTTATTAGTTGAGTAGTTGAGACAAATGCGAAATGTCTGTAAAGCAAATCATAAAAGTGCTGAAATATCACCTTATACCAGGGGTGGGCAATTATTTTGACGCAAGGGCCACATTGGATTTTTACACTTGCCTGGGGGCCGGACCATTTTACACACGCTACTACACATAGACTTAATGCCTAAAATAAAACAAAAAATTACTACAGAATAGCAAAAATCATTACCTTTATTTAGTCACTCCTTTTATCCAATGCATCAAAGTTTGGTGTTATTCTAGTGGTGGCTGTTCTCAAAACTGATTTTTAATGAACAAGCAGCTGCTCAGAAAACTATAAAATGACAAATGCACCACACCTAACTCATACAATTTTTTATTGAATGCTTTGCGGGCCGGATCAAAATGCCAAAAGGGCCGCATGTGGCCCCCGGGCCTTAGTTTGCTCCCCTCTGCCTTATACGCTTATTTGAACATTTTACTATTTAATTTTAATCATCTCTTTAAGTAGCATTTTTTGTACACCTTACATTCAAGTTTTGCATATCTTTAAAACAACAGTCACAAAATTTCGACATAGTACCCACCCATAATATCAGTGCAATTAAAACAAATCATAATGGAAATAATTCACAATATGATATATTTATTTGCTAAAAAAAACAAAAACAAAACTTGTATATGAGCGCAAAAAGCTTGGGAACCTGGCATAAAGGACACACAAGTTTTTCTCATTCCCAGTACCCATCGGTTTCACAGTGATGAAAATAAGCATGACAAAACCTCATCTCTATCCAGAACCGTGCAATATTTTTGTTACATCACTTTTTCCCTGCTGACTGCTTATCAAGATGTAACAAGGTCATAAAAATCAAGGCAAAAAAAGTCATTCCTTGTGCAAACTTTCCCACAAAACTCCTCAGTGCTAAAAGGCTCTGTGTTTGCTCTTGGACCGCCTTTCCTCCTCGAGCCCCACCACGATCTGAGTGCTGCTCGTCCGCTGTTTACGCATTTGGCTTTGGGACAAGAGTGGACCATCTGCATCTTCGGGGAGTGGCTGAACTTTCGGTACAGGCCAAACGCTCAATGGGCAAACGATACAAGTAGTGCACTCCTCCATAAATTACCGGCTCATTACAGTAATGCATTTGCCCATTTAGCATCGCGGCAAATGAGGGGAGGAGGCCCGGTAGTCAGCTAGGGTGTAAGGAAAGGATGAAGGAGTGGAAAAGAGTGTGTAGGAGGCGGGGCGTGGATGTCAATGGAGTGGTGATGTGTTAAGGGCGCTTTTCAATCCCGCCACGAGGGCTTTTTATTAGGTTAAAATCAATCATTCCGCGCAGCTGCTAGGTAGAAACAAAGGAGAAATATTAATATTGATAGTGAGTGCAGTTATGGAGCTGCAGAGAGGAGGAGACAGGGAGGAGATGGTACAGCTGTAATTGAACAGTGAACTAGAGAGGGCTTAAGTGCAAGCACTGATTAAGACCATTCAGATTGATTGTCTCCTCAGAGCTGAGAACATCTCTTCCTGACTTTCAGATTTGAGAGCGGAGGGCTGGACAGCGTGAGGGGGTGAGGAAGGGGTAGGGAGGAGGAGAGGGCCCTCTAGTGGTTGCTGGAACTTCAATCAGTATCTTTAATGGTTATTGAGTGGAGCGCTTTAGGCTGAATATTTGTTGAAATCCACGGTTTGAGGATTGCAAGAAAATTATAGGCAATTTATCATGGGATTTTTAGCTCAGGAATAATAAAAAACAGGTCGAAATAATTTTCACAAACATCATATTTTTCATACAGCTAAAACAAATTGGTGCTCCCTCCCTCCAGTGAGGCCCCATTAACCCTGTGAAACTAGATACAAATATAACTTTGTCAGCTCTCAGTGGCTAATGATCCTCTTCTTTAAACTCCCAGCTTAACTCGGTTCTGTTGTTTATGTTTATTTGTTTTGCTTGTGATCCCAAAGACATTATCATTTGTGCTCAGATGCGACTGGAGATGACACTAAAACAAGTCTGTCTCCATAAATCCAATAACTGTTGGCCTGCATCCCTAAAAGTCTTCCACATCAAGCCCTAGAGGTGACATCTGGCCGTGATGACTTTTTTGATGCTGTTGCTCTTGCGGCTGTGATTCTGAGAGGGCTTAAATTCAGGTTGTTATGAGTCTACGACCTCCAGAAGTATCCATTCCCTGTTTATTCCCATTAATTCTAAATAATTCTGTGGAAATTCTCCAACTTTGGAAATTCCCCAAATTTTGCAACCTTAAAAGCAGGTAGTCAGTGCATGATCCCGGTGTAATCCATTATTGTAAAGGTGCACTTCTGTTGAGTGTCTTCCTGCTTGTCTCCATGGAGATATTAATCTGTTGCATGGAATGTTGCATTTATTCAATCAAAGGTATTTGCTCAGAAATACCTTGAAAAACATGCATTCTTATCGTGACTGTGACAGTTTAATGCAATACACCAATATTATTCATTCATTCATTCATTTTCTACCGCTTATTCCCGTTAGGGGTCGCGGGTGACTGGAGCCTATCCCAGTGACTTTGGGCCTTAGGCGGGGTACACCCTGGACAGTGGCCAACTCGTCGCAGGGCTAACACAGAGACACGGACAAGGACAGACAACCATTCACTCTCACATTCATTCACTAGGGACAATTTAGAGTTGTCAATTAACCTACACAGTCATGTCTTTGGACGGTGGGAGGAAGCCGGAGAACCCGGAGAGAACCCACGGTAACACGGGGAGGACATGCAGACTCCACCCAGAGAGATCGTGTGATGTTAGGGTGGTTCGGAATTCAATACCACGATGTTGGGGTGGTCCGGGATTCGAACCCACGATCTCCTTATATTAGAGTTTGGTTAATGCTGATCTAACATCTAACATACAATATGTTTAAATTATTCAACTCAGTTTATTTTTATAGAGCCCAAAACCACAAAAGCAGTCGCATTGCATGTCTTCACAAAATTGTTGATTTAACCAATAGAGGGTTACAAAATGAAACAGTCATTGTTCACTAAAAGACAAGCAGACTGACCAACATTCACAGGAAATAAGCAAATGGAGAACAGTCCCAGAACACCCCCCGCTCAAGCCAAGGAAAAGGGGAAAAACAGCCACCAGCCTAAGGAAAGGTCACCAATGAAACGCACTGATGCTATTCTTGATCTGGCAAAGAACAATTGTGTCCTGAAGTTCGTATGTGTCTGTCCGACGAAAATCACATTAGAATTAAAAAGGCAAAACCAAACTGATGTATGCAATCAGACACGGCGCCGGCTAATTGGAAGCGACACCATTTACACTAAATCAACAAGAAGTACATTGGCGGAGTAGTCATCAAATGTGCGAGCTGAAAACTACTGGGGGAATTTAATAATTGAGTGCGGCAGTTACAAATGTGTTTTCATTAAATATGCTCTGTATTCTCGTGCACTTTATCTCTGCCACTTTGCCGCGCACGTGACAAAAACAGGGCAATTACACAGATGAGAGAGGCCACCGCTGCCGGGGAAGATTTTCGGATCTGTTCGGAGGGTTTAGGGAAGGACTGAAAAACAATGATTCATGTTCGGTGTTGAATTGGCAATCGCACTTAACACAAGCTAACTCCTTCTCTTCAAAAGCTGTTCGTAAGTAGTTTAATGTGAGAATCTTAGCTGTTTGATGGGGCCATGGAGCGCCTCGGCTTGTATTAGGACTTTATTACAAGCACAAAATGGGTGTCAATAATGACAACAAACAAAACCAAGCAAACATAATAGCGCTGAAGCAACTGGTATTGAAAACTTCCGGGCTGTTAAACTAATGGCTTCCCAGTTGAGATAAAAATAAAACAGTATATCCAAAAAAAAAAAAAAGTTGCCACCTGGATTCAACTAAGCAAATAGGTATGAGCCTCCTATTGGGTAAGACTTTATAATAACTACCCTTTAATTTTTAACAGGAATAAGTGTTTTTATTATAAAGTGTTACTGATAATTGCTGCATGGGTGTAACACAGTGCTTAAACTCAACCAATACAGTGAGTGACTTCTCATTTCTGAAACAACCATGTGGAAAGACAAATCCCGAGGTCGTGGAAAAGATGTCAGTGTGTTTGAGCATGTTCAAGCAGAGAAAACTTCTTTAGATTGCACAACAACTAAAATTGGCTTAAGAACTGGAAAGATAGTGGGGAACCATTGTGTTCGAGAAAGAACTGTGCTCGGAAAAAAATCCTGAACAATGATAAGCAATCACAAACGTCAAACACGAAAAAGAGAAAAACAACAGGCTTAATTTTGCTCTGGAACATAAAGATTGGATTCTAGAAGCAATGGAAGAAGGTGATGTAGTCTGATGAGTCCAGGTTTTGCACGTTCCAGATCTTAGCCCCATGAGAATCTTTGGAAGACGACATTGTGCTTTGTGCTGCTCTCCATCAACAATACATGATCTTGGTGAAAAATGATCGCAACACAGGGAGAGAATTAAACTTTTAGCATTGCTTCCTGAACTAATGCCATAGCGATTGTGTGCTAAAACAAAGCTAATGACCTAATAACCAAATGAGCGTTTGCTTTTCAGAGGCTAGTTTGTATGTATGATATAACTGAAGCAACTGGTAATAATATCGTTGAGTGTCATTAACAGAAGGAATAAAAACCTGTAGATAGTATCAGAAAGAAATGTGAGAAGTGATTTAATTTGTTTCATTGTCTGTTGAAGGTCTGAAGAAAATGTATTTTTATTCTCTATGACGATGCTTTTTGAAAACAACCCACGCACATCATTGATTGATCCACTTGTGTGTAAACTTACCAGAAAACAAATGTAAATAAAGCATTGAAGTCAATATTTAAATAAGGCCATGCATAGCTCTTGGAAATTCTTAAATCTTAAACGGGGTAGGGTTTTATTGGAGTTATATCTTATTCATTCAAGACAATACCAATATTATTCAGAGGCGTTAGAAATATGTTTGCATATATTGGGCACCTTCTCTCTCGTGGGGGCCCCAAAAGAGAGGATTTTCCTGGTGCATGTATGAGCAGGTCTAGAGGTTATGTGTCAAGTAGCTACAAACTGAGGGAGCGTGAGGCGCATTGATCGGGGCAGCTGATCAAAGCCCTCATTTATTATGGAGAACCAGTGCAGAGGCCAAGGGTCCACCAGGCATGAATGATTTAGAGACCACCTCTGTCCCTGTGCGAGGCGTCTGCTGCAGCCACTGACGACACAACAGAGGAGAATGGGCCTAAAAGAGTGCGTGTTTGAAAGGAAGGGTGAAAGGTTTACGGGAAAATATCTGTTTGTTAAAGCTAGGGTGTGTAATTTTCACAAAGGAAATAGAAAATATTTAAATGTGCCTAATCAGTTCCTAAATCTCAGAAAACCTTTGGTACATTGTAATATCCAGAAGCAGTCATTTTGGCGCAGGCTCAGCTTTACAACATCTTTTTTTCAGACAGCAACGTGAAACTCCAGCGACCGCCCCAAGCACAGCCAATCAGAGCACTGCTTTCAGCTCTTATTTTCTGATAGATGATACATAGAGTGCTTTATTATTAGATACAAACAACATACGGCGGTCCCATTTTTGACACAAAGTGCTGCTTTTACTAGACACTCTTTGGGGGAAAACAAACAAAACTACTCATTTACAGAAAAAAGTGAGGTGCCCCAGCTTTAATATGTATTGATTAATTGTGCTAATTTTCTTTTGTAAATATGTAGCCATGCCAATCACAGTACACATCCAAAAGGAGCACATCTGGTTGAAGACATGTTACGTTTTTTTTCCCTCCACAGATATTCAAACGCAGATCATTATTTTACATTTTGTTCATTGTAAATTTTTGTTCAAAACGGTAGAACTGCACCACCTCGTCATAAAAACATTTCACAGTAAAAAGCACAATTCACATGTTTTATTTGTTGAAAAAGGCCTGACGTTTATGACATCATCATGAATCTGGATATTTAGAATTACTGCAAGCTAAAGGGATGTGGACGGAGATAGGGGGGAGGTTGAAACAGACATTTTCTGAGCACCCAAGCCTCAATTGCAGGACAACGATCACACAGACATGCATGTATCAATGAAAATACACCTATGAGTAAACTAATGAAAGAAACCCAATAAATAGTTAAAACTGTTTAAAAAAGATGTCCTCTTTAAGTTAATACAATAATTAGATGTATTTCAGAGCATAATGGTCAAAGAATGCAGCTGTATAAATAATAAGTTCAAGAAGACAACACATTTTGTCATTTGCAAAAGATATTATTTTACCAAAAATCAATAGTAACATTCAAATAGCAATTAGATTTGATTGTAAATGCAACCTTAGTCGACGTTGGCCTCCATATCTGCTAAAAACCAAATGAAATTCAGTATAAATGTACGTACAAACTTAAGTATAGTTGCTGAGTATCTGCACTTTACTTGAGTTGTGTTTTAGTTACGTATGACTTTGACTCTTCTACATTTGAAAGACAAATCAGCAGTCATGTGGTAGAAAATGTACTGGCTTTATGGTTGATTACTTTGGACTCATTATGTAAAGAACCTTTCTCAAAATGCTTGAACGCTCTGTCGCTTGTGAAGAAAGTGACAGTTGCTATTTCCACACAAAAGCCCATCAAATACAATACACAGGGTAATTGTGAATTGCCATATTTATGCCTACTCACAATAAAAAAGAAAAACTATGTGATTAACAACAAAAAGTCAAGCATGTATGTACTTGCTTGTATTGTAAAATTTAAATGTATTTCTTTCTCCATGCTTTATGTAAATTACAGAATGTGCAAATCAAGTTGTTAATAAATCACATACTTTTACTTGCTGTGTTTAGCTCTTTACATTGTCACTTATATCGCAAATGATCTCGTGAACTTCCTCTCACTCCTCATGGAAAAACTAAAACGCTAATTGAATGTGTACTCTGGAACCAGTCTACAATTCTGAATGCACGGCAACTCAATGAACATAATGGCCAATTACGCTGCATGTTCACTAATGGCCCACATTAACTGCGCCAGAGGTGAATGATTTGGATGTTTTTGACTCATTCTCGAGCAGCTGAGACGAGGGGTGCAGTGGTTCAGCCATTCAGAATAACACACAATAAATGTTTCAAGCCTAAAAAACAAGCAGAATGGTATGATCTAAGCCACCTTGTTTTAGGCCCGCCCTTTATTTTCATCATAGTTTATATTCTACTATTGTTATAAATAATTGTTTTATGTTGCACCAGATCGTCCGAAACAACTTCCTAGTTTGTGAGTTTTGTTCGCTGACATTTAATTTCTGCGAATGTTGGTTAATCTGCTCCAATGACTGCTTCATTGTTTGATTTTCTAACTTTCTGCTGCAAATTCAACAACAGTGAAGTCTTGCGAGTATATTGGGATTTTGGTCTTTACAAAAATAAACTGAATAGAACTGATAATTGCAATAAAACATTTTACTGATTCTCATTCCAACGCAATCGATACAATGTAGGGGATATATATAAACATCTTAGTTTATCTGTTTGAAGAAAGTTAAAAAGCAAACTAGCATGGCTCATCAAAAGCTATCAAAATCAAAAGCTGACATTTCCTGTAATAAGTTGCAATGCATAACTTTTCTGCTGCTCCAAGGAGATCTGGAATGTTTCACAGTATAAAATTACACAAAACTGTGTAACATTTGTTTACAGGGGATTTTATTGCTCAAAATTCCCTTGAAAAACATTTTTTCTAACTGAGAGGACAGGGACACCTTGCCGCAGAGCTGGCCTGTAACTTAGCCTCAGCATCCCACTTACTTGTCTCCATAGACATAGATAAATTTAATGCCATACTGTGAAACATATGCAGGTGGTGACACTCCACCAGAAAGGTTATACAGTGGAACTTCAATGTTGTAGAATTTGTTGCTAAATATATCATTTATTCAATTTTTCTTTAAAACACTATGAACATGTGACTAGGCCGCTTCAGTGAGCCACTGCAAACTATCTTTATTGTACAAAAGAAAAGAAAAAAACTCATTTGTAAGCCAAGCCATTCCCGTACATTCTCTTGAAGTCATTTTTAATCACAATATTGTGGAACATCCTATTACCCATTCTTTTATGTGACGCTAAACACATCACACGCTCAGAGCTATTTATTAAGCCTGCACGTCTTGCCTCTGTGTTCTGTGCCCCGGGAGATCCCCTCACGTGGACCCTACCTGCTTCACCCTCCGCAATCACCTCCAATGCAATTAATCACACCTCATTCTGTTTGCGCCTGGCCTGTCACAGCGACCGCTCACTCCTTCATCATGTGTAGCTTCCTAAAGAGCCACGCGTTGGACAATATGAGCGCTGCCGGCGAGCTGATATGACATGCCCACGGCTCAAAGTACCAACCGGGGTCTAAATCAAAGTGACGTGCAGATTTATCACTGTTTAACTTGTCCAAAGTGTCTCCTCTAGTTGTGGAAGATCTGAGGCTGTGAGCTGGTTGGTTTATTCTCAAGGGAAACGCTTCAAGGGCCTGCAACGCTCAGCTGTGTTGTGCAAGAAGAAGGTATGAAGCAGAGTGCAAGGACTTATGGAACATACAAAGTTTGGGGAGCAAAATGATTTTCAATGTCATGATTTAGGGTTGTAAGATTAATCACAATCAAGATGCTATTTAATGCTGCAAATACCTTAAGGTGTATGTAACTAGGAGATGGAGATGTTATTGCTTTGCACAGAATTTAACAGCATTCCATTAAGCTTATTCTCCATAGAGACAAGCAAGTGACTCCACCAGGGCAGGTTACTGGTAACTAAGCAGTTACATCACCGTAAGAATGCAATGAGGCTTTTTATTTATTTATATTTTGCAATAAAAAAACCTATAATTGTATAAAGGCAAGATTTCAACATCTTTCAATTGCCATTAATTCAACAATAACTTGTGCTAACATGTAATGTCCTGTCTGACAAGAATAATGTTATGTTGGATGAAGAGTTGATTAAATAATGAAAAAAATTACAGATGGTTTTTCTACACAGCATCGCTTGTAAAGTGACCAAACAATTTGGTGCGATATTAATTTATTCGTTGTCACAGCTGATGAAAGTAAGCTGATATAAGGGTAGTGTTAGGTTAGGGTTAGTGGGTTAGGTTAAAGGTCCTGTACCTGATTTTGACTGTTTTGAAATGTGAAAAACAGAACTAGCTCATGTTAAAGGACAAATATGATGTAAAATTGACTTTTTAGCCATAACATTGTTCCATCATCAAAAATATACCTGGAGTAGCATTTAGTTTGATTCCCGTTTGTTTGATGAATACTCGACTAAAAATATGCTCTCTCTCCAACACTCTGTTCTGAACTCCTTCAATGTGTGACAAAGATGATCACTGACGTCACTTATTCCAGAGTCTTTTGCTGTTTTAAGTACTTAAATCATTGCCAGAATCACTCTGAGCACAATGACAACTTTGTCAGATCCACTGCATACTGCAGTGCATTGTGGGTATATATTTACATGTGTGTAATTGCCTCTACAGCCAGTAGATGGAGCCACAGCTAAGTCAAAATGGCATCTCCCAATGCAGAGATTAAGTTCATTTTTCTTTGTAAAAGCCTTTTATTTTTAGTTCAAAAACATGAGATGTCAAACTGAAAACACTCAAGTGCATTTTAATGCTGATAACATTATAAAAAAAGCATAACATTTTTCCTTTAAAGTCTTTACATCAGTTACATGTATCGCTCACTTACCTAATGCATTCCCAGCATCCTAAATATTCACCGTCATGAGTTTTTAAGCACTTTTCACGAGTTTCTGAGCTTAAATCGTCACGATCCTCCACGGGTAAAGCTAAAAAAACATTAGCATGCCAACAGCGCACTTCCTTCTTCTCTCATAGGATAAAACTTTATAAATAGATGTAGAGTAAAAGTTGTGAGCTCATTTTCATCTGAATAGATGGTTTTACATCATATCTGTGCTGGGGCAACACAGATTTTACTTTATTACATGCAAAAAAATCAGGAACATGGACTAGTTCTGATGTTCCCGTTTCACAGCTGTAACATTCAGGTACAGGCCTTTTAAGGTTAGAGGGTTAGTTAGGTTAGGGTTAGGTCAGTGTTAGGTTAGGCTTAGTGAATTAGTAGTTTTATTTAACATTCCCCTCAAGTCTATAACTTGAATTAATAATATACACCATTTCTTTTAGTCAATGAGGTTTTTGTTTTCAGTTCTTTCTAGTCTTCTCTTTAAATCTGATGAACCCTCTGTAAAAAAAAAAACAATACAATAAACAAAGTATTTACTGTTCCTTTATGGACTTGCATACAATCTCGCAGATGTTAAATGAATCTATGTACAAAACATTGTTATTGGCCTGCGCTGATAAAACACACTTAACTCCAGCTCATTATAAATAGCAATATAACAGCACTCCACAATCACATTTTTTTTCTATGCAATTGTCCGTTATACTTTGCGAATATTGTCATCATTATCTGCAAACACGAGAATAAATAACTTTCACAATATCCTTGGCTCATTATTTCATCTCGCATATTTTCTTGTCTTTGCACTTTAAACCCACATTCCCCATTTAATCTGATCAGCGAAACACACTTCCAACCATCATTTTCTATGCAAATACCCCAGTTACTTTATTACTTTCTAACCTAAATCTGACCTGTGCGCAAGTTTCTCATTCCTTGGACTTTCTGTGTCTGTAATGACCTGCTTCATTATCAGCATTTCGTGCACGTTGCGTTTATAGCGACGTCTTTTATGTTGCAACAAAGATTCCCAGATAACACCCCGGCTATAGCTCCGACGGGTGCGGACGATTTGTCAATGTACACAACACAAATGCAGACATAGAACATTCAGTCGAAGGAAAAGTTTATACAGTTAGAGTCCGTGATGGATGTGATGGAGAAATGGATTAGATTGGAAAAAAGCAGCATAAGAGGATTGTGGAAGGCTGAAGGATAGAAAGCAGGCCCCAAAGAATGAAATGTAAGAGCAAAGCTAGGCCCGGTGATAGACGAAAAGCGGCCCATTACAGCCTAATGGATCTTGTTTAGGGGAAGATAAAGTACCGTATGGGGAAGCAAGGTCAGGGTGGCCTTTGTACACAACATTAAGAAGTAAAAATAGAACATCTGGGAAGGCACTCAAAACACTCTCAGGGCTAATTCATCTGCTTTTTCATCAGAAAGAAATGTCCCAAAAATGCTGTAATGTTATCAAAAATAAAGTTCAAATAGATTTGCAGGGTCACAATAGTTGCTAGGAGTAACAAGAGACAGACGTGTTTGGTAACACTTTAAAATAACTATAATTGTTTCTGTCTTAGTATAAACAAAGACTTAATTCATAGTGAACAGAACAAATAGTTTATAAGAATGATTCAGGCTTAGAAACTACTTAAAGAATATTCTAACCCTAATTCCTAACGCTAACCTTGATTTAGTACTTACTCATTCTGAATAATGCTTAATAAACTATATGATCTTTATACATTAAGTCTCTGCTTTGTTAAGGCAAAATAAGTTGTAGTTATTATAAAGTGGTACCAAGTGTTTACATGCTTGAATGGAATGTGCGTGGTGTGATTAAACGGGCAAAATGCACAAAAAACTTTGTTGCACTTGTACAACAATAGAGGTGAAATGAACTGAATAACAGAGGTGAAAAATGGACACTATCACAAAAATGATTTTTGGACAAATGCAGAATTTGACTATTGACAAAAATATTTTTTCGGCTGCAAACGAGCTGAATGAAAGTGATATCATGTGAACGCAACCTATTTACAAGTTTAACACATTTCTGATGGATTGGCATAATATTGTCTGAAAACAGGCCCTAGACCCAAGAGAAATGAAGTGTGGCTGTTTCATAAGAAATTCTACAATACATAAAAAAAAAGAAAAAAAACACACATTCTAATTTGGTTACTTTATTAGTACACGTTCATACAAGACCAGACTGGGGGTAGACTGACAATCAGGTGGCAGCCTTTTTGCACCAGTCACAAGGAGAGTATTTCTTGCATTGTTTCTAAATTCTACTTCATATTTACCAAAGTCAAAATCTTAAGTTGTACAAGTTGACTTTTGACATCTGCATTGAGCACACTGGCTCACAAGACGGAAGGACTGACCTCTGGGATCAGCTACGCAAATGAGTCTGAAAGAAGTCACTGTTATCAAAGATAGTTAGTGACCCCGGTTCAAAACATAATGTAGTGCCCTCATCCATTTCACACAATCAATGCCGTCGCACGCTGTCAGATCAAAGTGAAGACATACATCATTCTACCCCTTCAATCAGAACTTATCGAGCGGTGTCTGAGAGATTGCAAAAGATGGATGAATAAATAAAAAAATGCTCATGTAAATATGTCCGAAAGTTTGCTGGAAACTGGCGGCTGAAGTGCAAGTCTGGGAAACGGCATAGCGCTTTTTGATGGCTTCGTGAACTGATGAATTTTTGTACGCGTGGGCTGCAACGTTTTGCATCATTTTGTAGCACGGCCTTTTAAATATCTGTCTACACAGTCCTGGAGCGTCCCAATGGAATCCAGTAATGAACAGTGAATGACAGATTTTAATTTCTTATGAATTATTAGCATGAAATGTTAATTAGATGCAGACTAATTTATATGAGTTTACCTGCACGTGAATATCATGGGCTTATTTTCAATACGGCCCCAGAGACTCCTTTTCTATGTGCGCAGTGAAACCAGAGTGCATTCAGGCGACAGGGGGTCTGGAGTAGATGGATGGGTCTCGCCTATTGATAAGGTCAGACCTCATTTGCGCCAGACCTTTTACATTTTGCGAGACGCTGGCCTGGCCGTTGCCCTGTCAGGAGCAATTCTTCCCAATGAAAAATGGACTGGCTCATAGAAAATAGTGACTCTGCCGTAAAAGCATGAATCGGCTCCGCTACTGTAACCCATCCAATAGAAAGCCTCGCAGGCCCGGCTCAGCTTGTGTTAAAAAAGAAAAAAAAAGGAAAAAAGTTGATACAGCTCCATATATCTCTGCCGAAAAAGTGCTATTTCTTAATGTCAGGATATTTCAGGCCCTATTTTCACTGGCATCACAGGCTGTCAATGAAATGTCATGTCAAATCCATCCCACCAGTTATTCTGCTCCTCAGCGAGAGCCGGCGATGACAGCTATAGACTGGGGACTGCAGCATGCTGTCTGTACATTCTGGCTCTGGTAGTGCTGAGAAAAAATACTACTACAACTGCCACTGCTTCTACAACTAAAACTACTACATCTATTCGGGGGCGTTGGACTGGTGGGCAAAGGGTACTGGTCCAGCCCCGAGGCCCAGGGCAAGGAAGGTCCACCAAGAGCATGTTTATCAGTAGTATTTTTGTACAATTGAATCAGTTTTTGTTGTAATAAAATGCATGACATCTGAGGGCCTCATCACCCAAATCATTGCTCACATATTAGCCAAGTTGTTAACAAATTAAACTAGTGATTTAAATTAGCAGTTGATGTATTTTCTTATTGTCATAAAACGTTTAGAGATGTTTGCGCAATTAGTTATTGCCAAAACAAACAGTACTATATAGTAATATAAGCCGCTAGCTACACAAGATGTCTCTAAATTAGCAAGTTATTGTTAGGTGCAATGTAGAAACCTGAAAGTGTGTATTCTAGCAAAGATGATGAACTTGTATTAACAATAATAACCAAATTTGCTGGGTGGAAAAATGTACTAGGGGCCCATCGAGAAGATTTGTACCTTGGGCCATGAATTTGGTGATTACGCCCCTGCATTTATTACTACTACTATCACTACGATTTACTGCCACTGCTGCTACTACTACTACTACTTTTTCCACTAACATTACTAACAGGATTACCACTACTACTACCATTACTAATACAACAACTTCTACTGCCTTATTACAACTACTACAGCTACTGCTACTGCTGGTATTCAGGGGTTTCCAGTTATACGCAAGATTTTCAGATTTTGAAAAGATATATTATTTGAACACCGACTAAATATGAATCTCATTTCAAAATTTTGTGGCTAACACTCTTAGCAAGAAGTTTCTCCTCGTGTTTCCTATAAGGCACTTTGGTTTCCCCATCAACCCAATACATGCGTCATAGGTAAAATCCTCCAGCTACAGTAATCCTGACCAGGCCTGGCTCTGCTGCCACTGCTCCTGAATGCAGAAGAATTTCTCTGTGGGGTCAGCAAAGTAACCTCAAAATTAACCTTAAAGATCCAAACTAGTTTAGTTTATTGCATGCACTATCTGATCTTCTACTTAGCTCATAATTCTCCTAATGTGATGCTTTATATTGCTTCCATTAGGTTTCCTCGTGCCCATGTGTATGAATTATGATATTTAACAAAAAATTCATGTCTCCAATGTTTTTCGTCGTGTCACCTTGCCCATGTGCACCATTTCCGTAAAGGTTATGTGGTCCGTTCCTGACAGTTTATGTGAACAGGGCTGGCTTGAGTCTAGTCGCCTCAGTATTAACCTATAGGAGGGTCAGCAGAACAAGGTGAAAGGCATAAACCAACCAGGATTCCTAGAAGAGGAGGATATGAAGATAACTCAATGTACTCAGCAGCCAGGCCCACCACATAAATGTTCTCCTTCACAAGATATACATACTCAAGTGGTTACGACTACACAGTTAACAGCTTTCGGGGGGAGTCTTATGAGTATTCTGTCTTATGTTGGGATTATATATTTTATGTACAATGTTCAAGTAAGAAAGTCAACAAAGCACCTTGAGTTTCTGCACTCTCTGCTGGCAAATGTAGAAAGAAACAAAAGAAGAAACAGTTACTGACTAAACGTGGATATTGCTTATTATAACATTTGGCAATTACAGTCCTTGTATGCCCTAATGGCTCTAATTTGTAGCAAAAATATATACACATTCAGAATGACAAATCCATATTATTTTACTTCAGATTTACAGAGTTTAGTTTTGTGTTGCTCATTGATTCTGCCGAAATCTGTGTTTCTCAGTTGTCTTGAATGAAACAAAACCCAACTCCAGGCATGAAAGCGGTTAAAATGCCAAACAGTTGAGCTCAACATGAGACGTTTACACAATGTTATGGTTCACAGTTGCCTTCATTATTATTTGAGTTAGGCCTATTTGCTTTTTCCATGGTTTTCTAATTGCCAAACCAGAAGGAAATGCACTGTTGCACTGTTTTCCAAATGTCTAGTGTGTGTGGGGGCCGCATGACAAAGGAGTCATTTAAACCAATCGTGCCAAATGTAGAAAATAAGATCAAAAGCACAAACGTGGCGTAAAAAGCAGGTGAACTATGACTGTAAATAGTGTGTATACAATTTGCCGAATCTTAAATCCTTCTATGGATTGTTCATTAAAGCACATCCTGGCAGTAACAAGGACGTCTAACTTCGATCTTGAGGACTCTAACTGGCCACGGTGAGACAGTCATCTGGACAGGCTCCAACGCCAGTAAAAGATGTTCCATAAATAATGCTTCTATCAGTGGTTCAGATGTGCAATCCAATCACATCTCATCAGCCCAGTGGTCAGCGCTGTAAAAACACTGCTGTCGGCACTAACGCCCACCTCGGGGTTTACTGAAGACAAGTACCACGAGTTTTAGAGTCCTTGCATGCGTTGACATTTTTAAAAACACCTTTGCCATGACGTTTCACATTTTGTCACGCAAGATGTGTTGAAAACAGATTTGGATAAAGGATCGGACTTGACGCCATTTGGAATAGCTAAAACCAGCTTGGCTTATTCCAAATTGATGCTACATAGTTAAAAAGTACTCTGCGTAACTTTTCTGGTGACGTGTCTACCATCAGCTTCCCTGGAATGTTCCACAGTATAGCTTTAAACTTGCATTTAGTCAATGACTGGTGTTTTTCTTGCTCAAATGACCTTAACTATCTGGAAAAAAAAAAACAACTACCTTACCTTGGGATTGCTTCTCTGCAAATCTGACCAGTAATTTAGCGTAGTGGCATCGGCTTGGCTCTATGAGGAACTAGAATTTAATGCCATACTGTGGAGTATTCCAAAAACGTCCTGGATTATATTGTCGTGTGTATAGAAATTTTAAACCAAGAGTTTAAAAGAAGAGATTCCCATCAATCAAGATCGGACTTGTGTACCTGAAATAAACCAACACTAAGATCAGTGAAATCTCAAAAGATTCAATTTATGTAAGAAAGAGGAACAAAATTTCACATTTGTAAGAAAATCCAGGAGAAATGCCTACTTTGGGGTTCACTAACAAGGTGTGTGGGCAGGATATGAGGCTCAGAGAACGGTACATTTTATGCATAATCAGAAATACAGATGTGCTTTCACTTCAGCGATTGCCAATTTGAGACTACGCAGCTACAGCCAGCGACGGCTCGTGGTTACACATCAAAGAAGGTGGACAACTGCGTGTAATGAGGGCTTGATGTGGAAAAGCACCAGGCCAGTTAATGATAATACAGTCACTGCAACTAAGAATCATAGTTTGTTTCAGCTAATCAAGGTATATTTGAAACTCAACCCGCTAGTCTTAAAAGCACTGGAAAGTTTTAGACTATGGGCAACATAAATTCTGTAACACACTGGGTAATTGATGTAACAATATTGTTTTCCTCCTCAAAAAACAGGCCCGGAGCTGTGTTCAAAATGCTAGAATCTCTCTACGTTAGCAAGGTGTAATTCATGAAGGTCTTTTGTGCTTTTGTCCAAACGTCTTGTATTGATCATGTCCTTTTATTCCAATATTGTTGTTTTTACTTCACAATGCATCAGAAGATAATGTCTTTTGCTGACTCATTTCTCATGTCATTTCCAAGATACACATGTTTTTTTCAAATTAAGCTACAAGAATTAACATGGCCAATGTCTCCAAAGTCTCAAAAGCCCAATGAATGCTTACTAAAGTGCGTTAAAGACAGTCCTGACACATTTTATCGTTTACATATTGTTGTGATAACTAGTGAAAGAAATGCGCAATAAAATGTAGAAAACAGGATGAATTAATGACTGAAATCTGAGAAAGGGCTGTGGCAATTGGTGGAAAAGTTGCTTTAAGTAAAATACACAAAACCTGTGGGTGGCATGTTCAGGTAGAGAAGGCCTAATTCCTTCTTGCAGGATATGAACTAGCATGACTCTGCTGCAGCTAATGTAGACGCTACGCTAATTGAGAAAGCAGAGCACTTTGGTCTGGACCGAGTGGCCTCCTCGTGTTTACATTGGTCCTCTCTCACCATTCATCATTACGAGACCAAGGCAACCGCTAATGGTGCGAGTCGACACTGCCGCGGATGCATGCAAACGTATGTACTTGTGGACAGACATTTTTGATATTTGTTGACTCTCGACAAGAAATCCTGGGAGTCTGACATTAAGACTTAAGCTACGGGTTATAAATCAGGAAGTAACCCCATTTATAAAACAAAACAAGGCGGTATTTTAAAGGCAAACATGTTATCAACACTGCAAAGGAATGAAGACCACACTTGCTAAGCCTGAAGGATTTTGACACCGAGATCTAGCCTCTGGCGCTGTCACACTTCTCAACAGAAACCACTTGGGAAAACGGTGGGAAAAACATCAACTTAAATGCATACAGTTGTTCCTCTTGGCGCCGTCTTTTGTTAATCACGCAAAGAAGCTGTGGACGGACACTGGACCAGTTTCCAGCAGTGTAAGCTTTCCACGTCAAAAGCAATTAAAGTCGACGCTAACAAAACTGAGATTATAACTGTCCTATCAGCATTATTTAGGCGATTGGGGCCAGAGAGGAGCGTGATGGATTACAGAATGGAAATGTGCGCCATAGATAGACTTAAATAATACTGATGGACCCTACATCAGTCGAAAGTGAAGGATTCGAGCCAGGCCAGCCAGCCCTGTTAGGCTAATGGGGGTTTTGGGTCTAATGTAAGAGTATCTTCATGAAAGTGGGCATGGTGGGTGGTCACAGCAAGCGAGTCCAAATCCTGGATCGAATGTGGTCTGTGGATGTTCTACCAGAATGTGCACCCACTATTAGAACTTCATGTATAGACTGCACTTTTGTTTTGCTTTCTTAGGATGTTATAAAGGTGCATTGTCATTGCTGTTTCATAAGGACTACAACTGAAATCAATCAATGAAAGTCTGTTCTTATATTTTGGGTTTTCTTTTAGTGGTCGAGTGCATGTCTTTAACGAAAGAATGTCTTCCTTGGCATTGTTGAAAGTATTAAAGATTCTGCTTGAACTACACAGTCTGCACATAGTTCTCTACTTGGTGTTTTAAAACCGTATTTATTCATTCTTTTTTATTTTTATTGCCCTTTACTCACTCTTTGTTAAGAACTAGTATTATCCTGTCTTCTGTGAGCGGATGTGTCCAAGTAATTTCCCTTGTGGATTAATAAAGTGTGTTGTAAAGTTGCACTGGTCGGAATTGACCCATTTTAGGTCACGCACTGAGACATATTGAGTTGGCTATTAAAAAGGAAGTTGTTTTGACCAATTTGTCAATTAAATAACAGTAAGATATACATATTACCAAACAAACTGTGACTATAGCGTCGGCCAAACAAAGTTCCATATTTAAGAAACACTTCTGGGCAGAATGTACCTGATGAATGCTTGGATATGACTATTTAAATTAGATGCACTGTCCTTTCGCTTTATCTAATATCATCGCTATCAAATATGTATATATTTATGGATATGAAATGTCAGGTAATTGTGTGTGATTAGAGAGATGAGGTTCATGTTATATTCATAGTCAAACTGCATATTTAACACTTTTCTATTTCAATTATGTAAATTAATGAATACACACATTGTTCTGTAGTAGGCAGAAGTATTTTTGTTATTATGTTTTTAAAGCAGCACCGTGTAAGATTCCTGGTAGCGGGCATGCTACTTTCATTTCCTCATGGAGATGGACATTTAAACCAAATTTGCAGCGTTCTTCATGGTTCAGTTTTTTTCAACATTTAGGAATTTTCAAAGCAAAATAAGAACATCTATTGGTGGCTTTCAGATGATGATGTTATACTCTCAGATGGGGGGCAAGAACACGTTTTTTCTATTGATTATATTGAAGTTTGGCATGACATTTTTAAACTTTAAATACTTCAGCCTGATCATTTCTATTAGTGACTAAAACCAAGAACCTGCTGTTTTACATTTGAACAATATTTCTTTTAGCTGCCCCAATTTGTATTAAATATAATTAGCTGATAATATGATGTGTTGTCATCAGAAAACCAGCAATAGAGACAAGCAGGCAGCAAATCCTCCACCAGAGAAGTTACAAGTCATGGAGAAACAATCCCTTTCACAGCAAATAATCATGCTTTTCATGTACTACAAAACAAGTGTACTTTTATTGGATTTTATTTCCATTTTAGGTTCAAATCTAACGTCTACAGGAAATTAAGGACCCCGAAATGAATGGAGATCCTAATAAATAAGCAAATAAGCAAACACCCCTTGACTATTTCCATGGCTTCTGCGCGCCTGATTGTGAATGTCCGTGTTGATAATGCAGCCTGAGCCCCGCAGCCCGTGTCGCTCATGTGTGCGACCCGGACTGGGCCACGTCAGATGCTGAGTCCCCGGAGCTGAAATCGATCCCGGCGCTAAAGACGGAGCCTGTTTGTCAGTCCGTCCCCTCGCGCTCCGTCACTCACTGGCCCCGCGCACGCTCCAACCCCGGGGCCCGGCTGTGTTTTGATTAGGAGGCAGCTAATTGTAAAATCCATTGGTCGTCATGGTTGTTGCTGAGGGGAGCGTGAGATGTGATAGTAATTATAAAAGTGAGATTAGATTAAGTTTATTTATCTCACGGTGGGGAATATACACGTTGTAGTAAAAGTGGAGAGAAAAGATGTGACCCACTGTCCAGTCATTTTCTCCACTTCTTTAATATGTTGGAAAATCTTTCTTTTCTTTTTTTTCCTCAACCAAAACCTATTCACATTCACATAAACATACTTTTTCTCTATTTTATATTCTTTCTTTTTTTCGTTTTTAAATGATGAAAAGAAAAAGACACACATCTAAAGAAGTTACGGCACATATTGTCCAACAAAAACGTCCTCCTTAATCCAAAATTTGCCAGATTTGCGCATTTTCAAATTAAGTCTGAATGTAATCTTTTCCTTTTTTCAAACTAGTTGCCAAGTAAGTATAATGTGTAATTCAGTTCGTGCTTTTTCATAATGGCCGCCTTCCCTGCTGTCACAAGTGTACTCCAAATGAATTTTTTTTATTATGTTTTTTTATTATGTTATCATGTTTGAGTTTTGAGGCACAAATCAAGAGGAACGCCAATGCCAAAGACAATCTGCAGTACTCAAACAGTCAAATAGTCGAAAAACAAACAAACATGATAATGGTGAAGGGCACCTATTGCTGATCCAAACTCTACTGAAACCAAATAAAATCATATAACGTTATCGCTGTTATTGTCAATGAGCCTGTCCATCTGTGATCCATCAAATTCAACATGTCCATCTTTTCTGCAATGTGAGGTGGTCACCCTGGATGTGTTGCGATCGGGAACTAAAATGTTGCGTTAAAAGTGCAAGAGTCTCAAAGTAGCATACGAAGTAGTAGCAAAGGCCCAGAGGTAGAGAAAAATAAACAAAAAGGGAGAAAAAGTTGGATGTTTTTGCTGTTTTGAGTTGTATTCCTGAGTAAAGTAAAGTCCAATTGACTCCTGTGTGAGCCCTTTCTAACAGACTGAATCAAACAAGCAGGGAGCTTATTTACACACACACGGAATAATTGCTTCAGTGTAAGAATCAATGACACATTCAGTTTACAGTAACACTCAATGTACCTACTACATTAAGAGTGCAGTGTATAGTCACAACATGGAAACCGGCCCTTCTAACCCCTAACCCTGACTGCTGCTATAATATGTTGTCAAATAGTAATGTGTACTGTAAAATACAGAGTGAGTTTTCAATATCACGCCTGGATAAACTCAAACTGTAGCTAGAATACAAATACGGGTTGAGGTTCCGTTTAAAATGCCCCTCATTTGTTGCCAATCTCTAAGCCAGCTCAGTTTGCTAATTCTATTTCTGCACCGCAATTAAATAACAACTCATTTTGTTGTTCTACTTTCCTTTTTCGAGTCTATCTCACCAATCAAACCATGTCTTCCGTTTTAATATTCCACATTGCGGCGTCAAGGTTGTTAGCATGGGCCGTTAAATTGAAACTGTTGACTCCATTTATCCCGCTGGATGTAACTTAAAAAGCGCCTCTGTGTCGTTAAGCCCGAGTTCGGAGGAAGAGTGATGGCCTCGCCTTGTGGCCGATGCTCCGAGCTGTTTAGAGATGTTTGCAGGTGCTCGGGGAGAATTGATAAGAGATAAAGCCAAAAAAGACACTTTCTAAAAGCTTTAACGGTTTGTTTGAAGGGTGTCAGGACCAGGCGGCCGCTCCACTTATCACCGGACGCTGGCACCTCTCTCCCTGTAGAAAAGCCGGGCAGCAGTGATTGAAAAGCAATCTCCCTCTCAAGCCCACATTAGGACACATCTGCGGAGGAGGAAGAGGAGGAGGAGGGGGAGACGGAGAGCTGATCCAAACAAATGATGTTCTCTCGCGCCGTCTCTTTCTTGGACCAGTAAAAAAGCTTTGGCAGAAAGAGAGGGACAGCGGCAGGACTTTGGGAGATATACTCACAGTGCTAATTAGGCAAATGGATGACATCACATTTGTGTAAACGGCAAGAGAAAGTCTTCATCAATGCATTGCTGAGCGTACGTTAAATTTGCATATTGGCCAGATACAAAAGAGACAATGACTTCAATCTCTTTAGTCAGTCTAGTTTAGTCGCAATGTAAGTACAAGAATGCAATTGATAGACTTGAGTATGTGCAGTTATCAAAAATGATTCTAATTAAACTAAAACTAGCAATGAAGCAAGATACTTATTTGAACAAGTAAGATGACAATGTTTAAGCTTTTCGGACTAACTGTTGATCCCATTTCTGTATTTATTTTTAGCAACTTGCAGAAAATAAACCAATACATTTACAGTAATAACTCTTTTTGCTCATGAAAGTGGACAAACTTATCTTTAAAAAGCACACACTCATGACCTCTTTCTGCAATGTTTTCTGTTGCCCACGTTTCGCACAAAAAGTCAAAATACAGAGACATAAAATCACTGGGAAACAGTAAAGTTTTAATGTTACAATTTCAATATTTGTGTCTATTTTTGTACGTTTCATGAATTGGAGTTGTTGATGACAAAATTTTATTGATTTGAGACCTCTAAAAATAGATTTTGACTATTCACCTATTCCTAAATTAGTTCAAATTTTTATGAAGTTTCAGCAAATTTAGATTTCAAATTTAGATTTTTTCTTTTTATTAATATTCATAAAACATATATTCATAAAATGTATAAAAAGTATAACAGGTAGAAACTTTTATCTGCTTTGAAGAAACATTCAGAACATTTTTGTCATTTACAATTTTGAGAGATATAGTTCTGGAATGTCAGCATTTGGAAAAAAATATGTTTAAAAAAAAGAAATGTTTTCTTATTGTGTGTAATTTCTTAGGGATTTTAGCAATTTTAAATATTAAACATGGACTGATTAATGATATAGTGCTGTAATTTGAAGTTATGAAGACGTAACATTATATATAAAAATGACACTATCGCAAGCAAAAATAGAAAAAAATACTTAAATACTTATAGCAAACTTGTTCTATGGCATGTAATAACAGGTTAATAAGAAACGTGCAATTATTTTGTAATGGGAAGTCAGTAAATTGTCTAAAACCCTGAACTAAGAGCATCTTTAATTACGATTGTTTTGTCGAAATTGCTATCGAGTATCGGCTTTAATCCTTAATATCGAAAGAGAGATTGAAATTTTATCATAATAGCTTGGGAACTGTATATTTCAAGTGTTTTGTGAACTATTTTCAAGTCAAATTAGCCACCAACAAGAAAACTAAACAATTTACATCATTATGAACACTTTTCTTTTCACTTCGATGCAGTCTATTTTTTCTTACAATTTGCTTTTATTCTATTTCCCAGACGCCATTTCCCGAACTCTCCCCAGTCAATCACACCCAACCCGAGCCCGTCAGCCCTCGTTCGTCACAGTGAGCACATATATGTACAGTATAGGCGGTTTGCAAAACGAAGTGAAGCCTCGAAGAGTGTCCCCAGGCCTTCCCACATAACCGTCCTGTTAGTATGCATGTAACATACACTCCATTTAATAAGCCTCCAATTTAGCCCCGCGCATTAGACGTTTCAATATGGCCTCTTAATTAACAAGCGCGCCGATTAGGGTGTCATGTTTCCAAAATGCCCCAGCAATCTGTCATCCTGTCATTCTCCGACGGCACACGCTTAGCATACATACGGCATACATCCACAAGCGCGCTGCTTATTTCGAGGTGCATTGTTCCGTCGTTTTCAAATACTGCTCTGTGCTTCTTGTGAAAAATGTCTAGGAAATATCAAAGCCTTAGTTGTTCAAAAATGTATCGAAACAAAACGTGGTCAGCAGGGGGCGCAGGATTGGTTTCGCGGGGGCGTTGAAAGGTGTGTGAAGCTAAAACAAATGCTAAACTGCTTTGTGGAGTCAGATTGAGCCTCAAAGATTACAATGTGAGTGTGAGGGAGACTGGAGAAATATTCATAATTACTGCAACGTGGAAAAATGAAACCAAACTCAAGTGTTAAGCTCTACTCGCACGGGATTAGTTTTACCTTGGGATGTAAATGTAAAATTGAAATTACGCCACGTCGTCTGTGTTTTTTGTGTGCATTAGGACGGGATAAGCAATGTCAGTCATTAATTTGCTTTTGCAGACTTTATTCTGGAAATGTCAGACTGAAAAACACACAATATGACAATAACTCATTAGTTCATTCAGGTCATTAGCATTTCTTTAATTATTTAAAGTGTGTTTTTAGCCTTAATGTAGCGTAAACATTGTACTTTATGATCAGAATAACATCCATGCAATCTATGCTCGTCAGGGTCATATTTCCAATTCAATATATTTTTTTAGTCCCATTTTGTCTACTGTTTATATTCTTGAGAACATCATCCAGCAGCGCCTCTTGTGGTTTGGACATGTATTGCAAGTGGAGGTGGACACAGTCTTGAAAGCTGCATTGAATTTTGAAATTAAGGGACGACGACCTGCAGAGAGGCCAAGAAAAAGGTTGAGAAAAGTGATTTAATTGTATAAATAAAATATAAATTGAATGGACCACGGAGATCTATTACTATTCATTTACTTCAAATCTGGACATAACAGAGACTGTAGAGACATTTTGACTCAATTTCATTTCAATTACAGTCATGAGCGCAGATATTTTTAAAGACATTCACACGGAACAAGAAACGCAGACCACACATTTGCAATTTGCCTTGTCCCTAGGCGAATCTCTGTCTGAACAGGGCTTTAACGTGCTTTCAATGCGAATACAACATTATAACATCCTTCAAAGATCAAGGACAATTACAAGAGTCTTCACCTGAACTTAGCATTATATGTATGTTGAAGCTGCACTATACGCAACTTTTAGAATCCACAACTTGCATTTTTTGTTGCTTTCATTTAATTTAATTTCATTTTTTAAACAATACAAAGATAAAATGCATTGAATCAGGTCTGACTCAGTTTGGATCCTTTTCATGCAATAAAAGAACAGAAACATTGACCGCAACAACGACAAGAAAATGTTCTTCAGTGTGCAAAAAAAAACCACCTAGAAATCGTGCAGTGTCTCTTGTGGAGTCACCTCTACACAGATCTGACCTGTAACGTGTTTTCCTTCTGAAATTAGCTTAATACCGCACTATGGAACATTTCAGGCTAGGGAGACAAGCAGGTATAGCAACCCATCCCAAAGAAAATACACACGGCACCTTTAAGTGAAACAAAACAATATAATAAGCAACAATCTCCATGTCCCGGCTCTACATATTCAACGTGCATTCCTTCCATTTTCCTTTATTGATTCGCACAGTGGGATTAAGCGTTTGGATGCATTTAGGGACTTGAATGAAAGCGGGAGAGGAAAAAAAAACAAAAAAAAGCACCAGCGCATTTGCAGTCAGAAGCCAAGGCCGTTCATATTGCATTTCATTGTACTCCTAAGACGTCGGCAAGAGGCGCTTTTCAAACGGGCTACAATGGCGAGGAGGTGTGATGCATTCCAATAGGGATCGCACCTGCAGGAAGTTAAAGCGGAGAGATGCCCGGAACAATAAGGCGGCCCTGGGGTCTTGTAAACATAATCGCACAGACAAAGAGGAGAAGACACAAGTGCAATTACGATTTAGAATGGCTAGCGGTGAATATACGGCGGAGATTAAGCTTCGCCTGTGGTAGCTCGGTAGCTTCTTTCAAATGTTTACAATGGCAAATTTGATTACATTGCAGTGGAATTATAAAAAAGAACGCGCCATAAAGAGTCAGGTTAGACTTTTGATTTACGATGAGCAGTGTTTTTAAGTTAATTGACGAATTCAGTTGAAATATTAAGTACTTCAGTTCAGTTTGTTTAGAGCAGTGGTTCCCAACCTTTTTCACCCAGCGACTCGTATTTTACCCGTTTTATGTGGTTAGTGATCCCATCATCCTTCTCCTACCTAGGAAGCTACTGTCTTTGAAGAAAAAATATTTTTGTTTTCTAGTTGTTTTCTAGTTAAGTTGCATTTAGCTTCATTCACACCATTTTGAGGAATACTGGTTTGAAAATCCTCGCCCTCTCTCTCTGAACGTCAAAAACACTCCCTGCTGAACTCCCTTGATCCGTGACGTTTATCCCGATTTTAGACATTACTTATCTGAGAATCTTCTGCTGTTTTTAAGTCCTTAAATCATCGACAGATTCGTTCTGAGCATTTCTGTCGTCTAAATGATCACTGGAACTGCTAGGCTACATTAGCTTCTGCCGATCCTTGAGTAACAACATATTTGAATTTAAACAGCCAAGATACAGATGTTTTTTATGAAGAGTTTTATGAACAGTTTTATACACATGTTTATGAAGAACATCTTTAAAGGCCAATAAGAGTATAAAACATGCATAATTTATTTCCTTTTAAAAGATGAAACAATAAAGGGTTGATTTAATTCCTAGACACTTTTCTCAATGGTAAAACATGTTAATGTTGTTAATGCTTAAAATGTGTGAAGACCCTCAGTCGTGCAAGCCATAATTGCACAATAAGAATAAGAATCTGTGTGGCCATATTAATACTCACATATACTGTTCATTTAAATCAAGTCAAGTCCCTCTGGAACAGAGCGTGTTTCTAGGCAGAGGCCATACAGCTATCCATGAGTGTTTGTGTTTACTGCATGTAAAATCAAATCCCAAGAGTATTCCCTCAGTCTGGCAGCTGAGCCTGCTGCATTTACATGTCAGTTCTCACCAAATATTATTTAGCAGGGCTGTGCAGAGCGGTTTCATTCATGTACATCGGTTTCCTTTACAATTTGGACTTTTTCCCATCACAATTTATTGATATTTAGGAGCAGTTTTGGCTCTTTTGATCAGCCATTAACAGCAGGCAGCTTGACCCAAAGACAATATTTAAAGGTCCCATATTCTGCTATTTTGCCCTTTATACAGTCTATTCTAAGGGCTTTGTTGATAAAATTTTGCGTTGTGCAATATCCATAACATAACAGTTTCCAAAAAACACCCATTTCTTGGACTGGCCCCCCTCCTTGCAAAAGCACTCTGAGATCTGTGCTTTTGAACAGAGAGCAGTCTGCCTCCCCCGCCCAACCCGCGCGTCTCCCCCGCCCAACCCGCGCCGAAGCCTAGAGCGGAGACGGTGCCCATGCGCCGTGTGCTCCGGTAAACAGCGATACACAAACACGGGAATTAACATTTTATCCGTCCTGACGGTGCGTTGTGCTGAGTCCATACGTCCTGGATCTGACCTGGAGTTTGACGTGCTCCAGTACCTCGACGACGGACGTTGCCGTTTGGTAAATAACAAGCTAACTCTTCGATCTGTCGTATCCATCGTGTAATTACTGTGTAGCATTAGCATTAGCTGTTTTTATTCTGCGGCTGCGCGCTTCCCGGAGGCGTGGCTTAAACACCACGTAATCCTTTTGAAGCGCGTCATCCTGGTGAGGAGCCCCCGTCTGCCTGCTCAGCCGAGGGGGACGGAAAAGACAGTTCTCTAGCGAAAACATGCGGGAATCAATCAAAAAACCACTTTGGGCACACATACGAGGCCCAAATAGCACTGTAGAAGGTTAAAACCTCTGAAAAGTCGATTTTGCATGTTATGGGACCGTACGCGCCGCCATCTTTTTCAGTTGTAGTTTACATGGAGCAGGTGACCTCAACAGAAATAAGTTCTACACGGACTAAAAAGCCGTTTTCAAACTGCCCAGGAAATCAGTGCGTTGCTGACTTGTTTTTGCACGGGTACATTAAACATTTTAGACAAATCAATATACTTTAAATAATGTTTTAGCGAGAGACTTTTCCCTCGATCGCCATTTGCACGAACACCGTTAGCGTCAAAGCAGAAGTCCCTTTACTACAAGAGTGCAGATCATTGAAATCAAAAGAGGCAAAAGTGGGCGGGGCGGAATAAGGTTAATCCAGTAGACGGTATACAGTGTACAGAGGACAGTATAGTCCACAATGCATTGCGAGGGCTGAGCGATATTGACAATGAATGTTTCAACATTTTTTGGAGCATCCCGCTAACAATATTCAGGCGATATTATGTCAATGTCTTTAACGCATTAGTTGAGGTTTAACTATCAGACAAATGTGAAATGTCGGTAAAACAGCTCAGAACGTTTTAGCTTTTATGTTGCATTTTTCTGTTACTATAAATGATACAGTCGATATTCAAATTTTCTTTAACATTCACAAATGAAAGCATATATAATCTTTTTTTGATAGCAGTGTCTTCTTGTTGTCCCTGATGTTTGTTGTACTTTTTATTCTATTTACTACGCTCCCAGTGGTACAACTTGCCAATTCCACTGACCAGGGTGGTTAGAGTCATGTGATTATACTTTTTAGAAACTGTATTTGAGGTCTATAGTTTAGATGAACTCTCTGGTGTTATTTAAGTTTGCTCAGATAAAAACTTTTCAAATCGATGCAGCGGGCACAGGTGTTCACTGCACTTGTCTCTTTGTTCCACTGTAGAAAAAAAAAATCAATATGGTCTCCCGGACTACTAGTAAATTCCAATTCATGTCATAAAAGTTTGACCCTTTTCGTTATAAAAACCTACTTTAAATGGAAGGGCCTTTTGGAAATGACAAATTTGATGATGATTCACATTTTTTTGGAACCTCCTAATCATAATTTTCAATTCGATTTGATTAAAAGCAAACAAAAATGTCTCCCAATTGTAATTCCATGAACATTGACAAGACAGACTCTGAATCAGTCTCATTTAACAGAAAAATGGTTCAGTGTATCTCTCCAAAGTCTGAACACTACTCCAAACTAAATTCGATGACTGACAGAACTGGCTAGAGACCTCTTAATTAAAAAGCTCCAAGCACAACCATCGACAACTGAAATGGCTGAATCTCAGTCAGATTAAAATTCCACTTGATGAACAGTCCAATATAAAACTAACACAATGTTGTCAGAATCTACATTAGATTAAGAGATTAATCAGCAGCAAATATCAAATTTTACCAATGCCAGGCCTGTTACAATACAGTAATTATAGTATATCGATTTATCGTTCAGTATTTAATGGATGGGACAATATATTTCGGGCCTCAGTATTTATTGTGTGTACTTTTTTTTTTGCTATTGTTGGGAAATCATTGTTAATCTTCTGTAATACAATAATTGTTGTTAAGGGTTGAATAAGTAATGTTTATGACTCGACATAGATACCAACTGAGTGATTAAGTGTTATGTTCTGTTATTTATTATTCCAATTCACGTTTTCTCAAAAAAATGTATGTTTCAGGTTATTGTGATCATTATTGGCATAAAGTAGTTTCAATATTTTCGTTAATCTGGATATTTTTCTGCAGCAATTTACCATACATCAAAAAATGTTATTGGAAAAAGGTCTTAGTCGTACAACTGCTGTATGAAGAAACATCATGATTTAACAGTTATTCACGATTACTGATGACCAATCCTTAATTTTCACCAATTTGAATTGTCATAAGGATCACAATTTATAATATGTGAATAGCTTTATGAAATCGAATTTTCTGAAAGACAAAGAAAAGTAAATGTGACATAAACAGGCTTTATATTCAGGTTTACTTTTAGAATGTAGATTGAACTTTTAACCTTTCTCCTAAAATGATCACAATTACTATTATTTTTTGTTCTTATCCAATCTAATCCACTTTATTTCTATTGCACATTTTACAAACAAAAAGAGTTTCCAAAGTGCTGCACAGAGTAAAATAAATAAACTAGTTATTCAGTAAATAAACCATAAAATAGGATCACAAAAAGAAGCAAATAATAAATAAAAAATCTAATTATGCTTGTATTGTGTCGTGAATAATCGATAAGCGAATATCGATTAACTGAACAATCTTGACTTACAACAAGGGCCTTTCTGGGCTGCATTTGCATGTTCTTCCTGTGTCTGAGTGGATTTCTAGGGGGTTTGGGTCATGGTTACCACATCAACCCAAAATATTCACAATACACAGCAAATGTACGAAGTCCCATATGATTCAAGATTTGGAGAAGACCATTGTTGAAGGACGGGTCACAAATTTCCCTTCGGAGACACAAAATCCAAACAGTTGACCGGTCGCCGCTTTGGTAATCACATGCAACGCCAGTCCTTTATCCCCCCACGTTCCTGGTCAGCAACGCAAGCATATTGACAGCATTGTGCGGATCTCTGCTCGCACCGGAGGCAGCGCGATAACGAAAAAAAGTAGAGAAAGCAGAAAAAGCAAGGCTGGCTGGAGCTGCGATTTCTTGCCACAGGTTGCGTGCCTCAGCGGGACAATACAGACGATAAATATTTGATCTGTGGAGGTGGGCAGCCTTGAAGCCCTCAGCAGCACAGGCGCATTCAAACGGCGCTGCTTTGTTTGCGGTGCCGAGCGCTCTCCCGGCAGCAGGCTCGACACCACGCCGCCTCATAAGTGCTCCATGACCTTGAAGAGCAGAATGGAAAGGCAGAGATCTACATAGCCCCCCGCCTGCCCACCGCCGACCAGCGCCTTTCAGGTTAAAGCGCCGCGCACTGCTCAAAAGCCTTTCACGCAACTTTTGGAAATGTTCGGGCTTTTTTGTTATTACAGGCTTTTGCATATAAACGCTGTTACAAATGTGTGCGGAAAGGAGTAATTCTATTCTATGACAAATGAGTTATACAGAGACTACAATAAAAGGGAGCATGAAATCCTAATTGCCCACATTTTTGAGAAGTAGAATAAAGACGTTTCATCACACTGCAAATTGGTATACATAATTAGGTAGCACTTTATAATAAATACACATTATTTTGCCTTAACAAAACATGACCAAAGACCCAATTCATACTGAACATATAGTTTAAGCATAGTCATTATTCATGACTACTGAATTGCAATTAGGCTTTGCGTTAGAAATTAGAGTTAGATTAAATAGTTATTAAGTAGTTATATGCTTTATTAAGGCATGAATAAGTGTAGTTAACGATAATTATATAATAACAGATAAAAAAAGTCTTTTCAGATGATTTCAGATTAACTTGACACATGAATGTGTAGGTTTTTTTATGCAATTCAAGACCTTAATAATGTATTTATCCATTTGATGACTCTGAATGCGTTAAACCCCATCAAAAACAGGTGACACTTTATAACAACTACACTTGTTTCTACCGCAGTAAAGCATGAACAAAGACTTATTTCATAGTGAGCAAATTGTTTGTAGAAAGATTCAGGCTTAGTAATCATGTAACTCCTCGTAGCCTGATTATTAACCCTAAATATAAGCAGTTACAAAGCCCGAATCATGTTTAATTAAGTCTTTTTTCATTGTGAGTTAAGTCTTTGTGTAGTAAGGTGTGGTTATTTTAAAGTAGTACCCACAAACCTTGCCTCAGTGATGGGGAAATGTCCAATAATATTCAGACTGTACTGCGATCCTTGGACCTCCTGGATTTCTCATTCTAAAACATATCTCCCTTTTTCATGAAGTTGCCACAGGCGCCGTCATTGATTGTGTCCCTTCTTCTGTTTCGGTTCATTAAATTATTATTATTTATTTTTTCAGGATTTTTTTGGCCCATAGGCTTTATTTGAAACAGTCACAAGACCAGGGAATGACATGCCGTAAACGATCAGAGCCGGATTCGGACTGACGACCCTGCGGCCTGCCTCTTACGCCAGGCACGAGTTGAACAACAAATAAGTTATACAATATAATAAAGCCGCGCATTGTGGACTTTTTGGTGCATTGTACACAAACGAACCTGCTTTGCGTCATATTTCAGCGGCAAGACCTTTCCCTTGAATTTGCCGCTCAACAGGAAATGCCAAAACAACGAAACCACCAATCCGTAGCAGAAAGAAGCAAAAGTGTGTGGCCGATTAAGATGATAAAGATCCATTTGTGCGCCTTTCACATGTTTCAAATTCTCGTGTGTTCACCAAACGACGCCATGCACATGCAGCCGATAAACAGCAGAACGACACTGGGACTCCGCCGCTAAGACAGACGGCCTCCCAGCGTCTCCGAGTGCCCTGCATATAATTGAGAGCTTACGGCGTGCTTCTCCTGTGCTAAGCTTCTGTATCTCCCAGGCCCCACATGGTTAGCTCAAACTAGCCCGCACTGCTACACATCTGATTAGGCCTGTCCGCTAAATGAAGCCTTACGCGACGAAACGAGAGGAACAAGAAACCAACATGTGCCAAGAGTTCCCTTAAAACAGAGAAAGGAGCAACATCCATAAGCATTTTTTTCCCAACATTTTCAATTAACTCCTTCAGATTAGCCTAAGGAATCCAGGTAATCGCATAGTTTTATGGTTGTCTTGACCTCATAATGGAGAAGAAAGGTGTCTGTCTAAGATTCTTCTGAGGAGATTGATTGGATTTCAGCAGGTAATTGAAAAGGCTCCCATGGATCGTTGGCGAAGAGTAAGATTTGTGAAGATGAAAAGATGAGAAAGGGAACAGAATGAAAGCAATCTGTGAAAATAGTTGATTTGATCTGTGAAGTGGAACTTTATGGTCTTTTAAAACACTGCTGTCGGCTGTCAAAGGGTCAAGTCAGAACAATACAAATATGTGCTAATGATTCATTTCAACACGGAAGAAACAGGAAACTCAATTTGTTAAAATATTTTCTTCTGTATCCTTTACAAAAATGGCACGAAGGAAAATGATGAGAGAAGCAGCTCAAATGAAGCTAAAACAATTAAGGCTTCAAAACCTTAGTCATGGAAATTTCTGCACTGCAATGATATCTACACACACATAGATGCATGTCTGTGTATGTACAGATACATACGGTACATTTGAGACAGTTGAAACTAATTGACCTAAATCAACTAAAAGAAACAATTCTGTTGACTTTGTGTTTCCACCTGTTCCTTTACAATGTGTCACCATAAAAATCATCACAACAAAGTGCTACTTGTAGTTCACAGCAGCAATCAGCTATTACTTTTTTGTTTTATTTGTGCCAAAATGGCTACACAATGCTGCTGAATCCTTCAAGTATCACTGAATAACAGAGCAACTTTAAGAAAGGTACCAAGGAGGGAAAGCAAGTTAAAAACTTTAAAACATTACTGAGCAATTAAAATGCTCATTGATTTTAGTGAATGACTCTGCTGAATTGGGTCATGTCTTACTACTAAAACATATCATCACATTATATAACATGCTGATGGTCTTGGTAATGCTTGTGCTGCTTTATTTAGAAAGTATATTATTGGCTTCCTGCTGCCCTGAGGTCTTAAGATGATATTAGGAGCTGTATCATGGCCTCCCTGGACACAGTTCAGTGTGTGGTTTGCTAAGCCTCTCCTGGAGATGTTCATGAGGCATAGAATGGACATGAACATTTGATAACTACTTCATTAAGGGGTTAGGGTATTAACTGGGAAGCTACTAAGCCTGAATTTTTCTTAATAATTGGTTTGTTCAATATAAATTTGATTACGCTTTATTAAAGTGCCTATGACAGGTTGAAATACACATTTAACTAAAATGCAGTTAAGATAAATATATTCCCATTTCTACTAAAATCTTTACAAATTTAATCCCAGTTTAGCTATATTTTAGGTTTTAAATTTTACTTCCTGGTTGTAAAGTATGACATCACACTAGGAAATTACCATAGCGACCACACTGTACATTGGCCAAAACTCCTCTAATGTCACAGATTTTGTTCATTTGACAAAGTATAACACATGTGAACACTTTTATTTTGTTCAATCAAAGTTTAAAGGGTCAAAAAAGTTGTTTATTTTGTGTAAATTATGCCTGACCTTTGTCTCCCCAGCGTGATATCATCAGTGTGTTTACTTCCTGTAGTTGTCGACAGATTTTTCAACTTTTCTCCACAAACAGCAACCCGATTGGTGCAAAACTATAATTTGTATTTACACGAAGTATTAACACACTGAATAAAGTCAAAATTAGAAAATCATAAAAACCTGTCATACGCACTTTAAGGATGATTAAGTTGCAACTATTACAAAGTGTAATTAAACATTTGGATGTGTTAAGCGTGCCAGTTGCTATTTGACTCACTTCACAGAAAGAGATTATCTTTTGGGTAAAGGCCCCTGTGACTTACGTTTCTTTTATTTTCCCTGCAAATCACACATGACCTACAGTAGATGAGCAGCTCAGGTGATGGTGACGGCAAGAGCTCCTGCTGAAATGTGAGCCAGACATTTAAAGACGTCCGACGCATCATGTGTTATTTTACGTCCTGTCAAGTAAATGATGTATGTCAGTTGTCAAACACTGGGATAACAGCGGGGAAGGACAGCACGCGGACAGGGAGGGGTGAAAAGAGACGCCTAAATCCGGCAAGACGGCGCCAGAACAAAATCTGATTAGAATCTAAATCAAAAATGACCTTTAAATACAAACAGATTTTGCATTTTGAAATGTGCCGGGCGTCGTGTAAGCGCGGGAAACCCCATCGAGATAACGACGGGGTTGGACTCCGGGACGGCGGCGGCGACGGCCATGCTGGAGAAAACCATGGCAACGGCGGGAGGCAAATGACAGGTCAAAGGTCAAAGTCAGCGGGAGGAAATGACATCAGCAGGAACTATGAATAAACAGTGGGGGATAATCATGCAATACAAGCGCTGACCTTGTGTGGGATTAGCCGCGGCATTATCTCGGGAAATATACAGATGGAGAAAAATGAGGCAGGAGTCACCTTCCAAAAGTAACTTCGCTCGCGCAGTAGTAACAAATACAGATAAATTGGCACCACTTCTTTTTTTTTTTCACGTGTGCTGCTGGCATGGCTCACTGTCCTTGTGTCCTTGGGCAAAACACTGCACTCGCATTGCCAGTGTGATTGTGAAATTAAGTAGTAGATTAATGTTCCACAGAATGATTTTACACTTATCGATCTCTGTAGAGACGAGGTGGCGAGGCGAGCCTGCTGTAAGAATGCATGTTCTTCAAGGTGTTTTTGAGCTGTACAAACACGTACAAACAGTTTGATTCTCCACAATGAAATGAAAAAAAATTGTTCCAAGTAATGAAAAATGTATTTGGGAAATGGGCTCAGAGAGTCTCCAAAACTTGCAAGACTAAACGACCTGCAGCACAACAAATACAATCAGAATCGGTTTATTGCCATTGTCAGTGATCAATAAAAGAAGGGGAAGTGTCTTGCTCAAGTGAGTATAAATTAGCATTATCAGGCACTAAAACAATTCATGTTGTGGGTAGTAGGTGAACGTACTGACCAACTGGACATCTATCACCGTATAAAAATCTGAAATGTTTAAGAACAAATACATTAACTGTAAGGGAAGTTGCTGCTTAAGATCTGAAACCGCCCAAAAAGAGTACAACAAAATCTAAAGTCCTTTTTGAATTCTATGAACATGAAACTTAATACATTTTAAGGTGAGATACTACAGGTGAATATGAAAAAATCTTAAATTTAAAGTTATCAATTTGAAACTTGTTCTGTAGTTTATTCTCATAAATGTCAGAAAAAAATACTACATACTACTTTTTCATCATGTCATGTTTTCTTGTAGAAATAAGGCATTTTATGTGTAAAAATGTCCAAAAATACACATATTTGGGACATTTAAATCTGAACAATGGACAGAACCAGGTTTAAATTTCTTTGTTAATTTTGTACACATATTAGTTACAATAAAATGTACAGATTTCTCATTTAGTTTTTAAGTAGACTGGATAGAAAATTGTCCTAAAAATTCAAATTTCGCTTCATTTTTTAACTCAAAACTTCAATAAATCGGTTTTAGAATTAGACATAAAAAATCCTTCTGTACATTTCGTCCAGATCTTGTAGAGTCCAAGATTGTAAAGTATGGTGTGTGTGGGATCTACTTTAAGGCTGATCTTTATGCCCCCAGGGGAGGAAAATGCATTTTAAGAAAACAACCTTTGAAGATACAATGTCCCAGAGAAATCTATGGATGAAGTGGATTAAATGGAAGAATAAAACATCTTTAGAGGCAGGTAGTACCAAGTTTGTTGTTTCCACATGAAAGCAAATATGTTGAGAAAGAGAGTAAACTAGTGTCTCGCCTTAAATTATACCTTGTGATCTTGATACTTACAGAATATCTCAAATTACGCTTGATCACAGAAGACTCGTTCAGGTAGGAATATACAGGAATATGCAGTATATGTTGATTCATTGAAGAAAAAAAAACACAACTGGCTGGTATTATTGGCTCCCAAGGGACACTTAAGTACACAACTATTAAGTACAGAGCGCAGAGTGAAAGAGGGAGAATACGAGGCCTCAAAGGAATGGGAGATAAAAGGACCACCTGTAATGAAGCTCCATAAAGGCGCTTAATGCTACTGTAAATCACAAGCCATAGATTTCCAGACTGGGTGAGCACGATTTAAGTATTGAAACTCGTCCAGGTCTCCATTTTGCCCATTTCCATTCCATTCCATTTCCTTTGATAAGCCTTACCTGGGATTTTGGATGCGTTAGTCATTCACAAAAACAGTTCACACACAAAGATCCTTGTCAATGATTTGGAAAGTTTGACTATATTTAAAGAGATCTCATTTGTAGTTGGACTTATTACACTTTTTGCCACTGATTTATGAGCGTACAAAACCCAAGTTGCCTGGCCGAGACTGAGAAGTTCAAATAAGGCTAAAACAACGGCTGCAATATCTTACAAAGTTAAGAGACAAGTTTTCCCACCATTTTCACATTTGGAAAGTTCATCAGCTGTGATCCGGGAAAAGTGAGAAGGCAGCGGATAAGTTCGGATCTGAAGAAGACCGGGACGCACCGCTCTCCGCAGAGGGAAGCCATTCAGGACGGCCCAGACTCGAGTGCATAAGTACACTTCCATAGGGTTCCAATCCAGCCAATCTGCACTCTATAAGTCCACATCTCCATTTCGGGATATTTGCAGATCGGGGCCGCAGTGCAAAGAGGTTGAAATTGAATTAGTTTCCATATATTGTCCTCTCCTCTTCTTTCGGCAGCTTAAGCCCTGTGGTCTATCCAGTGTTTGCCTTTTGGGGCAGGGGCTTAGGCAGTGAAGGCTGGGGTTTATAGTCTGTCTGCTGGTCACACAAACGCCTAAGTACACACGCACACTTAGGGATTACAGAGGAAAGAGCAGTTTGCATTTGCATACACAATGACCGACTATAGACACACGTTATAGAGACAGATAGTGTGTTAATTGGCAGCTTTGAAGAACACTGTGGAAACCTTTGCTCTTTTTAACTGGAAAAATAAAGGAGAATACGGAGAGACACGGCAGTAAAAAGGGAAAAAAGTAAGGCAATTTGTTGATTTTTATGTTGAGTTGTTGAATTGTTCATATTTTGATATTTCCATGGCCAAAATTTGTGTTAGTTACAGAACGAGGTAGAATTTTTTTATTCTAGAAAGCGCAAACGTATATACAGTATATATTCACAAGGGTTGTTTTTTAGTTTGTAAAGGTGAACTGTGTGACCTGTTCTTCTCAATGTTATCACTTTGTCTGAAATGTTCCACAGTACGTCATCAAACATTTTATCTCATGGAGACAAGCCGGTGACGTTCCCAGGCCAAAATACAGATCCGATCTGTGGACCACGCTATGTTTTATAAGGCTATTTTTTGCAATAAAAACACATGTAATTGAATTATGCAAGATAGACGTGTTTAATGCCATATAGTGTAAGACTTCAGAGTTAGGAGTTGGAGGTTATGACAGAAGTTTGTGTACCTTTAAAGATGTAAAATGCAAAAAAACAAAAATAATGCTTAAAAAGTTGAAAAAACCTCAGCGATGGAAGTCATAAATCAATTAAATAAGTTGTATTTGCGTTATGAATGGGAAGATAAATGCTCAACATAATGTAAACAGATACAGTATATACATTGAATCATAATTAAATCATGATTATACCATTCTATGATTACTGAATGGCTGCTTTAACACACACAATTAAGTGTCTCCATAATTACACATTATGCACTTAATTAGCGTAGGTGTTTTTTCTCTCACTATTGACAAAAACAACAATCGAGCACAAGCCCAGTGGTGCAAACGCCTTAAATGCCCATAGAAATCTAAATGTATACAGACTGCGACATGCCTTTTTAAGGAATCTCTCACTTCTTTGAAACGTCTCGCATGAATCTATCAAAACGGAATCATAAAAAAGGTGACACCAAACATAACAAATTCAAACATCAATATTAGCTCTAACAACAATAAATCCAAAACAAGAATTACGGCTACAGATTCAGAGAGAACAACAGATCCCAAAGCCGGAGCATGTTTTGTGCCGCGCTCGTCGCAGCTATAACACTCTTGTTCTCCCCGCGGCTCGGCTCCTCTCATTGATTTGCAGAGATAATAACTTGCTTTATGAGTCCTTGCCCTCGTGTGTCCAACTGCACTTCACAACATATGTTACACTACCTGACTGCTCTTCCCCTCCGGCAACAACAACAACAGCGTCGTCGTCGTCCTCGCCCCTCTCCTCCGCTCCTCCGGCCCGCTGGTTTTTAGGGTCATTCTGTGAGATGGTGGACGCACGTTTTATGCTCGCTGTCAGTAGCATCGGATTCGGGGAGCAGACTGTGTTGTGATGGTCACGCCGGCTGAATTTATGTGGATAATGTCCCAAAATAAAAAGAGAAAAACAAACACATCTATCATCGCTGTTATCATACAAGTTATTCCGCATGTTTGGAGGGCTTTTTTGCAGGTTTGTTTGAGTTCTATGGGCGCTGCCGGATTCAGCTTTGTGAGATTGAGTCGCGGCTCGGACAATTTGCTGAATGTTCTCCCCGCTCTCGCCCCCTTTCTCTCTTGTGTAATAAAAAATTAACCAAAAAAATCTTTAAAAAGAAAGAAAAAGAAGTGGTGTTTGAGATTTTAGAACACTTTCATTAGATTTCTGTCACGATTCGCCACATGCTGGTAACAGTGACAAATGCATGACATTTATGATATGACATTCCCAATATATTTCCTTGTTGGCATCTACTCTATAGTTTGTGCTGAAATATGTATAAGTTGTCAGGCAGGGATGTGCACTACAAACTGGCCATTTATTAAAGATATTAAAGATATAATACTGCATTTTTTTGTATGATTATTTGCCTTTAAACAAACTCAAATACAAGTGTGCCATCTCAAGTTTTGAAACAAACAAACAAAAAAAAGAGTTTGTTATGAAATAAATGAACATTGATTTTTCTGCTGTTTGCCCTGACACTCACTGAGTTTAGTCGCCATCTTCTGGCTGCATAACGCTTCCACAGTTTAGTTAATTATTACTTAAAGGACTGTGCGAGATGCTAATCAGTCTAGCAGTTGCTCAGAAATGCTCAGAATGGGTCAGGCAATGATTTAAAGACTTAAACAGCCGAAGATTCTCGGAGAAGTGACGCTTAAAATCTGAAAAACATTATTGATTGAGAGAGTTCAGCAGAGAGGGTTTTTGGCGGTCAGAGAGGAGAAGATTTTCTAACCATATTCCTCAAGCTGGCGTGAATGAAGCTAAATGCAACTCCAGGTGGGTTTTTGATGACGAAACATTGTTATAACATGATTAGAAGCTCAAAAAAGTCAGTATAGCAATATATGTTTCCTTTAAACATTTACTTTGCCATGATGTAATAGCAGGTTGCTTTGGCTATTATTTCAATGCATGGCCCAAAACATCATGTCACTTGGTTAGCCTGTAAGGACCTATTATATTGTTAAAGTGTGATATATTGTCACAGAAAAATGTTACAATACATTTTGGAAACTACTTGATGCTACTGAAACAATAACTCTAAAGTAGGATAATCCCAGAAAAAAAACTTTTCTAAATACAATAAATAAATACCAGAATGAAACACTTTAGTATCTGTAAATAGTCATGGAAGTTTCTTATTCAACACTCTACAACTCAAATATTATCGTACAACAACAAAAAAGGACAAAATAGCTCAACAAGTGCAAAGAAAATGTACACAATATTGGGTGTATTATATTGTCCCATGTAACATTTACTGAATGATAACTTAATATTATATCATATAGTATCATGACAATATTTGCAATTAGTATCATCACAATACTAAAACTTGATTTTGATGCTAAGGAATAGCCTGGATACTCGATTCCAACTTCAATTCCACAACGATAATAAGAAAAGCTCAAGATCCTTCTAAAACTGTTCAGGAAATGTCCAATTTTGTCTCTGTTTTAGTATCAGTACTTGAAAAACAAATCGACAGTACTTGCTTGTGGTTTGTTGTTTTCAGCTTGCCCTATGGCCCTGAGACACAGCACAGCGTCTATCAAACATCACAGTCAAGAGGGCGTGTAACTCAGCCCATTTCATGCTAAACGTTTTCACCTTGTAAAAAAAAACCAACAACAACAACCAAAACAAAGGCATCCCGCTAGATTCGGAAGTTCCCCAGAGACGAGGAGCAGGCAGTTAAACCCACACGAGCTCCCACAGAAGCGTGTAAACAAGCGCCCGCTAACACAAATAACCGCACACACTACGTACACCCAACGCTGCAGCTCCGGCTTAACGGCACAGGCCAGGGAAGCCCCATCTATCAACGCTGTGTGTGTTTAAAGCGCAGCGCCGAGATGAAAGCCAGCACTGAAAGATGAATGTAAAACCCGACGAGAAAGGAAAAGACCGGCGGAGGAGCGGGTCCGGGCTTAAAAACAAAGGCCCGGAGGAGGGAGCGAGCTGAAACGCCTAGATGAAAGTTAACTATGTGAGAGACGCGGACAGCAGTGATCAAATAAAAGTGGATAAATGACGGACAAGAGTAATCTCCGCAGCTGACGGATGGGCAAATACAGATGGACATCAAGGAAATGCACAAACCCGAGAGCTGAGTCCCTCTAATGCAATAACACAACACAATGAGCGCAGTCTGGAGAGGGGCTGTCAGCGGACACTCCTGCGTTGGAAGAGAGCGAGTGCAATGGGTTCATAAACGTGTACAGTACGTGGAACAATGGACAATGTAGGAATATAAATAACAAACAAGGATAACAGGTGGGCTTGTCGGGACAGATCGGTTGGAGTTAGTCTTTGCAGGGAAGAAAGTGAAATCATGGACGAAAGTTTGATGGGTAGAGAAACAAACAAACCTTCGCAGAAAGATTCATTGTCGTGGTCAGTGGATACAGGTACATGGCAGTGAAAATGTGAAAACTAGAGTGTAAAGAAAATAATAATAATAATACATTTTATTTACAAGCGCCTTTCAAAACACCCAAGGACACTGTACATGACAACAAGAAATAAAAATAACAGAATAAAACCCACAGTACAGAACTGGATGATGGTGTTGGAGTGACTGAGTTATGTGGTGTAGGATTGTCTGAACAGGTGAGTTTTGAGTCTGGATTTGAAAAGTGGAAGGGTGTCTATGTTGCGGGGGTCAGGAGGGAGAGAGTTCCAGAGCTGAAAACACGATAACTACACAAGATAGATGTGTTAGATGGGATAGATGTGTTTGCTGCATTAGTTTTCTTTTCATTTAGTTTGTTTTACATGGTTTTCCCAGTCAAACATTCATGGATGGATGGAACTATTGATTGATTGGAAGGTTGGGTAAAAATATGCACCAAATTCTACAACTCAACCCAAATTCTTTACATTTGTTTTAGCTACATTAAAGTGATGGAAAAACCACTATACGGGGGGAAAAATCTGCATAAATAAATAAAAATACACATCAGACTACCATTTTCTACGCTAAATACATTGGAACATTTGCGCTAAATTCAAAGTCCTGTGCTGAAATGAAAAGGTGTAACTTTTCTGAAGCGTATGCCACTTACTTTTCAACGGAGATGTTATTGCTAAAATGATCTCCAGGGACAAAAGACACCAGATCAACCCACTTACAGAGTGAACAAACGTTTTTCAAGGTCCTTTTGTTCTAAATATATGCACCTATAACAGAATAAATGAAGATAGGGTACATTCCCATTCAAAAACAATACAATTTCAAGTAAAACTCTGTACAACTTGCTGTAACTTGAGCAATAAGTAATTCACTATTCAAACCAAAATATCTAGTGTTGTACTTTCGCAGCACTTCTTCACTTTCCTACCTTTCCCTCCTCGCAGGCTTTCACTCAGCGCTGTCTCGCTCCATCGTCTCGGCGCTCAGGTGCACAGAGGGCCTGACTGACAGCGCGGAAAGACGAGCATTACCATATGTAAAGAACCGAGGTGCCAAGGTCCTCCTCTTTTGTTTCAGCGTAAAGCAGATGGGCTACCAGGGACAAGATAAGCCCGGGTAGATGCGCACACACTTGGACAAATGGATCCGAGCGACGGACGGGGTGAATAGAGGAGATAGCGGGGCATGTCCAGGTGCGCCGTACAGCATGGGACACTGCAGGAGGTGATGTACGTGGCCCGTGATGTGGGAGAGGGGATCAACAGGCGTTCTCATAAGGATCGCGTTTCAATTTAAAGATGGAGAGTACTGCAAGCAGAAGGTCTGGTTACTGAAGGTGGGGTTGGATAATGGCACTATTTACGAGAGGGACAGGTGACATTCCATAGGTGCCAAGATGGAGGTCATGATCTGAGCTGATGGAAAACGACGGCAAAACAAACAGGAGGATTGTTGTGCTTTTTTTTTTTTTAACAGGTTGCATGGTTATTTCTTTAGTTTTTCTGATTTTCATGGAAGACGGTCGTACAACAGGGTAATTCTTTGTGGAAAAATTAAATACATTGACTAGAAGGTTGTATACAAATGTGCTTAAAGGGGCTGTACCCGAAGTAAAATCTATTTAGCCACATAACACATATATTGTAAAAGAATCTGTGACTGACATCAAAAATATAGAAAAGAATTATGTTTGGACTCAATTTGAAAAACGAACGATATGATAGACTTTGGAAAAAATGGGACCATGGTAAATTTGGATGTGCCATAATTTTTACTTCTTTTGTTGCATTTTTGTTTTCATTTTCTACTACTGCTCTCTGATCCTGCTTTGTGTTTTTAAAGAAGGAAAAACGTAGAATTTAGTTCTCAATTTGTTTAATCATAGAATGTTTTATTGTCTGCAAAGTAGGAAGTGCGCCGTTAGCATGCTAGTTGTTGTTAGTTCGATGGCAAAACTCACTCTGGGCTGATGTAACTTGAAAAAAATCACTTGTAAACTCATTGGGGTGGAGATTTTGAATGCTCAGAAGGCATTAGATAAGTGAGCGATACATGTGGACCACTGCAAAGACTTAAAATCAACTAGGACTGTTTTTCATGTTTTAAGACAATAAGGTACAGTGCCTTTAAGTAAGTGTGACACTGAGGGACTCTACCTTTATCCTTGTTCAAAAATAGTGCATTTTACCAATATATACATTCGTTTTACAGAACTTAGACCCTTTCTGCAACCAGCGATGAAGATCTATAGGAACTGAATCACAGGATAAGGATCTTCTTAGTCTGTACCTTATCTAACATGACGTTTGAATAAGGACAGAAAACTGGTACGATGTTAACCATTTGCCGTGTAGATGGAGAGAAAGTAGGTGTGAAAAAGTAGTTCTGAGAGTGCTGGAGCTAAGTGTCCACTTCAAGGGTGGACAGCTGGACAGGCCTCACTCCAGAACATGCTTAAGAGACACTTAAAGCGCAGCAGCTGATTGCCTCTTTGTGTCTCAAGAAACAGAATAACAACTCCCCAGCATTAAAAAATATTATGATTACTCAGTTATTATGATGTCTGTTGGCAAAACATGGAATTAAATTGTCACCTAAATGATACTTACAATATTGAATTAGAAAGAATGAAAGAATAAACGACGGCACTGGAGTTATTACCTGACAAAAGCATCATCGTCTTGCAGTATAGATATTCATTTAGATGTGATTTGCACTATTCTATATTTTCTATGCTAGGTTTTTTGATTATTTGTTTTTACTGCACAAACTGTAAAGTGTACTAGAGTATTTTGAAAAGCACATTGTACATGGCAATCAATCAATCAATCAAACTTTATTTATAAAGCACTTTTCATACATAAAATGTAACCCAAAGTGCTTTAGAGTGCATTAAAAACATTCCCACATGCTGTTTTCCACCCAGCCTCCCTCACAACCACCGGACCCCACACAACCAAACTCCTCACAGACAGTCACATATACATACCCGTACATTCCCCGTGCATACTGGGAAAATACAACGCCCCCAACAAAACAACACTGGTGGAATGAATTACTTTCATACTGCAATTCAGAAAAAATAAAATACGGTGCCAAAGGTAAACCTTAAATATTAAAAAAAAATGTGGGATGTGATCTTTAAAACCCAGAACCTATGAATTAATGCTGACTTGTTTTGCTTTTGAAGGTAAGATATTGTAATCTAATGTGTTTGATTTTTATTAATATTGTTATTCTTTAATGAATTCTATAATCTCTGCAATGAACCTGAGCCTACGGACCTCTGGGGAGGGAGGGAGGGGGAGGAAGGGAGGCGGGGTGGGTAAGCAATGGGCTGTTAGGTTATTTAATAAAACTCTACAAATCTATGAAATGATACAGGACTCTCTTTTAGAGAAAAGAAAAATTATGAACTAAGTAATAATGTATTGCTCGGTGCGTTGTCCCTATACCTATTCTCTGAATCGCTGTAAATGTAATAAATACAATTAAAAAATAATAATAAATACATTTAAAAAAATTTAAAAAGTAATCAAAAGCTAAGCTAAAAGCTAAAAAGACGCCTCGCTGTGAGTGTGTGTCCTGACTTTGGGAATGACTAGGAGCCGGCTGCCGGAGGAGCACAGGGGCCGCGAGGGTTCATATGGTAAAAGCAGTTCTGAAAGATAAGAAGGCCCAAGACCATTAAGACATTTATAAACCAGTAAAAGAACCTTAAAATCGATCCTGAAACACACGGGGAGCCAATGCAGTGATTTTAAAAACGGTGTAATGTGGTCCCGCCCCCTGGTCTTAGTTAGGACACGCGCTGCTGAGTTTTGTAATAATTGCAAACCTGCAAAACTCTTTTGGGGAAGACCAGAGAGCAGGGCATTACAGTAGTCTATACGACTGGAGATAAAAGCATGCATCAGCATCTATGTGATGTTCATCCGTGGTGACACCCGGAGGCGACGAGGACAGCTGCTGCGATTGGGAGGCATTGGTCACAGAATAGTTAGCTGTATCGGCTAGCTGCAGCATGGGTTTTACCCAGGATTACATCCATATTACAATCCTCCTGGATTTTAAATAATATGGATATCCGCTGTTCCAGCTCAGCAACCTTTTGACTCAGGCCTGCACAACCCTCACAGGTGGATGTGGAGGTGAGTGAAGGCATGTTGGCTCACCTGTAGCCAGTGTGTCCCATGTAGCTGGTTTAATTTTTTTTTTTTTTATCCGACCATCTGGTGGTTAAAAACAAGTTAATCCAGATAAAAATGCAGTTAAAAGCTGCAAAACTAAGAACAGGTTCCAAAGGAGTGTCTTTAAAAGCATAAAAACAGACTTTGTTTGGGAACCGGTGTCTCTAGCAACCGAGACGCTGACGCATGCATATAGTAAGCCTATATACTTCTGCATCCACAGCATTTATAAATATTTATGAATAATTCACAAATATAAACTAACCATTAACATTAACTAACCCTGACCCTTACCTTACTATGTGATTATTACACAAACTAACTATAAATGCATGGCTTATAACTATATCTATGGCTTATAACTATATCTTATTTTAAAATGTAACCAAAAATCAATACACAGACTAAACTACTGAAACTAGTATCAACACTAGATGCTCATTCCAACATTTGACAAAATTAAACTGTTCCTGAATAGTCTTCATCTATATCAAAACTAGTCTAGTCTTTTTTTTTTTTTTTTAATCATCACAGTATTAAAATTTAGATAAAACTTATTAATAGACAAGGTTTTATATGGAAGCTTAGAAATATACTTTAAAAGGACTTGCTAAGTACCAACATATTATTATATCATTATTTAACTCCGCAGACAAAGCTCTGCAGAGAGTGCCACACAACAGTATGTGTAAAGTGTCAGACAAGATATCATTTTGCATTGTACGTATTGATGAACATGTAAGGGTATTTGCCCAGATGCAGTGGGACTTAACAAACTCCACAGCGCAAGTATTTGTTATCCAGGTGTAAAAATAGCTCTCCTAATATGCTGCAGCGAGTGAGCCGGCGTATCCAGGTGTTTAACCAGTCTCTGTACAGCCTTGATTACAACCCAAACCTTATTGAAGCTAATTGGTTTGCATGATCTCAGGTAAAAGAGTGGAGAATTCTCAGGCGGCTGTTTTTCTCTTGGATACTAATAGGCCTTTCAGTAAGATCATTATTCCAAAATGTTCTGTCTTTGCCGTTCTCATCTGTTACTTCTTCCTTCGCGAAACAATCTCAAAAACCATCTGTACCGGGGAGTGTAATTACAACCCCGCTTATTCATTCTGCCATCTCAGCCGTGCCTTTAAATGCCTATCCGCGGAGGGAAGGAAGCAAGCAAGGAAGCAACGAAGGACATGCGGGCTATGCGTGCTGGCGGGCCTCTCAAATGGACACGGAAAAGTCATTAATAAAGATAATTAGCCCGGACGATGCGTAGAAAAAAACAGACCGGCTCGGTAGATGTAAAATCTCATTTCGGTTATTGGATTTATCAGAGAGCAAAGCAGGAAATCTCGCTATCATTTGGTTACGGTACGCGTCTCCATCTTCGGACGACACGCAGACCCCATCGTGAGGAGCGGCGGAGGGAGCGGGTCCGGCGGGGAGGGGGCGTCGTTAGCAGTGGAAGGGGAGATCGTATTTCGACAATTCATCTTGCTCAAAGTGATTAGGAACAGAGGGAGATCTACAGTATAGAAACAGGGGGTTGGGTGCATTCCTGGTTAAACGTACAATTGTGATCCGAAAAGCATTCATCTTTGGGTAGAAACGCGGTCAGGAGTGAAGGGTCACAGAGGTCAAGGTGATTATTGGGGCTGTAGATCAAACCGGTGTCGTACGGTAGCGCTGGAACACACTAGAAAGAGTAATGGTCTCAGGAAAAGATTGCTCGTGACTCCATCTAGAGGCACACATTTGATGCATTTGGTCCAACGCATCATTTTTTTGTCTTTAGTTTGTTTACTGACCCAAGGTATCTAGGGATTCACTTTATTCTAGAAATTGCCATGGCCACCGACATTAATTGTGGCCCTCGTTCTGCTTATATCATTTTACAGAAAGCTGCAGATCTCCAGAGCAAAAATGTTCTACACAGAGTCGTCCAGAGAAACAGTGCATTGTTAACGTGTTGGGTTAAATGGACATTGAACATTTTATACGACTCAACTTGAAATAACATTTTTGCAGCGAGTCTTTTCCCTTGTTCGGAATACACGCTCAACCAGAAGTCTAAAAACAATGGAAGCACAGAAAGAGCAAAAATGAGAGGGATGGAATAAGGTGAATAGGAAAGTTGCTTGTGAGTCCATGTCATGGCACAAATTTGGTACTGCACCCTATCCAGCCCTAATTTTCTTGTTATAGTTTGTTTACTGACCCTTGTCTATGTCAAGATTATTTGGTAATCAAAAATCCTGGTTATTAATAGAAAGATTTTCTAAAGCGTGTCACAAACTTGAGGAATAGTAATGTGTTAGACAATGGGAATGAAAGAAAATCAAAGATGTCACTGTTGTTTGGTTCTCAGTAATCGTAAATGATTGTTAAATTGTGGTGTTTTTCCTCACAATAATCATAACACACTGGATGGTCTGACACCTGCTTGTCTCCATGGAGATGTTACTGTTTTGTCTGGAATGTTCCACGTAATGACATTATCAGACTTACAGTATATAGCACCTTTCGGACGCTCAAAGACGCTTAATATGCAAATAAAAGACACTCATGGCATTAAAGAAAGGCCAGATTGAACAGGTGAGTTTTTGGTCATGATTTGAAGTTCTATAGAGTTCCTGATGGATTGTGGGAGTGGGTTTCAGAGAGTGGGAGCGGCCGCAGCAGGCTTATAAACTCGGAGATAAGCAGGACACGCAACCATTCCAAGGAACAGGCCAGATCTGCGGAGAATACACTTTTTCAAGGCAATAAAACACAAACACAGATCTGTTTCTTCATACCGTGGGACATTCTGGGCAAAGCAGTAACATCTCCATGGTGACAAGCAGGTGGCGGACCCTCTACCTGAAATGTCAGTGCACTAATAGCTGTTATAATATGTTATGTTATGTAATAACGTTTGAAATATCCTGGATTTACATACATAGAAAAACATTTAGCTAAAAATCAAATAATAGAAAAAAGACGGGGAAAAAAGCTAAATAACTTGAAAAATGGTGCTCCAGAGTGATCCCAGGTCTGAGCAGTGCATTCATCCAAAAAGACTGATTTGGTCTTCTATAAAATAAAGTGTCTAGAGTGCTTTTATTGTTGTGTTCTTGGGTAGGATACACCCACCTTGCTTATGTCTGAAAACCTGTAATAAACCCATAATGAACCAGAATGTAATCCAGAAATAGCACAAAGGGATGAACAACTCAATCAAGTGGACAATTAAAATCAGCGAGGTGACAGTGCAACTTAAATACTGCATGTCAACATCAAGCAGCACGCATCAAATAAAAAGTTTGCTAATTTAACAGAAAGTTCTCTCTTTTCACTAGTTTTCAAAGCCGTTTTCAAATTCCTCAAACTCAACAAAGAAACTTGATTGATTCAACAATGCAAATAATAGCGGCTACTTTCTGTGATTTCTGTGATTGAGAAAGGACCTTAAACCTCTGAATTTCTAATCACACTGTTGTAAAGTAATACATTAAAAAGAACAATGTGTTGATTTCAAATGCAGAATTTCTAATTAACCTTCTCTTGATCATTGTAGCACTAGATTTTGCATGCAAGAATAAAAATAAAAGTCCTATTTCCATCCCAAAAGTTTGAAACTAAATGAAAGGTTTAAGATTTAAGATTTTTAACAGCATTTTGTACATGATAATGTATTTTACCAAGTGAATAGGTATCTGACTCTATGGAGATGTTATTCTACAGTATGGCCATCAGTCTATCTATAGCCATGAAGACAAGCAGGTAACAACACCTAGCCAAGTTACAGGTCAGATCTGTGGAGAGGTGAGCCTTCTCACAGTAAGAATGAATTATTTTAATGTATTTTTTAGCAATAGAAACATCTATAACTAAGATCATTCCTGCAATGCGTGTAACATTTCCATGGAGACATGCACGCAGCAGATTCTCCATCAGAAAAGTCGCACAGTGCACCTTTAATTTTAATATGACTCTTTTTTTCCTCCCCTCTAACTCTTCAGCATAATTTCATAGTTATGTAACAATATCTGAAATATTGTGATTTCATTAAAAGTTTCACAATGATATTTTTGGCTGCCACATAACTGTTGTTAAGCACTTACAGTATGACAGTAATGTAAGGGCTTGTCAAGGCATTTAAAAAAAGAAAAATCATCATACAATTCTGATATCCTCTTCAAAAGTTTGTAATAGACATAGTACCAGGAGATCCATATTGTGATCATATATTGTGATCATATCACCATAAGAATTGCATGTTGTTACATCCCTACCATTCCATGCAGCTTAAAATCCTGTCTAATAAAGCCTATGCCCCCCAAAGTTCAGCAAAGGATCTTGTCTGTTGTCTGTAAACAGCAGATTATAAGGAAGTCCACTGTCACAACAGCATCATCAGACCATGTTCTGACAGATGACTTTTCCTTGCTATCATTTGGCAGATGTTATGTTAGCTTGCTGTAACTGAATCTGAATACTGTGTACAATAAAGTATCAAAACATGACAGGGCAAAGTCATGTTCTGATACAAGCATGTTTTCAGATACACAGCACTTCTACTGGCAATTCACGTCTGCCTATGGAAACCCTGCACGCATAAAAACAAAAACCTACCCGACATCAGCATAAGATTCATACAGGCAGTCTTAGTCAGCGCTCCTGATGTAGCCCAAATGTGCACTGTGCTGTGGTGATAAAAGACTGCTATATTCAGAATAACATATGGTTGTGTAGCATCAAACGGGGAGGAAGCGAGGCAGGGTAAACAAAATAAAAAGAGGGATGTAAAGCTGCCTGAAGAAAACAGCGCGCGTCTGTACTGTCAGGCTCTACAAAGACGACAGGACCGGCACAGCGGGAGCAGGGGCGCCACACTGAGAGAGATATGTTCCCTTTATGTGCACGGGTGTGAATGGCAGCCTGCTGTAACTCAACGCGTCTGTGCTTAAAAGAACACAGCAGAATTAACAGTGCCACCGCCATGAACAGGAGGAGCGTCAACGTCCTGTTACATTTAGGTTACAGGATGACACAGTATCACATTTTATGATTATTGTGATTATCATTTGCATTGTTAAACAGTTTCTCTGATATCTGACCAGCTTTATGGAATAATCTTTCTGAATGAAAATATATATACTCTTTTTAATACATTTTAATTGGACTATTTATGTCTTTAGTTGTTGGCATTTTTAAGTATTTTCTTCTTTGGTTTTTATCGGTTTTAGTAGTTGTAAAGCACGCTGAGTTACATTTTGTATGAATGGTGCTACACAAATAAATCTGGATTGATTAATAAGATAAATAAGAAGTTTATATTTGTGTTAGATTTTTTAGAATATAGAAAGTATTGCATTAATTCGCATTTGTTTCGCAAGTTAAGTAACGTAAATACACTAAACAAACACAAAATTACATTAAAAAAGTGTTGTAGGATAAGTTGTAGATTAAAAAAAAGAGTTGCGTACAGTTTTTAAAGGTGCAAGTCCACACCAAGCTTCAATCCCACACAAAAGAATAATAATACCACTTGGCAATAACATGGGGTCATGACAATTGTGTTACGTATAATTACAATTACACAATAATCGCTTGATCTTGACATCCGCATCACTGTTTTTACTTGTATAGTGAATGATAGCTAATGATCAATTACATGATATAAAGACTCCACATGCAACAGTACACAGTTACAGTATGCGGAAAGCTAAATAGGCTTACCTCTTAAAAGCATGGAACTCATTAGCAAACCGGGCTTTCCAAGCAAACAAGAGTTTGATTCAATCAGACCAAACAAGACCTCATATTACCCCAGAGATAGAGAGGAGGCGGAATAATTGACTAACTAGTACAGTATATGGACATTTATATGCAGTGTGGAAGAGAAACAAGACATTTTCTAACATTGTAGCCTTGTCAACATGGACGGCCAACTGCATGTTCATTATTCATCAGCATTACCTAATTTTCAAACTGCAAAAGGAGGATTTAACTTGTTCTTAGCTCTCACAAAAGCTTTGTCATGTTTTTTTTATATTCGCGTGCATGAGTTTTCAGTCAAGTGCATGGGTTTTGTTGGCAGAGTGAAGCGGGGCGGACAACCAAAGCGCAGTCATTTCTAGTACACCGATGGCTCTTTCTTCTGTGCGATTTTGTCCTGCTTTTACAACACGCTCTAAGGGGAAAAACACAAAACTGACTCATTGCGAAGAGTAAAGTCAGGTAGCGCAGTCGAAGTGAATCGTCAGTAAGAACAAATCGCAACGTCACGCACTTTGCAAAGACAGTGGTGAGAAGGTTTTACAAATGTGTTTGTGTTTCCTTCCAGCCGCTGCATCCACATCCGAGAGTCAGCAAACACGACTTCTTTCGGTGTGAAACTTTTCAATAACATTTTTATGCACTCATAAGGGGCGCGCCATAAAAATCAAATGAGTCCTGAATCATGCCAGCGACCGCGGGTAATAACGCTTGTGATATTACCGCCGGAGGTTCACTGCAACAAAGGGACAGTGATGGAGGGTTTCCTACCGTGGTCGGTGATTTTACAAGACACCAGGTAGAGCTCCTTCAGGCTGCGGCCCTCCTTGGCGATGATTTCAACACACCTACGGAAGGAAAGAGAGCGAGAGAGGAGTTTAGTGGAGCTTTGAGTGCTTCTGCTATGAAGGGAGAGAGGGAGAAAGAAGAAAGCTATAAAAAGAACTTTTATTGTTTGGCCATGAAGGTACCTTTCTCATCAGAAGAACCAACCAATTTATGATGCATTATACAGGCTTTTAAAGGTGTAACATTTGTAACATTTCTGGTGCTGGATTTAATCTAAAGGTTCTCATTTCAGACCAGTGTTTGGTTTGTTTTGTTTACCTGACAGCTTCGACTGCTCATTTGCAATCTTCATCAGCGTGTCACTCGATGTTGCTGTCACGTGTCTTGTTAGCTGATTTACACAGGTTTTGGCGTGGTTTTCCTGCCGGTAGAGGTAGGACAACAGCGCCATCTGCTGTCCAACTTCTTTAGGACAGTATCCCAGGTGTGTGAGAGCAATAAAGCCCCCTCGTCCCAGTTTATAGTCCTGTGTAAATCAGCTGACAAGACACGTCACAGCAACATAGAGTGACACGCTGATGAAGAGTCCAATGAGCAGTCGAAACTGTCAGGTAAACAAAACAAACCAAACACTGGTCTGAAATAAGAACCTTTAGATTAAATCCAGCACCAGAAATGTGACGCTCTTATCAGGTAAACTAAACAAACACTGGTCTGAAATAAGAACCCTTAGATTAAATTATCAGAAGACCAAATGAACCTCGTTGGACTACTTTTCTGGTGTTGGGTCCATCACCTGCTTGTCTCCATAGTGTAGCACTAAACTTAACTATCTAGTAGAAAAATGGCTAATATCGCAATTGTTGTTTTGGAGATGAGTATCATTGGTATATTGAGTGTATCATTTTTAATTTAAATGATAGAAAATTATGTTACAAAGAGTCATAAACTTCCTCCAGTCAAGGGTTTTAAGACATGTTTGCCCTTTTGTGGTTAAGTTTATGATCGATGAAACCTTTTGTGCGATACTTTAACCTCAGTCAAGACATTTACTTGCACATTTTAATGCATTCTTCATAAAAATATTGTCTGATATAGTTGAGACTAACAGGTCATGTTACAGGTCAGATCTAAGGAGAGGCAAGCCCGTTCACAGGAGGTATTCAAATTAATTCAACTTTATTACGGACTCAAGGTGCATTTTCAAAACACAACTACAAAAGTCTGTATGTATGCATGTTTGTGCTCACCTGAAATTGAACAAATTACAGTTAAACACATTAATTGCCATTCTGTTGTACACACAAATTCACGTTTAAAGAACTTGGACACCTAACGTTGATATTTCCTGTTGAATAATGCAATATTATGTGTCTGGAAAGCACCCCATTAATTGCCATGAAACTTGCCAATACAAGACGGTAGCAGAGGGTGTTAAGACTGAATTGACTGCTGGCATACTGAAGGAGAAATCCGTTTGCGTCAAGCGAGTGACAAAGTTGCTAAGCTTCGTAGTGCAGGCAATTTGTGCACTGAATGAACAAAGCAAGTTGGGAGAAACAAAAAGAAGCCTAATAGACTACCGGCAAGCTGGAATTTCCCCATTGTGGGACAAATAAAGGTTGTCTTTTCTTATCTAGAAATAAAAACAACACTTTTCTTTATTGATATGAAACTTTTTTGAGCTCTGGGGAGGGAGATTTACAGAATGCGAAGAAGAAAAAAAACAACTGCAGGTATGTTTGGATATTTTAAACAGCCAAGAGGACCCACACATTTGACATTGGTAAGAAGAGGGAGAAAGCCCGCACTTCCACAAAGACGGAACATAATCAACCACAATGCTATTTGCATACACTTTGCTCATTAGTTTTGTGCGCAACAACAGCCAACACTATCCTTTTCACCTTGCCTTGTTTCCATGCACTTGCCTGGGCCCTCTTCTTTTCAAAACAATACAACGCTCCCAGCTGTTTTCTCTCCCTTAAACTCCGGCTCTTACTTCTCGCACAGCAAAGGTTAAAGCGTACAGCTGCGGGGGTCACAACTGCTCACCGATTCAGCCCCCGCTACCTTCTCCTCCCGCGTTCGTTTTTTTACCACGCGCATTAATAATTAAGCACCTGATGTGATTAAAGAAGCATGGAGCAGCCCAGCAGGAGCGAGGAGCGAGGAGAAGGAAACGCTCGCACACTGGTGGGCACGCACACGCACACAGGCAGGCGAGCAACAGCCAACACCGGCGCTCACTTCAAAGGGGGCGATCTGAATTCAGGCCCTGTTTCCCACCCGCCCAGAGGAGATGGAGAGGCAGCGGCGTGTGCGAGGACGGGAAGAGAAGAGAGGAAGTATACGCAGGGGAAGGCCCAAAGGCGAGATCAGAGTAACTGTATCAAATGATTCTCTTCTAAATGCTTCTAATGAGAGGAGTGTGTGCAACAACGCTGTTCTGATCGCGCATTTGACCTCTTACCCTTCAGCAGAGGGGCTTTCTAATGTGGATATACGCAGAGGTTCTGGGGCATGAATATGGATGAGGCGCAAACTCAAACTGTATAGAGCTTGCATGTTTAAATAAAAGGGATGTGATGTTTACCGCGTGTGCATTTTAGAGTTGTTGAGTGGAATGTAAACAAACAGCCTTTCATAAGGACTAACTAAAAGTCAACAGCAAACGATCTGTAGGGTTTTCAACATCGAGACATAAAGAATATCATATGTAAACATCGCTAATGGTTAAGTCAGGGGCTTTTTGTCACCTGTCACCTAAAACTATGTAACTTTTTTGAGGGACATTATGCTATCTGCTTTTCTCTGTGGTGAATATGGAGACAAGAACTTGAAGCCAACAAGGTAAGTTACAGATGAGTTCTGTGGAGAGGCGACCTCGCACACAAAGTAAGAACACGTTTTTCTTTTCTTTTTTTTGTATAACATAAAAAACATTTTAAAAAGTGATTAAAACAGTGGGGTGCAATATCAACAAATTACTGCAAAACAAGCTGTTTTTGTGTGATAAAACAGTTGTAATTGAATCAATGCACAATATAGGTTTAATGCCATGCCATGGAACATTCCAGGCAAACAGCAGAGACAAGCAGGTGCAGACCGTTCCAAAATAAAAGTTATATAGCACACCTTTAATCTAGCCAACACTCAGACGCAAAAAAGTTGCAACAACAACAGCGGCATTGACAACATACAGGCTTCAATGTAAAAGTACTGTATTATTATGATGGCACAATGTGTTCCATTGACACAAACGCCAACAAGAAATGCACTTGAAGGTCAAAGAGGGATCATGTTTGAACAAAATATGAAAAATAATATTGTGTGGATAAAGACTGCAGTGAAATGGGAGAGGTGAAGGGGAATATATCACTGCTCTTCATAAAAAGCACAGGTCCACAGTGTGAGTGACAACACAGATATATTGTGAACAGCGGCACTCACATCCTCACTGTCCTCTGGCTCATCTCCACACTTATCGTCTGTGTGCGGTGACCGAGGGGGAAATGTCTTTATGCGGTGTTTTTCATGAGCAGCAGTGGCAGTGGATTGACCATTCAACGTGACAGGATGTATGATGATGACGGCATGTTGATTATTTGAGCTGAACTGAATTAATGACACCGTAATGTATTGTAAATGCTTTAAATGAATCTAGCAGCACGACGTATTTGGGTAACTTATGACTCCATCTAGTGGAAAGAAGACTGAGCTTATTTAGGCTCATTTAGTGTTAACAAAAGGAGCCCTAACTTCAACTTTCAGCCCCAAACTGAAAGAGACATTGTTCTTTTCTGGTAAAAGGTTGCATTCACATGGCATCGCAACATTAATAAATTCCTATTGTTTAGGTCAGAATTCTATGGTGGAATATGCAAATACACAAAGTTAAAAGTATTCTCTCTCAACTTAAATGAACAAAACGTGACATTATTTTCTCCCAATGGTTTCAGAAAGTCTATTATTCAGCTCAAAAGTTGTGATTGATGTCATTTGAAAGGAGTTTGGCCTTCACTACTTTTAAGTGGCTATTTAGAGCGCATTTTCAGCTCCTCATGAAGAGACGGCATCAACAAACAAGATTGCTCTAACAATCTACAGCATCAAATGAATAAACTAAGATGAACTGTTACAAACCCGGCTCTGCTAGGGAAAGGGAAGGCAACACAACCAAGGTGTAAAATGGTAAACATGAACGTTATCTTCCAAAACCCATTGAATTGCGATTTTGATTCAGTTATACCAAGTATCTAGTACAGGGGTGTCCAAACTTTTTTCCATCGAGGGCCGCATATTGAAATACAGACCAATCGGAGGGCCACAAATTAATCGTGAAACGTTAAAAAAGCTGCATTTATCTGATGTTTTAAGCGCCACCGCATCTACATTCAGTCTCAGTGCCTTAATAACAAGTCTGTCTCGCACCAAAATGTTAGTTATTTAGGTTAGAATTGTAGAAAATGTGAAATTTGCTGTAAAAAGTACTTCTCAGGCCAATCACCAGGAAGCCTGAGGGCCAAGAACAATTGGTCTGAGGGCCGCATTTGGCCCCCGGGCCTTAGTTTGGACATGCCTGATCTAGTATCTACGTCAACATTTGATTCCATTGTGCTAAATTATACTACCTCAACCTCTAAAAAAAAGCACAAATCAGTTATTGCTGTTGATACGGACAACCATACTGTACATGTTTAAGGTGCATTCACTCAAAATTGCGACTAAACAAGACAATAAACCTGGACTCGACTGGACCAAACTGGACTAAAACCAGAATAAGTTAGTGATTTGTTTACAGGCATGCTTTGAAGTTGGATAGCGCATTTCGCCTTGAACTGAAGATCTCTCTAATCACTTTCATCATGCCAAGAGAAATGATAATGATGTTTGTGCCATGTCATCTCTGCAGCACCAGTGAAAATAGAAAGCAGATCATCACGGGGTTTGGGCACAGAGGGGGGAATTTGCCCTCATGTAACCTTTGCGAAATGATTTAAAACGGCACAGGGGATGTCTCATGACGCTCAGCACATCACACTGAGAGACGGGGAGAACGACAAGTTAAAAATGTGTGTTATCTGGTTAAGAATCTTTGTTGCGAGTGAGGCCAAAGCTGTTAAAATGAGCGGCGGCCGGACGGCTGGAGTTCACTGAGCCAAGTCTTCATAAGTCACCTTTTTCTTATTACATTTCAGCACCTGCCTCTCAGTCCTTTCTCTGGCCTCCTTTTTTATATTTCCGTCTACCTCAAACCATAAAGTGAATCTGTAAGATGTGTTCCGTGCTGTCATAACATTCAAAAGAGCATATATTTTAAAACTGAAAAGGATAACTTTGAAGAATGTAGTTGTTTTCAATGCTGGCTGGATTTACGGTGGTTATCAAAATAAATGGTACACAATTTAATATCTTCTCTGTCAGAACAAGCCAACGAAAGCCGGCTGCGCACTGGAGGATTTTAAAATCGTCCGTGATTTTAAGACGTGTCAAAAAAATGCAGGCCAAAAACGTAAGGATGTTTGGAAACGATTATTTGTCTTACGCTCCCATGAAGTACAGCGACAACACCGATTTCAGCGAGGATTTTCTACAAGCAGAGGAGAGCGCAAGTGTCAAATGATCGAACGTGCTGCAATGAAAACAAATACACAAGGCGAACGTCAACCGCCTTTACATATGAGCTCTTATTTCAGGAGAAAATAACACAAAATGATGAAACACGTAGATTAAATCTGCTTGTAAAGGCCACAGCAGAGGAGTTAAAAATAAAAAAATCAAATAATAAAAGACAACAGAGGAACACACAACTCACACGGTAAAAGCCAGAGAATAAAAGTGGGTTTTAAGACGAGACTTAAAACACTCCACTGTGAGAGCCGTTTGGACATGGGGGGCAGGGCGTTCCACATTTTCGCGCTGACCACAGAGAAAGCCCTGTCCCTCCTGGGTTTAAATCTTGTCTTAGACACCGAGGAACTGGCCCTCCGACAAGAGAGTGTGCTGGTGTGTAAGTCTGGATGGGTCCCAGGATGTGCTGTGGGGCCAGTCCGTCCAAAGCTTTAAGAACAAACAATCAAATCCTAAAATCAAGTCTAAATTTAACAGGAAACCAGTGCAAGAATTGACGCAAGAATGGGGGTAATGTGATCGTGTCTTTATTTCCTCTTAAGAGCCATGCTGCCACGTTCTGGAGTAACTGCAAGAGATAAAGTGCATGAGAAGAGCCACGACAAATCATTTCTTCCTCCTGAAGTTGTGGAGAGGCAAATCGTGTTTAAAATCGGGTGATAGTGAATTGGATTTTTCACACTAATGTCAAAAATGGTGGTATTGAACAGTGATAGTCGTAGATGATAATATAAAGTCTTATCCCAACATGTGTATTTAAAAAACCTGATTGAAAATGTATTTTAAAACCAGTCCATTGGAGAGTGTATAATTAAAATACTTGCAGTAATTATCAAATCCAATTTCATTTCCACCAGTAATATAATGCAATATATGGTTTTAGTTTAGTTGGTTAGTTTTAGTTCACAGTTTCACCAAATACAAAAACTGTTGGGACCATGTTTTGGCAAAATATAATTTGTATGGCTCTCTATTCATCTCTCGTCGCAATTGCTGAAGCCATGAATTGGAATAATTTTATTAAAAAGCCGGAATTACAATTTTCAGTGTGTCTTGGGGTTACGGCGATGGGGCATTGCAAATGAATAGTGGCGCTGGAGAGAGTCAGAGAGCAAACAGATAAAAAGAGAGGAGCTGGGTTTAGCGCAGGCTCACGGGCCGTCCTCCGGGAGCTTGTTACACTGTGCCCAGGTCCCCAGGGTCAAAGCAAAAGCAATTAGATCAGACATCAGTGAGAGGGCGAGCGATGGAGGGAGGGCGGGGGAGAGAAGAGGGAAGGAGAGAGGAAGAGAGGAGGAAGAGGAGGAGGGAGGTGCACAAACAGGAGCGAGAAGAGTGGCAGGCAGAAGGACGGAGCAAAGGGCACTAATGACAGAAATGGACATGGAATCCACATGAGGTTGCCAAAGAGAATTACTTTCAACGGTATTATTTATTGACGAATGTTTGCGTTGAAATTGGGGAATATTTGAGTTTATGGACTACACTATTTATGTCAAATAAAGAAAAGTTTGGCTTGAGTGTGCGGTGATTTAATACCATTGAACAATTCAAGATCAACAAAACCGTAGTAAAAGATAATATGTATAATGTTCTTTTGCTAATGATAGTTTTGTTGTGAATAATATTGTGTTGCTAGGAAATAAAATACTAAAACTATAATTGCGGTTTCTAGTATTGGTCTTCTCTAAAATAGAGCACGGGGTTGAACAGGTCGACAAACTGTTTTTGTGCCAGAACCTTGCAGCAACTTTTTGGACAGTTTCAGCTTCAGGTGTTGTTTACTTCCAAACAGATAAATTATTGTGAGGGGAAAAGAAAATAAAGATCACATGGCACTGGCTTTCTTTGACCAACCATTATTTTTATTCTTTGATGCATTATTTGTATGGTTACTGGCCTTTAAACAAGATCTTCTTTACTTTTACTTAGGCATCTCATATTTTTGAACAAAAAAAAGTTTACAAAAAACAAAATAACTTCACACATCAAGAATTGACTTTTAGCGCCATCGACTGGCTGCAAGGGGAATTACATGAAATAAGTGCTAGCTTTCCTCCAACATGTTACGACACACATTCTGCTACGATGACTTTTTTGAGCTTTTAACCATGTTCTAACAATGTTCCGTCATCAAAAACATACCTGAAGTTGCATTCAGCTGCATTTACACTGTTTTGCGGAATGTTTATTTGAAAATCCTCCCTCCTCCGAGCGTCAAAAGCACTTCCTGCTGAACTTCCTTGTTCTGGGACATATTTTCAGATCATTTCCGTCTCTTATCCGAGAATCTTCTGCTGTTTTAAGTCCTTAAATCATTGCCATACTTGTTCTGAGCATTTCTGCTTGATCACTGTTCCTGTTCCTGCCAACCCGCACCATAATGTATGTTGGCAGCTAACTAAACTAGATTATGTGAGCGCTAAGGCGCCCTCTATTGACTGGATGTATTCAGTAAGTGTCATTTCACAGAAGCTGATGAATCCAGTCATTTAATGCAGTGGTTCCCAACCTTTTTTGTCTCGAGTACCCCCTAAGCTTTGATTCACACTCAGAGTACCCTTTAACTTGAGTTTTGGACAAATAAATTAGTTTACTAGACGAATATAGTCAATTATTACTAGTGTATCTTTTTGTTTTTATTATATGTATGGTCCAAGATACAAGAAATATGCTAAATTTACAACTAACAACACTTTTTTTATTCAGATAAAAGTACATTTCATCTTCATTTAAAACCTGAAACCATTCCAAGTACCCCCTGGTAATTTCTCGTGTATCCCTTGGGGTCCCCGTACCCCTGGTTGGGAAACACCGATTTAATGAATAATACACTTTTTTTGTTTCAAAACATGAGATGGCAAATGTAAGGTACTCAAGAGCATGTTTAAAAGCTAATAACATTATGTAAAATGCATCATATTTTTCGTTTAATGCAGCCACGGAGTTGAAACGTTTGGAATGATGGAACAAAGTTATGATATGGTTAAAAGCGCAAAAAAGCAAAATATGTGCCCTTTAAGTCAATTAGTGATGTCTGTGATTGTCCGTGCCATGGCATATTTAATTAAAACCAAGCGCGTTAACTCGACAGAAATGCCTCCAACGCGGATGATAACTCTCCAACGCAAATACCGCTGTAGCCTGCCGAAGTCTTTCTAACCGCTGATGAACATTGACAGAGAAGGTGCGTGGAACATGAAAGGCCTTCACTAAAAAGCCGCGCGCTCCCACCCACCTCCAGCCCCGAACGCCGCAAGTCTCATCTGACATGAATTAGTGATCGTCTCACTTTCAATAATGTACAGGCAGGTGACAAAAGCCTCTGTCGGACGGTGAGAGCATACCGAGCGTGGAGGGAGCGACGTGTGCAGATAAACGGGGAGAAGACATCGAGATGCAGGGCACAGCGGCGTGATAGAGCGGGGAGGGATGGGAGGGAACTATGGAAGCGGTGACAATATGGAGAGGAGGTGGATGGAGTAAATGGAGATTTTTTAATTAAGATGAATAGACTGACAATTTCACTTCTGGCACTGCGCGCGTTGTTGTGCAAGGCGCTTTACCCGTCTTGCCAGTCTGGTTGCGTTGCCTGGTGTTAGAATGTGTAAATGTGAATAGTGTTTTTAAAAGACACATACAGTTCATTTGCGCTTGTATATATTTTTTTCCCATAAGATTTTCAAATAATTAATAACACATAGAACTCTGAACAGGACCAGAGAGAAAATACAAAAAAATAATAATAATAAAGTTACGGCACACCCATACAAAGAAACAAGTCCCATTTAGTCCAAAGTTTGTCAAAGAGGTCAATTTTCCAATTAAATTCAAATGACATTTTTTCCATTTGTCAAATGTCTGTCACAATTTCAGTCCAGTCCTTGATCGATGGTGCAGTTTTATGATGGCCTTCTTTGCTGCCGCCAAGAGTATAGAGTTAGTTAGAGTTTCCCTGTGAATATTGAGCACTTTGATTTGGTGTTATAAAAAAACATGTTCTTCCAACAGACTACCTTGTCCTCCATTGTAAATACATATATTTTCCCATTCGTCATCTGTCAAAACTAAATTACTTATCCCACTTATTTTGAATATATATAGTACAGTAGCTTTTCAGATTATAGATGCATTTACAATCTTGTTTACAAGGCTGTCTTGGAAAAGACTCAGAAAGCGCTCCATTTCAATTTTCTCTAGATAGTTACAACAAAGATTTTATATACACAAACACCAAATTGCGAATCACCAGACCCGTTCCAAGCATTTCTGAGATAAAAGTATGTTCACATTAAACAAATTAATATATTAACAGTCACGTTGCCTAATGGCTTCGTTCAGCTACTTTAAATTGTGCCTTAATACCACGCTGGAAACAGAAGTGTATTTATCCAAAGTGGAAATTATTTTAACTGAAACAATATTAAAATACTAATGCTGAGGTGATCGAAAGCATATCTAAAAAGCAAAATCAAAGCAAATTTAGCCAAATGAATGTATATGTGTACTTTAACTGATGGAAAACAACAATCAAGGACTTCCAATAAAACAAATAATACTTGACATTTGAAAAATGGGTGAAAAAAGGGTTTTGCACACAATTTGAAACTGGACAAATTTGACAGAATTGGGACAGTTTAGATGTTTAGATTGTTATTATTAAGACCTTTTAATTCACTTTGAAGATCTTAAATTCAGTTTTAAAGATGCACAATTGTAAGCCTGAACTTGGAAGACTCAAGTTCAAAAGTGAGATAAGACTCTCTATCTGGTAATGATGCAATAAAGTTATCTGGCTTTTGACTTTCAGACTGAACTAGAATGACTAAAGGTTATATGCGCAATAATTTGTCCAATAAACCATCAAGAAGAAATGAATTTATCAAACATATACAGAACAATCCGTTTCTGGAAGAAGTAAAAAGCCCACTAAACGTTTAAACACAGGCAATAGTTATATTTGTCAGTCAAAGCAATCTGTACAAATGGAGAAAAGTGACTTGGAAGAATGGAACAATATGCATTATAAAAGTGCAATGGCAGCAGGCAAGGACATGCTTGACAAGCTCTCATCTACACAAAAGAGTCAGAGAAAAGCAAAGTATTATACCGCTTATGAACTTTTGCATTGGCGACATCGCAATAACAGTTTCCATGGCGACTACAGAAGTGCATATTTAGTCGATTAGCGTTACCGCAAGGCGCGACACAGAAGGCACAGAGTCGGGGAGAAGCATCGGGGGTCAGCCTGTGTTTTGGCTCCGTGTCACCTCGCTGTGGGCACAAACACCCAGCGGTCAACCATCAAACTGTCATATTCTTCCTATCTCCTCCACACAAGCGGCTAACTTTTGCCTTCACATGCCCAGTTTCGCGGAGGAGAAATAAAAAAAATCCCCAGGCCCAAAACGCAGGAGTCATACACACATTCTCTATCTAAATCAAATTATGGGATTCACACAAGACGACCTGGAGGAGAGCACCAAAGCCCCGGCCATCACTTTTATTGAATTTGAGTCTTTCGTTAGCCAACTAATGGTGCCTGCCAAAGAATGTAGCCTTTGTTTGACCCACAGTAAAGGAGACATGGTAGAATCAGAGCAGAAAAGGAACCTTATTACGGACCTCAAGAGATGAGGTTGGGACTCTTGTTTGTTCTTTTCGTTTTAATTATCTTACCCATGTCACCAAATATTCACACCTCGTAATTGCTCTTAGAAACCACGGTAACTTCATCACCGGATATTATTTGTTTGTCTGATTAAAGAAAGCAATGCTGCATGTTTAAGTGAGCCCTTAAGGTATAACGGTCTACGTTGCCAAAATGAGTCTAAAATATCTCTGAATGCTAAAATGATAATTCAATTTACATAATTCTATCTGCACTTTGGGACTCCGTTGTAGCGTGAATTGTACATCTATTTTTTTTATCTTCAAATTATCTTCAGATCATTAGTGTATTTGTAAATTGAGAACAAAAAAACAACATTTTTGAGGGGCTTCAGGCACAATACACTGGTTATCACAACTTCTTAAAAGTTTAAATGTGAGTTCTGTATGTTTCAAATCAATCGTAATTTGGTGAAATACCTTTTATGGCGCAACTTTACGCATTTATCCAGGCTTGGGACTAAAACACAGACATTTGCTTATTGTATTTATACAGTCAAGTAAAGACTTCATCGTCATTTTTGTCTGATGATGTAGTGTAGTATTGTTATTGACCCTATTTGCTGCCATATAGAAAAACTGTAGTGTTTTGTACATTTTTAAGTACATCATTTAAGTTTCATTGCCGTGGTCATAGAAAGAGTCACTGGTGCTCATAAACTTGCAACTGGCTCTCTAACCCGAGCTGAAAGAGAAAGAGTGGATTTTAGCGCCGACACAAGAGAATACATTGTTCTAAAAGTCTACCTGCAAGGCTGTTTGTTAATGTAAACCAGAGATCTTCCCCATGTTCTAAAGTAACCTACGGTGTGCCGCAGGGTTCAGTACTCGGTTCAGTTCTGTTCACTCTTTATATGCTGCCCTTAGGTATGATCATCAGAAAGCATGGCATTAACTTCCACTGCTATGCAGATGACACTCAGCTGTATCTATCAATGAAACCTGATCAGACGCATCAAGTAGACAGACTTAGTGCCTGCGTGAAAGACATAAAAACTTGGATGACTCTTAATTATCTGCTCCTTAACCCTGAAAAAACCGAGGTCATTCTGCTGGGCCCTAAGCACCTGCGAGACTCCTTATCTGACCAGATAGTTTCTCTGGACAATATCACTGTAGCCCCCAGCTCTACTGTAAGAAACCTTGGGGTCCTATTTGACCAAGATCTCTCGTTCAAAGCTCATATAAATCAAGCCTGTAAAACAGCCTACTTTTATTTGCGTAACATAGCCAAAATTAGAAAAATCCTGCCCAGAGATGATGCCGAAAAACCCATCCATGCATTTGTCACATCCAGATTAGACTATTGTAACGCTCTGCTTACAGCGTGTCCTAAAAGCTCTATAAGAAGCTTTCAACTGGTTCAAAATGCAGCAGCAAGATTATTAACAGGTACTAGAAAAGAGATCATATTTCACCAGTGTTGGAGTCTCTTCACTGGCTTCCTGTTGAGTTTAGAATCAAATTTAAAATCCTCCTCCTGACTTATAAAGCTTTAAACAATATGGCCCCATCCTACCTCAAAGATGCAATAGTAGCGTACCATCCAAACAGAGCTCTTCGTTCTCAAAATGCTGGACTATTGTTAGTCCCCAGAGTCTCTAAAAGCACAGTAGGAGGTCGAGCATTTAGCTACCAAGCTCCTATGTTATGGAACCAGCTCCCTGTTCATGTAAAAGAGGCCGACACAGTCTCTACATTTAAGACCAGGCTCAAAACGTTCCTCTTTGAAATAGCTTATGGTCAGGCCAGTTAGGAACAGAAATAAAAACCTACAGTTTTAGCTACGCTGCCCTTGAAGCAATTCTGCTGGGGGAAGTATGGCAGCTTGAACACTATCCTCTGGTTCTTCCTACTTTATCTATCAACAATATTTAATATTACTTCAACTGTAGTCTGTTCATTGCTGTTCACATGTTTCTCTTTCTCTCCACTTCCCCCGGGGAGTGGAGACTGTTTCAGACACTGCGGCGGCTGCTCCAGTGACGACCCCCCCACCCCCACCTGTCTGGACGATCTATGCGCCACCCGCCTGGACAGCTGGATTAGCCATACCTCGTCTGCCTGGACGAACTCCTTCTACTTTAGATGAACTGTTCCTCATCTCCTGCTGGAGGATCTCTCTACACTGGTGGACTGCTCCTCGTCCGCCTGGAGGAACTCTTTAAAGCCACCTCCCTCTTGAGTGGTTCTGGCTCCACAGTCCAAGTGGATGCGTCAGTCCTAGTTCATCTGCAGCCTGTCCGTCCGTGGGAGTAGGATCTCTCCTTCACTGTGGTTCTCCCCGAGGTTTCTACTTTTTCCCATGGGGTTTTGTAGTTTTACCTCGCTTGAAGGAGGGTCATAGGACAGGGGCATTCAGGGACAGTTATCTGAACTGCTTTTACCTGTGGCCCATCGAGGCAACTGTTGTTGTGATTTTGGGCATTATAAAAATAAATTGATTTGATTTGATTTGAAGGCTCTCAGCTGTTGTGTTTTTCTATTTAGAGAAGGCGTTGAACGTGTACACTCTCATTAAAGTGCATATGACAGGTTTTTATGATTTCCTAATTTTGACTTTATTCAGTGTTTTAATACCTCTTGTAAATATAAATTATAGTTCTAAACCAATCAGATTCCTGTTGAAAAAATATGTTTAAAATTACAGGAAGTAAACACATTGATGACCTCACACCAGGGAGACAAAGGTTATGCATAAGTTACACAAAAGAAACTACTTTTCTGACCCTTCAAATATTTATTCAACAAGATAAAAAGGTGTTCACATGTATTTTTCTTTGTCAAATTAAAATATTGTGAGTTTTGGTGCACTGTACAGGATGGTTTCATGGTCATTCCCAAGTATGATGTCATAATTTACAATCAGGAAGTAAAATAATAATAAAAAAAAAAAAATGCTAAACTGGGGTGAAATTTGTAAAGATTTTAGCAGAATTTGTATTTATCTTTTACTATTGTATTACTATTGTGTTGTATTGCACTATTGCAACGCATTTTTGCAGAAGCTTTTTTCACTTATCTTTGCTAGAGCACATTGTGAAACTTTGTATTGACTGTTCAAAAGCCAACTTTTAATTTAATAAGTCAAGTTTGACACTTGACACAGGAAAGCACTGAAAGAGACATTTATGTCAATCAACTCCCTACTCAAGCTCTTGGGTTGGAAAAAAAGACAAAACTGGTGGGATAGCGAAAAAAAAAAAAATCTGCACGTCCATTTCTGATCAAACTATAGCAATATAAACACAACTGAAGTGAATAGTCTCAGGTCTTAAAAGAAATGTTTAAAGTATACGGCCATCAGTTTGTTTGCAATGGATTTAATTCTGCCTTAAGGCACTTTTTCAACAGTCACGATGGTCTTAAGCATTCATAATTTGCAGTGTTTAGTGGCCGACGCACACATTCCTTTATTGAAACCCACTAGGACCTATTTGTTCCATCTGCTACCTTTAAACAGTGCAGATGTTCTGTGCACCAACACTAAAAGGTTCTAGTGAAGTTGCAGCGAATGATTAAAAACAGGACAAAAAGTTGCAGCCACTAAAACAATTACTGTAGATGTAAAACAAGCTTAGCAGTTAAAAAAAAAAAAAGTTCTCCTTCCAGTAAGTGCACAAACAGCTTTAAGACGACCACTTTTACCACACTTTTCCCACTAATATAATTTACAATGCATAGCCCAGGTGTTCTGCTTATTGTCAACAGCAAACTTGTAACAGAAAAGACCGCACTAATATTTCTGCACAACTGTGTAATCCAGAAATCCAACACAAAAATGAGGGAAAACAGTGTATACATTTGTAGCTATTAAAAAAGCAGCAAATAGGTGGATCATTTTGCAGAGATTAAAAAAAAAAAAAAAAAAAGTTTATCTTTTGGCCCACAATTCAATCGCTAACTAAGAGGTAATTGACACTGTTAGCATTTATAAAGCAGTAATTAAAGGTGCACAGTGTAAAGAGGCTTGTAGTGTCCCGCAGTATGGCATTACAATTAAAAATCTCCATGGAGACAAGCAGGTGACGCTACCCAAGCAAATCAAAGGTCAGATCTGTGAAAAGCGATCCTGCTCACGATAAGACAGCACATTTTTAAGGTATTTTCAAGTTAAAAAACAACTGTAATTGGATAAATTCAAGATTAATATGTTTAATGCCATACTGTGGAACATAGGAGACAAGCTGATGGCGTAACCTCCACCAGAAAAGTTACATAGTGCACCTTTAGTTAAGATAGAAAAATAATAGTTACTAACTTACAATATGGCCATGACTATACAAACTATTAATAAGCACTTCATACATAACTCCTCTGGGCCTTGTCCCTGTGTCCCGTGGCTGTGGGCAGATGGTATTTCCTCAACTGGTTCATCTGTACTCAGCCTTATGTTCATATGATTTATCGACTGAAATTCTAACACGTATCTAACTAAACCCTTAGTTTGCCTTTACATTTATTTAGCCATTAATAGCTGGTCCCTAAACTCAAGAGTTACCAAATGTACAAAAGTGTTTTGTGATTCAGATTTGCAACTGGAGGTGAAGCGAATGTACTTTTTGGAGCCCACAATGCAAAGAGGCAGCAGGAGGAAGAATACGGGACCTGCATTTATCACAAAGACCGCAGACCGTCCTCCAACCCAAACAACACGTATCGCTCGTCTCTTTAGCCTTCCAGCTCCCACAATGCACAGGGAACAAAGGCGGCGAAGGCGGGAGAGGCTGTAGGTAGGACCGGCGTAGTTACCATACCCAGCGAGGTTTTTTCTCAATGCAGTCCTACAATTCGCAATTACATGGCTGTCCAGATATACACAAAGGCAACAGGGAAACACGCAGCCGGGTGAAAAAGGAAGAAAATAAGCAGTAGATGTAAAGAAAAGAGATTGAACATATAGCCGAAGAGCGGTGCGTCTGTAGACTTAATGAAATGGAGGGGCGGAGCTGCACAGGCGAGTGGGAAGACGAGGAGAGACGGTGGTTTATACTTCGGAGGCTCTCGCAAAATGATTCTTGTTATAAATTTTCTTTATACGGCGGCATAAATCCATACAAGAGCACGTCCTCTGGAGCCGAGCAGCAGGCATACCCCCCTGAACAAAACAAAAAAACTTTAAGACTTTTTCATAGGGCTTGTATAAACGGACATAAAAAGATCCAATATCTCAGAAGAGTCTTTCAGTGCGCAAATGTGCATTGTATTGAAGAATGGTAAACCCAAGGTAAAGAGGATTCGTCTGCTTAGAAAACAAATAATTGCCAGCAGTGGTTTTGAAAGAATAGTTTGTTTCAGATTACTGCTGGATGTTTATAGTTGATCATTTGGTCGAAGGCGTTAGTCAACTAATTATTTTATTCAGGATTTATATGGACCACAGCGAAAGGTGAAGGCATGGAGTGATTTAGCTGGAGTTTTGGGAGTGACTAGACCATTTAATCTGGCTTTTAATTGATGAAGATGTTACTCGCACATAGATTTGCTCGAAATCTTAATTTTGAGAGCACAGGGCACGTTGACCAAGAATTTCCTCAGTCTCCTACAGTCCTGAAACTCTAAGGACATCTCATCCACTGTTCATTGATGGATGACTAAAAAGCTGGAGAAAGTGTAGGAGGGAAGTTGGAACGCCTCAGTTGAAATTGCAACCAGTATTTCCAAGCACCTAATTGTGTTAACAGTTTTATTTACAGTGCCACAAAATGTTCTTCAAGCTGACGGAACAAAATGTAATAAAACGTTTCTTCGAAGTACTTCAGTAATCTAACACTACAAGAAATGCACATCGCCACAGTAAAGCTTCGCACCTCTAAACTGTGAGATCAGATATTCCACTTGGTTTGGGAAGCACTAAACTCCGATGACACAAAGTTCACGCACATTTCTCAACTTTGTTTACTGCTCCGCTACAATTACCATTCGGGGGCCAAGGCAGTACGGCACCTCTGCTTCCTCCGTCCATTTCTCTCGGTGCGTGTGTGCCTGCGTGTGGCGTTTGTGCGTGTGTTTAGCTTCCAGCCGTCTGAATCGGGGTCTGCTCCAGCAATTAGGGCCTGGATGATTTCCCAGGCTAGCCGGCTGTACCCACCGCTCGAATGAGAATCACATTCCTATTGTGTTCCAGTGCCGTTAATCATGTTTCTAAACGACTCGGCAAAGCGGCGGGGCAGTCCAGCAGCTTGTCATCGGCCAGGCTCAAAAATGTGCCGATGGGGTCATAACTGAAGCCGTAAATGCCCGTCATCTACTGTGCTTCCTGTCCAACTCCGATCGGTGCTTTGTGTCTCGGAGAGAGAGAGATGAGAATATTTGTAAGAGAAAACTTGGTGGAAAGTTTACGGCGTCACGGAAAGAAGCAATGCGCATTGTGACGCATTAGTGTTTTCAGCGTCACACAACACACTTCAGTTGCTTACAGTTTCTTGCATCATTTATTTACTTTACATTTGCACTTGGATACGTGGCTACTAAACTATGTACGCATATCTACAAAAGCGACTAAATGTCTTGCCAGAGTACGTGGCCTGTATGCATCGCTGGTAGTGGGTATCACACCTTCAACTTTGAATGTCTTTGGACGTACTCCAAATGAGTATAGGCAGATGAAGAAAATTGACATTTGGCAAAACAATCAGTAAATTTCTTGTTTGTTTTTTGAAGTGAAGTTGATACAATAAATGGATACCCTTTGCACATACTTCTGGCTGCATGGAAAAAGAAAATCGTGAAAAAATAGATGTAAGACAATCAAGGACTAGACTTCTAGGCTGAATCAAAGCCAGTTCAAGATAATCAGACTTCTGTATTTTAAAAGGCCACATATTATGCAATATGGAACTTTTGAGAGCTTTCAACCATGCTATAATAAACATTGTTCCTTTCATTAATACTTAAATGGTCTTTTGGCTGTGAGCCTCACAAAAACTCCCAGTTTCAAATTTTTCTGATGTGTGACATCAAAAGAAATAGTCCAGAAGTCTCCTCCTCTGTTTTTAAGTCCATAAATTCTCGCCAGACTCGTTCTGAGCATTTCTGCCATCAAATCATGTTCATGCAACTGCAAACTTACAGTAGCAAGAGGGATACACTAGCTTATGTTTTTCTCCTCGTGGTATTTCTCTCTGCTGCCAGTAGATGATGTGCTAACACCAATCCTGAGGAGGGAATGCCTTACCTATAAAAGTTATGTATACCATTACTTTAAGTTCTAAAACGTTGAAATGCCAAATCAGCAATACTCAGTATACCACTTATATACCACTATAAGGCATATGTGTTCTTTAACTAAGCCATGTTCAGCTATAGTAAAGTTAAGATGGGACTTCACACTTCAGAGCTAAAGTAAATGACTTTTTTTATGTTATCATCTTTTTAAATCATATGCAGAGATAAAGTACTATTGACCTATGTAATGCCTTGACCTGTCGAAAGTTCTCATACTTCATGTTTATTATTAAGCACATAACACATTGTACATGTGCCCATTACCACTGGTGGACATGTTTTGATACCGTGTCCCTTGAAACTCTTTGCTCTTACTTCCACACTGTTGCCTACAAAAACACCGTCAGTCTCGGCCACTCGATTTGTCCATCACGCCCCAGAGGGAAACGCCAGCTAAGCACTTTGTACGGGTTAAGTGGCAGTTATTCACTTGAAGCGCATCCAAATGGACAGCCTGTTGCCTTGCCAACACAGGCCAGCCCTCCGTGATGCACATGCACAAATGGCATTTAGAAAAGAGGAAAAAAGTCTAGTTTACTGCCAGCAGAATATCCCATACCTCATCTGTTCAAGCTCTAAACCTCTATGCACCCAAACCATTTTTACCCTTTTTACCCTGAAGACATGCTGTAGAGATACCCAGCTGTAAATAAAGTGTAGAGTAATGCCTCGGCTCTATCTTTCTCCACGCTGCAGCCATAACACAATAAATAAGTCAAGCAGAAGATGAGCAGTGCCCTGTGGCAGATGGTGATAGCAGTGCCAGCTCAGACTGAGGACAGTCACTTTGTGTGGGTGTAAGAGCAGAACGGAGCTTCACCTGTCTGACCCACGCTTACAGATAAATAACATTGTGAAGAATAAAAGCCATGTATAAAAATAGCAGTGTTTCCAAACCAAGGGTGCAAGGACCTGGGGAGGTACACAAGCACTTACCAGGGAGTAGGCTACTTGGGATTGAATGATATTTGAATAAAAAAAATCTTCTTTGTAGTACATTTTACACCTAAGAGAATGTTGTTTTCAACAAACCAAAAAAATATGACAATAATAACAATTAATCTTTTACAGGTATATTTGCCTATACCTGGGTTAGGGTGCACTCTGAGTGTGAGACAAAGCTACTCAAGACAGAAAAGGTTCAGAACCACTGTCTTATACAGTCACATATTGTCTGTTTTGTGTTGGAGTCTCTGAGTCTCTTATAACAATCAACAGGTTAGTGGAGACAAAATGAATTTGATTGTCATTTGCAATGACAATCTTCAGACAACATTATAAAAATTAGTCAGAAATGTGCTAAAACATGCCGGTGAATGTCTTAGCTGAGGATGGAATATTGCACATTACATTTAACATTTAAATGTTAAATGTATTTTTTGCAGTTTTTATAATTTTTCTGATTTTTCTTATCTCCAAAACAACTATTTAGATATTATAATTTTATTTTTAAATATTCCTCCCATTTCTGGGTATCAGATATATTATTGTGACATACAGAAAGTATTAGAATGATGAATGCTTAGTTAAAAATTAAAGCAGCAAAATCCTGTCGCACTCTGTTACTTATATATATATATATATATATATATATATTTTTTTTTTTTTTTTTTTAACTACACTTAAGACAAATAGTTTGACAGTTAGCAACAGACACAAAATTCTACTTTTTTCAATGTATAAATACATTTGGGACTTAGGAAAATAATATGGTAAAAGCTACATATATCAAGGAAAAAAAGAGATTTGAATTAGTCTTAGGTTATGAGATGAAGGCTATTTCTGTCTAAGTGGAAAACAGTGTGATTTTAGTGGTTTTAAAACCTGCTGCCATTTTGGAACCACAAAATAGGAAAATAACCTTTTTCACGAGGACATTAAACATGTATAAAAGAGTTCCAACTTTTTGGTTTGGAAGCCAATAATCCAGCTGGCAGCGGGCAGGTAATAAGTGACTACTGTCAAAGGCGGGCCGTGATGGATGGAGCTGAGCACGCCCCCCCGGCCTGCATCTCGTAACTCCTGTCCACAAACGAGGGGAGCCCAAACATCCCAGTGTTTACCGATAGTCCTGACACCGGTCCACATAACCACACCGCGCGCCCACTCACCCCTGCCTAATTGCTCCTCACTTTGATTACTGCCATCTATTTTAATGAGAGCTTACCAACGCATTCTCCTCTGCCCACTCGCACTGTCAAAACCAAAAGAGCACGCGCATGCCCCTCGGATTCACAAACACTCACACTCACGCTGGTACAGTCCCAGTGGCAGCGACCTGGGTGTGTTCATTAGGCTAATGGATATGAAGAGGAAGACCGCAAAACAGAGCGGCGAACGAGGAGACAACTGGGAGGCGATCCACTAAATTATAACGCCGCAAATTTCAAACGCCGGCCCTGCAAGTCGAAGTCGTTTCGTCGTTGCCGTGATATCGCTGCTTTCTTCAATTACACAGGCGGACTTTAATTATGCAGAATTTGCCTCATAAGTCGGCTCCTGTTGAGAATAAATGAGTTGTTTCCGATTGCGGGGATGGTGCTCGCTCGCCGGTCGCCTCTGCAGCTCGGCGGGGTAGACTCGGCTTCATTTGGCTCACCAGTTTAGAGTCAGTAACACGGCGTTTAATCAATGGACTCACGCTGGGCACTGGAGTTGACGGTGGAGTGGACAGGGAGATGATCGATGAGTGAAAGAGGGGCTCCACGGCGCTGTTATGGATCTATCATGTCCGCTTGTGTAGTCTGTTTGGAGCATTGTTTCTAAGACCACTCCAGAAAGTCAAACCGCGCAAAGTGAGATGCAAAGCTTGTTTTTTAACCGCGATGTAATGTGGAGCTGTGTTTGGTTTCGTTTACCTACACGTTTATGTTTGCAAAGAGTGGAAAAACACTGGAGAGACATTTTGTTTTTCTTACAGCCCTGTACCCAATTTCTCCTGTTGAAGTCTGAATTAAAATATTTTGTAGCTCTCGTAAAGCTTTCTGCACATCTCAATTTGTGACGTGCATGAACATAAATGCCGCTTTTACACATTTCAGACAGAAAAGCAACATTTATTACCACAAAAACACCAACAATACCTCTTATAATCACAGCGCCAACACAAATAAATCCTGAAACATGCCCCAAAAATTTATATGACGACGACAGCACGCGAGATGGGCCGTACTTCAGATTCATTTATTATTAGTCGAGCACAATAACTCATGTGTCTGTTTGTGGACTTTTAGCTGTGTCCCCTTAAATCTCTCTCGCTGGTAGACATTTTAATTCGTCACTGAATAAATACATTGAATAATTAAATAATAAAATGGCCAAGTTTTTTGAAGAATAAAGATTAAGTATAATCTAGCAACTATAATCTTACTTTCTTTCTTTTTTTAGTATGTTTTCTAATGCTATTCATGCCAAATTTATCCATTTCAGGTTGTAAAATGTGCTAGAAAGACATTTAAATACCATTCCGCTTGGCAAGAGCTCACGTACACCCAGGTCGCCGTACCCCTGGTTGGGAAAGAGTGCTCTACGCCGCCACAGCAAACTGGTCACACGTTATTACAACAAACGCCCCTCCTATCACAGCCAACCGCATGCTGTGACTGAACGGGGTGTACGTGTTTGCCGTATCTTGCTCTGGGACGTATCAACAGAGAAACAACCACATCAAAACCACAACTATGTCAAAACACTTTGTCATTCTCCATCCCATCTTGAACGTCTTCCAAGAATCTGGTGAGTTCATGCAGCGGTCTACTTCATCTCAGAGCACAGACTGCAAAACGCAGTTCAGAAAATACAAATATAAATATAGGTCAATGTTTTATCGATGACGTGCAATAGTGGTAAGAAAAATAATATACAAGTCAAGCAAAAATCCACTGAGGTTTTTATGTTAAGCTACTATTAGAACAATGAATGGTAACAGTTTTAAATGGCATTCTACAATTGTCAACAGGACAGGAAGGAAATTTAAAAAGCTACAGAATGATAAGCTAAATGTGTTTAAATGCTGCTTCTCATGAGTGAACTGTATTTATATATAAATGTTGTGTATAAGTTGTCCCATTTTTACAGGAGATAGTTTTTAGTATCATTTGTTTCACTTTGATATTAGTCATAGAGAGATATATAACGATTCTGACACTGAAATTTGAACTGCAATGACATTTTTCCTCTATATATATTCTATAATGAAATTCTTCAGAAAGGCGGCTTCACAAACAAACTATCTAATCTTTTTACAAGGTTATTGTGGAATACTAACTGCTATAAACAAGTTGTCCTGCCAGACAGTCTAAACCCTGGACAAACATACTTGACCCTAATCACTCTTAACCTTTGACTGGGTGGTCTCGACAACACACTCTGACCTGACATTGACCCCTGTCTCCAGAGCAACCTCTGCAAGGACACGCCGTTTCAACACATATGGCAAACAGTAAACACTGGGACTCTTTGGGGCACGCTGTTCCACTGGCCTCGTTCCTGCGCCTTTACAAGGACATTATCACCGTGTTATTTTGTAGCATGTGGGGCTCATAAGGCCGGCATGTTCTTCCCAGGCGGTGTTATCTTAATATTACAGAATCACACCTTACCCATAAAACACATACACGGGGCTTGTAAGCGGCCATATGGAAAAACAGTGGCTGGAATCTGAGGGTACTGTGCTGCTAATCCAATTGTTGCCTGCACAAGAAGAAAGGACTTGTAATCCAAATGTAACAAGTTTAAAAAAAGAGTGGATGGTCAAGCGTCACTGTGCGCCCAGTGCGTGCTCTCCTTTTTGGGATTTGGGACAAGTGGTTAGATATTTCGAAATACAGGGGTGGGCAATGTGGTTAAACATTAATTTTCACACAATTTTCTTAGCAGCAGATCGTAATTTCAATAACAATTCTTGTTCCGTTTGTATTTTTCTATTGCCTTTGGGAGATAAACAAAGTAATGTGCTTCTGCTGAGAGTTCACACTTCACTGGTTTAATCCAGCGTCTCTCACTCAGGGCCTTAGAAAGGCAGACCAATAGCATAAGTGGGTCTGAAAATAGAGAATTACTGAATCCCGATATGACAATATCACAAAAATAGCAGATTGTCACAGGGATGAGATTCATCCAGGCCTACTTACAGTCCCACATTTCTTGTGAGTGGTGTAATGATGGAATGTAAATGTAGTATTGATGATGTAGTGTTATAATAATAAATAATTTATGATTTATCGCATTTATTTGGACTTTGGATACTCAAACACACTTTACATTGCATTATACATTATACATATGCATTATACAAGTATCTTTAGTCACAGATCTGGGGAAAAATGACGGAAATGAGGTTGCCAATTTGTGCCATACCACCAGCAGCCACTCACTCATCCACATACATACAGAGGTGACTGATGTGTCTTGCGCAAGGAGACAACAACAGTATGTATTGGGGTTACTGCTGCCCCATTGTGGCATCTGCTTTTCCCAGAGGTCTCCCATCCAAGTGCTAAAACCAAGTAGACTGAGATTGACAAGTTTGGGCATTTTCAAGGTGGTACGTGTGATTCAACATTCAACATGCTGATGTATTAGTGATGTTGTAATGGTACAGTGATGACATGGCAATGTAGGTCGGATGTAAAAATGAAGAATTAATGGTACAATAGTCGTGTGGCGATGCAGTAGTGACGGTATTGTACTGATGTAGTAAAACAGCTGGGGTAAAGTAGTGTTGGTGATGCATCTACCACAGCGACCCGTGGAAACACAACTAAACCAGTGGTGTATATGTCACACAGCACAGGGATGTAGTGCACAAACCGGCTGCTAATCCAATTGGCTCCACGGGGAGAGCAGAGGACCTAATGAGAAACTGGTGGCTAAATAACCATGATGCTAATAACACTGGAGCGTCCCTCAGAGCGAGCATTTGACTTGGGTGACACTTCACCATTAGGTATTCATGGAAACAGATGTTGCTATACCCTCGCCTCGCTCATTGGGCCAAAAACACCCGAGAAAAACCCAGATTACTAAATGAATTATCCACTAGAGCACACAGCTTGAGCCCGCGCCAGAATGCAGACATTTTACTACAGGAAAGGGAAGACGAGTTTACAGACAGGGTAAAAAAAAAAAAAAAAGAGTCTAACGAATGTCTTCTCCCATTGCCCGTCCTCATCTCCTCCTAAATCCAGAGATGTCATCTTTAGCATAGACTGAAGAAACACAATCGTATTAGCGTTAGAGTAAAGTGAATTTGTCGAGGCGGTCTCTGCACTAAGCGGCGCTGCACTGGCTTATCACCGGCTGAGCAGAAAGAGCTTAAGAGAGGAAGGCTGAGGAGACAGAGAGGGGATGCGAAGGTATTTTTATATACACAAGCACAACTGTCTAAACACATTATTAAGCTTCCTTTGTGTTTTTGAATTGGATGGGATAAAATGGGGGGAAAAAAACATCCAGTGTAGTTTCTAATGCCATGGTTCATAAACGCATCCCTGGCATAATAAAAGATACAGTATAAACTCCATAGGTGGCATATAATAATAGATTACAAATAACGTTGCATCCCTTGCCATTCAAAGACAATTTTTGTAAGTGGGACTGCAAAAAAAGAAAGCAGAAACGGCATCGGTTTTGACTTCCGCATTCAATAATTAAACGTGCATTATTCTGTCTATTTGGGTAAAATGTGTAGCAAAGAAGTTGAAAAGGACGAAGGCCAAGCTGGGCCGAAACGCGCCGGTGTGTATTTTGTGTCTGTAGCCATGTAATAAAGGTTTTTAAATAATCCAAACTGATAGAGTGTCTTTGATTTTGGTCTTTGCGACACTTTTTAACCAAAACAGACAGAACTCCTTTCAAATTGAGCGCCTGTCGTTTTACAATGCTTATTTTTGGACACCCATGTACCCACGCAGCGCTCCTTATCCTTTTTATGCTTGATGTAACTTTTCTGGTGGATTTGCCGCCGCCACCTGCTGCTGTCCATGAATACATTGCTTGGCTTCATGGAGACAAGGTAAACGGTCGTATTTATAGAGCTCTTTTCTAGCTTTACATCGAGCATCCACTTGTCCATCATTGGTGTGCTTAAGTATTCATCGGAGGGAACTGGAATCGAAACGCCAACCAGTGGATTCCAAGCGCTCAGCCATGGATGTTTATGTTGGTAGCGGGTTTCGAACTGTCAATCCTTCAGATCGGAGCATTCTACCAACTTAGCTGTCGTCTTATCTGTGGAGAGACAGTTGTGTTCAGTTTTGCAAGGTGTTTTTAACAAATTAATGCAAGATAGATGAGTTTAATGACAAACTGTGGAATATTTCAGACCAAGGAGACAAGCTTTCATATAAATATGTTAATAAAATAAAAGCTCTCTGAAACCAGCTAGCAACACGAGAGCAGGAGGTACTGTAGATGCACTCCAAGAGACACACGTGGATTCCATTTGTTCCATTGCATTCGCTCAGTATTGATGGTGCGCTCATCAAACTCACAAAAAGATGCCCTCTTTAGTGCTCAGGCAAATTGGCCAAGGCTGGTGGTTTTTCACAGACAGAGGAAGCCAAAAAGATGAAGAGGGAGGAGAAGAAATAGGCCGTGTTGTTGATGGATGCGATTATGGGCCGTACCCGCTGCTCTATAGATTCCAGATGATAGCCCCTTTCTCTTTCCTCTCCTCTTCGCCTTGTTCTCTCCTTTCTTCAATTTCAGTCATCGTTGTCTTTTTCCTCGCCATCGCTTCCTGTCGACCCTCCTCGTCTGCTCAGCGGGAGGCCCTGAAAACCACATCACTGAGATCCCCTACAGGCAATCAGTCTCCTTTCCATTTGGTGAGCTTCAACTGTCGACATCGTGTTTCAGTATTGATGTGATTACTATAGGAAGCTGCCAACAGGGTTCGGCTAAATGATTCTGTATGTATTTTCAGCAATATATACATAATAGTAATCAGTGATGAATAAAACGACGACTAAAACTACAGACATTCTCTTCAACTAATACGAAAATAAAGAAAAGTTAGATTGATGGAAACTATAGAGATTGGGATTATGTCGTCACACATTGAAGAATTTTCATGTTAAACTGACAAAGATGTTAAGATGAATACTAAATGCTACTTTAGTGTGATAAATGTATTTACCAGTAGTGATCCAGCAGCTTAACAGGTTCCACGACGCTTTGAACGTTTGGCAGGTGTGTGTTTTCTTCTGCTTTATTTTATTGCCAACAGTCATTTAAACCCTGACCTGTACTAGATCCAAGTTCTCCAATGAAATGTTATAATTTTATCTACTTCTTTCAAATCAAACAGGCCCAGATCACATATGAACTCAAGTCTTTGTACATGCGGTGGAAGTTCATTGATGTAATGTCTGAATTGAATTATCACAATATGAGGAAAAAAACAACAACTTTTGACTGAATTGATTTAGTTTAGTAAGAAACTAAATTTTACGTGGTAATTACCAACATGCTGTAAGGTGTTTTCCATGTGTCTGTGTGTAAAGAAGAGCTGGCAGTGTAACTGAATCCTGACACAGATACATGTGTGATACATGTGTTTCTGTTACAGATGAAGCTGAGTCTTGTTGATGTTGGGTGGAATGCAAATAGCTTCAGTAATGATCTCAGTGTGAAGTGCTGCCTCACTGATGCTCCTGAGCTGTGAATGCAATTAAAAGCCTTCACGTTATTATTGTGATTCATTGTTTTAATGACTTGATAGCATTCTTCATGAAAGATTTGTTCAAAATTATGAATAATTCATCAAATTAATACAAATGAAATAGCATAGTACTATTATACACTGGATCTAAACTGAGATATAAGAATTATTATTACTATATTTCTTCATAGAATAAGTGTTTATTTAAACACTAGTGATTAGTTCAATTTAAACAGTATAGTTTTAGGCTGCAGTGCAAATGTTGGGCACTTAGAGATTGACTCTAGACTCTGCCAACTTGCTGAATGTTTCTCTCTACTCTCCAGCCCCATTACAATGTTATTAGCAGCACACATTTAAGTGGTGAAGGCTACTTAATGGTGCACTATGTAACTCTTTTGGTGGAAGGTCCATCACCTGCTTGTCTCAGAGCCCCCACCAGAGCAGTTACATATAGTGCACCTTTAAGTCATGCAGCTGGCAGCGTGACTTCCGAAATGATCCACGAGGAAAACAGGAAAGCGAGATTTTAGTACTTATTAATGAACGATACATACATTTTGTTCATTGTGCACCACGAAATTGATCTAAAACAGCTTAATAACAGAAACTGAACCATTGACTTCCCAGTGAATTTTAATTTAGCTGGTGTTATTGTTGAAAAATCGCTACATAACCCAGGCTACATGTTTTGAATAAACACAGGTACAGGAAAGTGGACAGGTATAGGGGGTAGGTGAAAACGTGAATTTTCTGAGTACTCAACCCTCAAATGCAGGACAATACAGGATTACTCCAAGATGCATAAATAAATCAAATAACAACCCAGAGAGGAAACATCAATAGGGAACCATGCTTAAAAAGTCATAAAAGTTGATTCTTACATAATATGCCCTCTTTAATAATAAATAAGTATATGATGAATAAACAAAATACTACTGGAGGCTTGTTTTTGAAGTGCAAAGACAACACCCAATCCACTTCAACGCTCATCCTCAGTCCATTTTCTATCCAAATCTTTTTCCGTCACCTCCATATCCCCTCCTAACCATCTACACCCTGCCCATTCCAACAGTTTACCACAGCACTCTTGTTTCCAGAGCGGAACCACCCTCTCGATGGGTGGTGCGTGTTCGGCTGGTGACGCATTACCAGCGGAGAGTGAACCCTGTGACAAATGACAGGAGGCTAGCAGTGGGGATCCTCTCGGCTCTCGTCATGGCGGAGTGGAGTGGAGTACGCTTCACCACAAAAAAAAAAAAAAAAAAAAAATCCCTGAAACCAATCCTTCCAATGCAACACAATATCTGCCTTAATCTTACTCAAGCTCTGCTCATTACACACTCAGCATGGGTCGGAGACTGGCAACACGGGAGGCTGAGCAACTGGGATTTGCCGAGTGAGGAATGATTTTTTTTTCCCTCTTTACATGCGGCGACGCGGTGTTGTGAATGTGAGGCCAAAATACCATAGAGAATGCTAATTTCAAGCGCCATAAACAAGCTTAATAGGCGTCGCGCTGACACGTAAGGCGAGAGGGCATGTGTCCGTGACGGTGCTGGTAACGCGCCAAAAGTGCTGTGAGAACGGCGCTCCACAGGTGTACGTCCATGGGCACGGCTGGATCTTTGCGGGAGTTCAAGAAAAGCGGACTTGGACGCAGGGCACAGTGACGTCACAAGGGAGAGACTGAGTTCATTGTTTCTTCTATCAGACCTTGAAACCACCTCGTAACATGTAAAGTATGACGACAAACAAACACTGGTCTGATAGAAGACATTAAAAGTATGTATTATTAAAGAAATTAACCTTTTCAGAGTAAGAAACAGATTATTTGGTAACACTTTATAACAATATATACTTATTCTTGCCTTAATAAAGCATAAAAAAATACTTAATTCATAGTGAACAAATAGTTTATTAAGAATGATTCAGTCTTAGTAACTATTTAACTAATACTCTAACCCTGATTCCTAACCCTATCCTTAATTAAGTAGTAATGAATCCTAAATCATGCTTAATAAACCATTTGTTCATTGTGAATTAAGTCTTTGTTAATGTTTTCAGGCAAAATAAGGTGTAGATATTATAAAGTGGTACCCTTTAGATTAAAAATTTTAAATTTGGTTAGGCTGCACCCAACCATTATTTTGGTAATCGATTCTGTCTGATTCATTCTTTAGATTAATCGATTAGTTGTCTAGATTGCGAAAGGTCAGTAAATATGACATTTTTACTAAATTTGACCAAGACGAAGCTAAAGACATGCAGCATGAGAACGTTTTCGAAGAAAAGGAGAAAAAAAAAAAATAATTCTACCATCATTTTTGGGCTGCTCTGTCTCATTAACCAAAGAATGTCATAAGGCATACTTTGGAGTCTATGTATGATTATTTAATTACCAAATTCGTTGACGGTAATTTCATTCATCAATTTACTTGTTTAATGGAATGATAAAAAATTGTTTCCGCAGTTCTTACAGTTCTACAGTTTAGTTGAGTGTAGAAATAAAGGCAGGGGAAATTATACAGTGCTACAACTTAATTTCCTGTTACTATTTCATCACTTGTTTTATGAGTTTCCTTTTTGTCGTTTGAGTTTGTTCTCACTTTCATCAACCTATTGAAAAACGTTTTGATAAACAATGAGTTTTTTAAAAGTCATTTACATTTCCAGTTCCTACATTTCACACATATTGGTCACACTTCGCCATCCAATCCAAGTTTATTTGTAGAGCACTTTCAAAAGAACACATGATTTTGACATGAAAAACTCACCAGATGTGTGGGGAGGCATCTATGTTCGACTTTAATTTCTAGCAACAATGAAAATAAATTTGCCACACACACATATGCAGTAAAGTTCTAATAACATGCAGATGAGCTAAGCGGAGTTGTATAATAAATTGAACAAAATACTGGCAAGAAAGTTGGACAGTGAAGGCGAGTGACATCAGATGGATACGATCGCAGTGATGTAACCATAATAATATGAACATTTCTCAGAGCACATTATAAACAATGTAATCCAAGTTAATGTCAACACTCCTCACGTCCAAGAATAGATGTTCTATTTGACTGAGAATAATGGTGGATAAGTAATTTGAAAAAACACGATTCAAGTTTAAAACTGTTTTTGAACAGTTTTCAACTTTTTTAATGCTTTTTCTGATATTTTGTAATAATGAAGATTAGCATTTTACATGTTTTTAAAGTTTGAACGACAATACCAATCTAAAACAAAAAAAAATATCATTACGCTTTTCTTTTCTGAGCATCATCATAACATGCACAATTCCAAAAGTGAATCTCGCAAAATACAATTATCTCTCCATGGATAAGAAAGTAAATCGTGCTAAACTTTAAGGACAAAAGTTCCTGCAAAAAGACGGCGCCAGATGATGAATCCACATTAGCGTGAACGTTATTTGGACGTAACTAAACACGCTCCAACATCCTTTCATCGCCCTCCTCGAGATATCCAGAAATGTCACAAATCAGCCAAGGTTTGGAAGGCCGGAGAGACACGGTAACGCTAATACATATTTAACACGCACTTAAAAGATTACGTTCACATTCCAGATTCAAATAATGTACAAATTCACATCAAGGGCAGGGGTCAATACTCTGGGGATAAGGAACTGTCTCTGAAAATATTCAAACATCTTTCTTTTTCACGTTCACAAACTAAATTATGCTACTTACCGCATCAGTATCTTCTTTTTCAAACATCTGCGACTGAATAATCACAACATTTTGCAACTATAGTGAAAAGTACATGACAATTAAAGGTGCACTATGTCACTTTTCTGTTGGGATTTCCACCACTTGCTTGACTCCATTGAGATGTTAATGCTTGTCTAATAATATTCCACAGTATGGCATTAAACTGATCATTCTCCATGAAGGTGGTGCCACTAGGTCAAGTTACCGGTCTGCTCTGTGGACTGGCGACCCCACTCACAGTAAGATTGCATGTTTTTAAAGTAATTTTAAACAATAAAAATGCCTGTAATTGAACAAATGCAAGCAGGTCAGTTTAATTGCACACTGTGGAACATTCCAGGCAAAGTAATAATATCTCCATGGAGACAAGCATGAGGCGCACCTCACAAAATAAAAGTTACACAGTGCATTCTCAACCCAAAAACAGAAATATAACTTCTACACAGAACTCCTGTATTTTCAATGGGAGACTTAGCGTTAGCCACAAAACATCCCAAACATTAAAAAACCAGGGTTGTTTTGGCGATTGACAACCACTCGAGCACACGTGAGTAACACCAGAGCCTCGTTAGAAAACACTGCAGTGCGTAGAAGTGTTTATTCATTAAGCAATTAGTGCCAAAACTAGCATGAAGGCTAATGGCCTAGTCCTTTTTTTCCTCCATCCCAGTTCTGCTGAGACTGGTTAGCTTACCTACTACAAACCCCTAAACTTGACCAAATTATCTGTTATTAAACCTAACCCTAATCCCTTCTCTAACCTAACCCTAACGACCACGTAATTAGAAGGCTATTTCTTAAATGTAAAGTAATCGCACCAAAAATATAGCAAGCAACAAAGGTTTAACAATTTTTTATTTTTTTTAGTTTATCAAGCACCACAAACTCCTACTTATATAAGTCAACTTAAATAAATGGAGTTTGACGTTAAATACTGACTGTTAGTACTTTCTAACAGTACGTTCTATTATTCTACTATTTAATTACATAAAAAAATATATATATATATATATATATATATATCCGACAAAATGAATTATTCCATTTGGGAAGCCTCATTAAAATGAATGGGATATAACATTTTTATCAGTACCAGTCTTAGAGCAGCACGATTTAGGAAAAATATCTAATCATGATTTTTCAAGTCTTGCAATCGCAATTACATTTTCGATTATGTTTCAACAGAATCTTATTATTAAAGGTTCACATTTGAAACATTTTGAATTTGACACATTTGACATTTTGAAATGAGCCACTGACGGTACTCACGGTACGGCTATGGCTTTGCGATTTGCTAATTGCATCCATTAAAACTGCAATTTTGATTCGACTGCGATTAATCTTGCAGCCCTAACCTGTAACAAGTCCTTTAGAACGACGTCACACCAACACAACTGTTTCTCCGACGCTGAAACAAACTAGCGTCTTTCCAGGCACCAGGCTGGCTTCTCTTGGTCTGTCAGTTGAGTTTTATGTCTTGGCTTGGCTACAGTTACGCCCAGCATGGATCGCACCGCACCACCTGAAGAGCGTGCGAGTATGTGAGTGTGCGTGTGTGTGTGTGTGTGTGTGTGTGTGTGTGTGCGTGTGCCTCTAACCCACCACCTGTTAGCTAGCGCACAATGCCAAACTCCATCCAGCTCCAGAAGGCTGTGCATGTCAGGTCTGTGTGAGCCCGGACATTTGTGCGTGCTCCGCTCTGTTTTCCACGTGAAGCTGTTCCTCATTAATCAATTTACGGAGGGACAGTTACACGAGCGCATACTGTCTTCTCCTCCTCCTCCTCCTCCTCTATAAAAAGAAAGTTCTTTCCTTCCCTCTGCGTTCAGCTCACGTCAACCACCTCCTGGACACATCGGGGTGTGCACCAGAACATTATAACCACCATAAGAGAACTGCAAACAAAAAACGATGAATATTACTGTGCAGGGCTTTTTCTGTCCATTTTTTTGTTCTTAAGTTATTTTAAGCCATTTGCATTGCCCATGCCCTTGACAGCTCATAGAAAAGGGAAATAAAAACACAATTGCTCTTGACGTATTTCCTGTGTTGCTCTGGTTATGTAATTGCACCTAACAACTGGGCATTAGCACACTTAAAACGTCAATTTTCCATCAGTTGTTCTCTTCCATTCAACACTAAAATCAGAAAATTGTTCTGGAAATTATTGCTGAACATGTTCAAAGTACATGCATGACAAAAGCTCGGTAGCACTAAGCGCCGACGAGCTGAAATGTGCTTACTTGATGTCACCGATGGCTCATAAACACTACATTTTATGATGGAAGCAAAAGTGCACAATTAAGTCCTATCCCATGACAGGACTGGCCTCAGAGCTCGGTTAGGATCGGTCTGCCTTAGCAAGCACAAACACATTAAATGCTCTTTAAATCGTTTGAAAAGTACATAGGTTTCTTTTATAATCCGACTTTTACTTTCCTCAATGGCCTCACGTCTGGATGCTGAAATAATAATGATAAATTCTTCTTCACAATGGAATATTTCAAGAGTGTGGAAAGCTTGAGGTGTGCCCGGCGCTACGGACTCATGAGTCATTGGGGTAAATGAATTTCAGAAACAACGGGACAACCCAGACAGCGGCAGACCTGGCTGTTAGTCCGCGTGTCCTCCACCCTAAACTTTTCTCATTTCTTAGAAGCCCCTCGGAGAGTACATGACAAATTCAACACAACCGCGCTTTATCTCATCTGACATCCCCACAACGAGGAAATAAACATAAGCTGACAACCAATCAGAATGCCCATCTGCTGGTTGCCGGTCGGTCCTCGCGGTGTTCGGATCAAGCCGGGCTAATTTGGGCACGGGACACACCCCTGCAATAGCCACTCGAGGGGGTTGGGGGGAAAAAAAACTGTTACCGTGGAAGATGTGATTGGTGGAAACGTGTGCGAGGAGCAGCCAGGCAGGGAAGACCAGGAAATGTAATTCACGGGGAAGCTGTCTGGATATGACATCTCGGGGAGCTATTCAATCTGCAGCCTCCAGCCTCAAGTGGCGCCTGGCTTGGCATGGTGGCAGGGAGGTTACCACTGTGAACTCACCGCCTGTCAGCCGCGCTCCAGCCCGCGAAAGGGGGAAATGCAAGATGGAGAGAGGGAGAAATAGGAGCTGAAGGAGCAGGCAAAATGCGACTGCGAGAGAGCATTTTAGCACCCATAAGCTGTCGGTGCGAGGTATGGATTTTGACAACGGTGAGCAGGCTGCGATTTGATTCGATTGTTTAAACTAAATTTGCAATAAAAACAGGACGAAAAAGCAGCTTCAGAGATATTTGTGAAAAGACAGAACATCTTTTGAGGCGCCACATGTAGAGTAAAGAGCGTTACCAGGAAATTAACCAGGGAAAAAAAGGAAAAAACAGTTGAATATAACAAGGAGATGGATCACAGGAACGGAGCGGACTGAGATAACATCAGACTCATTTGCACCGAATTTGAAAATGGACAGATTTGCCGGACACTGGGACAAATGGGACAATATACGAGCTACTTTTTTTCACTTTGCATTTTTGCTGTCTGTGTCTTGTTTTGTTTGTTCTGAAATAAAAAGAAATGTAAAAAAATAAAAAGAAAGAAAGACAGCTAGTTCCTTTTAAAGCGTTTGCAGCACTCCAGATTCTTTCCTCAGGGTTCTAATGCTGCTTTCATGTGCTCTGGAAAAGATGACCTTTCCACTTGTGAATAACGAGTGTGTTCTGTCTTTTGTGGTCTTAGCAAAATAAAACGTTTTAAAACACACTTTATCTGGACAAATATAAGTGAACAAGTAAACAAGTAAAAGCACGTGAGGGAGTATACAACAGCTAGCTCAGGGAAAACAACATATTATCAAAAATCGACATATTATTTTATTACGCAAAATAGAAATAGAGATGCCACTCAACGTGTGTAAACCATTTAATCATGCAGGATCAAAATACTGTGCTAAGAGGTGGAAAAAACGTTTAATATTTTTTAATTGTGGTTTTTTTTTTCTGTTGTTCACCACAGTGAGAGGTCAAAGGTTATTATCTCCTCGGCAACTCAGGCATTACAATAATTTCCCAGTTTCCCACTGGAAATTATGAGATGAGGAGGCGTTCATGTGCTATTTCCCAATGGTAAAGTGGTATTCACCATCATTCCCAGACCACATGAAGGTAGCATAATACATTCCTAGCATTCTAATCATAATTATTTCCTACGATGGGTTTGTAAGCACGTTTCACAACTTTCAGAGGCCAGAGCGGAGTTTTGCCGTCACGCCATTGGTAGAAACAACTACCTGCACAGTGCACCAGTGTCATTTCCGGTTCACGGCTGAAAAAAAAAAACGCATTATAACTCGAAGCAAATCAGCTTTGACTTAATTACGTGAAAGAAAACTGGGTACAGCTCCTTTAAGTGATTCTTCAACTCTTAAAAGATCTTTGCACTCGGTTATGCAAATCTTTACAATCGTTTGTAGATAGGAAGGGCGGCAGAGTGACACAGACACTGGTTCAATTTCAGATCAAAGTGAGAATTGCACAGCTGAAAGACCATATACATCGAAGAGAAAGTCAGGAATATGGGACACAATAGTTCTGTAGTTGTAAAGGAGGAAGGGAAGGCTCAAAGCGAGAACGTGATCCAGGCGCCGGCTGCGATTCTTCTTCTGTCAAGACTGCCTCGCACAAACTGGTGATAATTGACAACAGTGGCTCCATACTTTCACTGGGAGCACTCTATTCATTACAAACCCAAACAAGCTAAGCCCCACATGCACACTCTGCCTTAGAAGTACATTAGGCGGATGTAGAGCATTAAAGAAATGTAATTCTACACAGGGGGGCAGCAGGGGAGGGAATATATCAAATATACTGTGGAGAAATGAAAGATTTGGAGCCACCGCCGGCTTACAGTGCAACGTCTAGGGGTCAGTTGTCTGGATATATTTCTCTATATCCAACATTTGCAATTATTGGCAAAGAAACAAACAAAAAAAGGTATTAAAACAAGACATTAAGAGAAGAGGCCATTTAATAATTTGCCAATATCTTGTGATTTGATGCCTGCACTGTTTCATTTAACTGTATATCAAAATATGCAAATGTGAGCCAACTAATTTTAGACACTGCAGCTCAAGTTGCGAAGCTAAAAACGAAAAAGTCTAAAACCCGCTTGAGGCAAACCAATCAAGTAATTACTGAACCAAATATGTGGATTTAAAAGTGCAGTCAATTATTCAGCTGAACTAAATGAAGCAGCTCATTAAGACTACATAGAGACGTGCAGAAGCAACTTTGTAAACAATATTTGCATCTGCTTTATGACTGTTATTTAAAGTATAACACAGCGCCATTGAAAAAAGGGTTGTAGAAAACTGAAAAGAAAAATGGTGAGCACTCCATGAATGCACAGGAGTGAAGTAATCAGTCAGGTGCTTCGTGGGATGGTGGGTAATTCTGTCATCCTCTATACAGTCATCATTATAGTCCATTGTTGTAGTAATTACTTTATGTATTGTAGTTATGAATAATTGTAAATAAGGCTGCAACTAACAATTATAACAGAGACAAAAGGGGGAAAAAATGTATGCTGACTGGATTAAAGTGTATATTGATGGAGTTTTAGAGCGAGTATAGTCCAAGTAACAATTATTAAAATGGTTCACCGATCAAAATCATCACTTATTATTTTGAATAATAGTTGCAACCTTAGTTGGAATTAATTTTGCCTTTTCCAACAGGCAGACAATTGATTGAAATGACTGAAAAAATAAAAATATACATATTTTTTTAAATGTTCTACCATTCCGCAGATGCAATAACAAACATCCCATTTGTGAACTGAAACAAAATGTCAATTGAGTGATTTTGGGGATTATATAATAATTTAGACTTTTTCAAATTGTACTTGCTTAAGTATTTCGAAGCTCTTGCCGCTCAAAGCAACATGTAGACATATCAGTACGGCTCTGTCACTTCACAGAAAGAATGTTGCCATTGGCGTTGAAAAATTGGTCAAATAGAGAGGGTAAATCTCCCTACGGGGACAATAAAGTGTACCTTTACCTTTAAGACGTGCAAGAATTATGGATCGTTTGCTCTGTTTTGTTATTTGTATGCTTGCACTGTCCTTATTCCTGTACACCTGCTAGCATCCTGACAAGATTTCCAACCCTGCAAACATACATGCAAATTGTCCCCATCTTTTCCAGCAGTTCTGAGTCAGCATGGCACATTTCCCGCTGTACAAACATTGCTTTTTTATGAATACATTCCCCAGTATTGAGCTTTCCCCGCGAGCACCTGCAAGGCCCATCCAGGTATGACATCATGGTGGAAAGCGTCTCTTTTCACTCCCACTGCCTCGCATTCAGCACAGCCCGTCCTCCCCGCTGCTGTTCGCCAGCCCTTCCTCTGCAATCTGAGCACCGCTGTTTGGCTCACGCCGGTCTACAGGCTCCTGCTGAGGCACAAGATGACGACTAACAAGTGCGCGAGGTGGGTTCAGATGACTTGCATTGCTTACCACGCTCACTTGAATAGATTTTTGGAGGTCTACGTGGTGGATTGGACGATAGGCCTCTGTAGTCGGTTGCAACGGTATAGATAACAAGTCGCACGGTGATTTGGCTTATTTTTAAGTCCGCTGCTCATTCGGATCTTTCGGATTTCCAAATAAAAGCTTTGGCCGTTGTTCTCGTTGTGTTTGGCAATCCTAGAATATGGCTTGGTACTAGAAATGGAAGATACAATTGATAATATGGAGATGTACAAAATTTGAATATCAAGGATTGTCTATAATTAAATCAACTGAAATTACTTTGAGAAGAGATAAACTTGTCTAGTGTAATCTTCCAAACAAGAGTACAAAGTGATATTTCTGCCCCTACGTGATAGTCTTTCTTCTCCATTCGCTATTTGCAGCCGCAGTTTTGTACATTCCTGATCTATCTCGAATTTGTCCATTTTAAAATTAAGTACGGATTTAATTTTTCCTGTTTTTCTAATATCTATTAGTTTGTTCAGTCTTTGATTGTTGGTTCAGTTTGCGCTATCCTTTTTCTTGCAGCTAGACGTATTCTCCAAAGGTATCCATAGTGGTCATGGCAGGGGTTTTGAGGCCCAAATACATAGTTCTGAAATCCAAACGGTAACCAGTGCTACAGGCAATTTGCAGTGCTCTATTGATTGACATTCCCCAAACACATGGTAATGGTGGGCCACTTGGCAACCACAGTTTCTCTAGCTACCAGTATTTCTCCGTGAGTAGAGAGCATTTTGATATGTTGTTATCAAAAGCGTGACATGTTTTTCCAACAGATTTCTTTCCAAACGTGATTTTGTGGTCCTCCATTGAGACGTTTACATATTATGCATTTTTAGATAAGTTGACTGAACAATTCTGGCTTGAACGCTCAATTTGTTGAACCACAAAGCGTCCTTCCCGTTCTAAAAGCGTAGCAGCCCCCCTACGAGGCAAGAGTGTGCACAGTGACTATCAGCTCCCCCCAAAAACTTTTTTCTATTCATTCTTGCATACAAAAAGAGAAACCCAAAGCAAAACAAATTCCCATTGCGCAGACTGTACACAAACAGGCCCATATTGTCCGAATGCAATTATCTGGTACTGTCCATCTCGTTGACGGCAGAGGGGACAAAGGGCCCTCTGTTGATGAGGTTAGCAGCGTGTGAATGCGAGGTTAGACATCTTTGGCTTTTTCTATGGTCCGGGATATTCAATCTGCCATGCACACACATCCCCATGGATCTGATAACACTAAACAAGCTGAGGAGAAGAAGAAGGGAGACAGAGGAGAAGAGGGGCCGGGCCAGACGCTAATGGCTGCCCTATTGTGTGTAAATCCTCTCTTATCGTCCGCTCTCAGAAGTAAGAGGCTGGTCAAGGGCAGCGCGGAAAGAATCCACCGAAAAGAGCAAATGTTGTCAAAGACGGAAGCGTTTTAGAATAGAGCGGGACCAAGATATGAGACAGACGTGTTCAGACGCAGTTTAAAAGACATGGCTGGGCGATTAAAGGAGCACTATGTTACGTTTATGGTCGAGGGTACGCCACCTGCTTTTCTGGTATTGAACTTATTGAACAAGCCGGAGACTCCACCAGGCCATGTTACAGGTGTGAGTTCTGCAGAAGCGACTCTGCTCACAGTAAGAATGGGTGTTTTGTCATTGCCCTGGATCCAGAATACACACTTCTTCAGTTCTTTACGAAGAGTGACGCCTAGTGTACACTGAGTCCAGTCCGGTCGCGGTCCGGGACCCGCGCGGGTCTCTTGCAGACGCCTGTCACACCAGCTCCGGTTAACTGCGGTCCGTTTTTGCCGACAGCCCCGTCGATTCACGTGGTTTCGCGCGAGAGCACTCGTCAAATGACATGAAAGCCGCACCAGACCGCTGCGGCGTCCGGCAAAAATAGACTTCTTGCGGATTCTTTCCGGAGACCCGCGGCTGCCGGACCCGCGCCGCAGAGCTCCGAGGTCGGTGTGACAGGGCGCATTGATTTTCAGCACTTTCTAAGTCTTGCGGGACCAGCACGGGACCCGCGCGGGTCCCGTGCGGGTCCCGAACCGGAGCCGGACCGGAGTCGGTGTGCATCAGGCGTTAGTCTGGTCACAACGTCCTCCACTGTGCTTCGAGTAAAACTTAAAGTGCCTATGACAGGTTAAAGTACTAATTTTACCAAAACACAGTTAAGATAATTATATTTAAGATTCTGCTAAAGAATTTACCATTTTCTATCACAGTTTGGCAATTTTTTAGGTTTAAAATTTTACTTCCTGGTTGTGAATCATGACATCACACACATTCTGTAACTGTTACCTAGCAACCATGTCGTACACTGGGTGAAAACTCCTCTAATCTCACTGAAATTATTATTCGACAAATAAAAATATGTTTGTTGAATTAATTATTTAGTTCAAGTAATGGTTAAACGATCAGAAACATGTGTTAGTGTGAGGTCATCATGTTTTTGATCAGCTTTACTTCCTGTAAATTTCAGCATATTTTTTTTTACTTTTCTTCACAAACTCACTCTTGATTGGTGTAAAACTATTATTTATATTTACAACAGGTTTTATTGCACCAAATAAAGTCAAAACTAGGAAAGTATCAAAATCTGTCATACGCACTTTAAACTGTACAGTCCAATGAGACGTCTTTTTAAGAGACACATATTTAGATCTAAATCAAACTTCTCTCAACTCAGATTCACAGAGTTTAGCGCTTTATCCTAACCTTAACTTTACTCTGACTTTTTTCAGTCTCCTGTGATATTATTCTTCCCTCGTATTTGTTTTGATATACACCATGCATTTCCCTGATTGGCTAATCCACCTGTCAATCACACCAATAAAATACAGCTACATCATTCTAGACTTTAGTTAAGGCAATATAAATGTCTTTAATTAAATAATGCAAGATAGAGCATTAATGCCATATTGTGGAACATCTAGGCAAAGCTAATACACGTCCACGGAGAAAAGCAGGTGGCAGACCGTCCACCAGAAAAGTTACATAGTGCACCTTTAATCAAAGTGTGACCCTATTTGTTTTGTGTTAAATGGCGGTAAACTGTTGATCAATACAATAGAAAAGAAAAATACTTCTGTCATATTGCCCAGCCCTAAACACGGTTATATTGTTTTATAATCAAGATGAAAAGAAGATTGTTTTGGAGTTGTGGGAAACCAAACAGGCCTAATGTAAAAATAATTGTAGAGCCTCAAGTTATTATGTGCCCATTTTAATAAAGTATACTCATAAAAGCGGGTAAATAAAGCAGGAAAAACACAACATTGGGAGGATGGGACCAAAGGTTGTTGTTGTTGTTGTTGTGTCTTTAACCCTTTCCTGCATTGTCTGTGGAGGAACTGGTGAGTGAGAAAATATATTATTCTCTCTAACAGAATCACAAAAACCTAAAAATCCTACTGACAACCAACACATAGAAAAGTAAACGCTATTTTAAAAAGAGCTAACATTTCGTTTTAGAAATTTTTTAGACTTTTTTTGTGTAGTATTCCAATTAGCGTCGTAACAATACTAAAATGTCAAACTCGATTTCGATACTAATGAAAAGGCTCAGTGCTCAATACTGATTCAGATACAGCAATGACAGTAAAAACGCAATGGGTTGTAATTATCGACACAAAATGATAGCGCTTTCTTATATACGTCTCATCTTATACCCTTCTAAAACTGTTAAAACGTATGCGCAATTGTTTTTGGTATCAATTGTCCAACTGAATATCCAGTTTCGGTATTGATTTGTATCTTTTATCGATACTTTTGACAACGCTAATTCCAATAATTTTGACAATAATACAACAAAACATCGGTTAAGTACAGGTAAAGCAGATTTTCCTTTAAATGAAATGGAAAATGTAATGCTTCCCGAGCCGTTTATGCCTATACCACAGAAAGTGCGTGAAATAATACTAATTGCTAACCGCACCTGTCCAATTTGCACAAAAATGAAATAATTGCAGTGCAGAGACGTTATTAGGCAAAAGGAGAGAACACATTGTCCTTCCATTACCTCTGCTTACGGTGAACACATCCTTCAATATCCAGGCTAATTCTTTTCTCTGCCAGTGTCAGTCTGAGTGTGACGAAAATGAGTGGAAAGGTAAAAGCAAAAATGGAACCACAAGAGAAAACACAGTGGATTATCCGTCTAATCCTCGGTCCCATTATAACAGGAGGCTCAGTCGCTAATACACCCGGAGTACAGTGCGCTTTCTTCCTCATCATTGTAACGCCATCTAGCCCAATTTCACACCACTCTCCGCTTTCATTTAATAGAATCTACAAGAGTGGATACTATACTTTTACAGCGATTTTTCTTTTCTTTACAGTCTGTGACAAATAGCACTAAATAATACTTCTCGGCTGAGTGCTAATGAAGGCAGGTAAAGCATAAGCAATTCCAGCCTACTTATGTTTTCTAATGTACTTTCCAGCCCACACACAAAAGTGATTTGTCTCTTCGTTCCGGTAATATTTGGCAAACATGGTCTTTTTTTCTCCCCGAAAATGCACAAACAAAAAGTAATAAACTATCTCCCATGAGTGAAGTGCTCATTTTGTTGTCTGCCTCCTAAATTCAGACGCATTTGTGGGCAATCAGCGGAAGTGGCCAAACAATGGGACTTTTTAGACAGGAATTTACATTGAAATGAAACGTGGATGGATTTGAAGACAATCCAACAATAACGCCGCTCACACTTTTCAAATAGAGCTTGATTAAAGGTGCGATACGTAACTTTTCTAGTGCGGGTCCGCCATCTGCTGTAGCACTGTATTTAGGGGTAATAAAAATGAAGAAATCAATACTTTTTTGGTGCTTCTTGATGTTATATTAAGACGAAATCATTATAATTCAAACAAACAACAATCAAACAAACAAACAAACAAACGTGTCTTTAGATGTATTAGTTGAAGTTTAAATATCAGATAAATGTGAATGGATTGAAAATGACCTGCAAAATTGAAGATATATCCCTTTTTAACACATTCTACCATGCATCTAATGTATTAAATCTGCATGGAGACAGGTCAAGTTACAGGTCAGATCTGTGCAGAGGCAACCCAGCTCACAGCAAGAATGCATGATTGTCAAAGTATTTAATTAAAAGGTGATAAGTTTAAGTAGGGCTGCTCGATTATAATTATATATTTGGCTCATAATTGAAATCATGATTATTTGGAACAATTACTTCTATATTGTCAAAATGATTCTACAGTATAGAGATAGTATAGACCACATATATATATATATATATTAGTAATGTTTTAGAAAAGTGCCTTTACTCCAGGTTTATTTAGAGGCAAAAGGACAATGAACAAAAGGCAATTAATTTACGATTACAACATTTTTGTAATTGAACAGAGTAATAATTGAAATTATGCTCATATAAACTATTATTATATGATGATTATATTAAAACTACTTCATGCTGCCAACTTTAAAGCAGGAAATTCCTAGTAAACTCTATTAAAATGATACCATATTGTAAAAATCATGGGCTGAAGAGTAGCATGAAACACTTAAGTAGTTTGTTGGTATCATCTACAAGTGTAATATATCAACTATTGAATCTTCGAAAGCTGAAATATTAATATATTACTGAAAAAGAACAAAAAGTGTCCAGTTAGTGCAAAGAAAAGATACACACGATAAATATTGAGCCACAAAGAATATTGTTCCTGCTTTCATTTATTGAACGATAAGTCGATATAATAATTATTGTGACTGGTTCCAAATCGAAGAAACATTTTTATCTCCTTCCTTTTGTGACATTCACTCATTTCCTACCGTTGCAAGAGAAGCAAAATACGCACTTTATCCAAGCATTTTTTGCAAAGTCAAACTCAAACCCCATCCAAAGAGTTGTCCAAACAAAGAAACGCGACAAGGCAGCCAGAAAAAAACAGGACCTTGATGACTAATAAATAAAACAACCAGTTCAAAGCTATTGATGAATACTTGACGTTCAACTCTTACAGTCCAGATTCAGAGTCTACTTTTCACTTCCTATACATTACCTTTCCAACTTCCTCAGCTGTCTGTTTCAATTCTTTTCTGCGCTGCTCGACTCTCAAAGAACCACAAAACAAAAGAGAAAAGACAAGAGCGGATCGGCTGCGACGGCCCGAGCGCAGACCTCAAGTTCAGTGTCAATTTACGACAGGTTCCAGCTCCGAGGACTGTCAGGGAGGAGCTGTCTGCGCTCTTCAGATGACAACAGACGCCGCAGTCTCAGGCAGCGGACCATCAGTGGTGTAGTTACTCTTGGCACGCTGGAAATAAGAGTAAATTAGAGTGGCTTTATACACTTGACTTGTAAGCGTGGATCCGTCGTGAGCGCACACAAACAAAGGGAGCAGGTGCAGGGTGTAATGAGTTTGTCTACAAGCTGTTGGGGAATGACAACCAGGCGTGCGGAGACTCAAAATGGCAGATATGCATGTTGTTGTTGTTTTATAGACTGAATACTAGCATGCTCCGACATAAACCTGTCCATGGGAAGGTGACACTGAATGAGACGAGTGGAAAGAGAAAGAAAATGAGCTACAATAAATGTACGCACAAGTAAAATGTCGTATTAGCAGCGTAACAGGTGTTTAGCATGAGCGAGATAACTAATATTGGTCTCAAATTCAGTGTTTTGCCCAATGACACAACAGTATGAAAGGCCTAACAGCTAAGGTAATCATTTATTTTGTGAGCTCCATGGTTTGATCCCAACTTTTGGAAGATTCGCGTTTTTAAATTCTGTTTATCTAATTGTGTTTCTCGGTTTATAAAAATGGACCTTGAGTCAGGTATACGATTTGAATTAGGGCTGCACGATTTGGGAAAAAATATATTTTGAGAATGCGATTAGATTTGCGATTTGTGTTTTAATAATAAGATTCTGTTCAAAGTTTACATTTTGACAAAAAGACTGAAAGCTATGAATCTATGAAATGACAAACGGATAACAGAACCACGTTAATATTTCAGAACATGTTTGTACTGTATGATCTAAACTACAAAGTTAACAATTTTGATGCAGAATAGAACAAGATATTTTGTTGTTTGTGATTTGCTAATCGCGTCATTTAAAATAGCGACTTTAATTTGATTGCGATTTAGCCCTAATTTGAATTAAATCAATTAAATTCAATATTGGTTTAGCGGTTGAGGCCACTAACTGATTTTGTAAATAGGCCTCTTGATATTTTAAGTGATATTGTAGTTCGCAACAGGCTTTTTATTAAACTAATAGATAAATGCAAAATATATTTATCTGTGATATAATATGAAGGGCAGGTTAGAGAAAATATTATCGGAATCTTTCAGTCCCGAACCAATATCGATGTAGGAAAGAATGAAAAAAAATCAAAGAGATTACAAATACCTGCACGGATATATTGTTCGTCCCTATATGAGTGAAGTTCAATGTCAGCTACATTTAATTACAATTACTATGCCAAATTCAAAGCTCAGACATCCTTATTGACCTCCTTATTTTCCTTATATTATGCAAAATCAACTTTAAAGAGCTTTTAACCTTGTTTTGACGGCGTTTCCTCATCATTCGTTTACTCAAAGTTGTATTTTGATTGGTCCATGCATGTTTGAGTAATCCTGTATTGTACTGCATTTGAGGCTCGAGTGCTTTGAAAGTTCCTGTTTTCCCACACCCCTTATCTCCACCCACATCCCTGCATTATTTGGCGCTGCGATTATTTGGAAAATAAAAACTCTGAGTCACACATGCAGGGTTCAGAAATGCCACATAGCCACTTTTCAAAAACATGTACATGACAACGTGCTGCTTGAAACCATGGATGTATTAAATGAACTGGATAAGGTACGCCCCCTCTGTTTGTGGTCCCAGATTGATTAGTGGCCGTGCAAGGTACTGCAGCCTCTTGGAACCAGCCTTTTTCTAAAATTGCACATTATAATTGCAGACAGTACTGAATTATTTAAATAAAATAGAAGGAAATGTTCTTTTCTACCGTTTCTAAAATCACCGAAATTACCGTTTTTATATGAAGTGGGGGATTGTCGTCACGTGGCGCCCTAAAGCAAAGATGGCCGCCTCTGTATCAGGAAGTAAAGCAAAGATGGCAGCCTCCGTATCAGGAAGTAAAGCAAAGATGTCAGCCTCCATATCAGGAAGTAAAACAAATATGTCAGCCTCCGTATCAGGAAGTAAATGCGGAAGTAAGAAACTTTTTTGGGGTCATGCGCCAATGAGCACACTCCATAGGGATAAACAGGGCGGCCATTTTGGATTCATCTTCCAGGTTTTATTATAGTTCTATGCTAGAAACGTCGCTGTGGCTTATCAGACAGGAAGTCAATACTAGGTCCTTGAAAAAAAGCAGCATATGCCCCCTTTAATGAAATGCAAAACTCACATACGAAATGAAAACAAAACCTCAACCATGACCTTATATCATGACTGTAAATTGACTGTGGTACTTCTTTAAAGCCTATTTCCTCTCGGTCCTCTCCGTGTGCGAGCCCGCTCTGGCTTCTGCTTTGTAATCAAGCCTCACTGTAGCTCGGCGTGCTTCCGATGACCGCCAGCTCGCCGCACACACCGCCGCCTCTTTGTTATTCAGCGGTGAGCTCCGACAGGGAGAGCTTTATTAGCCACGCCGCGCAGACAGCACAAAACTAATAAGCACTTTCCAGGGTCCTCAGCGCCTCTACATCCATCTGTCTACTTTGTTTTTTTTACATTTAACAAAGTCTTCTTCCCTCACCTCGGCTCAGACAGTGACCTCAAATATCTATTCATTCGGATTCTTCTTCTGTCTCATCAATCCATATTTTTGGTGAGTTAGAATATCAAATTTTTCCGCGGCTCTGTCCATCACTGTTCATTACTTTACCCAGTCTAGTGCGTCCTCGCCAAATCCATCCATCTTCTTCAAAATTTCTAAATATTCAAAACTTAAATGAACGAGGCAGCACTTTTTTTGACACTTATCAAGTAGTTATGAGCGGTAAAAACGTCTTTCACTGTCCACAGAGCACCACTGCACAATAGTGTTTGTGAACACTTAGTTACAATTTACTTAACCAGAATTAATTAAACGACCGATACTATTGTTGGCAATAACAACAAAAAACAGTAAAGACACCAGCATTTAAAATTCACAACATTTGAGCATTAATTAATGCTCAATTAATGCCACTTTAACAATATATTATATAAGAACTATCTATTTGCACTGCCACATTTGCCAACTGTACATTTCTGTATATAGTCTTAGTCTATCTTATTTTATTCTTAATTTTATACATGCCTCTTTTATATATTTTATTATATTTTATTCATTGTTTTATGTTGTACCTTACGCCGAAGCAAGTTCCTGTGTTTGTGAATTTTGATCACTGACAATGGCAATAAACCGTTTTCTGATTCTGATTAATTATTATCAAGAAATTATATTCAAGTTTTTTTTGAGTAACCCAAGAATGTCTATCAATAGGTATTTACATATGTCGTAGCAGTTGTAATGAAAGTAGTTGTAACTTAATATAAAACCAACAAACTAAATGAATACATTGAAATCGACTTTGTTTCCAAAACCTCTGTGGTAAACCTATCTTAAAGCTTGCATCTTATCAGCTGTGATTGTTTGAAGTGAAATGAAAGCTGCAGAACTTTTTTTTTTTTCCCCAAAAAGAGTTGGACGCCCAAATATAGGCATACACCAATGGAATTATGAAAATGTCATCCTGCAAGAACTTGGGTAATTTTAGCGTAGTTTGAAAACTGCAGTGTGGTCTATATACAGAGACTCATTACAGAAGAGAATGTGAAAGTAGAACGAGCATCCATCAACAAGGAGGTGGTCCTGTAGCAGCCTATTAACAACCTGCACAGTCGCACAACAGTGTTAGATATGCAGCGCACACACGCTATACAGAAAACAAGCCCTAAAGCCTTGACGTTACACAGTCCATATGGAGCCGGACCCTCAGGTAAGTGCACTCCTCACAGGGATCTGTCACTGCCCATCAGAGAGGAGCAGGCCATTGAAGCAAAAGCAAAGGTCCAAAGGAGTCATGAAGCTGGCGATCTCAGGTGCAGCTGCAGATCGGGCGAGGAATTAAAACATTCCTTCTTATTTTCATATGATAAATGCCAGAGCGGTACACCCAGTTTCAGACAGATGCGCAGGTTTGGTAAATGAGTGTTTGGAGGGTAAATAGAAAAAGAAATGTAATCTTGCACTGGTTTGCAGTATAAAAGTAAGAATGTGGTCGTGACTATTGATAATTAAGATTTTAATTTAACTTTAAAAGCTCCTCACATTTGGTAAAAAAGTACTTTCAGACACAGTTGAAGGTTATCTTTATTATCCCTGGTGACCTGGTGCTGATGGAGAGAGTCTTTGCCAGCGTCATTTGTACTTAACGCAATTACTGTAATATTCATACTGTGTCGTGCCCCGGACACCAGGGCAAGCACTCAGGTTCAGTGGCTGGCCTTACAGCTAAAGAAGGTTCCGGATTAAACTCCTGAGCCATCATGTCCAGAGTTTGCATGTTTCTCCCCATTTCAGGGTGGCTTCATCTGGTTTCCCGTATCAACCCAAAACATGCAATAAGTAGAATCCACAGTTTGACATTTGTGGAATTGTCTTTTGAAAATCCCACATGAAAACACAATACAATCAAACCAGCTTTTATTCCTATGTAGAGGGTCAGAGGCTAATCATTTGAAGCCCGTGTGGACATTACTATATTTATTCTTTTCTCAATATTTAAAAGCACTACCTTATCCGTAAATCCACGCAGGGGGAAAAAAGCCTCATCATCTTGCTACTTGTGGCACTTGATTTGATAAAAATCCCTGCCCAAAAACATCGTCGTTTGTGCAAAACCAACTCATCACGGCCAAATGTGAACAATGTATCTTCCCTGAAAACTAATTTCCCTGTGAAAATGGGGTTTTAAGTCTTTGGAGGCTCCTTTTAGATTCTAATAAACTCATTCCAGGCCGATGCAGAGAGAGGCTTATTTCAATTTCACACGGCTTTGTTCAAATTTGTTTTACATTAAGATGCTGGAGGGCAGGGGAGCACCATGAACGAGTAGGGGATTGTTTTAATGCATTGAGGTGTTTGTCTATACAATTCACAACATAAGGAGAGGCGGATATGCAAACTGTTTAGGCCTGTTGTTCCATTTTGATAGTGTCTGAGGATGAAATCAAATCAGTTCTGAGGCTTTGGGATCTTTGTACTGAGTAATCTGCAAGAGTGGAGTATCCTCTCTTTGGGTAAATTTAGGCCAGTGGTCAATTGTACACGACATTGTTCATAAGCGCTTTTATCTTCAGTCAATATACATTATTGTCCACGCTTATTTCAGACGGGGAAAAAAAACATTTAGAATAATTGGCTGGATTGACTGCGTGTATTTCATGATTTCTTTTACATTTGTTCTTGATTTATTTTTTGTTAATCAATTTATTAATCAATTTCTATTCACCTTATTCCGGAAGTTACCGTACACGCTGCCGTCTTGTTTCCGTTGAATTAGTTTACATGGAGCAGACGAGCTCAACAGAAAATAAGTTCTACATGGACTAAAAAGCCGTTTTCATTAAACATTTTACACAAATCAACCTACTTTATGTAACATTTTAGCGGCGAGACTTTTCCCTCGTTCGTCATTAGCTTTAAAGGAGCTCTCGTCAAACGGAAGTGCGTTTACAACAAAAGTGCGTATCTGGCAAAAAGCTGCAAAAGTGGGCGGGGCAGAATAAGGTGAATAGTTTGAAAAAAAGTGACATTACTGCTTGAATTGAAATCCAAATCAAACTCTTTCAACTCGTTGGGGAAAATCACAACAAAATTTAAACTATATGAATTGTGACATATTCATTAATGTACAATCCAAATAAAGTAAGCCTAAATGTAATGCGCTTGTTATCTGGCTGATTGTGTCATCTTTACTTTACTTTATTCACTCACACTTTGTAATAAATCACTGCGTAACTTTATTAGATACGAGAAACGCAGCAAAACAAAGCCAGCGCACGTTGGCATCAGCTATTTCCCGTTAAACAAGATGCATTTCACAAAAATATGTGAAAATGCTTGCATAGTGGCGCAGAGAAGTTAAACAAATGCAGAACAACACTGTCAAGTGAACCGGTCTGGGCCAATCGTGTGTTTCCAGAGCACAAAATACGGCATCGAGCCCCAACACACAACTACTACACAACCGTTTCACTTAAGGTAGACAACTTGTGGGAGCTAAATATTCTTCAAAGTGTGACATTTTAGTTCACAGCCTGAGAAGTTGTTTGGAAGCCCACAATAACTTCCATGGAAACAACAAACAAAAGAATGAAGGAGGCTCGGGCTCCGGGGTGCAGCACTCCTGGGGCTCAGAGAGGAGCTCAGTGTTATGATAGGAATTGCTGCCACTAATGACTATAATAACATACCTTAAGATAGGCTGCTCAACTCTGCGCCGCTTGTGTTGATTGCAATCATTGTTAATTAGCAGCGTTTGAGCCAATTAAGAACAGTAGCAATTTCAACTGTTGCTGCTCAGATTACGTCCATCTGATTAGAAAAACTGACTCAATATCAATGCACAAAAGAAAACAAAATGCTTACAAAAGCTTGATTCTGGCTGAATCAATAGCAATTTTCTGTTTAATGGGCTTCTGATAACTTTGTAACTACTTGGCCTTAAAGTTTGTTACTGAGGATACATTTTGTTAGAATTTTGTCATATTATGTGTGAAAAACTCTTTGTATTTTTG